>OY660884.1:26259429-26983596 GCA_962446985.1 Xyrichtys novacula | reverse complement strand
TATATACACATACATATTAATAATAATAATAATAATAATAATAATGATAATGATAATAATAAAAATGTAAAGCTCCAGTCTGTTTTTATTTGATACTTTCCTGAAGTTAAATTCAGAGTTATGATCCAAGACGATTTTAGCTGGAGGAGGAAGAGGAGGACTGGGATCCATCAGATCTGGATTTCTGGGTAAAAATAACTTGTTTCAATCCTCCTGATTTGACAATGACTTTTGGGAGAATAGACGGTAAAGATGTCTCCTTATTTTGAGGATCTCATATTAAAGAGGAGGAGAAGGAGGAGGAAGAAGAGGAGATAGAAGAAGAGGAGAAAAAGAGGAGAAGGATGAAGAAGAAGGGGAGGAGGAGGAGGAGAAAAGGAGGAGGCTGATCCATCAGTGATTTCCATTTTTGTTTAGAGTTTTGGAGAAAGAATCAGGACAGAAGAGAGAGAAGTTTATTTCTGGGCTAAAGGGGGAGAGGAGGAGAAAGAGGAGGGCTCATCACCTGTGGGACTGCCTCTCTCCTTTTTCATTTGTCACTTGTTATGACAGAAGGAGGCAGGAGAGGAGGCGAGAGGGAGGTAAGTGATGGGAAAAAAGATGAGAGGGGAGCGTGTCACCTTCATGCTGAGCTTGGTGTTTTCTGCTTCGTCATTGTGTGATATAATGAGGGAGGAGGAGGAGGAGGAGGAGGAAGAGGAGGAGGAAGAGGTGGAAGAAAAGGGAGAGGGAGATGGAAATGAGAGCATAAAAAGGAGGGGGGAAAGGAGAGGAGGAAACAGAGTCTGTTTCCCCTGAAAATACAAAATCAGTATTTGCTCCTGATGGTTTTAGAGAGGAGGAGGAGAGATTGAAGTAGGGATGAAAACAGGATGGAAGGAGAGGAAAGGAAGATGGAAGAGGAGGAGTGAGAAAGCAAGGAGAGGAGGAGAAGAAAAAAGGATAGAGGAGGAGAGGAGGTAAAGGAAATTAGGGAATAGAGCAGGAGAAAGGAAAAGGATGGAAAGTAGGGTATGAAGAGGATGGAAGGAAAAATAGGAAACTGAAGGGGCAGAGAAAAAGGAGAGAAGGAAAGGTGGGTGATACTTCAGCTCCAGGTTTGACCTACATGTTTTTCTCTCTAACCTGGAGAAGGTCTCTGAGTCTGAACACCTGAACCTGTAGAGACCTGACTGAGTCCACCATGTGAAGATGTTTCTCTTGACACTGACTTGGAGATTTTCACCACATCCGGAATGGCTACAATCCGGAGTGGCTACGAATGGTGGCGATTTTCGCCATCCGCCAATTCCTACCGACTATCAACAAGTAATTTCTATAAGGACAGCCACATAGACAGATAAGTAGTAGATTGTGTCGTTCCAGAGGAGGAAATCTACCTCTAGACTTCTAGAATCAGCCTCTCCTCATCCATCGCGTCATCAGGGTGAAAAATAGAATTCTTGTGATCAGCTGTGGAGTCCGGTGATGCGCAGGGGAATGGAAAGAAGCCGGTGGAAATTGACACGTTAACTTGAATGGTTACGATCAGAGGATACGACCTTTTAGTAGACATTCGGGATGAAGGTGGAAATTGGAGGTGAGGTGGACCTGATATCTCCTCCTAGAACTCTCACTGACTCTGCTTAGATCATGTGAGGACTGAAGGACAGGAATTAGACTGAGGATCTAACATCATTCTTCCTTTAGTTTAGACCTACAGAGTAATGACGTTAACTTCATGACTCTTTAACTCCTCTAAACCATCTCTGTATTTACGATTCTTGATCTCGTCTCTGTCGACCTCTAAAGCTCTGATTTCTTCTCTCAGTCAGATCTTCTCCTCCATCATCTCCTGGTTCTTCATCTCTCTCTCTCTCTCTCTCTCTCTCTCTCTCTCTCTCTCTCTCTCTCTCACTCTCAACTCTCTCTCTCTCTCTGGTTCTTCAGCTCTCTCTCTCTCTCTCTCTCTCTCTCTCTCTCTCCGGGTTCCTTTGCTCGCCCACGTCCCTCTGAGTTTTCTGGATCTCTCTTGCAATCCTGTCACTCGGCTCGGACTCATTAAGATAATTGAAACATCTTGTTCTCCTTGCCGTGGCGTGTTTCGTGCCGCCTGAACATGATCTTGTTGCTGGCGGCAGTGGGGGCGATCTGTCATTTCTGCGGAGGGAGTAATCCATCAGAGCGGCGAGGTTTACACAGATTTATAGAAAAGGCAGATTTTCAGATTGGATCATAAATCTGATCTGCTCCATCCCCTCATCTGATGGAGCTTGATCGATTACACATTAAAGCCGGATCAGTCGATATCACGCAGCGCCGACACATCAACCTGGATGGCAGATTAACCATCTCCTAACCGCCGCCTCTAAGCGTTCAAACGTTTTAAAGGATCCTCAGACTTTTAACTCTCATTTATAATTATCTGTTTTTTTTTTGTTTTTTTAAATTTCAGACCTGTTTAAAGTCCTGGTTGACGATCTGAGAAGCAGATTCACCATGTGGGATTGTTAGTGACTAGCGGCAGTAAACGCCAGCTCTGCTAGCAAGTGCCGTCTGCAGCTATCCTAACAGCTACCGTGTTGACATTGCAGAGACTAATAAGAATTATTTATGTAACATGTGCCACGATAAAAGGCGATAAAAATTACCTGTTTAATAAAAACCCAAATCCTGGCTAAGCTTTCTCCACCCGATGTTTATTCCAGCTAGATTCCTCGCTTAGTCACATTTCCTCTTCAACTCCGCCCTTTCTTCTATCGGCTTGGGTTTTCTTCCCACTTTCGGCAGTGGGGCGAGCATAAGTGTTTTTTTTTTTTTCTATCCTTCTCCATCACAGCTCCTGTAGCTAAGCTGCTATGCTACTTTAAGCCGCTCAGAGCTCCGAGGAGGGCCAGGAGGCGATATGTTTTTTTGTAGGGTAATAGGGGAAAGTTCCGCCTCCTTCGCCTCTGATTGGCTCGGAAAGCTGGAAATGTCATCACATCGAACAGAACATTATCCCAATTCGGAATCTCCTGACCCTAACCTAGCCTGGCTGGGCCATCCTGTTGGGTGAATCACTTTCCGTTCCTTCCCACAACAGGATGGCCCAGCCAGGCTAACCCTAACCCGACAGACGATGACGATTCACAGCCACAGCCATTAGGAAGAACCAATCGGGGCCCAGCACTTCTAGCCAATCAGAGGCAAAGGAGGGCGGGACCTTACCCCAGCATCCTACAAAAAAAATATTGCATCCGGGACGGATGTCTCCCATTTTTCAATTTTTTTGCAGCCCTGCACCTGCTCGGGTGAAAGGATATTTTCTGATCTTTTTTCTCTTCACTTTGTGGAGATCACACTATAGGACCATGATCGCCATAGAAACGAGGTTCATAATAATGACCAATCTCTACAATCGTCAACCATGACTTTTAAGTTCAAACATGTTTCTATATTTTTAAATCTTTAACGTTAATGTTGCTCTGACACAGCAGCGTGCTCTGATCATAGTCATTCTGAGGTCACATGATAACTTGCCGTCGTTCCTCATGACTGACAGGTCTTCTTCTTTCTCACTCGTTTATTTGGTATTTTTATTTATCCTTTATAAAAGTGGTTTTGGGTCCAAACTCTTGAGACTGCTGGTCTTGAGAAGTTCTGATGATCATGTTTCCGCCTCCGCCCCCCCTCGCTCGCCATCCATCTATCAGCCATCCTTCTGGTCTAATAAAGCACAAACACTAAGTGGACCATCTGTTCTCCTCCAACAAACCACATCCTCCCATTTGAAATATGGACGCTCCTTTCATTTAGATAATTGATAGAAATCAGCTTCCTGTTTGTACGCCAGACAGTTTAAACCGCAAATCACCCAGAGAGCGAGCGAGGGAGCAGGCGAGTGAGCGAGTGCTGTTGGCGCTGGCAGTGGATCACCTCGCCGACCCGGTGCTGCAGGATTAACTGTTATTGGGAGAGCGTCAGGAGGACTGTGAGGTTTTAATGAGATTGGTGTCAGAGAGGGCGCCGTGGCTCACAGAGGTGTTTATGATGAAGGCTGGTAATTGGTCATGTGATTAAAGCTGGCGGCATGGAGGGAAAATCAGAAGTGTGGTCATTAAGCGCCTCCACAGACCAGGACCGGGGAGGACCAGAGAGGTGTGAGGCCTCTGGTCCTCCAAACCCAACAAGATCTTGAAGATCTCGGCCTGAATGTTCGGCATTTTGGGCTCGAAGCAGATTTCTCTGTTTTAGAGTTTTAGAGTTTTAGAGTGCACACAACACACACACACACACACACACACACACACACACACACACACACACACTGATTCATGTTTTCATTTATGGATGTTTTATCTATAAACACTGTTTCATAGACTGTCCAAAAAACAAGCACATGAATGACTGAATAACTGTGGCAACATTTTCTTGCAGCCTTGTGTGTCATCTTAATGTGTGTGTGTGTCTGAACCAGCCTGTGTGTATTTAAGCTTAATGTGTGTGAGTGTGTTTCAGTGTGTGTGTGTGTGTGTGTGTGTGTGTGTGTGTGTGTGTGTGTGTCTTGGCCTTGAATGTGGCTCACATTGCCAGACTGAGAAAGTGGAATCAGTTTTCATCCTGACAGGCAATCCACCAGCTCTCACCTCTGAGTGTATGTGAATGCGTGTGTGCGTGCGTGTGTGCGTGCGTGTGTGAGTGTGCGTGAGACTGAAGGACAAACTCGAAACTCTTTTTACAGGTGAGAGAGGCAGACCACCTACAGGACTGAGAACAGGATCCCCCTCCTCCTCCTCTTCCCCGCCGCTGCAGCTGTGATGATGAAGGTTAACCATGGGGGTAAAAACCTGTTAAATGATGAAGGTTAACCGCAGCGGTAATAATGTCTTGAACGGTTAAATCAGACCGAAACAGACTCTGGTGGATCTGGTCTCCCTGTCTCAGTCGGAGGAGGTGCAGCGACACGTTTTGAGGCGGCGTGAAATCCTGATTTCACGCCGCTTCAAACTGACTCTTTGTGCATTTCTGGTTTTGGATCACAGACTCACGGCAGAGAGGACCCTCGCCAAAATATTCCTGGCATTAATTCACATGAGCTTCCTATGATTTTCACAGTAAGAGACTGTAAGGTGATTAAAGAGGATTAAATGATCTTCAGTGAGAGCTCAGATTTAGGAGTCTCAGCTCAGTTTGACTTCACTGTTTCAGAAATTCATTGTTTTTATTCTTTTTTATTGCTACTTGTCTTTTGGTTTATTCACCTTTTATTTACAGCCACATCCACATTTATGACTGTTTTACTGATTTAACCCTTTCCTCTCTGTCCTCTCTGCTACTGTTACAGTTACAGTTCAGACACAACTGTTAAAAAACAAACTAGCTGACTATCTAAAATGACCCTAACTATCAAACACTAAAACTAAACAGCTAAAACTTAGCTTAAACTGATTTAAGTCACTTAAACTTACAAAACTGAGTAACTATTGCTCAAATTAATTAAAAATACAACTTTAATGAAACTAACTCAGTTAAAGTAACTTAAAACTAACAAGTTTAAACTAATTTAAATAAGCAGCTAAAACAGACAAACACCGACCAAAACTAACTGTACTAACTGACAAACAATAACTGACTGAAAGTGACTTCAAACTGACTCAGACACACTCACTTAAGTGAGAAAGTAAGTGAGTAAGCAAGAAAGTAAGTCAGTCAGTAAGTATGTAAGTAAGTCAGTGAGTAAGTCAGTCAGTAATAAAGTATGTGAGTAGGTATATGAGTAAGTAGGTATGCAAGGAATTAAGTATATAATTAAGTATGTCAGTAAGGAAGTAAGTGAGTGTGTAAGTCATTCAGTAAGTATGTAAGTAAGTGAGTGAGTAAGTAAGTCAGTAAGTAAGTTGTTAAGTAAGTATGTGAGTAAGTAAGTCAGTCAGTCAGTCACAAAGAAAGTATGTAAGTAATTGAGAAAGTAAGTAAGTATATAGGTGAGTGAGTAAGTAAGTGAGTCAGCAAGTGAGTAAGTCAGTCAGTAAGTAAGTACGTATGTAAGTAAGTTTGTAAGTAAGTCAGCAGGTAAGTATGTATGAAAGTAAGTATTCAAGTAAGTCATTGAGTAAGACAGTCAGTAAGTAATAAAGTATGTAAGTGAGTAAGTATGTAAGTATGTCAGTAAGTATGAAAGTAAGTATGTGAGTTAGTATGAAAGTAAGTAAGTAAGAAAGTATGTAAGTAAGTAAGGAAGTAAGAAAGTAAGTCAGTCACAAAGAAAGTATGTAAGTGACTAAGTATGTAAGTTGGTAAGTAAGTAAAAAGGTAAGTATGTTAGTAAGTATGATAGAAAGTAAGTGAGTAAGTACTTAAGTAAGTATGTAAGTAAGTAAGTATAGAAGAAAGTATGTATATAAGTATTTCAGAAAGTAAGGCTGTGTCCGAAATGGCATACTGCCTACTATCTACTTACCTACTCAAGCAGTACCTACTGCATACTGACTACTCAAAGATGATTTGAGTATGCCGCAGTGTTTACATACAGATGCATACTAAATACCCCAGAATGCATTTCGTGCCGGTCGGACGCAGCGCCGGGAAAATTTAAATAGTCTTACCACAAGCTACACGACTGCATTCCAGACAAATTATATAAATTCATTCAGTAATAATATTTTTTCTAGGACCCAAACATGGAGAACACCCAAACACAAGTCTTCATCTGTTTCTGATTGGTGCATAAATATATGTAGACACTTAAAAAGTTAAGAGAGACTTACAAAGAGAAAATCAGCTGTGACGGAGAGGTGGAGCCTCCAGCAGGTCAGGTGACTCCTAAGGTGCTCACTGTGATTCAGGAAGTGAACAGCAAGTCAGGAGGTGGGGGTGGACCCCCTCAGACGTCCTGAAAAAACAACAACAAAAGAAGAAAAGGTCAATTAAAGAGGATTCAGGGATCTGAAGGATCTTATTCAGACGGACTCGGAGACTTTCAACATTTTTAGAGTCGAAGTCTTACGGCAGATGATTAAAAATGAACTCTGTCAGGAATCGGTCTGCTCAGATGCCAGCTCTATCAGAGGCTCGATTTGGGAAATCTGCATGAAATCCGGATCCGGAAAACGTCCCTTTTGATCTGATGCAGAGACATAAATAAAACATAAAGTCAGATGTTTCAGTGTTTCACCAAGTCGAGTTTTAAGGGAATTTCCATCTAATTCCATCAGGACGCTCCAACCAGATTAGAAGGAGCTTGGTGTGTTGAACAAAGACGCGCCTCTTGTTGCTGAACGAGATAATTGGATTTCTCCACCCGCAGGTTTGGATTCGGAGTCTCTGAAGGTTTCCGAGTTTCTCCACTGATTGCAAAATCCAGACTGCTCAAATCTAATCAGCTGTTCTTTTGGCCGGCAGCCCATTGGTCCGGCTGATTTCATTCATGGAGAAGGCGGCCAAGACGAGGATCAACACACAAACATGAGATTAACATGCAGAGGGAGGGAAATCACAACGCCACATCTCCTTCCTTCCTTCCTTTCCTTGGATCCTCAAAAGGATTCGATGTTAAAGAGCATGACGTTCAGCTCCCTCACGCAGACATCCATCTCCTCCTGCTAACAGGAACTAACCCGTTCAGCCGGGGCTAACCTTCGCTAACGCTAACAGGAGCCATTCACACCCAATTACAGGTGACCTCCTTTAATAAGGTCAAACAGAGGAGGATTCTGAGAGAACACACAGCAGAATCTGATCGCTCATACAACACATGACGGTTTCAGTTTATCGAGAAGTTTCTGGACACTGAGTTACGACCATGACGATTGTCAGTCCTGAATAATGACAGTTAGTGTCGAGCCGTATGAACAAAATCTTATCTCACGGTAGGGCTGGGACAATTCGATTAGATTCTTCTACAATTTTTTGGGTGCCAATTAGATTTAAATTGTGATTCTACGATGTCGATTTTCTCGATATTATATTCAGTCTGCATTTTTACCACCAGTGAAACAGTTGAATAATCACAGGATTTCCCCTACAGGCAATTGATTGTGGTGCACCGCCATGGCTAAATAAGAGCCGCCACACTTAAAAGAAATTAGTTTTTATCTCACATAGTTCTACCTCGGACTCATATGTATCAGCAGTGTTTCCCCTACATTCATTCAGCAGTGGCGCTGCTAAATTACGTGTGCCGCTACTGAAATTACACATGATCATTAATATCTACCCGCACTGTGTGAGCACAAGAACACACAACGTTATTTCCGACTTGTGAGTTATCAAGGAGCGCATCAAATCCTGTCGGACCCTCTTCCACTGGTGTGAAGGGTAACGTTTAAGCTTATACACGGTCTGTATAGCGAGTATCCCACCCCTATATCACAGTATGAGTAATTTCATATCACGGTAACGGTATATATCGCGGTATATTTTCCCCCTGTAAATTCAATTAATGTCTTAAAAATAACCATACTGTCACATTTGTTCATTTTCCTTTTATTTTTAAACTCAGATTTTTATACAAATTTAAACAGAATGTCAGACCAGTCTGGTGATTTTGTATCATATGGCGTACCTTTGGTGAAAGACTCTGCAGAGCTCTTTTGTACAAGAGGAGCTGCTGCAGTTTTAGTTTTTGGTGCAGCAGGTGCGTTGCCCATCTTTTGGCTCTCATAATAGAGCTTGGCGTGTTTCATCTTTAGGTGGTGGAAGAGGTTGTTGGTGTTTCCTCTAGGGCCCGACAGATTTATCGGCACGCTGATTAAATCGGCCAATTTCAGCCTGTTTGAAACTAATCGGTAATCGGCCAAAACTCGCAGATTGTCAGAAATTTATTTTCAGAAATAAAATGCGGAGAACAACATTCAGTGTCACTTCAAAAATATTCCGCCATTTAAAAAGTTCCCCAACTTATCCTGTAGATGGCGCAGCGACCTCATGACAATCTTCATCCACTAACTACCTCACAGCACAGCAGAGTGACGGATCTGAAGCTGGCAGCTCAGGGACGCACAGAGGAGAGTAGTCCACCTCAACGGTAAATAAACCAGTTTGTGAAATACACAATAAGTCAACAAGTTTCAGTTCAACCAACTTCACGATTTTCCCCACTGTGCTGGTCTCGGTCACGCCGAGTTAACGGTGAAGTACCATGTAATAAGCAAGCTACAGTTAGAGTTAGCCAACGCTTTTCTGGTCCGAGTTTGAGTCATGATAAATATGTGGAATATTACTGAGATGACCGGTCAGTCTTCCTGTCGGCGTGAAGGGCAGTAGCCTACAGTATATCAAGTTTTCCTCTTTTTTTAATGATAAACGCAAGTTAGCTGTTTTTTATTTATTTATATAGGCTATTTATTATTTCTTCTTTGAATCAGATTTTTTTCTACCCTAATAATCGGTATTGGCATCAGCCCCAAGAAATCCATATCGGTTGGGCCCTAGTTTCCTTTTCCACCAACGACAGCCACACCACACTCTTTGCATAGTTTTGTTTTTTGATCATTGTCGGATTTTCTAAATCTGAAGACTATCCAGACAACCGATGTCGCGGCTTGCACCCTTTTTCAGAACAAATTCCTCCTCTTCTTCCTCGTGTTGGGTGGGTCAGGCTGCCTCCATTTGCTCGGTGCTGCCGCTAATCTCTCTGTCCGCCATGACCACCACCAGTGAAGCAGTTTCTTCTTCGTTGAAGCTATGCCAAACAGTCTGCTGGACACACTGGTGATTATAGGGAGCGCACCCAAACCTGACCAATCAAACGGAGCAAACAAACTCCACACGACACGCTGGTGGATATACCGAAACGCACCCAAACGGACGTGCTCCAGCTCTCCTGTTAGCAAGTGCAGACAACTACACACTGACTCAGAGAGATGCAGCAGACATCTGCTCTCTCTCTCCGGTATAAATGACAGAGCAACATTTCTACACCTTTATTCCATCACATGGTATATACCGTCATACTGCTCAACTCTAAGGACAGTCCCTCATACGGAGTCAGATTTGAGGATCATCCTGTAAAGTCTGACATCCTCTCAGCTGAAACCCTGACCCTCTGATGGTCTCCACGGTAACATGGCGATGTTTGGAGCGGGATGTCGGACAGATTTGATTTGTTTCTGTTGATCCCTCTGTTCCTATTTCATAACACGTCATTCAGCATATTAAAGCTTTCAAACAGGAAATCTGATCCTGTACCAAACTAATCCCTCCTCTGATCGTTTTCAGAGTTTTATCCTCGCTGACACTTTTATCGTCCCGCTGACATCTACTTCACTTCTTCATCTCCTCCTCCTCCTCCTCTTCTCTGTTTATCCATCCATCTCCCTCACTTTCCTCTCCCTCAGCCTCCCTCTGACTTTATATAATCTCTCAAATCCAAACAGCCCAGAGCTTTATTGGCAGCGACGCCGAGTTTGTGCTGCCAGAGTTTTCTCAATAACTACATTGGTGATAAATAATAACAACCAAACAGGACGGCGTTAAATAAAAGACAGGAAGTGAGCGAGCCGTGCGCCAGCAGAGAGGCTTAAAGAGGACTCAGAGGGAACTTTACGGTCTTCAGCTGATAGAGGAAGATTTACGACCTCTAAGGAGCTCAAAAAAAGAGTCTTTATACGTTCAGCAGAGTCCACATCCAGGACTCTTCTGGGTACTCTGAGGAGGTTAACCCTTAGAACTCCCAACTATTTTGCTATGTTATGTATGCTACATTTTTTCCTCAGCTGTCAGTTTATGGGTGGAAAAAATGATGTAAAATGAATGTGACAGTAGATTCAGAACCATCAAAGTCAACCAAAAAACAATAACTGACATTGATACCAACAGTACTTTTCTCAAAACCGCATAAATCTGCAGTGACCAAGCGGTTTCTCACCTGCACATCATTCTCTCAAGTCTTGGCTATCAGGAGAAGAAATATTGGGATTGGAACAAACACACATCAGAAACTATTGACATATTTACACTAATTCTTCAAGGTGTTTTTTACTATTTACAGTTGTTTATGCCACTCCTTGAAGCAGTTCCTGTCTGGAATGAAACAGAGGAACACATCATAATGCTCATAATCTCTTCTTCGCTTGTTTCCAAACATTGAGGACCATTATTTCTTTTTTTGCAGACAAGCAGGGAACTTTCTTGTCTCTTGTTGATCTTTGGTTGCCTCTTATTGGACACTACCGTCAAGGGAACAATAGAAGCTGAGAGTTGAAGAGCTTGGACCTGATCTTTGCAGGAAAAGATGAGAGTTAAAGAGCTTGGACCTGATCTTTGCAGGCAAAGATGAGGATTAAAGAGCTTGGACCTCATCAAACAGACATGAAAATAAACCTGCATTTATTTGACCGAGGGAGGAAATGCTGTTTGTGAACTTTTAGGATCTGGTTCACTAAAAGTATGAGAAGAATATGAGACCATGTAATTGGTCGAAAGTTTGACAGAAAAAGACGTCATCAAAACAGCTCGTCAAACCCGGAAGACATTGGCGGCATTTAGCGATAGCAATCATATTTTATCAAAACAATATGATAAATAATCATGTTTTCACCGGTTTATCACTGCGGATTTACCATCAAATGTCTCTGATGAAACACCTATTTTTGTGGCTGGATTGTAAACCTTGTGGCAGGTGTAGAAATGTCTGGAAACCCTTGATAGATCGCCAAAAAGGTAAACTTTTGAACACTTCATCCTATAGAGATACACGGTATAGTAACAGTATTAATGGTGTCACGTGGGATCGCTGGTGATCCAGCGGAGTTCTACGTGTTAAAACCAAGTCTTTAAACGTTCAGCAGAGTCCATATCCTTGTCTCTGGGTCAAGGTTTCAGGGTCGTGTCCGATCCATCCCACGGTGGACAAAGAGAGAACATAACTGATCAGTTTTAGCCTTGTTACCATGGCAACACTGTCCCTGCACATCAGTGTCGATCAATAACATCAATTTGAATTAATCAAACTCTGATGTTCTGATTAAAGTCTCTGTCTCTGATGTAACCTGTCATCCATCTATCCACACTTCCTGTCCTTGTCACCATGGCAACAGAGAGCGGGGTTAAGCAGCTCCTTGTTAGGTCATGAACTCTCTCTCTCTGAAACTTTCTTCTTCTTCTTCTTCTTCTTCTCAAAGTCTCAAAGTTTGTTTTGGTTTTTTCGTTCTCAGAGTTTGGAGGAGAATCCGGATGTTTTTAAAAATCAGACTCCAACGAGGTTGGAGAGGTCACAGACTGGAAAATCGCCGCCAAAAACAAACAACATGCACTTAATTGGAGCTTTACCCCGCAGTCTGGAGGTCAAAGGTCAGAGCTGTTAGTGGAGCAGACTCAAAGTAGGCCAGATCTCTGCAGCATCGGGTCGAGGGTTCAGGGTCGTAAAAGTCAACTGATGCCCAACGCCGCAGCTTAACGCCATCAGGGGGAGGGGTAAAGGGATGAGGGGGGTCGGACGGGCTTGTGATGGGCCAGTAAAGATTACTGCGTTCTGATTGGTGGAGGAGGTAAAGAGCTGGAAACTGGTGTGAACTTTTGTCCTCCAAAAGCTGATCCTCGCTGGGACAGATGATCAGGAGAGGGGGGCGCAGGGAGAGTGATGCATGCTGGGAGATTTGAGTTAGGGTGGGAGGTCAGGGATATATATGAAGGAGATGGGGGAATTATGGGTAAATTTCTGACCAAGAATTAAGAATAAGACATCCAGTTATGATGACGGGGTCATGTGATCGTCTCTGTAAAAACTCTAAATAAAGGTGGGGTAGTGAGGATCTGAGGAAGTTCCAGTTTTAAGGAGAAATCTTGAATGTAAACTCTACCCCTCCCAAACAGTTTTCCCCTCAGCTCCTCCTCTCCCCTCCCTCTCTGCTCCAGCAAGCCCCGCCCACAAACAGACGCTCCTGCTTGCTCGTATCATTCCAATTAAATTCAGATACAATGCAGATAAATAATTCAGATAATTACAAATGGAGCCCAGTCAACGTGAAAGTAAACAGCATTGGTGCTACTGTAGATGCTAACAGACTACCAGCAAATACGTTTGCAGGACTTCTACAACTAGGATAAAGTGACATAGTCCAGGACCCGAGGGAGGACAGTTTAGCGACACTGCAACATTTGACAAGAAACACTTACTTCTGTTACAGACACTTGGCTTACCCCCAATTTTCACAACATGTGGAACAGCTCCAATCTGAAACGGCAGCGATTTTCCCCGTCCGCCAATTCCTACCAGATCCGTTTGTGAGGCGAATTTTGTGGCGGATTACAGACAGCGGGAATCACCAGAACTCACTAGAACCCACGGATTCACATTCAATCGCGCGATAACGAGTTGCCTCTATAAAGAGAGACACATAGACACATAAGCAGTAGATTGTGTCCTTCCAGTGGAGGAAATCTACTTTTAGACTTCTAGAATCAGCATCTCCTCATCCATGGTGTCATCGGGGTGAAATGACGTCTAAAATCCTTTCACTTGTTCGTCTCCGCCCGTTTGCATGGTGTGAAATACGATCCTCCTGAAAAACATGGAATGTTTCATTTTAAAAAGAAGCCTGCTGTTTTATTTTGTGTCTGTGCCTGACTTCCTTTCCAGCACGGGTTAATCTGTGCTGAATTTATCAGGCATGCTCCGACATCTGGAAAAAATAGAACTCTTGAGATCAGTTGTTCGGCGATGGAGTTCGGCGATCCGCAGATGAACGGAAAGAAGCCAGTGGAAATTGACACGTTAACTTGAATGGTTACGATCAGATACGATCAGGGGATACGACCTTTTCGTAGACGTTCAGGATGCGGCAGAAATTGGGGCTTACTTTATTAAAGCGGTTTACCTGTCCAGCAGAAAGGTTACAGGGTCACGAAGATCCCGAAGCATCCCCCATCATTTATGTTGCTTTTTAGCTCTTGTCTGGTCTACGATATTTTTTTTTGTAGGACGGTATGGGAAGGTCCCGCCTCCTTTGCCTCTGATTGGCTGTGAAACATCATCACATGCTCAAGCCAAGCGTGGGCTGTCAGCTCTGTACATCAAATAGAACATTACAGAAGATTCTGAATCTACTAACCTTAACTGGACAGACGAAGTTTCACAGCCATAAGGAAAAACCAATCGGAGCCCAGCACAAACTTTCTGGTTGGTTTCTACTGTCCGATATTGTAACACGCTAACTTTGTTTGGGCTCCTGAACGACACGGGGGAGCAGCGTCTGCCTCACAACCAATCAGGTCGGGGGAGGTGGAGAACGGCTTTGTTTACAGTCAGAAAGAGCGGACCGCTCAAAAATGTGAAAATGTTGACTACACAGACGTAAGAGAACACAGCGATATTGTTATATTACCAAATGTCATCAATAACTAGTAACTATTGACTGATATTAAAAGACTTTTTATATAAAAAACACAAATAAAGATGCTTCTTTAATGGATTCCTGCCTACCCCACCTTTTAATAACGTACTCACTCTGTTTCCTGTTTAACAAACTCTGCAGTCCCACGGACAATGACACAACAACGTTCGATCAGTTGATTTTTATTTGCACTCATGAGATGTTCACTGTGAGTTCTGGGAGTTGTAGGTCCAAAGTTTAACAACAGAAACCCTGAAAATTTTTTTCAAGTCCTCACCCACGAGTAAAACTGGACTGAGCAGATAAAAAGTGTTCGTGAACAAAAACTCGTAATCCAGGACATTTACCAAGCTCAGGAGTCTGGCCTCGGCGTCTGTCTAAAGCTCTACTCCTTCAGTTTCTTTAGTTCAGACTGAATCAGAGGAAATCTCGGACTGTCACGTCTTTCATTTTGAGGCTGATTTGATTATTTCTTCACGGACTTTCGTGTTTGTGTTTTTCACCTGCTGTCGCTTCATTAACAGCATTAAAATAACTCTGCCTCTTAATGAAACCATGTTGTTGATGTTTATCACTGTTCAAAGAAACTCTAATGATCATTTTCTGACCCACCGTGCTGAGGTCGTGTCTTCTTGGCGGCTGATTTGAGTCTGTGAGTTGACGGCGGTGGCGGCTCTGCAGAGAGAAAAGAATCAGCAACAGATGGAGGAGACACTCGGCTGCTGCGGTTTAGTCCTGCTGGAAACTGATCAAATCTGAGGCTTTAACGGAGATTTGAGACCCGCTGCAGGCCGAGCTGTTAGCAGTTAGTCACTGTTATTATTTACCACAGCAAGCGGCGGTGAAATAAAACAGAGTCTGTGCAGATGAGAGCTCACAGCGAGAGAAACCGTTCAGCTGTCTCGCTGAGAAAAACATCACCCTCAGTCTCAAAGGGACGCCGAACAGACTCAAGAGAAGAGAGTGTGGGTGCAAACATCCACAGAGACCGCCATGACATAGATGTGCGCTTGGTAGAGCTAATCCTAACTCTAACCCCAGACAGGACATTCAGCTTCCTGTTTAAAGATAATCAATTTAATCAATAATCATGTTTGATTCAGTCAAACTGTAGACCTGTGTCAGCACAGATCCTCAGACTTCTATAGTCAGGAAATTAATGAACAGCTTCTAATAAAAAATTTCTGCAAAACAATTTAAAACACCAATGATGAAGAAGAAGAAGAAGAAGAAGAAGAAGAAAAAGAAGAGGAAGAACTTCATCTGATTAAAGGAGCAGCGCCACATTTCACCTGCAGAGGGCAACAGAGAGGCTAAAGAGTCAGAGTCAGACAGGAAACAATAGATGACAGGATTACAGCTGATATAAACACACACGTCGGGTAATATGTGTGTGTGTGTGTGTGTGTGTGTGTGTGTGTGTGTGTGTGTGTGTGTGTGTGTGTGTGTGTGTGCGTCTGTGTGTGCAGATCTTTGACCTTCTGTCATGTTCTGATATAATCCTGAGAGCGTGTCGACGTCTGCGGGATTATCTGAATGACTGTGCACTTCATCATCTCTGATGAAAAAAAAAAAAATATATATATATATATATATATATATACACACACATATATATAAATATATATGTGTATATATATATACTGATATACTGATATACTGATTTTGATGGAGTAAAGAGAGATGTGGTTGTGGGGGATGACAGGCAGAGAGAGGGCGCTCTTCCTTCACCTTATAAAACTAAACAAAACTGAGTCAGTCTTCCTGTCGCAGGAGTCTACAGTATATCTACAGTTTATATATATATATATATATATATATATATATATATATATAAATATATGTATATGTGTATATTTATATATATATACCAGTGGCGATTGCTCTAAGACTGCAAGGGAAGCTCAGCTTCCCTTAAAATGTCACCCCCCCAAAAAAAGAAAAAGTGGTGAAATACGTACTGCTGTGTGTACATTTCATTAACTAAATACGCGCTAGAAAGCCTTCATCTTTTGTTCAGACACTGTGATAAGAAGCTGATAATCACAGGTAACCGGCATAACTTCGTTCTCATTCATCCTCGCAGCGCCTCAGCGCTTCACACAGCCGGACGCTCAGAGTCTTCTGACTTCAATGTGGAAGCTCAAAGTGGGTTGTTCCAGCAGCGAAACTAGATGCTCATTGGATAAATGCTTGGCTTTGTCCCGCCCATCGGACGCTCAGCATCTCTGGAGTTCTATGACGAGAGGGCGGTCCCAACTTTTTCGGGGACGCTGAGCTTCTGCATCCATGATTGGATGAGCTGTCTGAGGCGAAACCCTTTTTTGATTGACAGCTAAACAAGCGAATCAGCGATCTTGAAGAATAAAACATCTACCAAAGCATTTTCAAAGTTATTTATTCCGTTGTTCTTAACTGCTCCGGAGACTTTACCGATCCTCAGTGACTTTTGTCTTTGTTAAAAACGACTACCGTTGTGTTTTGCGACAGCAGCTCACACACACATTATTTTATGGCAAACAGGGGGCTGTTGTTCCAAACCGGGCCCCCCTGTGGGTCCCCGTCCCAAAACTCTCTCTCTCTATTTCTGTTTATATTGATTTGAATGTCCTCCATCAGCACCTGCTGGTCACCTGTCGGTGTGTGTGTGCTGCACACTCAGTCTCTTCTCATTCCTGTTAAGCTCCTCGGATGCTGGTTTCCATGGATACGTGTCTCACCTCCCTACCCTTGCCAATTACATCCCTCCAGGAAGTTCAAAAAAGACCAATGGGAGCTCAGCATTAAGTCTGGGGTTATTTTTAACCTCCTGATGAGTGAGACGGACAGATGGGTGGACACAACAGCCACCGGGGGTACAGGTGAGATTTTCACCTACAGCACGGCGTACACTTTCACTCTTTCCCCATCTGAACGGACATGCCAATGGTGACAACATCATTGTAAAGGTGGCGACACCGTGAAAACACTTGTTGGCACACAGAGATCGAACAACAGAGCCGCTTTATTTCCACACAAAGCTTGAGGGATTTCTGTGAGATTCTGCTTTTACACTTTTCTGCTGCTGGAACCGAAAACCCGAGAAAACAGCGACAACAGGCTCAAACACTTCCTCTTTGATTCGCCATCGATTCGCCGGGCCTCAGCGGGAGGGAGCATTAGAAAAGGCTGAATGACACCGACAGCTTCTGTTTCTGTTACAGAAAAGCATGCTGGGATACAAAGGAGCAGTGAGAAATGACACACTAATAAAAATCACAATGTTTGGAACGGGTTTGTAGACATGACATGGACTCTAGTGTTTCTCGTAAGAGCCCTGATGGTCCCCCTACTCTTTAAAAACTGAGGATGCAGCATCTATGATTTCCAATTCTTGAAAAGAATGGACAGCTGGACTCACTTGAGACGTTTCGCCATAAGTCCAGCTGTCCTTTCCATGTGTGGATTTCCACTCTAGAGTGCTGTCTGAGAATATTAGGTGAAATCACGGCTGAAAAAGGATATCTCTGCTGCTAAAAAGCGTGAAATAGTTGAATGCCTTGGACAAGGTATGAAAACCTTCGATATTTTACAAAAACTTAAGCGTTATCATCCTACTGTTAAGAGATTTATGGCAGATTCAGAGCACACACGAGTTTGTGCAGATAAAGACACAATGAGGAAGGTTTCTGCCAGATAAATACATCAGAATAAGAGAACAGCTGCTAAAATGCCATTACAAAGCAGCAAACAGATATTTGAAGTTGCTGATGTCTCTGGAGTCCCGCGAACATCAAGGTGTAGAGGCTTGCAGTTGTGCATAAACCTTCTATTCGGCCACCCCTTAACAATGCTCACAAGCAAAGACTTGACAAAGGCTCAGAAAAACATGAAGACTCATTTTCAAACAGTCTTGTTCACGTATGAGTGCCATGCAACCCTGGATGGTCCAGATGGATGGAGTAGTTGATGGTTGGTGGATGGCCACCATCTCCTAACAAGGCTGTGACGTCAGCAAGGAGGTGGTGGAGTCATGTTTTGGGCCAGAATCATGGGGAGAGAGCTGGTCGGCCTCAAAGGTGGGGTAGGCTGGATCTGAGGAAGTTCCAGTTTTTAGGAGAAATCTTGAATGTAAACTCCACCCCTCCCAAACAGTTTTCCCCTCAGCTCCTCCTCTCCCCTCTCTCTCTGCTCCAGCAAGCCCCGCCCACAAACAGACGCTCCTGCTCGCTGGTATCGTTCCAATTAAATTCAGATATAATGCAGATAAATACAAAAAAATTACAAATGGGGCCCAGTCAACATGAAAGTAAACAGCATTGGTGCTACTGTAGATGCCAACAGACTACCAGCAAACACAAAGTTTGCACGACTTCTACAACTAGCATAAAGTTACATAGTCCAGGACCCGAGGTCAACAGTTTGGCAGTGCTACAACACATTACAGCAGGTCCTGTTTGACAAGAAACACTTCTGTTACAGGCACTTGTCTTACTTTGTTAAAGCAGTTTACCTGTCCAGTAGAAAGGTTACAGGGTCACGAAGATCCCAAA
The DNA here is from genome assembly GCA_962446985.1 of Xyrichtys novacula. Taxonomy (NCBI): domain Eukaryota; kingdom Metazoa; phylum Chordata; class Actinopteri; order Labriformes; family Labridae; genus Xyrichtys; species Xyrichtys novacula. Next base: position 26,964,770 of record OY660884.1, on the reverse strand, counting down.
GAGTCCCCCATCGTTTATGTTGACCCGGCTTTTTAGCTCAGAAAAACAGTGAAAATGTCGGATTTGGTCCCGAACATGTCCCACTTGATCAGAAAGTGTTTGGCGGATAAATAAGAGCAGGGATTTGAAGGTAAACCAGCTGTTTTGTCAAACTGCAGTAAAACGTTTGGTGACAGCTCAGTTCAGGTGTTTCTTCTCACATCATTGCTCCTCACTGCCGCGAAAAACACCGCCTGGTTGTATCCTATCATCTTCAATAATGGCCTGACAGCAGGTCCAGGAGCTTTTCACCAAGCTGAAGTGGCCAGTTTTCCTCCACCGACCGCCCCGCAGCTCCCAGACGGGCCGAGCGATTCGAGAGAAAAGCTGCAGAAAAGCTAAAAAAGCTGCTCTGTCAGAAGTTTCTCTGCCTGAGGAATCATCTCTGCGGTGGAGGACGACACACCCCAGAGGTTCAATCTGAGAGCAGGAAGCTGCTGATCTGCTCAGGACCAGAGAGGAGCCCGTCACGCCTCAGACGCTTTTAAAATGGGACCAAAAAGCAGAAACGAACAGGTCCTAAATCACTCAGCTAGGGGTGTGGAGACACCTTCAGAGTCTGATTCTGATTCAACAAAGAAAAAGTTAGCAGAGTGTCTGATCTTTAATGAAGCAGTGTGGACACAAATCTGACGGACAGACTTGTTCAGAAGAAGACTGATTTTTTTTGGAAGTGAAAATGGACTTTCCACAAATTCCTATTCATCAGGAACAATAAGAGTAGCTTTGTTCTTCTGTTATTTGATTTATCATTTAAAATTTTAACTCTTCAGATCAGGGAGAGGAGCTTTTATATCATTAAAGGTGGGGTAGGCAGGAATCCGTTAAAGAAGCATCTTTTTTTATGGTGTTTATACAAAAAATCTTTTAATATCAGTCAATAGTTATTAGTTATTGATGACATTTGGTAATATAACAATATCTCTATGTTCTCTTATAATAATAATAATAATAATACATTTTATTTGAAGCGCCTTTCACGTCACACAAGGACACTTTACAGAACATATAAAAACAATAATAAAACACTATTAACAATTAAAATCATTAATCATCAAACAGTTAAAAATCAACAAAGCAACATTAAACATGAACAACAGCAAAGGAATAAATAAATGTCTGTGTAGTCAACATTTTAACATTTTTAAGCGGTCCGTTCATGCTGACTGTAAACAAAGCCGTTCTCCACCTCCCTGACCTGATTGGTGGTGAGGCAGATGCTGCTCCCCCATGTCATTCACGAGCCCAAACAAAGTTAGCGTGCTACAATATCGGACAGTAGAAACCAACCAGAAAGTTTGGAAAATTGTCTAAATCCTCCTTTGGCCACGACTGCCGACACAAGCAAGAAAGAAAGTAAATACCGGAGACTCTGGAGGAATAACGGGCGCTTAAAAAGGAGGTAGACCGGACAAGAGCTAAAAAGCCGGGTCAACAATGATAGGGGACTCTTCGGGATCTAAACTGCTTTATCAAAGTACGCCAAGTGTCTGTAACAGAAGTGTTTCTTGTCAAACAGGACAAGCTGTAGCGTGTTGTAGCGCCGCCAAACTGTTGACCTCGGGTCCTGGACTATATCACTTTATCCTCGTTGTAGAAGTCCTGCAAACATTGTCTTTGCTAGTAATCTGTTGTCATCTACAGTAGCACCAATGCGTTTGACTTTTACGTTGACTGGGCCCCATTTGTAATTATCTGAAGTATTTATCTGCATTATATCTGAATTTGATTAAAATGATACGAGCAAGCAGGAGCGTCTGTTTGTGGGCGGGGCTTGCTGGAGCAGAGAGAGAGGGGTGAGGAGGAGCTGAGGGGAAAACTGGTTGGGAGGGGAAGAGTTTACATTCAAGATTTCTCTTAAAAACTGGAACTAACTCAGATCCTGACTACACCACCATTAAGAAGAAAGTACCGAACTAAAGCCTGTCTGTGAGTCTTTGAGGGTTGGGTCCAGGTCCAGTCTGAGGTAGGGCTGAATGGTTAATCGGTTTTAAATCCTAATCGGAGTATTTGATTATGACAATGTTAAAAAATCAAAATCCTCAAATGTTTTTTTCTCTATCTTATCTCGCGCCTCCAGGCCACTGTAGGCTCTCCAGTTCCCACACACACCAGTGTAAACAAACATGGCGTTTGCAAAAGAAGGCAATAATTTCATGGCTAAATAGGACAAGAGCAAGTCAGTCGTGTTGAATTGGTACGACTTCACAGTTTTAGATGAAGAGCAAACCACTCCCCACTGCAAAGTCTGTCTGAAGGCGGTATCAACCTGTCACCATGGAAACTAATTCAGGAGTAAACACTAAGGTTTTTAGTTGTATCAGTGTTTCATCCACACGGAAACGGCGTTTCAGGTGACTGTAAACGGTACTTTTTGAAAACGGGGTAAGAGAGTGCATGAATCCGTAAACGAATCCGTGTGGATGTCTACGTGTTACACAGCGGAACTCTTTTATGGCGCCAAAACAACTTTTATACACATGCTCTGTACTCTTCTTCAGCGTTACAGCGCCACTTATTGGCTTAGCATATGCGCTACATCATTTTCAGGGTTTTTTTTTTTTGAGAGGTGATAGAAAACTTTTTAATCAAGTGAAGTTTGGTGAATAAAAAAACCAAAATCGAGTTTTCAGGGGGAAAAAATCGTGCCGCCCTAGTCTCAGGTCTCATTAGTGTCTGTTTAATAAAGACCCTCCTCTGTGAACCAGGACCTCACCATCATGTGACACAGCAGACCCAGACTGACATCAGACCCAGTATGAGCCGAGGGCCTGATGTTTGCTAACTGGATCAGTACCAGCTGGTCCTTCCTGCATATGTCTGCATTGATTTTAACAGGACTTACATTGAATAACAAGAATCTTTGACCTCTTACCCCTATGCTCTCTCTCTCAGATCAGCTCGTTCAGAGTCGGAGCGTAGAAACAGAGAGGATAGATAAAAACTTTGTCAGAGGAGACAAAACTTAAACTCTATGCGTCTTCGTTTAAATGCTCTCCAGCATTTCCTGAGTCTCTGCAGGATTGTTCATGATTGTTATAAATAATAGACTTCATTTTCTGTCTTCTGTGAAAGTCTAAAACACACACACATACAGTGGTCAACACACACACACGCAGACACACACACACACACCTTCACAGTGTGACATTTCCTGCTGGTCGACATCTCTCAGACTAACAAGCTGAGGGAGCAGCAGCTCGAACAAAGAAGGATAGACAACACACTGAATGTCTCTGTGTGCATGTGTGTATATGTGTGTGTGTCTGATAGAGTCACTCAGCTGTCTCCTCGTTTTTTCAAATTTATTGTGTTAATTAATTAATTAATCTATTACTATCATTTTTATATTTATTTATTAGTATTTATTTATTTATTATGTGATGTTATGTCTCTATTCATATTTATTATTTATTTATTGTTATGTATTATTATTTATTTTATTTTTTGTTTTTTATAATGGTATTTATCATTATTAATTATTATTATTATTATTATTATTATTATTATTATTATTATTATTATTTATATTATAATATTATTTTGTAATGGTATTTTTTATTTTCATTACTATAATTATTATTATTATTATTATTATAACAGTTATTGTTGATGTTGTTATTGATCTTATAGTATTGTAATGCTTTGGCAACATTGTACAAACAGTCATGCCAATAAAGCTTATTGAAACTGACATTGAATTTAAAAAATTGAGAAAGAGAGAGAGAGAGAGAGAGAGAGAGAGAGAGAGAGAGAGAGAGAGAGAGAGAGAGAGAGAGAGAGAGAGAGAGAGAGAGAGAGAGTTTTCTGGTTTCACCTACAGACTGACCACAGTATGCTTTCAGAGCCGAGAGGACTCTGAGGTAACATCCTTCATCTGCACAAATTGACTCTATATACCACACACACAGACACGCACACACACACACACACACACACACACACAGTCCAGAGCAGCCGAGCGAAGAACCCAGAACAGACTCGATCTGAGATCCATTAATTTGTCCTTCCAATAACGTGTGATACACTGCCATCTCTTAAATACTACACACTTATACACACACACTAGCACTACCACTGAGAGTGTGCGTGTGTGTGTGTGTTTGCACAGCCATCCATCCATCCGCACACACACACACACACGCACGCACGCACAGACACACACACACACGCCCACACAGTCTCAGAGGCACAAACATAATAAAGGCCACACATGGATAGACAGGTAAGAACAAGGCAGGAATAATAAACTGTCTACACACACACACACGCACGCACGCACGCACACACTCCATCTCTCTCAGACAGACTTAAGTCCAGAGCAGCCGAGCGAAGAACCGAGAACAGACTCGATCTGAGGTCCATTAATTTGTCCTTTCAATAACGTGTGACACACCGCCGCCTCCTAAATACTACACACTTATACACACACACTAGCACTACCACTGTGAGCATGTGTGTGTTTGCGCAGCCATCCATCCATCCGCGCATGCGCAGACACACACACACACACACACACACACACACACACACACACACACACACACACACACACACACACACACACACAGAGTTGCTGCAGATCTTCTAGCAGAAACATGGACCTCGTCAGGAAACAGGAAACCCTGTCAGTCACCTTTCAGAATAAAAGCGTTATTTTTCTGAAAGTCGCGTATCTGAGGTCTATATGAGAGACACGTTCAGGTCTCATTAGTCCATCCTGCACCAATGAGACCGGCTCTGATGACTGGGGTACAAAGACCTCAGAACTGGTCCACTAAAAGTTCTTGTTGTGGGACCTGACTGGCTCAGATTAAGTCTTGTTTACCTGAACCCTGGACTGTCTGCGGTCGGCATTTGTACAGGTGACTAAATTAAATCAAAGCTAAGGGTTCAAACCGGTTCTGAATTTAGAGAAACATACCGCTGAGACCAGACCAGCACCGTGATACCTCAGTGTCTGTTCTAGTGAGGAGAAACTTGTGATTAATGACATGAACCCGTCGTCTTCGGCGTGGAGACAAAAACACACCAAAGACGGTAGGAAGGAGAAGACGGAGGATGAAGGGATGAGACAGAGATAAGACGGCGACTCTCCGTCTAAAACCTGCAGGTAATCAGATTAGGAGAGATCTGAAGACACAGCAGGACACACACACACACACATACACACACAGAGGTTCTCTCCTATTGGTTAATCCGATCTCTGTCTCCCTCTCTGGGATTAGAGCGTAGTCGTAAACCCCTCCCATCTCAGAGACCAGGAGGAATATTCTTTAGCCAACACCTCGCCTACACACACACCTGCACGCACACACACACACACACACAGGTCCTTCAGAGTGAGGGAGCAGCAGCTCTAACAAAGAAGGAACTGAAACTATTTTTTAGTCGAACCCGTTCATCCTGTAACGTCTAGTCTGTGAATCTGCAGCAGGGACAGTCACCTTACCCCCAATCTCCACCACATCCAGAACAGCTCTGAGACGTTTTTCGCCGTCCGCCAATTCCATCCAGATCGTTTGTGAGGTGAAATTCGTGGTGGATTACGGACGGAAAGAATCTCGAGAACTCACAAGAACCCGCGGATTCACGTTCAATCGCGCGGTAACGAGTTGTCTCTCTAAAGACACGATCAGCGATGAGCTATGATCGGCGGATACGGCGGAAATTGGGGTTGAGAGTTTCTGATCCCATGATGCTTTGAAACAGGTGATAGAAGAAGAAGGCGGGGCGAGGTTCAGATCAGGTATCAGTGACTATCTTTGACGTTTGACATAAAGAGGAGGAGCTGCAGTAAAGGTCAACCTGAACGACCATCCCCACATGAGCTGTCAGCTGATCTAGGTGGACTTAAATATCAGGCGTAACCTCATGCCTGAGAGCGACGGTTCTGAATGAAGGTTCTGGGTGAAGGTTCTGAATGAAGGTTCTATGCAATACCAGCTCAGAAAACTCCGCAGCAGTAAACCGTCATCCTCGTCAGTAAATTCATGAACCTGTCAGACATGAGAAACCACGCAGAGGAATCAAAACGGCGGAGCGTTTCTCTGAGAAGTTTACTCCAAGTGCAGACGGAGACAGAAAATACGGCGAGGAGAGATTTATGATCTCAGAGCGTGTAAATTGATCAAACTTGTAAACGGTGTGACGATGGTGGAGACAGGAAGCTCAAATGTCTTAATCCTTGACTTCATCTCAGCTGATCGATTCGATTTCTCCTCTCTGCTGCTTTTAGGAGAAAATCTGTTCTTGTCAGGATCAATCGCCGGTTTGAAGAGTGAAACGTTCAGACGAGGATGCTCGCCACTCTCATGACAAGTTGATCACTTTACTGTTTCAGCAGGAAACACGGCTTCTTCCGGGGTCCTCACTCAGACGCACTGAAGCCTCCCACCTGTCTCTGCTGTCTGCTGGCTGCCGGTTTGTTGGGCGGCATTCAGACACGTTAACCTGGGAATTCCTCCATCTCGGCGTGGGTTCAGCGCTCCATCTGGCAGATTAGCTGTTAAAGCTCAGTGAAGTGAAGTTAAGCGGCGCTGGCAGACTCGGCGCTGCCGCCGTCACACTTTACATTTTGAAGAAGGAGCGAAGACAAAGACCGGGAAGGTTTAAAGTTGATTAATCAGACCAGCTTGGAGGTGTTTTGATCGGGTCAGAGCGAGACAGAACCACAGATACACACCCAGACAGAACTAACACACTTATTAAGACCAGAACGGGCCTTTACAATGCCACCAAAGACTCAGAACCAGGATCTGCTCCAATACGAGGGCAGACAAGAACCTTAACCCTCGGTTCCTACTCTGTCCGTTTTGAGGACATTTGTTATTTTTTCATCTTTATTTTGAGCTGACAGTCACATTTTTAAAGATTGGGTCATCAAATTTGGTGAGAGTTCTTATTTTTCACCTGTCGTTCTCTGTCGTCACATTTTAGCTCCACCCACCCTCCTTTGTCCGTAAATCGGACAATAGACTTCCACTAAAAACACGTTTTTTGACCGTATGTTTATGGCACTATACCAACGTATTACAACCTCTTTTTTTGCAGTCACTCGATCACCAGGGCTCTAAATTTGACTTTCTGACAGTGATATAACAGATTAAGCCAGCACATCATTTTAACCCCTTCAGTGCCGCGCACACAAGTCTTCATTCATGGACTGAGAGTGTTTGAAGCGCTGATTCATCCACTGAACATCATCAGAAATGAATGAAACTTTACATGCCACTAGATATGGATGTCTAAGGGTGGGATATGTGTGTAAGGATACGTTTGTGTGCTCCTGCGTGTGTGCATGGGTGCGAATCTGTGTCCATGTTTATTACAAGGCATGCCGTGAGTTTTTACAGTCGAAAATCTGACGTCCAAGTTCTACAGTGTGGGACAAAGAGAGGGGGACATTTGGACAATTTCAACTTTGCCCTCACTTCAGAGCGAGTGGATGGACATGCATGAGGATGAACAGGTCCTTCAGATCATTGGGTGAGAAGATATCACATCTCAAATTTATTTTTTTATATGTGCGCTATCAGCGTAATCGCGGTCATATTTTGGTTAGAGGTGGATAACCACTTGTGAATGATTCCTATCTTACATATATCTTCTAATTTTATAGGTCTATATATAAAAATAATGTAATACAAACAAATGAATTCGATCACATTTGATTTGGTAGAGGACGAGACTCAAAAAAAGGAGGTGAAAATGGCGTGTCTTTCTGCTCCAATATCCTTAGCTGTTTGGAACAAACACTTCATCAATAAATATGACACGGGGCACAAAAACTGGCATAAAAAGGGTGATACATCAAATTTTGTATTTATCATTTTTTAATGGCTAAGGCTGAAGTTGTTTAAGAGATTTGAGTTGAAAAATGATTATTTTATGAACACTTATCTGCATGTCCATTATGGGGATAAAGTAGGTTGGATAGAGCTTCAAATTAACAGGAACCGAATGGTTAATCAGGGCTTCTGTTAAACTCGGAGGACCCAGAGCTGCTCGAACTGAACCAGACCAGAAGTCTGAACCACGGTTTGGATCTGGTCTGATCACAGGAGTCCTACTTAGGGAAGACGAGCGTCTCCTGCTCTGAAGCCTGAAGGTTGAAGAGAAATCAAAGAAGCTTTTGTTGACGATACCTAAAGGGACGGTGAGGGAGAGGAAACAAAAACAGAGAGTGATGGTACCAATTCATCCTGAACCAGGAACCGCAGAAGAGGAACACGGGACCCTCATCAACAGGACTGAGAGTCTTCAGGGAGAACATACGAGAAGTTTAGGAGGACGGAGGAGTCAGGACGAAGACCGTGGTGGGGTCTGAGCGCCCTGATGCATCCTGGATCTCCGAGCGGACGGTCTGTGAGTCAAAGATCTGAGGTGGAGAACAAACCTGATCCACCTGCAGACTGAACCGTCACGACACATCCACTCTGACAGGATGACTGACAGCTCTGCGTCTGGAGAAGTTTGGAAGGAATTTAGGAATTTAGGAGACACACACACACACACACACACACACGTAAATATATGCAGCTGGTGTTTCTCTAGGCTGTCAGCGCTGAATGTTTCTCTGACAGATACAACACCAAAACACTCCAGACAGTGCCGACTCTGTTTCACATCTTTAACTGACAAACACACACACACACACACACACACACACCATCAACATGCTGAGTGTGTGTGTGTGTGTGTGTGTGTGTGTGCGTGTGTGTCCTATAAAGATGTGTTACACTCAAACAGATGTCAGTGTGAAATAAACTGAAGTTTCATATTTGACCTGTTTTCTGTTTATCACTCTGAGCTCTGCTTTCATAGGCTAGGAGAGGTTCAGTCTCGCCCCCTTCTGAGAAGTAGGAGTCACATCCAAACACACACACACACATGCACCCACACACACACCCACACACTTATACAGGAATCTGTCATGGCTCTGCACTCATAACATCATGAAACATCTATTTGCTGCAATCTAGACTCTAAACATCAGCTGGTTTGAGTGTGTGTGTGTGTGTGTGTGTGTGTGTGTGTGTGTGTGTGTGTGTGTGTGTGTGTGTGTGTGTGTGTCTTTCCGCCTCATTTCAGATAAACAGACACATCAGACACACGATTAACTCTGATGGAGAGACGCTGACGCAGAGAGAGAGATAATGAGAAAACCTCAAAATAAAACTGACATGAAAACAAACGAGGAGGAGAGGAGGAGGAGCAGAGGGAGGTGAGGAGGAGGAGAGGGAGGAGGAGGAGGAGGAGTAGCAGAGGGAGGTGAGGAGGAGGAGAGGGAGGTGGAGAGGGAGGTGAAGAGGAGAGGGAGGAGGAGCAGAGGGAGATAAAGAGGAGGGGACAGAGGTGAGGAGGAGCAGAGATGGTGAGGAGGAGCAGAGGGAGGTGAAGAGGAGGAGAGGGAGGTGAGGAGGAGGAGACTCTTTCTGGGACAAACATTTGAGGAAAAGGGAGTGAGGAGGAACCGTAGGGGCAAATTCAGGACTGAAACTAAAGTTTAATCCAGTTTAATCAAGTTTCCTCCTCTCAGCCCCTAAATCTAAATATTTTCTGTTTCGTTATAATAAAAATACCACGCGAGTATTTTCCTCCTTAGATTGCCTGCAGATTTATTATTTTTGTTGTTTCATCGATTATAAAAACAAACTCTGTCGCTGCAGAGGGTCTGAACCTGCTACATGATCGAATTTGAGATTATATTTAAATTTATTTACAGGTTTTCTGTGACAACAACACACTGATCGGACCTTCACAGCAGATACGGCCTCTGATTGTTTAACAGACCAAAACAAAGATGGCAGCCTCCTTTTAGCAAACTTATGCTGCATTTGAGTTACCTCAGAAGTCAGATGTTGGAGTTGGAAATGACGTCACACCCGAGTTTCCAGCATTTCAGTTACCAAGTGGGAAAAAAGCAAAATTGGAGGCGGAAACAAGATGGCTACATCTTCTAAAGTTATAATAGCTTTTACCCTATCTGAATAGAAGGCAAGCACAAAAATAACTTAGACGTAGACGTAGCTATCTTGTTTCAAGCCTCCGATTTTGCTTTTTGCCGACTTGGTAACTGAAACCCTGGGAACTCGGATATGACGTCATTTCCAGCTCTGACTTCTGACTTTCGAGGTCACTCGAATGCAGCATTAAGATAACAACTCTGTATTGCTAAAGTTAATCCATAAATGAACACAGATGACCTTTATTCTGAAGGAACAGTCTCTGAAATTACTGTAGGATAGAAAAAACATGTGGATGTCGCTGAAAGAATTGATGTACAGAAAGCTTCCGGTCTAACGAAGTAAGTGGATTTAAAGGTGGGGTCGGCAGAATTTCGTTAAAGAAGCATCTTTTTTGTGGTGGATCTACAAAAATTTTTTTAATATCAGTAAATAGTTATTAGTTATTGATGACATTTGGTAATATAACGATATCTCGGTGTTCTCTCATGTCTGTGTAGTCAACATTTTCACATTTTTGAGCGGTCCACTCTTTCTGACTGTAAACAAAGCCGTTCTCCACCTCCTCTAACCTGATTGGTTGTGAGGCAGACACTGCTCCCCCGTGTCGTTCACGAGCCCAAACAAAGTTAGCGTGCTACAACATCGGACAGTAGAAACCAACCAGAAAGTTCGGAAAATTGTTTGAATCCTCCTAGCTGGTTTTGTATGATTGAATCCTGTCGTGACATCACCACAGGAGCAGGCTCCGATCAGACGGTGAGTTAAACTTCAACATTTTCAGGACTTTAATGTCTGAATAGGGAAGTAAAAAAGCGTTTAATCTTCTCTAATATGAAGAAAATCCATTGAGACTGAAAATGTTCATTTCTATTTTCTACAAATGAATCTTTTTAATGAGACAAGAAATCTGCTTGGCCTCCAGGAAATTCTGCTCATCTGAAAGGGGCTTTCACAGGAGTGTGTGTGTGTGTGTGTGTGTGCGTGTGTGTGTGTTTGAATTAATCCTCCCTCCAGCAGCCAAATTAGATAAGCACCAATCAGATCTACCCACAATCCCCCATGGCTCCACCAAATGAATTCTGGGTAAATGAGGGACAGAAAGTCAACAGAAAACACACAAACTTCTTCAGCATCCCCGAGTTTTAATCAGGTGTGTGTGTATGTGTGTAAATGTGTGTGTGAAAAGCCTCAAACATTTTAATCTAATCAGAGTTTCGGGTCGCTGCGGGCCGACTTTCTTCCTCTCTGAAACAAACTTTCCTTTAAAGTCCTGCAGTCATATTTACTCTCGACTCTCCAAAGACATTTCTTTTTAGATTGGATTTTTTTAGACGAACCTCCGAACAGCCGATAGAGCCAGAGGAGATGCTGGCTTGACTAAATATGTCCGGATTTTACTCTATCGCCTAAAACGTGAACACAAAGGAGATTCTCCACCACGCTTTCTTTTTTTTTTAACAGAAGAAAATTCCTGTTTTTAGGTTTAATCTCAGTGTAGGTTCTCAATTATCCAAGTCCTGGTTTTCCAATTATTTGTTGCTGGGGACAACTGGACAAGCCTGAGGTTCTTCTTAATGTTTCGCCTAAGGCTATTCCAGTTAAGATGAAACATCACAAACCCTAAGCTATTCCAGTTAAGATGAAACGTCAAAAACCTCAAGCTAGTCCAGTTAAGGCAAAACATCAAGAAGAACCTCAAGCTAGTCCGGTTAAGGCGAATCTTCAAGAACCTCAAGCTAGTCCAGTTAAAGCAAAATGTCAAGAACCTCAGGCTAGTTCTGTTAAGGTGAAACGTGACAAACCCTAAGCTAGTCCAGTTCGGGCGGAATTCAAGAACCCCAAGCTGGTCCAGTTAAGGTGAAACGTCAAGACAGATGTCAAGCTAGTCCAGTTAAGGCGAAATGTCAAAAAGAACCTCAAGCTAGTCCAGTTAAGGCAAATCATAAAGAACCTCAAGTTAGTTCAGTGAAAGCAAAACGTCAAGAAGAACCTCAAGCTAGTCCAGTTGTCCTTTAGGGAGGATTTGGATCCTCATTTTTAAGGTCGCTTTCACACCAGAGCTGTTTGGTCCGCTTTAAACGGACCAGAGTTCGTTTTCTGCTTCGTTTGGGCAGGTGTGAAAGCTCATCCGAACTCTGGTGCGGACCAAAGAAGTGAACTCCCATTGGCACATTGCAAATTGCTCTCTTCAGACAGGGGTCTTTCCCACCTCCTTTAAAACGGCGCTGGTGAGGCCTCTTCGGAAGAAGAGCAATCTGGACCCCAAGATTTTTAACAATTACCGACATGTATCAAACTTACCATTTTGAAGAAAAATTTTGGAAAAACTTGTTCTTCAACAAGTAAATGATTTTTTAAATACAAAGAGCATTTTAGAGAAGTGCCAATCAGGTTTTAGGAGGAACCACAGTACTGAGACAGCCCTCTTAAAAATTTTGAATGACATCAGGTGCAATTTAGACAATCGCAAACTCAAAGTCTTGGTCCTGCTGGATCCTTTGATACAGTAGACCATCGCATTTTATTTAATAGACTTTAGCACCTGGTCGGCCTCTCAGGCACTGTTTTTTACTGGTTCACCTCTTATCTCACTGATCGACACTTCTTAGTAAGTATGGATACATGTTCCTCACAAACCCATAAAAATATGTGTGGGGTTCCCCAGGGGTGCATTTTAGGTCCAACTCTTTTTAATCTTTACATGCTTCCCCTGGGGGACATCATCAGGAGGCACAGCATCAACTTCCACAGCTACGCTGATGATACGCAACTGTACATGGCTGTGTCTCCCGATGATCGCGGGCCGATTGATGCCCTTTGACATTGATTATAAAGTATCAACATCTGTAAAAAACTTGGCCGTAATTTTCCACTCTGAGCTCAGTTTTATTCCACACATTAAAAACATAGCAAAAGTAGGTTTTTTAGATAGATAGATAGATAGATAGATAGATAGATAGATAGATAGATAGATAGGGCCAGAGGGGTAAGGTTAAAAAGAATGTTAAAAAAAGACCCTCTTCAGACAGGTAACATGTTTTTTCTGCTCTTAGAATCAGACATTTTTACATGGGGCTCTATGGGGGACGACTCACTTCTGCAATCAGCCTCTAGTGGATACTTGAGGAATTGCAGTTGTAATTTACCCCGAGATAACCCCGACTCCTCCCATTCTTTTTTTTACACAATCAAACAAATAAACTTTTTTTAATTGGTTAAAAAATTATCAGAACTTTGGTTTGGTTAATTTTTTACTAAACTCGTCAATATCCATTGTAATCTACGTAAGCCGCCCCCTCCCCTGCAGCCTCTGTCACAGGTGAGTCATTAGGGTCACCTGGTCTGAGGTAAGCACGGACAGTTAGGAAACATACTCTAAAAATAGAGATCTATTCTCTCTCTGCTGGAGCTCCATCTACCTTTGCTTGTAGCAGAAGAAAACAGCGAAACCTTTAACCCTGCGCAGCGGCAGCACAACAGGTGGAGGTGTTTTAGTGTCTGAATGACAGCAGCCTCCTCATGCTGTCACTCTTCACTGCTTCACTTTGCTGTAAATGTCACAATGATTCTCCGTCTTCACTGATGCTCAGCGGCCTGGCAGGGTTACAAAACGAACAAGAAACCACTTACACCCGCGGCGAGAGGTCTTCAAGCGCCGCTTTGAGCTCTTCAGATGAAAGTTTTACTCCATTATAACGAAAAATAACAAATTCTCTGCCCCGGTCTGTGGTTAGGACACACACACACACACACAGACCTGGTTTAAGTTGTGTATGAATTATTGATTGGAGGCCTGAAGCTGATTCACTATGAATAATACAATAATAGAGTCACAGAGTTAGCCCCGTTAGCCTCACAGCTAGCTGCCCCGGGCTAATCATGAAAGACTGGTGACAGACGCTAACAGCTAATGCTAAAAAAAAGGTTCTGAAATGTTATGGATGTTTGGATCAGCAGGTCCTGAATTTGTAAGTATGATTTTAAACTGGAGCTCCTGACGTGTCCTGACTTTTGTTCATTTGACCTTTTTTAACCCACCTGGGCGTCCGTGTCACTGAGCGGTACCGCCTTTATCATACCTGGAACCATTTGACAGATTAGTACGTGGACTCCTGTGATAAAAGCAGAACCTTTAGTCTGGACTTCAAGCCTTGATCAACCGTTAGAGGGTTTTTAATCCAGACCTGAAGAGCTGCACTTGTTCAGAGTAACCGAACTGTTGGTCGTATTAAAATATGCTGCAGACACACAATGACTCAGCACAAACACACACCAACAAAAACAGCAAGTCACATGACCCAGACCACCTAGCAACCACCTGGCAGCTCCATAGCAACCAGTGGTTATCACCTGGGAGCCAAGAGTGTTCAGGGGAGGAGGAAGAAATGATGAAGAGGGAGTGAGGGAGCATGATATAAGAAATTATAGGACAAAAGGTAAAAAGGTATAAGGACAGATGACAAGGAGACAAAAGGAGACTGAAGGAGGTAAAGGAAGCAAGAAGACAAAAGGAGATGGAGACTGTAGGAGGAAAAGGAAGGAAGGAGGCAAGGGAAAGGAGACTGTAGGAGGGAAAGAAGGAAAGAAGATGAAAGGAGGAGGAAAGCTAGAAGAGGAAAGAAAAAGGAAACTAAGGGGAAAAGGAAGCGAGGAGACAAAAGGAAACTGTAGAAGGGAAAGGAAGCAAGGAAAAGAAAGGAAAAGGAGACTGTAGGAGGGAAAGGAAGCAAGGAGAAGAAAGGAAAAGGAGACTAAAGGAGGAAAAGGAAGCAAGGAGACAGAGGAAAAAGGAGTCTGTAGGACGAAAAGGAAGTAAGGATGCGAAATTAAAAGGAGACAAAAGGGAAAGGAGACTGAAGGAGGGAAAGCAAGCAATGAGATTAAAGGAAAAAGAAACAGTAGGAGGGTAGGGAAGCATGGAGACAAAAGGAAAAAGAGACTCTAAGATGGAAAGGAAGCAAGGAGACGAAAGGAAAAGGAGACTCAAGGTAGGAAAATGAAGCAAGGAGATGAAAGGAAAGGAGACTGTAGGAGGAAAAGGAAGCAAGGAGATGAAAAAAGAGGAGACAGAAGAAGAAAATGGAAGCAAGGAGATGAAAGGAAAAGGAGACGAAAGAAAAAAGAGACTGTAGGAGACAAAGGAAGCAAGGAGGCAAAAGGAAAAGGAGACTGAAGGGGAAAGGAAGCAGGGAGAGGAAAGGAAAAGGAGAGAAAAGGAACAGGAGACTGTGGGAGACAAAGGAAGCAAGGAGGCAAAAGGAAAAGGAAAGTGAAGTGAAGGAGGAAAAGGAAGCAAGGAGGTGTTAGGAAAAGGAAAGTGAAGGAGGAAAAGGAAACTAGGAAATGAAAGGAAAAGTAGACTTTAGAAGGAAAGGAAGGAAGGAGATGAAAGGAAAAGGAGACAGAAGGAGGAAAAGGATACAAGGAGAAATAAGGAAAGGAGACAAAAGTAGAGAAAGGAAGCAAGGAGACAAAAGAAAAGGAGACTAAAGGAGGAAAGGAAGTAGGAAAGAAGAGGACAACACCTGAGGGGAAGAATTAAGATGGAAACAGCAGGAGGAGAAAAAGAGACAGTCATGCTGCTGAGACACAAAACACACACAAACAAACACACACACACACAGTGTGAGTCCAAACACTAAGAATGTGTGTGTGTGTGTGTGTGTGTGTGTGTGTGTGTGTGTGTGTGTGTGTGTTTTTAAGGACACTCTGACCTTGAGAGTAGAGTGACAAACAGACCCATAAAAGAAGAGGAATCAGAATCAGTCTAAAGTTTTTGTTGCTCTCCTTCTAAAATATTCACCTGCTACCCTCAAACAGGTGAGGTTCAGAGGTCAGAGGTCAAACACAGATGATTGGTGATAATGCACCTTGACCTTTAACCCAGAAAGAGGAGCAGAAACAGCGTGAGATCATGGATGAGAATCAGCTGACTGTAAACAAAGACCTGGAGCTGTCCGTGGTGCTGAACGAGATCTGTTATTCAAACGTAAACTCTGCTGATTCTTCTGGATCGTTCTCTGACAGTTAGGAGGAGAAACTCTGATCCTGACAAGCATGGCAGGAACTTACCCCATACACGGGGTAAGTTGACCATAGGAGACCACTTTTTTTTAACATGCTATTATCAAGATTACAGTTCTGTTTACACTCATTCTGTTGGTTTGCAGGGATGAACAACATCCTGAAATATATGCAGATACACTTGTTCGAGACAAAACTAGGATTGACTTAATGTAGAGATCCCAACTATGAAAAATGGATCATCTTAACCCACTCTCCCCTACTATTATTTGAAATCAATTTCAGGTCTTTTGGTCACATGACATGGAAGCTATTGAAGGGAAACAGCCTTTTCTGAGAACATCAACTGGTAATTTATTGACGGTCCCTTATTCAATGTCTCTTTTTCTTCACTGACTTGATAAACTTTGCTTCCTACACTTTCCCAGCATTCCTCAGTGATGAGTTTTGCACTTTCACACGATTTTACCCATAATGCACTCTGTTCCCTCAGTATTCAGTTTGATTGTTGATGCTAATGAACAGAAATGATTTCACACATGAATCCTGTTTGAAATGTTTTTCCTTTTGTTGTTGACCTTCTTCGTCCCGGCCCATAGGCCTCGCCACCTCCCTCTGTCCCCTGTCTGCCCTCGAGCCTCATGTTGAGCACCATCCCTCTCTGTACCGCGCATTCCGCCTCACTAATAATCGCTCCGCCGGCGTTTTCTGAAGCAGAGATAAAGAAAAATCCCCCCTAGGCCAAATCCCTCACGGCTGCCACTGCTGAATTTCCCCCGAAACGAGGAGGCTGCCAATCACCCGCCAAACACACATACACACACACACTGAGGAAGAGGAGGCCGAGGGGCGGAGTCAAGATTCCCCACGCTCTGCTAAATCCACGCTCGCTCGCCGTAGAGCCACTTTGAAGGATAAATGTAGGAATTAGGAAGGAAAAGCTGAAAACCTTTCAGGGAGGAAGAGGAGGATGATGACAGCGTTTTCTGAACTTCCTGCGACACAAAGAAACAAATCAGAGGAGCGCTAACGAGCGTTTATGACTGCGGGAGAAACGAATCAACAGTGGGGAGGAAGGATTGATGTTCAGAGCTATTGTGTTTCTGGAAGAGGGGGAGCATGAGGAGGGAGGAGGAAGAGGAAGCCTGAGGGTCCACTTAAGCTAATTAATGGATCCACGTGAACGCGCAGCAGGCGTGCACGTTCTTTTTTAAGGGGGCTTAAGTCTTCATCCATTAGACAAATGAGAGGGCAGGAAGGGGGGGCTTTAAGAGGGAGACTAATGGGCGGCAACACACACACACGCACACACACACACACACACACACACACACACAGGAGAGTAATCAGTCTTCTGGACTAATCAGGATTTTTTTAATGAACACGCAATCTCTCACTCTGAGGCTACGAAACACTCTGATTGAATTAGAACAGAGCTCGATCTGCAGCTACCGGAGGGGGGGGGGGAGGAGAAGGAGGAACAGCTGGAGCAGGTGATTCAGTTTGAGAGTGAAAGTAGGACTGGGAGATAAAACGATAACTATATATATCGAAAATTAATTTCCCTCAATATCAATATAAAACATGGTCAATATCCTTTTCACTAGGTGGGACTCTGGCATGTTTTGGTAGACTATGCGAATAGCCAATGAAAAGGGGAGTTGCTCCGGGTCCACTTTGCGCTGAATCAATCATGTGCTGAATTAGAACCAAGTATCAAACAACTATGTCGTAGCAGACAGCAGCAACACACAACCATAGCACTTTAACAGGTGATGCCGACAGCACTGTTGGTGAGAAACAAAGAAAATGAGTGCTACCCCCGACAGAAATGATCATAAAGGCTCAACAGATGACATCATCAACAACATTGGCATGAAAACATGGGTGATGTGGAGGTATTTTGTTTTTTTGAGGTCGGACATGAAGCAGAGTAATGTGTACTGCAAATTATGTCGAGTACATGTTCTCACAAAGTCGGGGAATACCTCCAATCTTTTTCACCACCTGAAGCAGCGATTCACCGCAGAGCACGCACAACGCAAAAGGTTACAAACCCTGAGAGGAGTAAGGAGCTCATGGCACCCACCATTGAGTCTGCTGTCCCTAGCACGCCTTACGACAAAACGCCAAAACGCCAAAGAGACACAAAAACCTCACAGATGCAGTAGATTATTGTACTAAAAAGGACATGCTACCAATAAACACTGTTAAATTTCATTCTTTATATCTTGATATATATCGATATCGACTGAAAAAAATATATCGTGATGAACTTTTTCACATATCACCCAGCCCTACACTTGTCTTCTTGCTTTCTTTTCTTCCTACAGTCTCCTTTTTCTTTCATCTCCTTGCTTCCTGTTCCTACTTTTATCTCCTTTCCCTTGTCTCCTTGCTTCCTTTTCCTCCTACAGAGTCCTCTTCCTTTCCTCTCCTTGCTTCCTTTCCCTCTGTTAGTCTCCTTGTCCTTTCGTCTCCTTGCTTCCTTTCCCTCCTTTTGTCTCCTTTTCTTTGTCTTCTTGCTTCCTTTTCTTCCTATATTCTCCTTTTCCTTTAATCGACTTACTTCCTATTCCTCCTTTTGTCTCCTTTCCCTTGTCTCCTTACTTCCTTTTCCTCTCACAGTCTCCATGCTTCCTTTAGTCTCCTTGTTTCCTTTCCCTCCTTTAGTCTCCTTTTCCTTTCTTCTCTTTGCTACCTTTCCTTTTTCAGTCTCCTTTTCCTTCATGTCCTTGCTTCCTTTCCTCTTATAGTCTCCTTTTCCTTTTAAGTCTCCTTGCTTTCTTTCCCTCCTTCAGTCTTCTTTTCCTTATGTCTCCTTGCTTCCTTTTCCCTCTTTAGTCTCCTTTCCTTTTCAGTCTCCTTGCTTCCTTTCTCTCCTACAGTCTCCTTTTTCTTTCTCTTCTTGCTTCCTTTCCCTCATTTTGTCTATTTTTCCTTTTTTCCTTGCTTCTTTTTCCTCCTTCAGTCTCCTTTTCCTTTTGTCTCCTATTTGACTGGATTTGGTGTCTCCTGAGGTTTCGGTCTCCTGGTTTGGACCTGACTCCCTCCTGCTGCAGAATCAAAGATGAGGGGCGGCCCCCCTTGGAGGGGTCCTTGTTTGACAAAATGAGAGCACTTAGACACAGCAGACTCTCCAGACCCCTTAAAGATCACCTTCAGGTAATGATCCCAGAGTTTTTCTCTGAGTCCCTGATGAGCCTGAGCAGCTCTGACGTTTTGAGTTTTTGGTCTCAGCTGTGGTTTTTTGGGTCAGACGGAGAGCCCGTCCCAATGTGGGACACGCTTTGATAAAAACAAATGAATTATACCAGCTTCAAAGTGGGTCACCTCCAAGACCAGGTGACCAAGAACCCTACCCAAACACTGAACCTGACTCTTTTCTTTTTCCACGCCGTCAGACAGGAGGTGAGACGTGAGAGGGTTTTTGTTTATGAGCTGGAAAAACCGGGTCAAGGCAGGAGGTGAGAAAACCTTCAGAAGTGGGACGCACACGCAGAAAAAAAGACGGGACGAAACGTTTGGAGGTTCTGATGAAACTCTGCGAGAAAGAAGGAGGAGCTCATGTTGGCGTTTTCACACTCTGAGCAGGAAGAACTGAACGTGGTTTTTCAAGGTCAGTTTTGGAGGTTTTCAGAGCGCCGGTCTTGGTTTTTAAATATTCTTTGTTTTCACACATTTGGACTGATGGAGACAGACCTCCCTGGGTGTTCGGAGGAGATAAGTCCTCCGTAATCCGGCTTGGACTGATTTAAAAAACATAATAGCTTAACTTACAGAGATTACAAAGGGTGGTTCAGACTTTGGGGATGTGACGCGTTAAAAAAAAGGAGCAAACGTCTTCACACGACTGACTAACAGACAGAAAACTGGAAAAGGTTTGAATAACTGGAATAAACATGAAAAACTCAGAGTCCAAACAGCAGGAAGCAAACACACAGTCAGGCGTCTGTGCCTGAACAACCTGTGGGAGACAAAATATATTTGTTGAGTTTGATTTCTAATAGGTACATCACTTCCGGGGATCGTTACTGAGGGATGTGGTTTTGGGATGTTTGGTGGGTTATTTAAATCTCACCGGTGTAATCAGAATATGGTTTTAGAAAGCTCTGATGATTATCTGTTGACCGTTATTCATCGTTTTTCACCCTTTCACTCGTCCTGTTTTAATCTACTTTCACCATATCACTTTTTCATTAGAAGGCAAAAGTTTTGGAGCTGGATCAGTGTGTTTTCTTTCCTTTTTTGAACAATAAATCACTTTTTCAACACTCAAACCGGACTGATAATTGAACAAGTCACAGATAAGCGTGAACCTAAACCCCAGCGGCCTTTTTCTGTTAAAGGAAAGCAGTCACTAAACAACCTTGACTGGAAAACATCACCTGAAAACATCTGATCCACCTCTTTGTATTCTGAGGTACCCTTTGTCCTCAGACCTGTTGTACCCTCAAGGACCAGTTTCAGGCCTGTTTCAAAGGAAGCAGGTTTAGGGATCTTTGGTCACGCCTGTAGTTTGTATCCGAGGACGCCTTGAGCATTAGAGTTAAGGGACCCTAACGTCAGTCTGGGGTCGCCATAAGAATCTATCTCTGAAGTATAAAACACAGAGTCCAACATACTATAAAGATCTGGGTTTAGGTTCCCTGCAGGAGCAGATTTTGGGGAAGTTCCTGTTCTGGTTCTGTCCCAACTGTTTTATGGTGGCAGAGGAGACCAGTTAACCCCACCCTCCCACCCCAAAGCCTGGTGTTAGGGGTCCCTTTAGCACATGATCGGAGGCTGAAACAAGTTATTTGTGAATTAAAGAGGTTTAAAAACCATCGAAGGTTAAAGTGGTCAGCCAGTCTGTTTCTTTGTTTGTGTATTTGTGTGTTTGTTTGTTTATTTGTTTATTTATTTATTGTGTTATAGTCTCTGATCTAACTCAGTCCTTCAACAATCAGTCATTGTTTTCACGGCCTCCATTAGAGACGTTAAAAGGCTGAAGGGGTTAATCTCCTAGTGTGTGTGTGTGTGTGTGTGTGTGTGTGTGTTGGGTCTGCGTCCTTGAGCAGTTGGCGGGCGAAGAGAAGGGGGCGGGCATATTCGTCTGTCTTTGAATTAAATCCGATAAGATTGGACCTCCTCCCCGTTTCCCTCCAGTCCTGATCCCCTCGGGTTGAAAATACCCTGAACCCTCCTGACCCCCCCACACACACCTCTTAAATACCACAGTGTGTGTGTCTATGTATGTCAGTGATAAATGCACACACATACACACACCCCTCCTGAGACCAAACAGCAGCACATGATGCCTGCTGCCGTGTGAAGGTATTTCAACAATGCTAATGCTAATGCTGACACGATTCAGAGGCTTTCTGCCTGTTTCTGTTTCTGTTTCTGTTTGTTTTCGCCTGTGACAGCACAACTGGGACCCACCAGATTCAGAACCCCCCATGAAGTCCTAAGAAAATCTCTGTTTATCTAGTTACAGTGAAACTGAGACCCCCCAGGTGTATCACTTTGAATGAAGTCCTATGAAAGTTTCTGTGTTGCTGTCACTTTACAGTGAAACTGACACACAACATGAATTCATGAACCTGTGGTCCTCGGGGGTTTGATGGACCAAACAAAGTCCACATCTCTCATCCAGATGGGTCCGAGGCTCCGGACCTGACTGGACAGTAAACATGTTAAACCCTAACCAATGAAAAGGGGAGGCGCTCTGGGTTCGCTTCGTACTGAACCAATCATGTGCTGAATCAGAACCAAGTAGTAAACAACTGTGTCGTAGCAGACAGCGGCTACACCCAACCATAGCACTTTAACAGGTGAAGACTACAGCACTTAAGCGGCGCCACGCGGCAGAGCAAAAGGTTGCAAACCCACAGGAAGAAGGAGCCCATGGCACCTGTGCAGCCGAAACAGTCAACCATTCAGTTCGCTTTCTCTAGCCCACACCTAACGAAAACATGTCAAAGAGACACAAAGACCTCACAGATGCAGTAGATTATTGTATTGGAAAAGACATGCGACCAGTAAACAATGTTAAATTTAATGTTTTATATTGTGATATATATCGATAACGACTGAAAAAAAATATATCATGATAAACCTATTCCTATATCGCCCAACCTTATGTGGGCTGATCACCATCCCCCTTGGAGACCAGATTAATCTGATCAAACAGCTGAAGGGTTCGGAGACTCTTAAAAACACGGTTCTGGTTCAGTCGACCTTTACAGTCTGGCTCTGGGATCAGGTTCTCCATGTTGTCATAGATCTGTGGTCTTTTGAGGGGGGTCCCTGCTGTTCAGCAGGACCAGGATCAGATAATCCCTGCTGTCCTTAATCCCTGACCTGAGAGACCAGCAGACGCCCCCCACCTCTGATCTGTCTAATGTTTGGGGGGCAGCCCGGATCATTCAGACCATCCTGTGTGGGGTTAGTATCCACCAGGTCTGAGTGTGAAAACCGGGTCTGGACTAAAAACCAAATCCAGTCCTGGGGGACTATCCTCAGAGTAGGGCTGGGGGATAAAACGATAATGAAATTTATTGAAAATTAATTTCCCTCAATATCAATATCAATATAAAACATGGTCAATATGCTTTTCAATAGTCGGCATTCTGCCATGTTTTGGTAGACTATACGGACAGCCAATGAAAAGGAGAGTTGCTCCGGGTCTGCTTCTTGTTGAACCAATCATGTGCTGAATTGGAACCAAGTATCAAACAACTGCGTAGTAGCAGAAAGCAGCTACACACAACCATAACACTTTAACAGGTGAAGCCGACAGCACTCAGTCACTCAGTCATCCTCAGATAGTTGGCTGAGATCCGGGCTCAGATCTGGTCTAATTAACTCACCAGTAACAGTTTGGACAGTCTGGCTTAAAGATCACAGACACAGATCTTATTTGCCTGAAGCTTAAATCACTCAAATGGACTCAAGTGGACACTCCACAATAAATCTATTAACGGTCCAGCAAACAGCCTGGACCATCTTCAGGACAGTAAAGAGATTAATCGTCTTTTTTCAGTGTAAGGACCTCAGACCGACCAAAGTCAAAGTCTTTTAAAACTCTTTTTAAACCACCCTCTGATATTTCAGTCTCTCCAACATCTGTCTGAGAGAGACAGAACTGTATTTTTCCTCAAACAGACACTAAACTGAAGAGACCGAGTTTGACGAGTTCTTCTTTTTCTTCTTGGTTCGTGTTTTTCCAGCTGACCCTCCTGGCTCCAAAATCGCCAACAGATAAAATTGTTTTCTGCCAGATCTCCTTTAATGACAGCTTTAAATCTCACTCTCCACTCTGCCAAATAAAAACACTCCTCTGTGACCAAAACTCCAAATGCTGTCTCTGTGATTCTCTTCCTCCTCCTCTGAGGATGCCAAGCAGCACCTTCTTCTGACGGGTCAAAGGTCACCAAACACCCCCAAAAATCACCCATAAATCCATTTCACACCAACTCCCACAGAGAAGTCTGAGACGTTTTTTTACTCCTGACTTTACGAACACAACTGCAGTGAATAAGGAAGAACTAGGACACCGCCAACAGAGGACGAGTCTCTCTGAAAGCAAAATGTTTGTTATTATTACGTACACTGGCCTAAAAAAACTGAGCAGAAGATACTGACGAACAAACAAACAAACCGACGAATATTCACGATTTTAATATGAAGAGAGCGAAACCAGGGCCGAGAGACAAAGAGCTGAAACAAAAGATCCGGTTTGATGGTCCACCTGTCGGACAGCAGCTACGCTTCAAACACAGGAGAAATGACCATCCCTTGTTGCCACGGTAACACCATTTAATTCCCCTAGCATTATATCCAAGTTTGTGTTTCTGGTACAAAGTTCAATTTTTCATTTTCAGCCTTCAAGTGGAGGAAAATGGACCTGGCTAATACCTGGAACCTTTAATCCTGATATTCTCCAATCCTGAGTTTTACATGTGTTAAAACCTTTGACCTCAACCGGGGTCCAGATCTCATTAGAGTTAACCAATCAGAGCACACCAGGCAGCTCAAGGAGCCAATCACAGTCAGGATAGGGTTTTAATATCTCTGTTAATGCAGCTGAACTCAGGAGATCTCAGGTTCTGGTTCACACAGGTCCTCTGAGATCCCTGAGCTCTCCGCTAATCAGATAACAGAGGTCCTCCATGGGGGGTGAGGAGGAGGGTCAGTGGGGGAGGGGGTCCTGAATGATAGAGATGGATTAACGGGGAGACAAACGGCTCAAATACATATCTATGAGAAAACTGAGAAAACTGAGAAAATGAATGAGATCTTCTTCTTTTCCTCCTCCTCCTCCTCCTTCTTCTTCTTCTCCTCCTCCTTCTTCTCATACTTCTTCTTCTTCTCAGTTGTCTTCTCCTTCTCCTACTTCTCCTCCTTCTTCTTCTTGAGCGCTCCCGTTGAAGCTCTCTCTGCGATCTCGGTCACATCTCTTTGTTCCCTCTTTAGATTTAAATGAACAATTATTCTGCAGATCTCACACCGAGCCGACAAATGATTGAGAGGGAGAAGTGTGAAGACAGAGATGACTAATTACCCAGAAAGCATTGTGACAGAAAGAGAGCACTTTGTTGCGATGAGAGGAAAACAGAGGAGTGACAGACAGAGAGAAAGAGAGCGGGAGAGAGAGAGAGAGAGCGTATGTGTTAATGAGACGAGAAAAGTCTGACGCTGGTTCAAAGTCACTCTGAGACGAGGGTTTCATATGCAGCAGGATGTGACCCACATATCAGAACCACCACAGAAGAAAGTCAACACAACACTTCTTCTTCTTCTTCAGTCCCATCATGTCAGACTAGAGTCCAGGTTTTCTTTGAGTCCAGATCAGGCCGTCTTATCTCTGAGTGAGAGACCCATCGCTCAGTGCGTTTATACGACACTTGAGAAAACTGAATTATCGCCTTATTCCGATTAAGACTGGACAACTGAAGTGCATGTAAACACCTTATTCCAACTATAATTCTGGGGAGGAGTAGGGATAGGAATTGATAAGATTTTGTCGATATCAATGCCATTATCAAATCTGCTTATCAATTCAATTCTTCAACAATTCCCTATCAATGCCTTTCTTTGTTTTTCAAAAAAAATTGACTATAGTAAGGCTGCACGATATTGGAAAAAAATAATATTGCGATTTTTTCAACCCTGCGATATATATTGCGATATTAAAAATACAGGAATTTTCACCAGATGACCTGAATAGCACTTAATGTTATGCTGCACTGCTGAAATCTTGAGGACAGTTAATCTGCTCTGATCTTACCTCTTTTTGTGAATGTTAGTAGAACGGCTTCGGTCTGTCTCAGAGATATTTTTAGCTTTTATTGTGCTGGGACATTATTGTGGCAACAGATTAACACAGAACACGTGTTTTGGTCCTTCTTTTAACCGAAATAATTCCAGATAACTGACTTTCCTTTTCTTTTTGGCAACAAATCTTCATTTTCGGTGGTTTTCGCTTGTTCGTTGTTCATTTTGCGATCGTTGTTGTTGTTGTTAGCGGTGTTGTGCCGAGAAACGCATGTCCTCAGAGAATTGCATGCACCTCGCAAAACGCGCACCGCTTATAGTAGAGTGGTCCACGGAAATGTACAATTTAAAACCCATACTGTTCTTATTTGTTGGGCTTAACAGTCATGAGTAAAGTTCCGAAAGTAATTCTCAGCGGACACACGTCTCCCTCCATGTGCAGAACATGTGCAGGGGTGGGTTTTCTCCTCCCTGATTTTGATTGACAGCTGGCAGGGTAGTCTGATTGGCAACTGAGAAGTGAGTCTGATTGGCAACTGAGTTAAGGACGAAGGCGATTGGTGGATCGCTGCACAGCACATGCAGAGTCACATGGAGTGTTTCTCAGTCAGTTACTCTTGAAATTAAATGAGTTCATTCACCTCCAATATCGCAGGCTCTGCGATGTGACTATCGCACACACGTACATCGCGATGACGATAGTCAAACGATATATCGTTCAGGCCTAGACTATAGGTTTTCACCGTTAACTCGAAGTTTTTTTAAGTCTCTGATAACAGAAAAAGATGTATTCCATCTTCAGTGAGAGTCTCAAAATGCCATTTGTACAGCATTTCTGACATGCATTATGCTTATGTTAACACAGGACATATGTTAGGGTGACCATATACTAAATCCCCAACAAGAGGACACCACTACGCGGGGCAGACTTATGTGCTAAATTTTGAGGGGTTTTTGGGTCGGGTGGAGTGTTTTTTATCGTTGCCCTAATAAAATAATTGCCTACGTCATTTTTGATGAAAATGAGTTTTTGGCCTAAATCATCTCTTGATAATGTTGACCATCTCTGGTAAAGCCGTCTAAATCCTTGGTTGAAAGGAACATGGCATGATCCATGGAGCTGTTTTGTAATTGATGAATACATGTTCCCAACATTTGAAGGATTTTATAAACTCCTCCTGGACAGCCCCCCAAAAGAGGACATGTCGAGGTAAAAGAGGACATATGGTCACCCTGACATACGTGCTTTCCATGCCATGCTGATGACCGGCTGACGACCGGCGGAGGACATTGAATAAATGTGACTCCTTAGATTTGACGCCATGCCCTGTTGATAAATGTTTAAGCCTGTTGCTGATGTTTCCACCTTTACATATTATCACTGCTTTAGATCGTTTCTGCCGACTTTTCGTACCGTCTGCCATGTTTTTTTTTCTTTGTCTCTGTTCCCGTTCACATAGACTGGCACTCGAGACCTTTTTTCCAGGCACCCGAAAGAATGGAATCGTTAAGATAAAATGTAAACGATGTCGATGGATTGAACCATTTGGATAAATCACTGCTGTTGTTGTTCGTCCGTCCTGATACAGTCGGACTAAAATCCTCATTGTTTTTTTGAACTGCTGAATGTCGGATCTCCTCTCATGGCGGCTGTCAGGGTCACAAGTCACTCTGCAGAATCACTCCTGACTCCTGCTCTTATACCGGAGTGTGTCGTCTCTCTGTTGCTGCTGCAGTTTTAAATTTAGTCGTTATTCATGTCCTGACTTTAAAGGATCGCTCTTCTCTCCTGTGAACCTCCCTCCCTCCTCAGTCCTTCATACCTCTAAACTCTGCTCTTCAAAGACCAGATCCAGAACCTCCTTCCTTATCTCTCACAGATATTCCTCTGACTCCCATCTTTCTTCATCTCTAACTTCAGCTGCTCGGCTGTCACTCCGATGAAGCTCGGATAAACTGAAGAGACAAACGGACGCAGACAGACGCAGGAGCCCCGACATTCAGTGCGGAGGAGAAAAAGAAAGTGAAAGAGTCGTGAGGAGGCAGATATCAAAGCCGCTCTCAGCGGGGCATCACGTTAAAAATAGGAGGCAGGTCCCTGTTAGATGAGGAGACGCTGCTCCCATCAAACTCCATCCTCCTCCTATGAGAGCAGAGAGGAGGTGACAGGCTGAGAGACAGAGCTGAACCAAGACTTCCTGTCCAATCAGAGCAGAGCTGGGACAGGTGGAGGTGAGACCACACCCCCCAGAGAAAGTACGGACTTTAAACTGACCGAGACTCATCTGTAACCCCCAATTTCTACTGCAGCCTAAACGGCTACGAAAGGGCCGTATCTGCCGATCGTAGCTGATCGTCACCATTCAAGTTATCGTGTCAATGTCCACCGGCTTCTTTCCATCCCTCTGCGGATCGCCAGAGTTCTATTTTTTCCGGACGCTGGAGCATGCCGGATAAATTCAGAACAGATTAACCCGTGCTGGAAAGAAAGTCCGGCACAGACACAAAATAAAAAATCCGGCTTCTTTTTTTTTTTTAATAAAACACTCCATGTTTCAGGCGGATTGTATTTCACACCATGCAAACGGGCGGAGACGAACAAGTGAAGGTTTTTAGACGTCATTTCACCCCGATGACACCAAGGATGAGGAGATGCTGATTCTAGAAGTCTAGAAGTAGATTTCCTCCTCTGGAAGGACACAATCTACTGCCTTTATGTCTATGTGTCTGTCTTTATAGAGACAACTCGTTATCGCGCGATTGTACGTGAATCCACATGTTCTTGTGAGTTCCTGCAATTCCTGCTCTCTGTAATCCGCCATGAAATTCACCTCACAAACGGATCCGGTAGGAATTGGCGGACAGGAACCACTGCTGCCGTTCCTGATCAGAGCCGTTCCAGATGCGGTGGAAATTTGGGGTAACCCTGCAGAAAACATGAAAAACTACAGAACATGGAAAGGTCAGTTTGGAAACTGGGAGGCGCTTCGGTTCTGACCTGGAATGAGTTTATGGTCTCGATACCTGGGTTTGATACTGGGACTGACTAAATATGACCTGGTCCTCCACACTTCCTCTAACCTGTAAAAACAGCTGACTGTACTCGACAGAAGAACAACATCAGAGTCCCACAGCAGGTCTGACAGTCCTCAGAGCCTCCTTTCAAACACAGAACAGACCGGTCCATTTAGGATGGACTGAGGTTCGGTAAGATTCAAGATATTTCACTTTTATTTCCATTAATAATTTTACTTTACATTTGGACGTTAATTATCCAAACACACGTCCTCATTTATAACTGATGTCCTCGAAAACATGAAAATCCTCAAAAACAAATTTTCTAGTTTCTCAAATTCAGAAAGTTTTTCTCCTTCATTGATTTACTAACATGGTTTATCGTTTTACCCTGTCCTCACTTTTTACATTTGTCCTCATTCATACGCACTTTGTAGCGCACCTCTTTGGTTTGCAGAGTCCTCTGAATTTTGCATAAACCACCAAATTCTTTTTGCACAAATTTCCATTTTCAGATTTTAAGGTTGAGTGTTCATCCCTAACTTGACCAAAAACGTTCCTTATTTTGCAGATAAACTTCCTTTATTTTCACACCATCTTTTTCACAAAGTTTAACTGTTACAGATTCAAACTAAAACCATCTCTCTCTCTCTCTCTCTCTCTCTCTCTCTCTCTCTCTCTCTCTCTCTCTCTCTCTCTCTCTCTCTCTCTCTCTCTCTCTCTCTCTCTCTCTCTCTCTCTCTCTCTCTCTCTCTCTCTCTCTCTCTCTCTCTCTCTCTCTCTCTCTCTCTCTCTCTCTCTCTCTCTCTCTCTCTCTCTCTCTCTCTCTCTCTCTCTCTCTCTCTCTCTCTCTCTCAGTCTGGTCCTCACAGAGATAGCAGACCCCCCTCTGAGTTGATGTATATCACGCCTCTCCTCATAGAAACTCTTAAGTGAATTTCCCAGTTTAGGATCAATAAAGTCTGTCTATCTATCTATCTATCTATCTATCTCTCTCTCTCTCTCTCTCTATCTCTCTCTCTATCTATCTATCCTCTGTAGGAGGCGACGGCGGCGGCTGATAAGGTATTAGACTGAACCTGCTCTGTTAACGAGCTCCTTAATGAACAAGATTAGAAAACGTTCCCGTGTGAGCAAGAGAGTGTCAGCCTGACCCGTTGCTGAGCATCATGGGAGCTGAACAGGATCAGATCTGTTTCTGATCCAATTTGGATGTAGACCTGGGTCTCAGACCTGAAAGCGTCTCACCGATAATTCATACGTTTAGAGCGTTACATTAAACCTGCAGAGTCCACAAGAAGTGACAGTAAAAAGGACGGACAGGAGGCGTCACTGACAGATTTTCACAGGAGGAAGTTTCTGTTTGAAGAGTCTGAGAAACGTCAACAGACATTCGACAGACAATAGACTGAGGGGCAGCAGGATGAGCAGTCTAACACCGTACTGTCTACGAGGGTTATTGAGGCTCAGGGTCACAGGTTGAGAGGGTCTTTTGTCGAGTCCGTGATACACATCAAATCTCAACAAAGAAAATCAGTGCGAGGAAAGAAGAAGAATCTCCTGTTGTGTTTTTCAAAGAGGTTCAATATCAGAGAATCAACTTCCTCTCTCATCTTCTGTCTACAAATACAGACTCCACCTGCTGTCAGGATCTGATCCGGCTCAGGTGACTGAGGTACTCATGTTTTTACAGCGCTGTGATTCTGTGAGGCAGCTCCTCAAAATGATGGAAATTAACGTGTCTGAACTGATAAAACAATCAAAAAAAAGAAGAGATTCTCTATTCAGGTGCAGCTCAGTTTCACTTTAAATATTAAATAACAGGGAGGCTTTGGTGTGGTTAAAAAAAAAATCATTCATTTTTTCCAAACTGACTAACATTTTTTTCCTGATTGATTTCACACTTTTTTTATCTAATTAGAGGATCAGGAGGACTTGGGTTCGAACACTGAGGTCCATTTCCTGCACAGTGAGCACAGACACCGTCAGCAGCTGATAACTGCACATCTGAGCGCGCTCAGTCCGTGTCTCATGCCAACTTATAGAAAGCTCTTATATCTCTGAGCGTTATCCACTGTCTGTGTTTGCATGCGTGAATTTTCAAGCTTCAGCAAATCTTTAACCTCCGCTCTTCCCGTGAGATCCCAGCATCGCCCCAAGGCATCCTGGGAAGGCCCCAACACACAAACACACATGCAAGAACACACACACACACACACACACAGACACACACACACACACACACTCCATGCATCCTCTGGTATCTATTCATTACTGCAATTTGTCATGTCACACACCACGTAAAACGCACACACATAAACACACTGACACTCACACACACACACACACACACAGTGTGGACTCTGTTTTCTTTGGATCAGGCTATTTCCTGGATTGGTTTCCTGTTTTTTAGACTCTGTTATCAGC
The DNA here is from genome assembly GCA_962446985.1 of Xyrichtys novacula. Taxonomy (NCBI): domain Eukaryota; kingdom Metazoa; phylum Chordata; class Actinopteri; order Labriformes; family Labridae; genus Xyrichtys; species Xyrichtys novacula. Next base: position 26,934,033 of record OY660884.1, on the reverse strand, counting down.
TCGTGTTCAGAGGTGGACCCGGTTCTCTGTTCTGTTCCGACAGAACTTTTATCAGACTCATAAATAACGGCTGCTGCCAGTGTGCTGGCTCGGTTTGGACCTCTGTGATTAGTCTGAACCTGAACACAGGAAGCAGGTCAGCGTTGCCGTTACTCCGACTGTCAGAGGAAATAAATTACAGCGGGATGAACTCCGTTATCGCTCCCCGACTCTGGGTTATGTGTGAAACCAGGAACTGGAACTGGACGCATCAAATGTTAGAAAGATAATCGTCAGGAAAACACAAACTCAAACACAAACTCACAAACTTACAAACTCAGAAACTTAACAGGAAGGAAAGCAAACCGCTGAAAAAAGAGTCGCAGATCCATTCAAACAAGTTCACTTTAAAGCACATGAAGCTTCCCGGTTAGAAACTGACTCATAGGAGAGCTAACAGAGCAAACAAAACCACCAACAACAGTCGTCTGGAGCCTAGGACTGGGCAATTTCTCAAAAAAATGATCACGATGTATTTGTCATATCGTCCGAATTGATTATTATCAATTTCTTTTTTTCAAACTGCCGGTTTTAAAGCATCTGTACGAAAAACTAAAGAAACTAGAGATTAGTTTAACATTTTACTGACATAAAAAGTAAATAACAAAATATAAAAAACAATTTAAGTCAACGGTACAACAAATGTAGATAAATACTAAAAAATACAGTGAACTACTTTACAGTCCTGAGTGTTTTTGCAGATATGTAAGACCCAAAATAAACAAACCTCTCCCTCAGGGATAATGAGGACGCCTTAAAATGTAAACATTAGATGATGTAAACGTAGATGACACAATTGATTGCTTTGGTCTGGTGTCTGCACCGCTAGTTGTGGCTAAACTGCTGATGCTACTAGTGCCGTCAGCAGTAACAGGCTGTACAGACCCCGCCCACATTCTCATACTTGCCTCATAATCACTCAACGATTAAACAGATCTGTTGTGTTGTCGATTTTTAAGGGCACCAACCGCCAACATACCTTACACATCGGCTTAATCAGTGTCACTTTGGAGATACCCGATCCACCGCCACACAAAGGACGTAGAATAACTTTTCGTCTCAACAATAACATCTTCACAGGATGACTCAAATCATGGCTGACATCTATTTTGCTGCCCTCAGCTCCGCGTTTAGCTCCATGTTCGGTCATTCTGTTTACTGCTCTGGCAACGTACAGAAGTGAGCAGGAAAAGCTCGACTCTGACTGGCTGTTGTCACGCAGATTTCCGCTTTATTTCAATAGAGTAGTAAGCTCACAGCTGATCACTGTGATCGAACTGAAATTTATCATGATCATATAATCGCCCATTCCTACTGGAGCCTCCATCAAAGAGAGTGACTAACAGACGGGCTGATGAAGTAAATCTGAATTTCAAATAAAAAAACAACATCAGAGCTGATCTGCTTCATGGAGGAATCATAGAAGAACCACAACTATCTCTGAGGTGGAGCAAAATCCTGTCCTGCAATCTGTGCGACGGCAGCAGAGTGACTTGTGCTGCTTCCCAGTTGTCCTTGGAAATCGGGATCTCTGAGCTCCGAGCTCCGAGTCCGAAATTCATCTAGAACGCCCCCCTGAAGTTGGATTTCCGACTCAGAAAGTCGGACGACCCTCGTCAACCCCAACTTGATGACGTCATAATTCAAGATGGCAGCGCAGTGCATCAACAGTAAAGAGTAACAGTGAAAGCTCTCGTAACGTTTTATTCATTAGCTCTTCTGTTTTGTTTTTGTGAAATTAAATAAGTGGTTAAATTTGAACTGCCCAACGTCTAACTGTGAACACAGTGCTATAGTGTTGGTAAGAGTAAAATAACCACTAACCACGAACAACCACTAACAACAGCTGACAACAGCCAATGACAGCTGACAATTGTTAACAACAGCTAACAACGGGCAACAGTAGGCGTCCATCTTGGTTTTCCGACTTGTTTAATGGAACGCCGTCAAATCGGGTGTAACATAATTCCCAGCTCCGACATTCAACATCCGGAACGCAGCATAATTCGACCCACAGCAGTGATTATCTGTCATTATCATCCAATCAGATTCAGCATTGACTGCAGTATCATCGCTAGGACCAGGTGACTCCTTACCTTGAATCCAGGACTGACAATCACAGGCAGCATCACAGGTAAGACAATCAGAGAGCCGGAAATCTCCAAATCAGTGAGGAAGAAGAAGTCCAAACTCCAAAAGTTCCTGAATATGTCCTCTGTGAATCTGCAGAAGAAAAAAGGGGGAGAAGAAGAAGGAGAGACGGTGTGAGGGAGGAGTGAATCCAGGTGAGGAGGCTCTGCTTTGATCTACATCCAGGTGTACTGTGGGAACGGTGCAGGTTTTCCTGAGAACTGGGACACACTGAGATCAGACTACAGCAGACTGGAAGATCAGGTTAATAAGAGAGTCTGAGCATACACACACACACACACACACACACACGCACACACACTCCGGTGGAGGATCGATCTCAGAAAAGATTCGGTTTTCAGGGTTTTGTTTTGTTCGTTTTTTTTCCTTTCACATGCTCATTCAGACTCATTATTGTTTCTCATTAAAATCTAATGAGAAATCTCATTCATATAAACACACATTTCTCTTCACACACTGTCCTTTTTTTATACCTGTGCAGTCTTATAAGAGTATATCTCGTGTTTTATTTTATTGTTTTATTTCCTCTTCTGTCTTTTATATTTGTTAGACATTTAAGATGACATCCTGTATCCCTGCTACATCTATTTAATTCTACAGAGAGACAAAGATTCACAAGAAAAATGGAAATGTCCAAAAGAAAAAACTTCTGTAACAGGCTGAAATAAAGTGGAATCAAACATCCGTATGGTTGCAGAGAAGCAGGTGTCAGTCAAGTTTCTCCTGCAGCTGAAGTCTCTTCTCTGATAGCAGCTGTGCGTCTGTCTGTCAGAAATCAGAAATCGCTTCTTCTCAGAATATCGGCTGTGAAATGGACGGACGGCTGTGAGGAGGCTCGCTGATGGGTTTTCTGTATTCTTGCTGCTCGGTCTGAGAGTGTCAGCGAGGAGCTTTGAAGTCTGAAACATGAAGAAAGAAGAAAATCCACAAAGTGAAGAGCAGAATTAAAGGAGGAGTGGAGCTCAGGATTCACGACTCCACAGATCCTCCGTTTATTCAGCCCAAGCCCGGTCTGTTTGAAGTTTATTACCTCCAGAATCAGAGCCCAGTCTGCGACACCAGGACCCAGAGCTGCAGGAATCTTTAGGGCTCGGCTCACTTTCCTCTCTCTGCATGTTTGACTCTTATTTCATAAAGCTTGCGTGATATTTCATCTCCTCCTTCTTGACACAAAGCAGACGTTTTGTTGCTCCTGAGCTCTAATTGGCTGCTTAATTGGAAAAATGAGACTTCAGTGTTTGTTTCTGTGCACAGCCCTGAGCGCTGACTCATACAGCCGAGTCTTCAGGTCCACTAGATTTCATGATTTTTTAACGTGTGTTCAGTCAGCCTTTAAAACACACAATAACAGACGCCTGTGGTGATGGAGATTTCCTTACTGGTGCTTTAAATACTGACCAAACATCAGCGGGTCAACATGGAGGTGCAGAGCAGACGACCCAACACATCTGTCAGAGCGGTTCTGATGTTTTTGATCTTTCAGAATGTCATTAATCTTCTGGAATGTTCGGTGATGTTCTAGAATGTTCTTCATCCTCCAGAGTGTCAGCACTATAGATATCTCTAAGAAAGGCTAGATGCCTCAAGGCGGAGTCACTGTTGTACCTACACGGTGGCCATCTTACTCCAGTATACCATTCTGGTACGCTCTATGGTAGCTGACGGGAGGTGAGTAATCTCCATGATCAAAAATACTCTTAACTCGCTGAAGTCTTGACAGATTTACAAATGGCCGGCCGCGATCGTCGAAGGTGGGGGCAGCTCCTCTGCCTCCGTTAAAGGTGAGGCTGCTGGGCCACCACCCGTTTTTGTGTTAGTTTAATATTCCTAATCATTTAACAGAACACCATAAGAGAGTAAAATTCATTTTTGAGTGTGAAAAGAGCATTTTTTAAGGGATCAAACTGCCACTTAATACTTACTTGACAATGTAAAACATGATCAAAATGAGAAAATGCCGATGTCTCACCTGAAACTCTGGGTTTACTGAGTAAAACCTGCTCCCGACCAGGTTAGGTTCACGGAGTCTGTTACTGTGGTAACTGACCGCGAGGTTGAGTTACCTCTCTTTGTGAAACAGGTTAGAGTTACCCCTCTCTCTCTGGTTTAACTAACCCTCCTTTGTGAAACGGAAAACTGAGAGTTTCCCTGATTTCAGGGTTAACAGACTCTGAGTTTCCATTAAACCTGCTACGTGAAACGGACCCCTGGACTGTTCCAATTTGTTTACAAAAGTCCAAAACTTTCTCAAACATTCCCGAATGTTTGAATCTTTTTTTTTAAATGTCTTTGATGTTACGGAATATTTTTGATCTTTTAGAATGTCTTTGATGTTATGGAATATTTTTGATCTTTTAGAATGTCTTTGATGTTATGGAATATTTTTGATCTTTTAGAATGTCTTTGATGTTACGGAATGTTTTTGATCTTTTCGAATGTCTTTGATGTTATGGAATATTTTTGATCTTTTAGAATGTCTTTGATGTTATGGAATATTTTTGATCTTTTCGAATGTCTTTGATGTTATGGAATATTTTTGATCTTTTAGAATGTCTTTAATCTTCCAGAATGTTCGGCGATGTTCTAGAATGTTCTACACCCTCCAGAGGGTCACCACAGTGTTCAGTATTTCTGATATGATGGGTCCTGAAAAATGTTCCTCTTTAGTTCTGGCCCAGTTCTCTCTTTAAAAAAAGGAACCCACAGTCCGGTCTCTGGTTCACTTAGTTCTGGTCCTCCTTCAAGAACTTTTTTCTGTTTCTACAGTCTGCAGCTCAGAAACAAAAGGACATGAACTCTCCGTTTCTGCAGCCTGATGATACTTTTTAAACCTCATTTAAACCACGGCTGAAACACACACTCACACACGCAGTTACCCAGCAGCCCCTGCAGTGCAGCTCAGACATGAACGAGTCGACTCATTAAGAATCAGAACGAGTCTTAAGGTTTGAAAGTGAAACTCAACACAGAGCAGACAAGACCAGGGCCCCATTTGTCAAAATCTGAGCAACACACACACACACACATACACACACACACACACACACACAGAGCGTCCTGGTGACTTTCTGATTGGCTGGAGCTCGCTGAGCTTTCAGACGCAGCGTGGAGAAACTTCACACTGAGCCTCTGATTCTCCATCACACGTTTGTCTTTGTGTTTTCATTTTGAACACTTTGTGTTTTCATTTTGAACACACACACACACACACACACACACACACACACACACACACACACACCTGTCTGTGTGTGTGTGCAGATAAATCGATCTGCTCTGAAGTCAGCAGCGGTCTCAGGATGTGTGTTTCATGGTCCAAATGGACCGGCTCTTGAGACTATACTCTTCTTCTGCGGATTGGTTCGGTCCTGATGAGCCACAGGTCAAAGTGGGCTGTGATTGGCCCTGGTGAAAACACTTCCTGCGCCCCTCTGGCCCCTCACAGAACAACCTGAGAGCACGGTCCTCCTGCAGCGTGGTGGTCTTCTGAGGGTCTGCTGCTGGATCTGATGAAGAGGGACATTTGTGAATCTGAGCTTTGACTGCAGTGACTGAACCAAACTCCTCAGCTGAAGAAGAAGAAACTCTGAATCAGTGTGAGCGTGAAAAACCTCCTCACAGCTGGATGGAGAGCTGAGAGGAGGAGACCCTTCATCAGCAGAACGCCAGTGGCGCCCGGCTCGATGAGGCGTTCAAGAGCCCCATCAGAGCAGAAGAGACGCTGAAGAGCTGCTGTCATTACGTGTGCAAATCAAGCTGTTATCCAACAACAGGACCCACACAGATCAGACTCTCCGGGGCCCGGCTCGCCATCCTCACATTAACCACAAAAACTCCTCCTCCTCCTCTCTCAGACCATCACGCCTCAGAGCGGCGGGGAGGAGGCCACAGTCTGCTGCAGCTGTCACCACTGAGAAACAGAGAAGAGGAGAGTTTGCAGCCGCCGGGTGGCCGGGAGGGAGGAGGAGCAGGAGGAGAGACGAAGGCTGGCAGGTTCAACAAATGAGCTGAGAAAAGAGAGAGAGAGAGAGAGAGAAAGGAGAGACTCTGCAGAGCAAGAGGATCCGTTTGTGTTTGTTTGATGCAAATTCTGCTCCGATCAGATTTGTTTGTTGCCGTGCAGACAGACGAGGAGATCAGCTTCCTCCAAACAAACTCCTGCAGGACGAGAGGAGGAAGAAACGAGGCAAAACTGAGGGACAGAGCAAGGGTTCAGGAGGACCAGGAGGTCAAACAGATAATTAGAAACAGACAGCAGCAGATGATCCAGGTCCCGTCTGGACATGAGTCCTGGATTTAGGACCAATAAACGTCTGATGATCTGCAGAGCTTCATCCTTCAACAACAACGGATTTGACTTTTTCTTAGTTTATAATCTTTTAGATATAGTTAGTTTGCTGTTTTAGATTTATTAAACACTGGGACTGCAGTTGGATCATTTAGTCTTCATTACACACACACAGAGCTGCCAAGTGTGACAGTCACGCAGTTTGACTCGTTCTCACACCGCACTTGACATTTCTCACCCTCATTTTCCCCATTCAATACTCAGTATTTATTTTTTTCATGATAATAAACTTGACTTGCCGTCGTTCGAGTAACTCTGATTGACTGACCGAGATAACCAATCCCAGACCAACCCATCAGTCCTTTGTGCCTAATGCTGCGTTCGATTTAACTCGGAAGTCAGATGTCGGAGCTGAAAATGACTTCACACCCGAGTTCCCAGTGTTTCAGTTACCAAGATGGAAAAAAGGAAAATCAGAGGCCTGAAACAAGATGGCTACGTCTACGAAAGTTATTCTAGCACTTGCGCTAAATTAACTTTTTTTTTCCTGCCTACAATTTTGCTTTTTTTCTGACCTAGTAACTGAAACACAGTTTTTTGGGTCTTGGCGTCTCTAACTATCTTTCACACACAACAGCACCAACATTTAAAACCCACTCAAAATGTATTTTGTCAAAATTCTTGTTACAATTTTCTAATTTCTGGTTAATTCAGGCTAGCATTAGGGAGAGCAGCTGGAGTGCAGGTGAGGGGATCAGTCTTAAGGTATTAAATCGACGTTAAAAAAGGCAAAAAAAATTCGCCGCATGGCCGAACACATCATAACGCCAAAGTCTCACTCGTTCCCTTTTCTAAAACTTGACAGCCCTGTTCACATACCTCATGTCACCTGACCACGCCTTACTGAAAACCAACAGGCTCGAGATTCTTCACTGACGACTGCTCGTTGTCGTTGTTTTCTTCCATTTCATCCGAATCTGGGTAGCAGCTTCAGGAGGGAAGCCCAGACGGCCCTCACCCCAGCCACTTCCACCAGCTCCTCCGGGGGGATTCCCAGGCGCTCCCAGGCCAGGCGAGAGATAAAATCCCTCCACCTGGTCCTGGGCCGGCCATGAGGTCTCCTCCCGGTGGGACATGTCCGAGCCACCTCAGCTGACTCCTCTTGACGTGGAGGAGCAGCGGTTCTACTCTGAGCACCTCCTGAGTGTCCGAGCTCCTTACCCTATCTCTAAGGCTGAGCCCGGACACCCTGCGCAGGAAATACTATAAATACTTATAAAAGTAATCTAAAACCATTATGTTGTTTCCAAAAAAGAGCCATTAGAATTGTTAACAAGGTAGGATACCTGGATCACACAAACATACTGTTTTTACAATCACATGTTATGAAGCTCATGGACCTTGTTGAATACAAAACTGCACTGATTATGTTTAGAGCAAGACACAGGCTTTTGCCAGGTAATATACAAAAGATGTTCAGTGATAAAGAGGGGGGTTACAATTTGAGACGAGAGCTTAATTTCAAGGTACATTTTGCTGGTTCAACATTGAAAACGATGTGCATTTCAGTATGTGGAGTGAGTTTGTGGAATGGACTGAGCATGGAGGTTCAGCGAAGTCCAAACCTGAATAATTACAAGAAGGCATATAAAAATATTATTTTCAAGAGGTATTCAGATGAGGAGGGTCTGTGTTGACCTATTGAGTCAAAACAGCCCTGTTTTCAGTTTTCAATGGGTTGGTCTGAATAAATTTATCCCTGATAGTACTGCAGTCATTTAAACTATTGTATATGCAGTAAAGAAATTTGTGTTGGCAAAAGGGGGGTAGGAGCTCGATAAGTTTTAAACTTCATCCTACTCCTTTTCGGACATTGTTGTTGGTTTTCTTTTCTTCCTGATTTGTATTTTATTGTCTTATTTGATTAAATAATGTTCAAAATAAAATAAAAAGAAAGAAAGAAAGAAAGAAAGAAAACCCATTTCGGCCGCTTGTATCCACGATCTTGTTCTTTCAGTCATTACCCAAAGTTCATGGCCATAGGTGAGGATCGGCATGTAGATCGACCGGTAAATCGAAAGTCTCGCCTAGACTGACGACTGCTTCAGGTAGAAAACAGAGGAAACCTGAAACTGCGCAAAGATCTGATCTACAACTTCAACCACTGACTGATTATCTGTCTGATATTTTTGAGCAGACAGTTTCATTCAAAATTTTAAAAAAATCATATAAAAGTTTAAAAGTGTCTTCAGTATTTCATATTGAACGTACGTTTTTGAAAGTGTATGATAACTCCTTTTATAAAATATGATTTCTTGTAATTTATAGGATTCATAAAACAAACGTGATAACTCTGGATTATTGGTCGGAAACATCTCTGTTATAATAATCCCCTAATCCCTCAGAAGAACAACACTACAGTACAGCTGTAAAACTCTTCCTGTGGGTGAGGTCCTGGTCCTCCTGCAGGACCAGCAGCCCAGATCTAATCTGTGTGAGCGAGTCAGGCGTGAGGATCTGCACTCGCACTCGTCCCGCTTCACGCTCACACACTCATCGGTTGCGTGTCGGGTTAAAAAGTGTAAATCTGCAGCAGGAAGCTGTCAGATGTGTCACCTTATGCAGATTTATTGTAGCAACAGACTGAAACCCTCAGCGGGTTTGTGCATGGGCTCAGAGCGTGCTCCACACGCCGCAGCTTTAAACCCCAGAGCTGACCTTCAGCGTAGATCACACCTACCACCAGGATGAAAATCACTGATATGAGAACTGTTGAAATGTTCTTCATCAGCTCGATTCTGAAGGTAAAGCTAGCCAAACTGACAGATCATAAAATAATCCAGGAACACAAAAAATCAGATCATAAAGAGACTGACGATAAAAGAAGAGAGGCTTTTCAGTTTCTGTGTGAAAGTGGAAATAAGAAAACACAGCCGGCCTCCTAAAGATCTGAATTCTCCTCATAATAAGCTCTGATTGGTCCAAATACAACCATCATAATCCTCATAATGAGCTATGAGCTCTGATTGGTCCAAATGCAACCATTAGAACAAACACACGGCGCTCTGTTCCCTCAGGAAAAAATAGGTTAATCTGCTGATCGTTAACACATAACAGATTAGGACTAAACTGCTAATCCACACATTGTTCAGTCTACGTGTGTGTGTGTGTGTGGGGGGGTGTTGTAACGAGTGAACGGAGAGTGTGTGAATGAGAGAGAGACAGAGGTCATGAACTACAGCTGACAGGAACACGGATGATAGAGATGATACAAACCAGAGAGCACACACACACACACACACACACACACACACACACACACACACACACACACACACACACACACACACACACACACACACACACACACACACACACACACACACACACACACACACACACACACACGCGCACACACACACACTCAGTTTGAGCGAGAAATGCTCAGCAGCAGCCCTGCACATGTTTGTCAGTGAGGTGATCCTGGTAGCTTGGAGGTCAGCCAACACACACACACACACACACACACACACACACACACACACACACACACACACACACACACACACACAATCTTACATTCCTGACATGTTGAAACACACACACTCTCTCTGATGGAGACTCTGGTGGCTCCATGGTCCTGGAGGAGGAACATCTCTGGATCTGGAGGTCCTGATGGAGGATGGTAATCCTCCCGCTTTTACTCTCCATACAGACTGTTTCTCCTGCTCACTCCTGATTGGCCGGTTCTTCTTCAAAAAAAAATACATCTCATCTTCAGACAGAACCCGAACATCAAGAGTTCTGCTGGATTTTCAGAGACTGGGAGTCAACTGGAACAACAGGGGAGCTGGAGGCTGTCAGACATAGGCTGCTCTTCTAATGGAGACACACACACACACACACACACACACACACACACACACACACACACACACACACACTCAAAGCATGTAAAGGTCAGACAAATGGAATCAAAGAGCGCTGCAGGCCACATGTCTGACGGTCACAAAGCGGCAGCCCCCGAACCGGCCTCTGACTCGCTGCAAAGAAATTTCATCTGTCTTCATCTCAGACACAATTTACCAGAAACCTCCGTGACACAGAGCGAGCGAGGGGGCGAGTAAGAGAGAGAGAGAGGAGAGAGACGAGGACTGTGCAGGGAAGCAGAACGAGAACAAAAACAAGACAGAGCAGACAGAGAAAGTGAGGATGGATGTGTGTGTCTGTGTGTGAGCAGACAGGCAGAACAGCAAAACACAGAAGAGGCTCTACAGGAACATCCACACACGTCTCTGTCCACCTTCTCCATCCTTACTCCACCCTTTCTCCATCCTTACTCCACCCTTTCTCCATCCATCACTCATCAAATATGCAGGAACATTTACACCATAACTACTAATTTTCACTGCATCCAGAACAGCAGCGGTTTTCGCCGTCCACCAATTCCTACCTGATCGTTTGTGAGGCAGATTTTGTGGCTGACTACGGACAGCAGGAATCGTGAGAACTTTATGATTTACAGTTCCACATTTCGTGGTGAACTACAGACAGCAGCAATGGCGAGAACGCTATGATTTACAGTTCTTCGTCGAAATGACAAGTGGACTTACTTGAGATGTTTCGCCTGAGGCGAGACGTCTCAAGTAAGTCCAGTTGTCCTTTCCAAAAGAGTGTTACGCCCAATTTCCACCACATCCAGAACGGCTCCGATCTGAAATGGCAGCGATTTTCGCCATACACCAATTCCTACCGGATTTGTTTGTGAGGCGATTTTTGTGGGGTATTATGGACAGCTGGAATCGCGAGAACTCACTAGAACCCACGGATTCCTGTTCAATAGCGCAATAACGAGCTGTCTCTATAAAGAAAACCACATAGACATATAAGCAGTAGATTGTGTCCAACCAGAGGAGAAAATCTACTTCTAGACTTCTAGAATCAGCATCTCCTCATCCATGGTGTCATCGGGGTGAAATGACGTCTAAAAACCTCACTTGTCCGTCTTCGCCCGTTTGCATAATGTGAAATACGATCCATCTGAAACATGGAGTGTTTTATTTTGAAAAGAAGCTGGATGTTTTATTTTGTGTCTGTGCCCGACTTCCTTTGAAGCACGGGTTAATCTGCGCTGAATTTATCTGACATGCTCCGGTGTTCGGTAAAAAAAAAACTCTTGTGATCAGCTGTGGAGTCCGGCGATCCGCAGTGGAACGGAAATAAGCCAGTGGAAATTGACACGTTAACTTGAATGGTTACGATCAGCTACGATTGGCGGACACAACCTTTTCGTTGCTGTTCAGGATGTGGTGGAAATTTAATAATTTAATTTAATAATTTTATTTATATAGCACCTTTAAAAACAGAAGTTTACAAAGTGCTTAGACAACAGTTGTAAGCACAGAGCATCAGCACATTGAAAATAAAAACACATAAAAACAAAAGCTCAGTTAAAAACAGGCATCTGAATTGTAGGCCTGTTTCACTTTTCGTAAGAAACCCAGGCAATACAAGAACCCTACAAAATAAATGGGACCATGAGGACCAAAATAAAAGCAAAAAAAAGAAATAGAAAAGGAGGGAAGAAAACAGGCTAGTAAGTATGAAAGAGGATATTAATAATAATAATAAAATCATAATAAAATAAAATGATGGTAATATAAATGATAAAGTGGAATTAAATATATATATATAAAATAAAGGAAAATGAAAACATTAAAATCAATAAAAAGATTATAAGTAAAACAAAGGCTAAAAAGGCAGTAAGTCTAAATAAGAAAGAGGTGAAAGAGGTAAAAGAAAAAGGAGAAAAATAAAAACGGTAAAAGGCAATAAAAGATGAAAGATGGCATCACATAAAGGCAAGTCTGTAAAAGTGAGTTTTTAAAATTGACTTAAAATTGGGGGTTTGCACAGAAGCAGGAACGTCTGTTCAACACACAGCAGTCAGGAAAAATTTTTACACTCATTTTACACTCACTGAAACACACACACACACACGATAAACACACACTCACATAACAGATAAAATCAGTGTTTGATAATGACTCTGAGTCAAATGAATCATTATCATTGAGAAGAACTACTCTGTGAAGAACTCATAAATATCATCACATTGTCTGTGTAAGACTTCATCCTCCTGACACTTTCAGCAGCTTATAAATATTTTCTGAGACTCAATAAGTTTTAAACATGATAGAGAAGATGGAGAAATATGACCCAGCGCCTCCTATGGTCTGTTTTTAACAAACTACATCCAAATATTTCACTAAAAACTGATTTTAAATAAAAGAGAAACACGTCTGCAATACCAGAGACCAATCAGAGAGTGACACATAGACACTATAATAAAGTTATTATCCAGATTTATGGCTTCACTGATTATCAGTTTCAGCCTAAACACACATCGACCTGGTTTATGAGCTTTTATGTGGTAATCCTTTGACTCTGCCCACTTTTGAGTCGCTTTGTTCCTATAGGTCACCTTGTCTCTCTGTCTTTTGTCCCCCTGGAGCCGAGGTTGTGAGCATGGTGTTAGAGACTTCCTTTAACATTCATCACTAAACCCTGAATCCAGTCTGATCGAACAGTTTGAGTGTATTTGACGGTAAAAACGCTCTTCAGGATCAGGTCACTAACGTGATTGTGTGCAAACACAGAGGAATAAAGGCCCTCGCCTCGATACTTGATCTGAATTCAACACGCTGCTCAAACGTGGCTGAATTTCCTGATCGATAAGAATGATCCATTCACACAGAGACAGGCTGCTGTCTGACTCTTTCTCTGGATCCGTTTCTCTTTTATTGGAGGAGACAGGTTTGACAATGGGACGGAAATAAAAAGTTGTAAAAGTTTCCGTGTTCACACCTCGCCTGTTGGTTTTCACACGCCTCCCACAGTCCTCCTCACATCACCACCAGACGATAAAGACTGAAACGCAGCAGGAAGCGGACCAGCTGTCCAGATTCAGACAACAAATATGGTTCAACTGTTTCTGTCCTGATCTCAGCAGGAGGAAAACGACAGTCTGAAAGCTTTGGATCGAGCCTAAAGACTCCCAGACGGTCTAACCACCATGTGACCTCTGACCTTTGGCCTGAGGTCAATACACAGAGTAGGAGAAAAGGACAGTAAAGCCGCGTTCAGACCAGCCGCGACCTGACGCGACTTGGCGACCGCCGGCTGCCTGCGACGCGACCTGACGCGACCTAGCGACCGGTCGCCAAGGCGCGTCCCCGAGGTTGCGTCGCCGAGGTCGCAGGACGCCAAGTCGCGTCGCTCCCAAAGTTCAAATATTTGAACTTTGGGAGCGACTCCGTGCCGCGACAGCCAATCAGGGCTCTGCTGACGTCAACAAACCGGCGAAACAAAAAAGAGGAGAAGAAAAATCACAATGGAGGAGCAGTTATTCACATCCGTTAGCTACCACCCGGTGCTATACGACGTGGGTTGCGGGCTGTACCGGGGCCGCAACGCCAAAGAAGAAACATCTCAGTTTCGGAGCGCCTGTATTTCGTGTCCAGGCGGGAGATGCTGCTTCCCACCCGGGCGAGGAGGTCCTCGAACTGCGCCGTCGACACACGGAAGTACCGCTGGAAGCAGCCGTCGTCCAGGCGGAGTTCCTGAAGCAAGCGGTGAAATTCACCCAGCTCCGTCCTCCTCCGGATGGTTTCATGCACCCATAAACGCCGGCGGTGTCTACTGCCGATGTACAGATATGCGGCAGCACTGATGAACTGAAAACTGAGCTAGTGACATGGATGACGTCACCGGCGACCAGCCGCGACCTGCGACTGCAGCTTTGGACCCGGTGTTGACACACCAGGGCACCACGCGACGCGACCTGAGCGACCAACGCGACGCGACGCGACCTGGTCGCGTTTGGTCTGAACGCGGCTTTATACTGGGGTCAAGAGTATAATCTAACCCTCATGGCTGTTTGTCTCGTCTCTGCTCTCATGCAAACGCTGCTGTCACAGTCACAGCAGGACGAGTAATTATGAACCATCATCCTGAATGTGAAATAACAGCAGATTAAATATCCACGGACACAGAGAGAGAGAGAGAGAGAGAGAGAGAGAGAGAGAGAGAGAGAGAGAGAGAGAGAGAGAGAGATTCCTGACCTGAGTTAAACCAGTCAGTCATTTAGTTAAAGGGGCATTTCAGTCATTTTTATGTCAGGTTGTTTGACTTTAGTCAGAACACAAGTGCGGTAGTGTTGGGCAGTATGAACAAAATCTTTCATCACGGTATGAGTTATTTCATATCACGGTAACGTTACATATCACGGTATGTTTTTTTGTCGTCGTTTTTTTCTGCTTCATCTGGATCCGGGTCACAGGGGCAGCAGCTTCAGGAGGGAAGCCCAGACGGCCTTCACCCCAGCCACTTCCATCAGCTCCTCCGGGGGGGTTCCCAGGCCAGGCGGGAGATATAATCCCTCCACCTGGTCCTGGGCCGGCCACGAGGTCTCCTCCCAGTGGGACATGTCTGGAACACCTCTCACGGGAGGTGTCCAGAAGGCATCCTAACCAGATGCCCGAGCCACCTCAGCTGACTCCTCTTGATGTGAAGGAGCAGCGGTTCTACTCTGAGGGCCTCCTAAATGTCCGAGCTCCTTACCCTATCTCTAAAGCTCAGCCTGGCTACCCTGCGAAGGAAACCCATTTCGGCCGCCTGTATCTGCGATCTTGTTCTTTCAGTCATTACCCAAAGTTCATGGCCATAGGTGAGGATCGGCACGTAGATCGACCGGTAAATCGAGAGTCTCGCCTTACAGCTCAGCTCTTTCTTCACCACGACTGATCTGTTAAGCGTCCGCTGACGCCGCTCCGATCCGCCTATTGATCTCCCTCTCCATCCTACCCTCACTCGTGAACAAGATCCTGAGAAACTTGAACTCCTCCACTTGAGGCAGGACCGCTCCTCTGACCCGAAGAAGGCAATCTAACTTTTTCTGACTGAGGACCATGGCCTAGGACTTGGAGGTGCTGGTGAAGGTATGTTTTTTCCCCCCTATAAATTCAATTTATGTCTTAAAATAACCATACTGTCACATTTGTTCATTTTCCTTTTATTTTTAAACTCGGATTTTTATATAAATACAAATAAAATGTCAGACCAGTCTGGCGATTTTTGTATCATATGGCGTATCTTTGGTGAAAGACTCTGCCAACCTCTTTTGTATGAGAGGAGCTACTGCAGCTTTAGTTTTTGGTGCAGCAGGTGCATCACGCATCTTTTGGCTCTCATAACAGAGGTTGGCATGTTTCATCTTTAGGTGGTGGAAGAGGTTGTTGGTAGGGATGCACGATATTTATCGGACCGATAAAATATCGGCCGATTTGGGGGGAAATTACGTCATTTTTTATCGGTCCGATAGGTGCATTTTTCCGATAGAAAGATCCGATATATTAATGAAATTACGAGTAACGTTTGCAGGCGGAGTAGCCGCCCGTCCGAGACGCGCTGGTTACGTCATCTATCGCGCCTTACTCGCAGGTCCCAAGCCTGACCCCGTCACTGCCTGACAGATAATAAAATGTCTTCACCAGCATGGTCGTTTCTCTCAGTGGCAGAAGATGACAACAGCTGCTATATGCAAAACCTGTTCAGCGAGGATTCCGAGAGGAGGAAAGAAGACGTCAAGTTTTAACACAACGAATCTGATAGCTCATCGGAAAAGTCGCCATCGCGGTGAAGCGGTAGTAAAAGAATATGAGACAGCCGCCGAAGCTGCTAGCGGTACTAAAGCTAAGACAACAACACTACGGAGGATCGATGTCCCCATTCAGCAGGCGTTTAAAAACTGCAAAAGCTTCTCAAGAGACAGCGAAAAGGCTAAAGCCATTAACGACAAAGTGATGGAGTTCATAGCGGTCGACGACCAGCCTTTTTCCGTCGTTGAGAACCCGGGTTTACGTAAGTTAATAGCACACTTGGAGCCACGTTACACTCTCCCAAGCCGCCGCTTCTTCTCGGATGTGTCTCTTCCTGCACTCTATGATATTGTCGCCACATACATTCACAACCTGATCGACAAGAACGGACTACACGTGAGTTTGACCACAGATATATGGACGTCAGATGTTAGTCCGGTCAGCATGCTAATCCTAACGTCTCATAATAGCTCCTTTACAGTTTACAGTTCTGTTGAACAGTTCAGGGGATCAAATGAAGTTCTGCTTTTTGCTCTGTTATTGTTATTTATAGCAAATGACCACATTTGAAGAACCAAAAACTTTTGTTTGTTGTTATAGATAGGCCAGAGCAACAAAAATATCAGTTTTCAATCGCTGCATCCTGCACAAACTGAAGATTATATGAAGATTATAATAAATGTAAAAATATGAATTTATCGGTATCGGTATCGGCCATGAGAAGAAGAAAATTATCGGTTATCGGTATCGGTTGAAATTTTTCATATCGTGCATCACTAGTTGTTGGTGTTTCCTCCTCCAGCAACGACAGCCACACAACACTCTTTGCATAGTTTGGATTTTTGATCATTGTCGGATTTTCTAAATCCAAAGAATTTCCAGACAATCGATGTCGTGACTAGCGCCCTTTTTCGGGACGAGTTCCGCCTCCTCTTCCTCATGTCAGGCTACCTCTGTTTGCTCAGTTCTGCCACCAATCTCCGCGTCCGCCATAACCGCCAGTGAAGCTGTTTCTTCTTTGTTGAAACTACGCCAAGCAGTCTGCTGGACATGCTGGAGATTATAGGGAGCGTACCCAAACCTGACCAATCAAACAGAGCAAACAAACTCCGCACAGCACACTGGTGAATATACAGAAACACACCCAAACAAATGTGCTCCGGCTTTTCTGTTAGCCCGAAGACTTCAAAATCAGGCAACTGGACTGTGTAGAGTTAAGAAGACGTCTCGCCTCTTATCCAAGAAGCTTTTTACGTTCTAAAATAGCTAGTGAGTACGATAAATACCTGCTCCCCTCACTAGCTATTTTAGAACTGAAGAGGCTTCTTGGATAAGAGGCAAAACGTCTTTTCGACTCTTCACAGTCCAGTGGCCTGATTTTGGAGTCTTCGAGATAACCATGACCTGGATGAATGAGAATCTACATGAACTTTACTGTTGGCAAGTGCAGACAACGACACACTGACTCAGAGAGACACAGCAGACATCTGCCCTCTCTCTCTCCGGTATAAACAGTAGAGCAACATTTCTACCGGTAGACACTTTTATACTGTCACATACTGCCCAACTCTAAAGTGAGGCAGAGTAGCTCAGAGGATGAGTTTCTGTCTTCCTCTGATCAGAATCACATATTTAATTTAGTTTTATGTTTGTGAATATGAAAGATACCGATCCAAACAGCTGATCGGAGCGCGTGTGTTCGATGTGGACTCTCTCTGTTTAAGTCCAGAAGAAAACCTGGTCTTCATTGGAGTCTTTCTAACCCGTTCAGCTCTGGTTTAACCTCCTCCTCACCTGAGACGTCATCCATCAGATGAACTTCCTCTCTTTGTTCTCTTGGATCTTAACATGGTGAGAAGACAATAAAAGCCTTTTCGTCTTCACTTCTCTTCATGTTCATGTCTCCACTCCGTCGTCTCTCCTCCTCTTCCTCCTCATTTTCTTGTCTCAGCTCTGATAATTTCCACTTTCCTGTTTGAGCCAGAGACGCTTTTCTGCGACTGTCAGAACACTTTAACACCAGAACTTCAGAGCAACGGCGGAAAATTACACGGAAATTACTTTTTATGTCATTCAGCAGGTTTCTGAGAAAAAATAAAAATCTGAAATATTCCTTTAGAAATTCACAAAGACAGACTGCTGTCCCTGTGACTGAGATGTTTCTGCTAAAAACAACAGAGACACGTCTGATGAGAGGTGGAACAGGTGATCTCAAACATTAACATCTCAGAAGTAAAAAAACAAACATGTGATGCTTTATTTCAATATCAGGATTTTCTAGGTGCAGCTGAGGGGTCCAGTAAGGTGGTCTCAGGATTGGGTCGCTGCTTTATGCAGATGATGGGGTCCTGTTGACTTCATTGGCTGGACGATAAAATGATAGCGATATAGATTGAAAATTAATTTCCCCCAATATCAATATAAAACATGGTCAATATTCTTTTCAATAGTCGGTTTTCTGCCATGTTTTTCTAGGCTATATGAATAGCCAATGAAAAGGGGAGTTTCTCCGGGTCTGCTTCACACTGAACCAATCATGTGCTGAATTAGAATCAAGTATCAAACAACTGTAGCAGACAGCAGCTACACCCAACCATAGCACTTTAACAGGTGAAGCCGACAGCACTGTTGGTAAGAAAAAAAGAAAATGAGTGCTACCCCCGACAGAAATGACGATGAAGGCTCAACAGATGACCACATCGTCTACTACACTGGCACGAAAACGTCAGTGGTGTGGAGGTATTTTGGTTTTTTGAGGTCGGACATGAAGCAGAGTAATGTGTACTGCAAATTATGTCGAGTGCATGTTCTCGCAAAGTCAAGGAATACCTCCAATCTTTTTCACCACCTAAAGCAGTACCATGCCGCAGAGCATGCGCAACGCAAAAGGTTACAAACTCCGAGCAGAGCAAGAAGCCCATGGCACCGACCATTCAGTCTGCTTTCTCTATCACGCCTTACGACAAAACGCCAAAACGCCAGAGAGACACAAAAACCTCACAGACGCAGTAGATTATTGTATTGGAAAAAACATGCAACCAATAAACACTGTTAAATTTCATTTTTTATATCGTGATACATATCAATATCCACTGATATGAAAAAAATTTATTGTGATAAACTTTTTCCCATATGGCCCAGCTCTAGCTGTTACCTTCAGCTCTCACTGGATCGGTTCAGAACCAAGTGTGATGAGAATCACAACCCCTTAATTCTGAGTTCATGGTTCTCAGACAGAAAAAGGTGGAGTATTCTCTCTTGGTCGGGGACGAAATTCTGCCCCAAGTCTACAGTTATGTGCTTTCTCCTAACTCCAGCTCAGGTGCCGAGGAGAGTGAAGGAAGTTATCCAAACAGTCGGTACGATTACACAACACTCGAGAAAAACGAATTATCACCTTACTCCAATTAAGACCGGACGACTGAAGTGCATGTAAACACCTTAGTCCGACTATAATCGGAGTTTGAGAACTCTGATTGGAGTCAGAGAACTCCGATTAAGACACCCAAATAATGCCATTGGAATTTAATTTTTCTCTTCCATGTAACCAGCGTAGTTGGAGTATGATCGGACAATGCACGTTCGCATGCACCACGCCCCCATAACCCCGGAACAAAAACACTAGAGAAGAGGAGTAGCGTGCGTCTCATCTGCAGAAAAAGTAGCGCGTCCATCATGTAGGACATAAACAACGCTGTACGATGCTGCATCTTCTCACTCCAAAATGCCCAGCAGCAGTTGTAGACACTTCTGATGCGCCGCTGAAAAAGACCCATATCGCCCCCTAGTTTTGGGAAGGAGGACACGTTCACGTCAATAATTCAATTTTCTCAGCTGCATGTATACGCACTGAGTGAGAGCACACGACAGGTTCTTATCTCCATGTTTTAAAAACAGGAGTTTTCTGCAGGTCTCCTCCTGCCTGAAATAAACAGCTGGTTCCAATCAGATCCTGAATCCAGAACTTTCTCTGACTCTGTGTATCCCTGTATTCATCTCTGCAGGTTTAACCACAGGTACCATGTGACGACCGCCGTACCTGCAGCTCCGCAGCAGATACCTGAGGTCAGCGTTTGAGTGATGAGGAGAGTCTGACCTGCTTACTGTAGACCTGATCCATCAGCAGCTGCTGGTCCACACTGACTCAGAGACCACCTGGTTCAGTCTGTGCAGCATAGGAACGCCGAGCGAGCAAACGGATGAATAAATAACAGCGTGCGTCAGGGTCATGAGTTCAACTCCCACTAATGCTTCAAATAGCAGCCGTGAATTTACACACACACATAAACACACTCTTTATATATACACGAGTGTGTGTGTGTGTGTGTGTGTGTGTGTGTGTGTGTGTGTGTGTGTGACAGCGGTGCAGCAGATGCCGGCTGCAGACAAACACATCTGTACTTTGGTTTACTGTGAATCTCCACTGCTGTTTGTCTCCATCAAACTGTGACTGAGTGTTCATAAGCTGTCTGTTCTCTCTCTCATCTGTCGTCATTCACTCTCTTCCTCTTCGTTTCTTCTTTATCAAGACTTTGACTCCAGAAAAAAGGCAGAGACCCCGCAGCAGTAAATCTCTTTTTTTTTTTTTTTAAATCAGCTCTCTGAGGACGCTACGTTGCTCTGTTGCTCATCCTGACTGTCCCCGCTCGCTCGCCCTCTCTCTCTCTCTCTCTCTCTCTCACCCGGGTGTTTGTTTGACTTTCAGAGTAAAAGCTCTTTATCACATTCCTGCTGTCTGCTCCGGGGTTTATCAGCTGAAGATGGAGAATCTCTTACTTTACAGACAGAAATGTGCAGGATAGCATCTTTTTCTGTCTGAACATGAAGCTGAAAAACAGCAGAGACAGACTCCAGATTCTGACGGCCCGTTTGGTTTGTTTGGATCTGACTGAAAAACCCGGTAAACAGCACCGTCTCAGAGGGAGACGCTGATGCTTGGATTCAGTTTGAGTTAGAAAAACAGAGTCAGAGGAAACCTTTGTCTGAGTCAAACCAAACTCTTCAAATGGATCTGCAGATCTCCAGGAGGACCGAGGAGGTCTGTGTCAGTCCTGGTCCATTTAATGAAAACTTGAAAATTGGGTTTAGACTTTGGCACCTCCTATCAAAGTTCGGCCAAATGAATAAAGCTGCATGAAGATCAGGTACATCAGACAGCAGGGTCAACAGGGTATATACACAGCAGTGGCGATTGCTCTAAGACTGCAAGGGAAGCTTCTGCATCCATGATTGGATGAGCTGTCTGAGGCGAAATCCTTTTTTGATTGACAGCTAAACAAGCGAATCAGCGATCTTGAAGAATAAAACACCTACCAGAGCATTTTCCAAGTTATTCATTCCGTTGTTCTTAACTGCTCCGGAGACTTTACCGATCCTCAGCGACTTTTGCCTTTGTTAAAAACGACTGCTGTTGTGTTTGGCGACTCTGTTCTGTTACATACTAATAAACAAACACAATTATGATGTAGGCCAGAAAAATGAGCTCCCCCTCCTTGAAAGACCAGCAGCCGCCACTGATACACAGGAATCCTGAAGCTAATTTTAATACCTTTTTAAGACTTTTTCAAGGACATCACAATATTTTTGAAAACCTCACCGGCACTTCAATATCTAACCATTTACATCAGTGACACTTTTAACTGAACAGTTGTAGTTAGTGATAAAAACTACAGACCACTAAGACCACTTCAGAATTCAAAATAGGCGGTGATAATAACTTGGGGGCTAAGATTATTTAAAAAAATAAAACATTGCTCCACTCTCAAAAAACAACAGTCAGGACATGTGCCTCAGCTCATTTGATTTTGTTTCCAGCAGCTTGTCAGTTTAAACCAGTTTGTTCTGTTTTTCTTTACGTCTTCTTCTCAGGGTGTTGGACTTTGTAATCAGTTGTGCCATTAATGTTCCAGATTTCCTTTCTGCTAACTCATCTGCATCTGTTTGCAGGGAGGCTGTATAGATTATATAGTATAGAGTAAGGCTGCACGATATTGGAAAAAACTAACATTGCGATTTTTTTCAACCCTGCGATATATATTACAATATTAAAAAATACAGGAATTTTCACCAGATGACCTGAATATCACTTTATGTTATGCTGCACCGCTGAAATCTTGAGGACAGTTAACCTGCACTGATCTTACCTCTTTTTATGAATGTTTGTAGAATGGCTTCTGTCTGTCTCAGAGATATTTTTAGCTTTTATTGTGCTGGGACGTTATTGTGGAAACAGATGAACACAGAACACGTGTTTTGGTCGACATTATCCTTCTTGTAACAGAAATAATTCCAGATAACTGACTTTTCTTTTCTTTTTGGCAACAAGTCTTCATCTTCAGTGGTTTTCTCTGTTTGTTGCTCAGTTTGCGATCATTGTTGTTGTTGATACCGGGGTTGTGCTGAGAAACGCATGCCTGCCAAGAATTGCATGCGCCTCACAAAACGCACACTGCTTATAGTAGAGTGGTCCACGGAAATGTACCATTTAAAACCCATACAGTTCTTATTTGTTGGGCTTAACAGTCATGAGTAATGTTCCGAAAGTAATTCTCAGCGGACACGCGTTTCTCGACTCAACTCCGGTAGCACCAGCGACTCCCTCCATGTGCAGGACATGTGCAGGGGTGGGTTTCCTACTCTCTGATTTTGATTGACAGCTGGCAGAGTAGTCTGATTGGCAACTGAGTAAAGAACGAAGGTGATTGGTGGATCGCTGCACAGCACATGCAGAGTCACATGCAGTGTATCTCAGTCAGTTACCCTTGAAATTAGACGAGTTCATTCACCTCCGACATCGCAGGCTCTGCGATGTGACTATCGCACACACGTACATCGCGATGACGATGCTCAAACGATATATCGTGCAGGCCTAGTATAGAGTTAAACAGGGATTACCTTGATTGGACACGGTAATCTCCCCAGAATCGAATGTGGACATCAAGCTTTTTTGTTGATTTGTTGAGCAACTCATCGAACATTAAGACAAACTGGCCAGCCTTGTTTATTGTGTTAATGTTGAAGCATGGTGCTAAGCCGAATCGTATAATGTAACCAGATTTGCTCTTAACACAAGCAAAAATCTTGGCTATGTCTGAATCAGTTTGACCTCCATCTCAAAGTCTGTCCTGATGTTTCCATAAAAAGATTGCAAATAAATGAGTAAAAAAAAATCTGAAATAAAAAAGGTAAACCCGCAGACATCAACACCTCAGATCAGGACTATAAAAGTCAGCAGAAACCGGATCTGATCCTCACAGCGGCTCTGGAGAGGAAGCGCGGGATCTCCCAACACGTCGGTCTGAAGCTGCTGTGTAAAATATGCATGTGAGCGTTTCATGTATTATGCAGCGGTTGTTTAACATTCATGCATGATTCAGACAGTACAAACACACAGTGTGATAACCTGAGGCGAGAATTAATCAACATGCCGAGAGAGAGAGAGAAAGAGAGAGAGAGGAATCAGCGTTCAGAGGAGCGAAGGCGAGCAGATGGAGATGAGACTGAACTACAGAATGAAGGAGGAGGGAGAGGAGCAGGTCTGAGACTGAAGACTCCAGAGTCCAGGGCAGAGGAGCAGGTCTGAGGTTTAGGAAAAATCTAACTTCCTGTTTGAGACCAGACTTCTATCCGTATTGTGAGTTCTCCTCACAGTGGCCATCTTTGTTTCCCTCTGTAGAAACATCATCTGACATTATAAAGACATCTTCTCTCCAGGAGAGACAGGTCCGATCCGGCTTTACTTCCCTCTTTTGTCGGACAGTTTTCGGACCGCCTCACAGCGAACAGCCACATCAGTCTGAAACTTGGAAACTTCAGCGGCGCTCTCAGGAGGATTACGCTGACATTTAAAAAAAGGCAAACTTCGTCTGAAAGGTCAGAGTTAGCTTCAGTCTTCGGAGGAGGCTGTCAGGACCACTTTTCAAGAACCAGAAACAAGCGGGTCAGAGAACCGGTCCAGTTTTCTGACTCCCATTAGTCTACATCAGAACACTCAAGTTTTTTAAGAGACTTTTTATTCTAACGTGATCCAATCCTCTCTGAGCGGCGCAGCATCCTGGGGCACCAGAGTTAGACAGAATATACCCGAAAAGTGAGAGGAAGGAGGAGGGAAGGAAAGGAGGGAAGGAAAGAAGAGAGAAAAAGATGAAGGTAACAGAAAGCAGCGCTCGTTCCTGCCAGGTGTGTTTGATTCATCACACCAAAGCGCCCTGCAGCTACCAAGGCGGAAGGAGACAGAGGAATGAATCCCACACACACACACACACACACACACACACACACACACATACATACAGTACAAGTGTTTTTGTTTCGCTCAGCGATACAAACGAGGGAATCATGAGGACAGGAAGTTCTCAGACCTTTTAATCTGTGTGTGTGTGTGTGTGTGCGTGTGTGTGTGTAGCCTGATGCAACAGAGTGAAGTTCCTAACATCAGCGGATCTGCGTCTCTCTCTCTCTCTGAACTAATGAAGCAGAAGAAGAACGGAGAGAAAACGAGTGAAACACGAATCCTCAGCCTCAGCAGTCTGACTTACACTAATCTGATTAATTCATACGCGCACACACACACACACACACACACACACACAGGAAGTGAGTCTGTATATAGTATGAACACAGTTTTGACTCTGAAGCTGCTGTCTGATAAAACAGCGACATGAATATGAGACAGATCCGACTTCTTTGTGTGTCAACTAACTTACAGACATCTAAGGGTTCGAGTCATAGTGTTCTGGTTTTGAAAGGTCCAAAACAAAGCCACATCTTAACACCAGCAAACGTCTCCAACAGAGAAACAGTAAACTTCTAAATTCACATAAAGTGAGTCACCTTCAATTCGAGCCAGAGTCTTAATTTTACACCAAATTCACCACGGCCTCTGAAATCCGGACTGTTAAATTTAAGACAAAGACTCTAAATCCAAAATACACAAAATACACACAAACACACACAAGCTCTCAGTTTACCTGAACATGAAAAATCTGTAGGTAATTAGGAAGCTTATTAGGACTCTTAATCAGATATCCATATATCCATAACATTGATTTAATTAATTTTACTCTGTGTTCAGCTTATTGGTTAGTTGACTGGGTTTTGGGGCTTATTTTGTAGGAGTTTAACTACAACATAAATGAAAGACTTTCTTATATGCGGCTAAAAACACCAAAATAAAATACTTTCATATGAGGCTTAAAACACCAGGATTAAAGACCCTGATATGAAGCTGAAAATACCAAAAATAAAAGACCCTGATATTAAGCATAATACACCAAAATAAAAGCCTGTACTATGAAGCTGAAATCACCAAAATAAAAGACTTAAATATGAAGCAGAATACACAAAAATAAAAAGACCCTGACATGAGCCTGCAAAAACCAAAATAAAAGATCCTAATATGAGGCTGGAAACACCAAAATAAAAGCCCAGATATAGAGCTGAAAACACCGAAATATTAGAGCTGAAAACACCGAAACAAAAGACCTTGGTATGAAGACAAACTCACAAAAATAAAAGCCTCTGATATGGAGCTGAAAACACACAAAAAAAACCCTTAATATGGAGCAGAAAACACCAAAATAAAAGCCCCTGAAATGACGCTGAACCCACCAAAATAAAAGCCCACAGACAGATGGATTAAACAGATGGTAAAAAAAATCAGACAACAGTTTGGAGACAAAGACATTACCTGAGGCTCAAATCAGACACTTCACCTGTCAGAGCTGCTGTCAAACAACATTACAGTCTGATAACACAGGTGTGTGTGTGTGTGTGTGTGTGTGTGTGTGTGTGTGTGTGTGTGTGTGTGTGTGTGTGTGTGTGTGGGCAGTAAAGCTGAGGCCCGAGGACTGAAGCCGTATTTTCAAGCTGATTAAAACACAGACTCGGCCTTCATGACTGGATTCAGAGGACTTCACTGAGGACTGAAGCCAGGCTGCTGCAGCTCTGACCATAAAACCAACACTGAGGATTCTGGGTAACACCTGTTTAAAAGAGAACCTACAGTATCTTTGACCCCGGGTCCGGTTTGAAGACTCTCATCTTCAGACTTTAACCTTTCAAAATAAGAGCGCGTGACTACTGAGAGCAGACCGACACGGCTGAAACTCCTGTGCGTTATCTCAAATATAGTTCATTAACTGCTCAAAGCATGCTGGGATACCCCTGAGACCCGACCAGCGTCACTTTTTAACAGGTTATCGCAAAAAACAACGACGACCTCCTGAAATCCTTGCTGGACTCAGAATAAGAACTGAAGCTCCACTCTTTCACTCGGATTCCTCCTGTCAGGAAACAATCACTGTCATTGTCAGTATAAATATCATTATTAAAAATCAAGACAAAGAGCGTCTGATACTGATTTAAATGATATTTCTAAATATCAACGTCTGCTTTAATTCAGACTCTCTAAAACCCTCCAGACACAAATATAATTCATCCATCACCTCTCTGACCAAGAAACCTTCATATCTGCTGATACTAACTGACAATAATATTATCTGATGATGATAATTTCATGATGAAAATTTCAATAATGACTGAAATTGTTAAAAAAACACATCTTATTCACACCAAAGAGCCAAAAACAGATGATTACAAACTCAGACTCATGCTGCTGCACCAGAGACCTTCACTATTCCACAGATCAATCAATCAGTATTTATTTGTGTTGCACTTTTCATACAAAAATAATGTAGCACAAAGTGCTTTACATAGCAGAGGAATAAAAGAGACAAAGACTAAAAAGGTATGTTTTGAGTTTGGTTTTAAAGTCCTAATGAGTCCTAACATCAAACAAAGACTCCAGGTTTTGTACATGTACTACAGGAAACGCTGATCTGTCTCTCTTTGACTCAGAGCAGCTTCGTGTTGGAAAGAGGAGTACAGATCTGAACCTTTGAATACAGTAAAAAAAATAATAATAAAACCAAATAATCAGACGGGAATAAACGATCAGGATCGATTAGTTGATAGTCGACATCATGGCATAAGCGAGATGTTGGACAGACGGATGGGAGAAGGACACGTCTGCAAACTCGGGATTATTTCAGAGACAAAAAAGAAGTTCATTTCTGCAGCTTTACACACTGCAGAGGCTCTGGATACAAACGCACACTTACACTCACACACACTCACACTCACAGAGGATTAGAACAAAAGGCATCCTGCAGCTCTGACATGCAGCTGTTTAGCATCGCAGCTAATCTTCCTGCTTTGAAACTACATTATTCCCTCCTCTTCCTCACCCTCCACACACCCACCCATCAGGGGGGACTCATAGGTTGTTGTTTTACAAATACACTCCAAGGTTGACACACACCATGGGCCGGCGGCGGTGGCGAGCGGCGGGTGACGGATTTGTGAGGCAGGTGTCCACTCATAGCTTAGAGAAGTTTTTCATCATAACACCGGAGACAAGCGGTCAGAGTGGAGAGGGAGGGGACCAGGGTGACCTTTGACCTTTGGATATCAGAGTTTGGGAGTAATCCTGTTTGTTCCAGAGAGGCTTTAAAACCGGACCTGGGTTCAGAACTAAATGACTCGGCGGTTCTGGTCTGATCTGGATCTCACGCACAGAAGGTTGAAGTGTCTCTCGGTTCCATTACCAGCTCTCTCTGTCTCTTCAGGTCTAAGACAGGAGACACCAAAGTCTCCCATGCTCACAGAGAGAAACCATTAAGATCTGGATCTGAGAGTGTCCCCCGGTCTTTTACGGCCCTCCATCATCAGGACTTCTGTCACCTCTGATCCGGATCATAAACGTTAATGTGAGGCTCTAAAAACAGCTGAGGAACGCTCTCCAAACACAAGTTCACCTCCAGGACCTCCTGAGCTCACTTACATGTTTATGATGATCTAATATAAACTCTCCTGATTGGTGAATCATCAGCTGACTGTTGATCTTCAGACTTAAACAAACTTGATCAAAATCTGACGGCGGTGAAATAAGAGACCAATAAAAACTCTTGAGGATGACTCATTACAGTCCTGAACAGGGTCTAATCAGAAGGTCTCAGGGATGCACCGATCAGATATTTGTATCAGATATTGGCTCCGATTTTGACAAATTAACTGGTGAATGATGCTGATCCAGCGTTCCGATACGGTCTTTTTTTCTTTTAAGTAATTTTTCTTTCAATACATGGAAGTCTTACTTCTTTTTGCTCCGTGCTAATGTGCAATTTCTTGTTTGTTAATAAATAATATTAAGTTAATTTATAATGGTGTTAATTTATTCCATTTTTTAACAAGGCTAATGCCAAGCCTGATGCCTTCACTCACATTTTATCTGATTTTATCTGCTGACTGTTTTTATTGTTTTGCCCTGTTGCTTGATTTTACTGTTTTTTTTTTTTTGTTTTTTGGTTTTTTGGGGGGGGGTTGTTTTTTTTCTGTTTTTGTTGTGCACTTTGAGATTTGTTTTCAAATGTAAACTGCGTTACAAATAAAATCTATTATTATTATTATTATTATTAGGGTAAAGGTATACAGTTCATTCATTCAACAGTAGTACTGGATTGGTATTGGATATCGGATATGCTCAGCCCAAGTATCAGTATTGGATTGGATCAGAAAGAAAATGGATCAGTGCAGCTCTAAAGGGTCTAAGAGGGTCAGGACCACAGAGGGGTTTTACATTAAGGGTAGGAAGGGGCAATAAAACAATAACGATATATCAAAAATTAATTTCCCTCAATATCAATATAAAACAGGATCAATATGCTTTTCAATAGTCGGCATTCTGCCATGTTTTGGTAGACTATACAAATAGCCAATGAAAAGGGAAGCTGCTCCAGGTCCGCGCTGTGCTGAACCAATCGTGCTAAATTAAAACCAAGTAGCAAACAACTGTGGAGTAGCAGACAGCAGCTACAACCAACCATAGCACTTTTACCAGTGAAGCCGACAGCACTGTTGGTGAGAAAAAAAGAAAAAGAAAAATGACATCGTCGACAACAATTGCACAAAAACGTCTGTGGTGTAGAGGTATTTTGTTTTTTTTGAGGTCGGACATGAAGCAGAGTAATGTGTACTGCAAATTATGTGGAGTACATGTTAAATTTCAGTTAAGAGCAACAGGGAACATTTAAGATTGAGTTTTTTATTTTGATACGAAAAAAATATATATTGTGATAAACTTTTTTCCCATATCTCCTTGCCCAAATCACAGTATATGTTAAAATAAGGACACAATAAAATCACAGACTGACTGTTCACTGTCTCCTAATTCTTCAGCTCCTTAACGTCTGAAAACAAACAAGCTTTTATTTTAAAAGGTCATTCATTGTTTCCTTTAAAGCCTCAGAGAGGATCATAGATCAGGTGTTGGATGCATTAGTGCCCCCTGTGGAGAAACAGGCTCAGGTAGAACAGGTGCACAGACACAGACGGTGTTCTGTCTTATCAATAATCCATATAATTGATCAATATCTGAGGTCACTGTGGTTCACCTGAGCCAACTTTTCCATTCAAAAACTCGTGAACGGCCTGAAAACTTGAATCCAAACCATCAGCAGAATAATCTGAATAATCTGGCAGGTTTTTCACAAACTGAAGGAGCTTTTCCTGGAAAATGAGCTCCGAGCTCTCCCAAATTCAGAGAATTCGGCTCAGGGATTAACCGACATTAATACGATAAATTAACGATTTCAGCGTCTGAGGAGCAGAGACGAAGAAGGTCCGGACTCTGCTGGGTTTATTTGTTATGTTTGTCTCAGTTTGTCTGCTCTGGTCTGAGATTCTACAACTAAACATGAAAATAGGAATAAAGGAGACCATTTGGTGTTGATATTCAAATCGGAGTCCTAATCTGTGATTTAGGGACCAAATTAGGGCTGGGTGATATGGACCAAAAGTCAGATCCCGATATATTTAGGCTGAATATCGATATACGATAGATATCCCGATATTGTTATCGCAAAGTGAGAGCAAATGTTTACTCCCAGTCAAAACCAAATATGACATATCACAAGTAGTTCTATTTAAACTGGCCAGCAATGAAATGTAAACATAAATACTGTTTAACCACAGGAGTACCTTTGTTTTCCATAAGGTGGACATTTAAATAAAAATGATATGTCTTACATAAAAATAGCCCAATCTTTTTCTGAAATAAATGTATTTATATGAGAAAAGCATCAACATTTTGATAGCTCTAAATGGCCAATTAAAATCAAATTACAGATTTTCTTCTCCTCTCTAACAAATCCACAGATGTAAACAACGAACAAAAGAATTAAATATGACAAACCCTAGTAAGGGCAGCATTTACATGTATAAAGACAGAACAAAATAAAGTGCTCAGTTTAAGAAAATGGTTTTTAATCATCATTTTAAGATTACCAATCTGTCTTTCTTATCTTCTTAACAGTCTTGACCAAGACTATGAACTCCGTAAACATTTCCCTCTCCTCTTTCTTACTTAGAGAAACACTCAGTACGTTTATATGACACTCGAGAAAACCGAATTATCACCTTATTCCGATTAAGACCGGACAACTGAAGTGCATGTAAACAACTTAGTCTGACCATAACCGGAGTTTGAGAACTCGATTAAGACACCCAGATAATGCCATTGGAATTTGATTTTCTCTACCAGGTAACCGGCGTAGTCAGGCTATGATTGGACAATGCATGTGCACGTGCACCACGCCCCTGTAACCCCAGAACAAAAACACCAGAGAAGAAGTGGCGCTATCATTTAAAGAACTTTTGACTCAGAAGCAACTGGAACATGGCTGAAGAACAAAAGAATGTCCACTTTTGGAACAACAAAGAGAGCGCCGTTATCGTGTACGTGCTGACAGAAATGAACCTTTTAAAGTAAAAGGATGGTCGCAAAAAGGAAAACGGAGACATTTTTAAAAAAAGGTCCGGAAACAGTGCCGCTGAAAAGACCCACCCCCTAGTTTTTTTAAGTTTTCGACTTAAAAAACTGTGTAAGAAAAAATTCAACTTGAAAAAAAATTCTGTTGGCTCAATCATCCATAGTCCAGCCAATCAAATAATGCCATAATGGTCATGTGACACCGACCGCAGTGGAAGATTAAGGACTCGATTGCTTTTCCCTGGTTACTCCCCAGATGTTGAGTCAGTCTGTTTTTTGACACTGAATTTTTTGTTGATTTTTTTTAGTTTTTCGAATTTTTACTACAAAAATATTTTGAGAAAGATTTTTTTCTTTAGTTTACTTTTAAAAATATGAACAGTAGGTGTCACTCTCAGGTTTGCAGGTGAATGTTGGAACGATGATTCACCCGATGTTTTAGTTTTTACTTTGGGAACAATTAAAAGACTTGAAGACCTGAGGGCTCTACCAGGCTCATACGGTAAAAAAAGAAGGACCAAGACCACGAAGAGCTTTAAAAACTAATAAAAGAACCCTAAAATCGACTGTAAAATTAGACACAGGTAACCAATGCAGAGATTTTAAAACTGATGTGGTGTGATCTCTCTTCCTTTAGATTTTGATGCAAAAATAAATAAATAAGTTTCAGAAATTAAAATTAAAATTAGATGGCAAAGTTTGACTTCCATACACCGTCAGCTCAACTCAGACCATCCGGATACAGAGAGGAAGACGGGAGGAAGGTGACACGCACGCACTGACACAGACACACGAACACACTGACATACACACACGCACGCACTGACACACACGCACACACACACCCCTGCTGACTAACAGCCATCAATCAAACACGCATGGAAACGCACATCAGACTAGACTGCAGGACGCGCTCAGAAAATTCATGAAATCCAGACCAGTGCAGCGACCGTGCACGAACACGCACTGACACACACACACACACACACACATACACACACACGCGCACACACACGCACTTCCTAGATCCACACGCACACACGCACAGAGCGGGCACGCAGACACACATGTAGCGGGTGGATCCTGCAGGAAAAAACCCCTGGAGCGGAAACAGAAACTCACCTCTCTGCGTCCACGTCCGAGTCCGAGTCCAGCTCCAACACACACTCACAGTAATCCACAACAGCTTCGCTAAGATCCAAACAAACCGAACCGAACCGGCGGGAAAATCCTCCTTCTCCAACAGTCTCGAGTCGTTTCAGGAATAAATCCAGCGCGCGCGGGCTGACAGAGTAACAGACACGGAGAGCATATCAGTGTGATCAGCCCGGGTCTAAACCACACAATGAGGAGGCTTTAAGCAGCCCAGCCTGTCCCCCTGCAAACCACGCCCTCCTCATTATCATAATAGACACAAGTGGCCAATCAGGCCGCTGCCGCTCGACTCCACCCCTTTTAATTTAAAGGTCACTGTCATAAAAACAGGAAGTTTGTCAGAAATAAAAAAATAAATAGAACAATAAGTCAATAAAAAAACAGAAATGTATTTATTTTTTGACTATTTTAAACATTTATTGAATTTTTAAATCAAATATTAAACTTTTGATTTTTCTTATTTTAATATCTTTATTTTAGTGGAATAGAGATAATTTCAGCCTTACTTAAACACGTTTACACTCTGCTCTTTGTTATTGTATTGTATTCTATCTACTCTGTTATATTTTTATTTATTGTATTGTATTTTATCTACTATATTATTTTTTTTTCGTATTGTATTCAATCTAATGCATTATATTTTTATTTATTGTATTTTATTTTCACTACTGTATAATATTTTTATATATTGTATTGTATTAAATCTAGTGTATTATTTTTTTATTTATCATATTGTCTTATATCTACTGTATTATATTTTTATTTATTCTATTGTATTTATTCTACTGTATTATATTTTTATTTATCATATTGTATTTAATCTACTGTATTATATTTTTATTTATCATATTGTATTTAATCTACTGTATTATATTTTTATTTATCATATTGTCTTATATCTACTGTATTATATTTTATTTATCGTATTGTATTTTATGTACTGTATTATATTTTTATGTATTGTTTTTTTATCTACTTTATTATATTTTTTTATTGTATTCTATTTTAACTTCTGTATTATATTTCTATTTATTGTATTGTATTTCATCTTGGCTTGAAAATGCATGTATTGCATCGCTTGTTCACTTTGTAAATAAATCTTTTTCACTTGTAAATATTTATCTTATACTTTTATTTGCCTTTATATATATAATTTATTTTGTACTTTTATTTTATTGTATTCCTTCAGTACTTATTGTGTACGCTATCTGTACTTATTTGAGTTGAGTGGTCCTCTCATCCAGGGCATTTCATTGCATTGTTGACCTTGTTTAACATGCACATGACAAATAAACAAATTTTGAATCTTGAATCTTGACCTCGGTACTAATTTGGTACCACAGACTGTCTAAGGTGTGGGGTACGACAAATAAAGTTCCTTGAATCCTTGAATCTTTGATTTATTAAGGACTTTTCATAAATATGTGAAGCTGAAGTGCTTTCTGATATTTTATAAACAACTCAAATGTTTAGAAATTCAATAATTATATAAATATGTCATATTTATGAGAAGCTGAAGGTTTAAACTGAAAATCTTGATTATTTTATGCTCATCAGTGGTCATGTTTGTTCACTTACGGTGTTTATTAAACTATCTGAGATTAGGGCTGGGCGATATGGGAAAAGTTTATCACGGTATATTTTTTTCATATCAGTCGATATCGATATATATCAGAATATAAAAAATTAAATTTAACATTGCTTATTGGTAGTATGTCTTTTGCAATACAATAATCTACTGCATCTGTGAGGTCTTTGTGTCTCTTTGAAATTTTGTCGTAAGGCATGGCACTAGAGAAAGTGGACTGAACGGTCAGCTGTTTCAGCTGCACAGGCGCCATGGGCTTCTTGCTCTGCTCAGAGTTTGCAACCTTTTACATTGAGCGTGCTCTGCGGCGTGGCGCTGCTTCAGGTGGTGAAAAAGATTTGAGGTATTCCCCGACCGTCATGTCCGACCTCAAAAAACCAAAATATCTCCACACCACTGACGTTTTCGTGCCAGTGTTGTCGATGATGTCGTCATCTGTTGAGCCTTCATCGTCATTTCTGTCGGGGGTAGCACTCATTTTCTTGTTTTCTCACCAACAGTGTTGTCGGCTTCACCTGTAAAAGTGCTATGTTTGTGTGTAGCTATGACACAGTTGTTTGCTACTTGGTTCTAATTCAGCACATGATTGGTTCAGCGCAAAACAACTCCTCTATTCATTGGCTATTCGTACAGTCTAACAAAACATGGCAGAATGCCGGCGATCGACAAGAATATTGACTATGTTTTACATTGATATTGAGGGAAATTAATTTTGGATATATATCGTCATAGTTTTATCGCCCAACCCTATCTGAGATACTTTCTATCAGAGTATAAAGACTCGGACCTCAGACTCTCATTTGACCCTGAACACAGTTCCTAAGTACACACTGATTTAAGGGTTTTGTGGTTTTTATTTTCCACTGTCAGGACTCGAGTTCTCCTGAAACCCCTAGTTTCTCTGAGAAGCTGCTGTCTGATGGTCATGAGAGCAGACAGGCGTTGATCAAAGAGCTCCACAAACCTATAAATGTTTAAAATATCTTCATGTTCTCCCCTTTAGCTTCCTGAGTGTCTTATCAAAGCACGAGTACAAACTGTGTACAATCAGTGTGTCAGAGACAATTTGTGCTCTCCCCGCACCAATTACTGCCACTGTAAGTAGTCAAAGTCCTAATAATACACAGGCTGTCCGCTCGGCAGCGCTCTCCACGGCTCGACCATGATTTCCACCTGGAAACCTCAATTAAATCTGCGGCTGACAAACCCAGTTTGTTCCTCTGCAGGATAATTAGAGCAAAGTGGAGAGAGAGAGAGAGAGAGAGGCCTCACACTCTCACACTCACACAAAGAAACTGAATCAGCGTCCGCCTGTCCTCGAGTCCGTCCATCCTTCTTCTCACTGTTTATGAAAAACAACAAATTAGAGGAGATGAAGAGATGTGACGTCGTGGGAAATAAGCTTTTGATATTGCTTAAGTTAGCATCCCTGAGAGGCTGATTAAACTGTGATGTCTGCATCTTCAGCCAACCATTAAACACAGAAAACAGAGAGAGGAGAAAACATACACCGACCGACACAGAGAAGCTGGTTTAAGGAGGACAACATCAGGGGAACAGGGCGAAGCAAAGGGCGTCATATTAAAGACGTGACAACTGACCCCAAATTTCCACTGCATCCGGAACGGTGCCAATTTTTGCCGTCCGCCAATTCCTACTGGTTTGTTTGTGAATCACGATAACGGGTTGTCTCTATAAAGACAGCCATATAGACATATAAGCAGTAGATTGTGTCCTTCCAGAGGAGAAAATCTACTTCTAGACTTCTAGAATCAGGATCTCCTCATCCATGGTGTAATTGAGGTGAAATGACGTCTAAAAACCTTTCACTTGTTCGTCCCCGCCTGTTTGCATGGTGTGAAATACGATCCTCCTGAAACACAGAGTGTTTTATTTTGAAAAGAAGCTGGATGTTTTATTTTGTGTCTGTGCCTGACTTTCTTTCCAGCATGGGTTAAGCTGTGCTGAATTTATCAGGCATGCTCTAGCATCTGGGAAAAATAGAACTCTTGCGATCAGCCGTGGAGTCCAACGATCCGCAGAGGAACGGAAAGAAGCTGGTGGAAATTGACACGTTAACTTGAATGGTTACGATCAGCGGAAACGATCTTTTCGTAGCTGTTCAGGATGCGGTGGAAATTGGGGGTTAGGCTGTCAATCTGCACTCTCATTGGTCAAAGTCGCTGATGACAAAACAAAAGAAAATTAAACAAAGAGAGCCGACAGCTCTGCTAGATCAGACCCAAAGTTAGCTTCACTGTAATCGCATGTGTGTGTGTGTAGATCCCAGCATACACACACACACTCACAGACTCACATCTCTAAATCCAGACGCTGCGTCTGCACAGAATGAAATGCATGAAATAAATAAATGTATGAGTGTTTCATTTCACGCATCCGCTCCTGCAGCTTTACGTCCTTGCTCTTACCGCCATTGGCGCCATAAATCAGAGATGTTCGATCCCCGGGGGCAAAAAAACTTGAACAAACCGACTCATGTCAACATGTGTCACTGAACGCCAAGAGAAACCTACATCAGGACCTGTAAAGGGGACCAGCAGGGCAACAAAAACTGATGACAGTGTGTGTGTGTGTGTGTGTGTGTGTGTGTGTGTGTGTGTGTGTGTGTGTAATGTATGCAGCAGATCATAACATCTGTGTGGTGTACACAGCCCAGACGTAAAATGTGTCGACTTACAAGGAAAAGGAGCAAACAGGTCCCATATGGCCCTGCATCAAAGTTAATGTTCAAACACACACATGTATACACACACACACACACACACACACACACACACACACACTCGTACTTAAAGCCAGGGTCAGAGAACAGATGCCGAGCGCATACTTTGATTTCACTAAGCCGTCTGGGGAGAAATATTTAAGAGGTAGAGAAACTTTCAAACTTAACTTTGTCCCTGCTTGAACACCGTACTTTCAGATTCAGTACCAGGATGGATAGGGGTCTGGATCCTGACCGGGCTCTGAAATATTAAAACAACATATCTTTAAATTTATCTTTTTGTCAAACAGCTGATACTGTCTCTTTAAATGTTGTTTTGTTGTTGTGAATATTTGTTGGTCGTCCGGTTCATTTATCACTGAATCGTGGTAGAAATCCTCTCGTCTGATTTGAAGCTTTAGAAACCAGAAACATCTTTCAACAACTAAACCATATGAAGAACTGGATCGGACCATATGGACCCTCAGGACTCATCTGGGTTAAATCTGAGCAAACAGGAAATTTAGATTACACGTGGTGTTCCCCAAGGTTCCATCCCGAGGCCTCTTCTGTTTAACATCATCATCTTATACATGAGAGAGTCTCTCACGGGGTCAGAGGTGAACGTCTCAGAAATAACAGCTGACTTTAAACCATCTCCTTTCAGGACATTTACTCCCATCTTCCACCGCATCCTGAACATCTACGAAAACGCAGTATCCGCCGATCGTAGCTGATCATAACCATTCAAGTTAATGAGTCAGTTTCCACCGATTTGCACTGCTGGTGACGGTGATGAAGTGTCCAATCATCTCTCAGAGGGATGCTACAGCTAGCCACTAGCATCTTCTTTGATTATGAAATGGTGATTTTAGGGACTGTAAACACACTCCCTCTATCGCTGCTGTATGCAGATCCCGTGAGGCGGTCAAAGGTCACACATGCATGTTGTGTTTACAGACTCATAATTTGTACTTCAAAGATCTCCTTCCTGGTCAGGTGTTTCTCTGTGGTGTCGGTGTTTCCAGAGGTTTTCTGCAGATCCATAAGCATGCAGGTTAATTTGTAACAGACACACAGACACAGACACACTGAGGTGAAATAAAGGTCCAGGAATTTTCAGGACACCCCCGAACATAACATGTGATTTACACGCTTCATCATCATCATCATCATCTTTATCATAATCATCCTTCTCATCATCCTCCTTATCACCACCACTATCATCGTCATCATCCTTGTCACCATTTATCATCATCATTATAATCACACTGTCATCATCACCATCATTATCACACTGTCATCATCATCATCATCATCATCATTATATTCCTCACCATGATCATCATACTTTTCATCATCCTTATCACCACCACCATCATCATCATCATCATCCTTATCAACACCATCATCATCGTCATCATCCTAATCACCATCATCATCATGATCATTATTGTCATCATCATCCTTATCACCATAATCATCATCATCCTTATCATTATCCTAATCATCATCATCATCATCATCATCATCATCGTCGTCGTCCATATCATCATCCTTATCATCATTGTCATCATCATCATCCTTATCATTTTGATCATCATCATCGTCATCATCATTCTTCTTCTCATCATCATCATCATTTTTATCACTTTCCTTACCATTATTATCATCATTATCATCATCATCATCATCATCATAATCGTCATCTTCTTTTTACTTTCTTCATCATCCTTATCATCCTCATCATCATCATCATCATCCTTATCATTTTGATCATCATCGTCATCATTATCATCCTTATCATCATCATCATCATCGTCATCATTCTTTATTACTATCCTCATCATCATCACCATCATCATCCTAATCATTTTGATAATCATTGTCATCATTATCATCCTTATCATCATCATCATCATCATCATCATCATCATCATCATCATCATCATAATCCTGATCCTCCTCATCGTAATCATCATCTTTATCACTACCCTTACCATTGTTATCATCATCATCATCATAGTCATTATCATCATCGTCATCATCACTACCCTCATCATCTTCATTATCATCATCATTTTCATCATCATAGTCATCATCGTCTTTATTACTTTCGTCATCATCCTCATCATCATCATCGTCACCTTAATGGTCAGCATCATCATCATCCTTATAATCATCATCCTCAGAATTATCCTCATCACCATCATCATCATCTTTATCATCATCATAATCATCATAATCTTCATCAACCTCATTATCATCATCGTCCTCATCTTTATCATCATCATAATCATCATAATCCTCCTTCCCCTCCTCCTTCTCCTCTTCATCATCATCATTATCATCACCATCACCATCATCATCATCATCATCATCATCACCAGCATCATCATCATAATCACAGACACACTTTAACTCTAAAGTAAAGTCTGAAAACCAAGATCCAGGTCAGTCACAGAAGTCCTGAGGAAACGTCTTCATGTTTGAAGGTGGTGGAAGTTTCGTTTAGAGGAGAAAACCAGAGGACACAAAATGCTCCTTTTAAAATGCGGGAGAGGATTAAAGACACACACAGGGACACGCACACACACACACACACACACACACACACACACACCAGGATAGAGAGTGCGGTGTGTGTGTATAATAAGCCGCAGTAATATCATCTTCCTCTTCTCGTATCGTATTTTTCATTTAAATGGTGTTTGTTGATCGGCGCTGACGGAGCGACATTAATCACGGCACGCCTCAGAGCCGGCTCATCACACATTCAGAGGACGAATCCAATCAGACCTCCTGCCGCTCGCCCCTTTATTTCCTTAATCCCTCTCTTCCTCCCTGGCTTTGTTTCCTCCCTTCTCATCCACTTCCCCCCTCTTCATCCTCGGCCTCCTCCTCTTCTTCTTCCCCTCCTTCATCACCTTTTTCCTCTTGGATTTCATTTTAATATCACAGCCCAGGAACTAATAAACACTTTGGTACTCCTGTGATTGGAAAGAGAGAGAGTGTGTGTTAATGTGTGTGTCAGTGTCTGTGTGAGCGAGAAAAAACAAGGATTCGTTGTCATAATTTATCATAATTCATGTCATAATTTCATCTTGTGTCTGAATCAGAGTCCGTCTTTGTCTTTAGTCTTATCCTCTGCGTGTGTGTGTTTCCTTTGTTTCTGTGTGTGTGTGTTTCTTTTGTTTCTGTGTGTGTGCACGTGTGTGTGTGTTACTGATGTTTATCGATTCCCTGTGTTTGTGTGGGAGGGAGGCAGACAGCTCACATCATAATTTAAATCATATTTCAAATCATTGAGTGTCTATCACAGACATAATCAGATCACAAACCTTTGTGTCTGCAGCGGTGTGTGTGTGTGTGTGTGTGTGTGTGTGTGTGTGTGTGTGTGTGTGTGTGTGTGTGTGTGTGTGTGTGTGTGTGATTGCGCGTGTGTGTTCACAGCAGCTGCTTTTGTTGAGGAGTCACCTTGAGCGGAGGATGTGGAGGACAGGAAACCACCCAGACTCTGCTGTCGTCTGTTAATCCAGACCGTTCAGAAAAAAAACCAAACAAACTTAAAAACAAACAGCTTCGAGTTTTAATGTTAGCTTAAATTATAGAACTATAGAAAATACATTTACACAAAATATTACAAAAAAAAATTAATATGTAATATGTCAAAAAAGAGGATGAGACTACAGACTGCTCTCTTTGGCTCACATGAAATCTAATGAAAGCAACACCTGATTTGCTGATCTTGTGACATCACAAATTGGTAACACTCCTAAAAAGGGCAAAACCTGTTTTTGTCATCGATGCCTTAAAATGTGTTAAAGAAATAAAATGTATTATTATTATTATCATTATTATTATTATTATTATTATTATTATTATTATTATTATTATTATCAATCTATTTTTTTCATTTATTATTAATATTTTTATTGTTACTATTATTCTTAATAGTATTAGAACTTTTATAATTATTATTATTTTCATTGTTGTTGTTGTTTTTATTATAATTATTACTTTAATTTTTTATTACTATTTTATAATAATATTATAATTATTATTTTTTATAAGAATTACTTTCATTTTTATTATTATTTCTGATTTTTTTTTTATTTTTACTTTTATTGTTACTATTCTTATTTTTATAGTTACCATTGTTCTTCTTCTTATTATTATTATTATTATTTTTATATTGTTTTTGTTGTTTTTAGTAATAATACTTTAATCATTTTATTTTATTTTATAACTATTATTACTATTTTTATGATTATTATTATTAATATTATTAATTTTACTTTCATTATTATAATTTATTTTGATTTTTATTATAATTATTTATTATTATTGTTTTCATCATTTATTATTGTTACTGTTTCTTTATTATTGATCCAATAATTTTACTAGTATTAGTACTATTATTATTATTAGTATTATATGTCATTTCAAACACAGAAAAGTTGCTGAACTTCATGGCCACAAATTTGTAGTATGGCAACAGTGGTAGAGGGTTCTCGAGTCAAGAACTTACAGAGTTTACTCAAAGGCCTTGTCCTCTGTTAGGTTCTCAAGTGTCTTTACACATGAGGACAGGTGGAGGTGAATCAGTTCTAAGAGAGACTAAATATAAACTTAAGAATAAATTAAAGGAAGACTATTCATCCTGTTTTTATTTATTTTTAATATATTGATAATTCTTTTAACACGCCACGACGGCGTCTGTTTGTAACTGAATAAAAATGATAAACCTTCGCCGCTAAGCCACAAAACACACAAATGTTTTCAAATTTATATGCAAATGTTTGAAACGACTTGAGGAGATTGAATCGCTACACACACACACACACACACACACACACACACACACACACACACACACACACACACACACACACACACACACAAATCAATAAATCCCGCATAAACACAAACATTTGCAAATATAATGCAACACCCCCCCCCTTCTTTGCTGTCACTTAAATCTGCTGACTCGCCCTCGCTCTCGCTCTCGCTCTCCTCTCCAGGTCAAATCTTTATCATGACTCAGCAGCGTCAGGTCTCATCAGCAGGATGATCATCGTCTCTAACAGCAGAGGATCATGGTGGAACAGATCACAGGAACACTGATCAGAGTCTATCTGACCTGGAGATGACCTTTGGACTCCTTCCTTAGTAATCTCTCCTCTCTCTCTGGTCTTGTTCTTGTTTGTGACTCTCATGTTAACACACACATTTCTAAAAACTCGGGTCCTGTCCCTCTATATCCTGACACCGCCATAGCTGCAAAGAATTGTTAGAGCTGCGGTAAAAGTGTCCTTTAGAGTGAGAGAAACTCCAAGGTTAAAAAGTGAACTTAGAAACTTTGACGTCTCCTTATTAATTAAAAAGCTGCTCAATAAAAAGGATCGTTTATAAAGAATAAAGACTTCCTTAGGCACTTCACTCAGCTTTTACTCTACTGCTCTTTGCACCGACACCACCGCCATTCACTGTAATAAATCTGACATTTAATCTCATTCGACCCTCTCAGAAACTCACCGTGAGGATTCTGCTGAATCACCTGATATCCGCAGATCCGTCAGACGCCTCAGAGGGTTTGAACCTTTGACCTCTGGCTGTCAGAGTGCGGTCCCTCCGCCTGCTGGA
Organism: Xyrichtys novacula; assembly: GCA_962446985.1. Classification (NCBI taxonomy): domain Eukaryota; kingdom Metazoa; phylum Chordata; class Actinopteri; order Labriformes; family Labridae; genus Xyrichtys; species Xyrichtys novacula. The sequence goes on along the minus strand of OY660884.1, from coordinate 26,891,958 downwards.
ATGAAACCCCTCAGATTCTCCGGAGGTGTCAGGAGGTCAAAGATGGTGGTCCTGCAGAAAGACCGTCACGTGCTGAGAACATTTCTGTGCTGAGACTGGAAACCTCAAGAGGTCACAGTGGCGCTCAGGAAGGGTTTCCCAGAATGCTCTAGGAGAGAAAAATAGGTCGAGGAGTTTTCAGGACAGCTCCAAAACATTACATGTGATTTACATGCTTTATCATCATCATTAAAATCATCGTTATCATAATCATCGTTATCATCATCATCATCATCATCATCATCATCATCATCATCATCATCAGTGTCCTCATCGTCATCATCATCATCATCGTCATCATCAGTAACCTCATCGTCATCATCATGATCGTCATTGCATCGTCGTCGTCATCATCATCATCATCATCATCATCATCATCATCATCATCATAATCATCGTTATCATCATCATCATCATCATCATCATCATCAGTGTCCTCATCGTCATCATCATCATCATCGTCATCATCAGTAACCTCATCGTCATCATCATGATCGTCATTGCATCGTCGTCGTTATCATCATCATCATCATCATCATCATCATCAGTGTCCTCATCGTCATCATCATCATCATCATCATCATCAGTAACCTCATCGTCATCATCATGATCGTCATTGCATCGTCGTCGTCATCATCATCATCATCATCATCATCATCATCATCATCATCATCATCATCATCATCATCATCATCATCATCAGTGTCCTCATCGTCATCATCATCATCATCGTCATCATCAGTAACCTCATCGTCATCATCATCATCGTCATTGCATCGTCGTCGTCATCATCATCATCATCATCATCATCATAATCATCGTTATCATCATCATCATCATCATTATCATCATCAGTGTCCTCATCGTCATCATCATCATCATCGTCATCATCAGTAACCTCATCGTCATCATCATGATCGTCATTGCATCGTCGTCGTCATCATCATCATCATCATGATCATCATCATCATCATCATCATCATCATCATAATCATCGTTATCATCATCATCATCATCATCATCATCAGTGTCCTCATCGTCATCATCATCATCATCATCGTCATCATCAGTAACCTCATCGTCATCATCATGATCGTCATTGCATCGTCGTCGTCATCATCATCATCATCATCATCATCATCATCATCATCATTGTCATCATTATCATCAGCTTAATCATTGTGATCATCATCATTGTCTTCATCATTATCATCATCATCACCATCATCATCAGATTCATCATCGTCAACATTACTATCCTCATCATTATCATTATCATCTTATCATTATTGTCATCGTCAATATCATCATCTTTATCATCACCCTCAGCATCATTATCGTCGTCACCATCGTCATCATCGCCATCATCGTCATCATCACTATCCTCATTATCACCATCCTCATCATCATATCTATCCTTATCATCATCATTATCATTATCATCATCGTCATCCTCATCTTCACTGATTAAATGATATTAAATTAATACAGGATATAAATGTTGATGTAGTTTGGTAGATACTGTCCTTAGTAGTTCCATTAATTCTAATGCTGAAGATAGGATTCCCACAAGGTCAAAGTTCACTTATTTTATCAGGGTTGAATAACTAAGTTGATAGTTTCAAATGTTAAATAAACCAATAATACAATTAAAAAACAACCCTGACCTTAGGACTGATCTCGGTGGAACACCTAAAGTGATCCTATTAGAGATGATCTGACGTTCTTGAGGATCAGGAAAAGTTCTGCAGATTATAAAACACTGAGACGTGAAAGTTTACAGAGTAAAGAGGAATTTCTCACTGAATCAAACTCTTCAGAAAACCCAGCGCTGTAGTCTATCCCACTTAAAAAAAAAATTAAAGACGCCCCCTCAGTTTTCGTATCCTGGTCTGGTTTTATTTCACGGTCTTCAGCAGAGACATGGGTTTGAAATCTGCGGTCTTGTCAGGGACACTTTAATCTGAAATAAACGGACGTAAATGAAGAGAAGTTAGAGCTGCACAGTCCAGAGCTGGTTTGACAGCAGCCGCGTTGGCTGTATTTGACTAATCCCGGTGACTTTGAGCATCATTTCAGGAATCCCTCCGCCTGTCAGCTCTTTAACACGCCATTGCAGTCAAACGATCCTCTCTGCTGCCGCTGGTTTGAGCCCCCTGGTTAGAGGGTTAGAGGGTTAGAGGGTTAGAGGGCGACTTAATGAGCTTTAAGATGTCACTAAGCCCCGGACCTGAGGACTGAGGACTGGTTTCCTAAATATTGACTTCAGACCCTCTCCTCTGTCCTCTGTCCGTCCGTCTGTTCGTTCTCTCTCTCTAACTTCCTCCTTAGGTGTCCTCTCTCTCTCTCTTTAACCTCTTCAAACTTCCTCTTTCTTACATTTTCTGCCTTTTTAGCTTGAATGAGCTTCACAGAGTGCCTCTAATAGCCCGACCAGCAGCACTCAGGATTATTAAAGCCACAATCAGAGACTTTTTTTTTAAATAAATGTCAGCTCCTCTGCATGCCGGCTTCTGTTTGACTACATGCAGAGCTGCTAAAAAGCTTTTTGGTCCGCTCTTTAGACTCTGTGTGTAGAGTTTTTCAGAGTTTCAGCAGAGGTTACATCTTTCTCATGTTCAGATGGAGACTGTTGGACGGAGAAGAAGAAACCTGAGGAGATTTAACCCCAAGTTTTACCTCATCCGAAACAGCTGCAATCTGGAATGACAGCGATTTCCGCCATCGAGCAATTCCTACTGGATCCATTTGTGAGGAAAAATTTTGTGGCCGATTACAGACAGTGGTAATCGCGAGAACTCACGAGGATTCACCCGCGGATTCACGTTCAATCGCACAATAACGAGTTGTCTATAGAGACAGCCACATAGACATATAAGCAGTAGATAGTGTCATTCCAGAGGAGGAAATCTACTTCATTCATCCGGCATGCTCCGGCATATGGAAAAAATAGAACTCTTGCGATCAGCTGTGGAGTCCGGTGACCCGCACCAGAACGGAAAGAAGCCGATGGAAATTGACACGTTAGCTTGAACGATTACGAACAGCTACGATCGGAGGATACAACCTTTTTGTCACCATTCAGGATGCAGTGGAAATTGGGGGTTACCAGAAAGAAACATGAGCAGTAAAACGAAGAGCTTCATTCAGGAAGGTAAAAACAAACCGGAGATTGGCGGGGTGCCGAAGTGTCACACAAAGATGAGTTTGTTTTCATGACCTTTACCTGCACCAACATCTTTCTTTACACGGTTTATAATAATCAGTTTACAATGGTTTTAAAGCTGTCAGGACACCTGCAGAGGGGCGGAGCCAACCTTTTCATAAACTGATCCAAATAAAGTTTTCTCATTCAAACCGTTGTCCTGTCTGAGCATGCCCAGAGACCTCACACAGAGTCTGCACACATGGTGGTTATTGATGAGACAGAATATCCAATAAAGAGTGAATTAAACCACAAAAAGGTGTTTGTTCAAAAATTAAACATTAAGTCTCTTTTTTTAAAACTCTTTCTGTCGTCTGATTGGTGGAGGCCAGTCTGAAGTCTGTCTCATTAGCCCAGGCTGCAGAGAGAGCTCTGATCACAGCTTTAAGCTCCACTTTAATGTTGGCTTTTTACAGCTTATGAAGAAGATTTGAGTCTTTAAGCTTCTGGAGGCACTCGAGGGATGGACAGGAGGATGGCGAGAGAGAGAGAGAGAGAGGGCGAGAGAGAGAGAGAGAGAGATGGGAGGAATTAAGAGGAGGAGAAACATTCAGAGGGAGACGACCAGGGGAACTTTACTGAGGGGGAAAAAGAAGAAAATGGAAAGAAGCTTAAAACTCTGAGTTTGAGGATGAGGGGGGTCAACAAGGAAGAGAGAGAGAGGGGGAGAGGGAGAGGAAGAGAGGAAGAAGTGAAGAAGAAAATAAAGAAATTAGAGTTAAAGACGATGATGTGAGCGCTGAAGAGAGAACGATGAAGAGATGAAAAGGTCAGAAGATCATCAGATGGACGGATGAACGAATGAATTAAAACAGACAGAGAAAGTGAGAGAGAAGGAAAGATGGACGAGTTAATTAAAACAGACAGAAACAAAAACATTCATCTATCATCCATTCATCCACTTTCATACGCTCATGCTTATATTTGTGTTACCTGACATTTGTCATCATCTGTCAGTGAGTTGGCGGGTAAAGTGCAGTGATTGGCTGTAGAGGAGGTCGGTCCATTTACACACCACAGTAACAGCTGGATTAAGTGTGTCCGTACCTGTAACCATGGTTACCGTCTGACCGTCTCCCAGTTGACCTCTAACAACCAAAACAATCAACAAAACATGAGAGAGGATGACCTGAGGTCAGATCCTGATTTTAGACATTTTTCAGATTTACTTGAAACATGGTTCAGTGTAAACACAGTAAAAAAAACGATGATATAAACATCTATGATCTAGACATTTAAGAGATAAATATCTGTAATATTATGATATAAACATCTATGATTTAAACATCTATGATAAATACATTCATGAGATGAACATCTATGACAAAAACATCTATGATATAATCATCAATGATGTAAACATCTATGAGATAAACATATATGATATAATAATCTATAATATAAACACCTTTGATATAAAGACCTATTATATAAACATCTATGATATAAAGACCTACAATTATGAACATCTATGATATAAATCTTTATGACCTCCTTATATTCAGGTGTAATCAGGTCCAAATGTCTCCATTAGATGGTTCTAAAGAGGATCCAGTGTGTGTGTGTGGGGTGGGGGGGCTGTTTACAGGCCTCTAATTAGACTACACACACTGACAGGGTGGACACACACACACATACACACACTCACAGACCTAAACATGAACACAATAAATTAATTTAAGGATGTGGAGCAACAAGCAGATCTGTGTATGTGTGTGAGAAACATCCTCTTTTATTATCATAATGACACACACACACACACACACACACACACACACACACACACACACACACACACCCTGCTTAAGCTGCAGGTAATTAGCGGGTTTAAAGGGACTCTGGTCAGCGCTGATGAATTTTCGGTTCCACATGTGAACAAATCTGAATTTAACAAGCAGGATGAGTGTCAGACACTAAAACCAGGACCTGAGCCCGGCGCTAATCTGGTCTGTGCAGGACCCGCCAGAACCTCTGAGACTTATTTATAAAAGGAACTCCACAGACTGAGACCAGGTCTACTCTACTCAACTCAACTTTATTTATAGAGCACTTTAATACAACCAAAGCTGACACAAAGTGCTGTACATAATAATATAAAAACAACAATAATCAGTTGTTTTGAAATATAATCAAAAGCAATAAAAAAGAATAATACAAATGCTGTCTCATACTGGGTCAAAAGCCAAGAAATAAAGTGGGTTTAGACAGGTTTTTTATGGATAGGTCTACAGAGAAGACGGTCTCTGCCATTAGACTCAAAACTTTAAACGCTTTTATCAAGTTTTAAGGATTTTTATTCAGTTTTTAAAGATTTTTATCCAGTTTTTAAGGATTTTTTAAAACCAGTTTTAAGGATTTTTCATTCAGTTTCTAAGGATTTTTAAGACCAGTTTTAAGGATACCTTAATTCAGTTCTTGAGGATTTTTTTTAAAACAAATTTTTTAGGATTTTTCTTTGGTTTTTAAGGATTTTTTCTTTGATTTTAAGGGGTTTTTCTAAAATGTGTTTTTTTTTAGGATTTTATTTAAAACCAGTTTAAGGATTTTTTTATTCAATTTTTAAAGATTTTTTTTAAAAACAGTTTTTTAAGGAGTTTTTAAACCAGTTTTAAGGATTTTTTTATTCAGTTTTTAAGGATTTTTAATTCAGTTTTAAGGATATTTTTAAAACCAGTTTTCAAGATTTTTTATTCACTTTTTGAGAATTTTTTTAAACCAGTTTTAAGGATTTTTTGTTCAGTTTTTAAGGATTTTTAAGACCAGTTTTAACGATTCTTAAATTCAGTTCTTGAGGATTTTTTTTAAACCATTTTTTTCGGATTTTTCTTTGGTTTTTAAGGATTTTTTCTTTGTTTTTTTTAAGGGTTTTTCTAAAACCATTTTTTTAGGATTTTTCTAAAACCAGTTTAAGGATGTTTTATTCAGTTTTTAAAGATTTTTTTAAAACCAGTTTTAAGGATTTTTTATCCAGTTTTTAAAGATTTTTTTAATTTTTAATTTTTTTTCTATTTTAAGGGTCTTATCTGAGATGGACGCCGGTGGAGTCCATCATATGGAGCTGCAGGGCATCATGGGAGGTCCTCCCAGATCTCTTCACAGTTAGTCTCCCCGCGGTGTCATCCTGAATTCTCTTTGTGACTCATCATCAGCAGCGGTGGCGATGGTGGATTATTTAATCTGAGTGAAGCTGCAGGAGTCGAGGAAGAGGAGCTCCAACAGGCTCTGACTCATCCTTCTGGTCTCAGAGATGTCCCTGTCGATCTCTGGAGAGGCAGTCTGGAAGTCCAGAGATAAGGGTCGCTGAGGCGGACTAGAACGACACGTATGACCTCTGACTAGTGTTGTTTTTGGCAGCCTGTTTTAATTTTAGTCTAATCTTTGTTACAAACTTTCATTTTAGTTTTTATTAGTTTTACTTTAAACTCATTTTTGTTTAGTCTAGATTTAGTCAGAATAACCCATGATTATTTTAGTCTAGTTTTAGTCGACTCCAACTCACCCAAAAACGTGTTTGCCCACTGCATGTAAAAATACCACGAGTTAGGGGATTGAGGATGTGATGTCGCCTGTGTCTGAGCTGAGGAAACAGAAAACAATAACAACACAACTAAACAATTTCGTCTCGTTTTAGTTGACGAAAATGAAGAGACATTTTATCAGTTTTTATTTTGTGAACCACATTTAGTCTCGTTTCTATTCATCAACAATATTGAATTATATATTTAGTTATAGTTATCGTCACAAGACCGCCATTTACGTTTCGTCTCATCTCATTTCATCATGTGATAAAGGTTCGTTGATGACAATATTTCGTCATAATTTTAGTTGACGATAGCAACACAACCTCTGACCTTTCTGTCATTGTACCAGAGGAGTTATAATAAATCTGTGAGCGCAGAGGATGACATGAAAAACGGTCTCTGCTCCGGCCTGAACATAGGGTTCCAGGGGGTCTTCTTATGGTTAGCGAACAGCCTCTAGTGGACTCAAGTTCAATCGAGCAACAACGAGTTGTCTATAAAGACAGCCACATAGACATATAAGCAGGAGATAGTGTCATTCCAGAGGAAGAAATCTACTTCTAGACTTCTAGAATCAGCATCTCCTCATCCATGGTGTCATCGGGGTGAAATGACGTCTAAAATCCTTTCACTTGTTCGTCTCCACCTGTTTGCATGGTGTGAAATACGATCCTCCTGAAACACAGGGTGTTTTATTTTTAAAAGAAGCTGGATGTTTTATTTTGTGTCTGTGCCTGACTTCCTTTCCAGCACGGGTTAATCTGCGCTGAATTCATCCGGCATGCTCCAGCGTCTGGAAAAAATAGAACTCTTGCAATCAGCTGTGGAGTCTGGCGATCCGCAGAGGAACGGAAAGAAGCCAGTGGAAATTGACACGTTAACTTGAATGGTTACTATTAGCTACGATCGGTGGATACGACCTTTTAGTTGCCGTTCAGGATGCGGTGGAAATTGGGGGTCACCATCAAAACATGTCGTTAAAAACGGTTTTAGGTCACAAACTCCTTTTAAAGTTCAGTCCACTTTCCTTCTGAACTGAGCTGGTTTATCAGGTCCATGTTTAACCTCCACACAGTGAAGTGTTGGTTCTGTCTGACAGAGGACACGTTTAGACCCAGAGGAGCGAGTTGGCGCTCCACTCAGAGCTTTATATAAAACCTGAGAGGGGTCAGGAGGTCAGAGCAAGTTTAGAGGCTGTTCAGCACTTGAAATCTGCACAGATGTTTGCTGAATTATTCACACCAACAGAAAAAGAAACACCAAGTTTCTGCATGTAGAGACATTTTCACTGAGGTGACTCAGATCTGTGAGTTTATTTTTGCTCAAAAACCTTTTCCTGGGTTTGACCGAGGAGAAGAAGAAAGCTCAGAGACTGGAGGAGCAGTAAATTTGTGGAGTTGCAGCACTTTGAGTTCATTTCAGTGATGGAGCTCTTTGTTTACCTCCAACACGCTCTTATAAATGACCTTATTAGATTTCAGAGCACATTCAGACTTCCTCTCTGTGTTTCTGCGTCAACATCTTTCAGTTCAGCATCAATTCACAGATTACAATCTGCACATCCTGCAGTTTTCCTCTCACAGAGTTATTCCTGAAAAAAAAAAAAACCCACAAAAACAGGCGTTTGCTTACCTAAAGGAAGAATTGTCTGTGCAGAGGCCAAATATTTATGACTGTGAAGACTCAGAATCAGCCGTCAGATCCAGTCAGAGTTATTTAATCCACAGTTCTTTTATCTAGAGTTAGTTAATCCAGAGTTAACTAATCCAGAGTTATTTAATCCAGAGTTATTTTATCTAGTTATTTAATCCAAGGTTATCTAATCCAGAGTTATTTAATCCAGAGCTATTTAATCCAGAGTAATTTAATCCAGTTATTTAATCCCAAATTATTTTATTCAAAGTTATTTTATCCAGAGTTATTACATTTAGAGATAACTAACACAGAGTTTTTCAATCCCGAGTTACTTGATCCAGATTTATCTAATCCAGAGTTATTAATCAATAGTTTTCTAATCCAGAGTTAACTAATCCAAAAATTATTAATCCAGAGTTCTCTAATGCGGACTCATTTAATACAGAGTCATTTAATCCAGAGTTATCTAATCTAGGGCCTGTTGCATAAAAGTAGGATTCAGATATCCAGGGTAAGTGACTGAGCTGAGCTCAACAAATCCAAAACAAGAGCGTCCAGGCTTATTCCGTTGCATAAACGCTAATCCAGGATGAGAAGAAACTGATTCAACAAGCCAGCTGAAAGCAATCCTGGATAAGTGCGCGCACCTGGCTCCTTAAATAGACCCCCACAGATTCACCTATTCACCATGACAACCAGAGCTGCATACTTCTTCCCGTCGGAGCAGGATATACTTATGGAAGCGTATGAAGAGGTAAGAGATCAGGGGGGCATTCCATCAAAGTCGCTAAGAAAATCGGGACTATGGTGTAATCTTGAAGCTTGAAGTAACGGCCACTCCAAACCAAGCCCCAACCCGTTCCATCAAACGAGATCAGCTGGCTCCACTTGACGCTAATTCCAGCCTCACCTGTTAAGCCTCACACTGAGCGCCTCCCCGCGGAATATAAAAAGACCCAACAAGTCGAGTGCTGAAAGTGTTGCAAAATGGCTCAGAATGCCGCAAAACCACAGGCAGAGATTTTCTCTGCTGCTGAACAAAACCTCCTTATGGGGTTATATGATGATTACCGTGATATAATAACTAAAAAAGGTAACACCGCTCAAATAAACAAAGTGAGAGAGGCAGCATGGAAGACAATTGCCGACAGGCTGAATGCGTAAGTGATGTTTCATCCATTCATTATTTCAGATGATAATCCCATCTCAATGTTATTGATACAACCTGTTTGACATAACAGAATTGTAATTTAGGCTGTAAAATTAAAGAAATTCACTACAAGACAAGTTGTAGGCTACAGATGATTTATTCAGATTTATAATCTGAGTTGAAGTGGCTATAATCAAATTGTTTTATATGCAAAACATTTATCACACAGTTGATCATGTATTATCTCATTTACCTAATTCCCCCTATTCAGAGGAGCGCTGTTTAAATGTTTGCAGGGGTTAATTGATTCTCTTGTTGCATAAAAAGTAGCTAATTCCTTCATTTTACCTTCATGTCTGTGCAGTAGGATGAGGAACTAACTAAAACTCACTCAGCATTCACTGTGTCTTTTATTAACCTCCTTTTACTGTCCAAACAGAAGCAACCTCGGAGGCCAGAAATGCACCTGGCAACAGGTCAAAATAAAATATAAAAACATCCTTACAAATGGTCAGTGATGCATAATAATTGTAATAATGTGAAATGTATTAGTAAATATAACTGTAAAGCTGTGACTGTGTTCCTTGCAGCAACCAAGAAAAAAGCTCGACTGGGAGCCACTGGTGGGGGACCACCACCTGAGGAGTTTACACAGGCCGAATCCCTAACCCTCAGCTACAACAAGGGCCCCAAAATTGATGGTATTCAGGGGGGGAGTGCTTCCTCTCCTATTGATCCAGCGATACGGGCCACATTTGTTGAAGGTACTGTACTGTCAACCACTATCCCTCCGCTGCATGGCGACAGCCCCTCAGTTGATTTAGCTGACTGTTAACATGTTTTTTCTATTAGTAACGGAGGGACAAATCACTTTATTGGAACCCCCGGAAGTTGCAGCAGGGCCCCCAGGAGACCCTGTAAGTCCCAACCTGTAACTGAAATGCTGTCTGGCCTCCTACACCTGCTCAAATAACTGATGTTCCTCCATTTGCAGGGTGAAGGACCTAGTCATCAGTATCACCAGGACAGAGATGAAGAGGAGACCCTTTTCTGTAGAAGACACTGTACTCCAAGATGTAAGTCTGAATGTTAAATATTATTCATGTTGTTTGCATTGTCAAAATTAATAAATCAAACCCTGCTGCAGCAGACTACCCCATCCTCAACCGGAAGGAGTGAAGTGAGTTACCATTCTTTTCTTTTTCCTGTTTTCAAAATCACCATTAGCTGCATTTTGGCTGCACTCTGACACATTTTCTGATCATAGGATGTGAAGGTACTCTACAAAAGGTACCTCAAGCTGCAGATCCAACATAAACACCTGCAGATAAAAAAATTTAAACTTGAAATCAACAAGATGGAAAAGGATGAAAGTATGAATCCAGGCAGAGAGAATAAGGTCATTGTTTTTACAGTATTTAATTCTGTAACATTCTGTCTCCCCAGCTTGGTGACTCAGGACAATAGATATTCAAAAGCCATTTTGTCTTGTCATTCTGTCTTGTTTCAGTGAGGGTCTAAGGGTAGAGGATGTTATGTAAAGCCCTTTGTGATCCTCACATCTCTGGGTCCCTGTACAGGGGCAGGCTCTTCCCATCTGTCTTCAGGGAGAAGCTGTGGAAGCCTCTCCCTCCGGATGGTGGCTATGTTGTGGAGTACTGCGCACGCAACCACTATGTCGCAGGCCCGGTCAGGAGCCAGCCTCAGATATTTTAAGCACTGGAACCTGCAGAGATTGGAACAAGACTGGTTAAAGGTTGATCAAAGCAGCCTTTAACCTGGACTTGAGCAGGCCAAAAACCATCTCAATTCGTGCCCTGGTGATGCTGAGGGCATTATTAAAGGCTGCCTCAGCTGCAGCCCTTGGCTCAGGATATGGGGTTAAAAGGTATGGGAGGCAGGGATAACCCCTGTCCCCAAGAAGGACCCCCTCAACCCCCCCCTCCAAGGTGAGAAAACAGTGGCTATGAATTACATCATGTTGAGACATGATGAAGGTTGTCTTACCTTGTGCAAGCCTTTGTGCCAGATGGCTTTCCCTTAGTATCCTAGCATCATGGACACCGCCAGGCCATTTGGCCTCCATGTTTGTGATGAGCAACTCAGAATCACAGATCATCTGTCAGCATGCAGGGTGACATCAGTGACACTGGACACTAGCAGTGGGACATGTACAGTAGCTCCATAGGCTATGTACCTGTACATTCAGGCTGTGGTTATTCCTTCAATCCACAAAGTCCCTTTCCACTTGTCCAGGTGGGGCCTGGATCTGGATATGCGTGCGGTCAATGCAGCCAAGGACATTGGGAAAGCCTATGTGAGAGGATAAAAGTGCCATATGTCAACCTGTGGACCATTTAACTTCACATTGCATGCATTTAAATGTCACATACCTGCAATTGCATAAAATCCCTCTTTGATCCTTTGTATCCCATGATGGCTTGGGAAGGTGATGAAGATATTGAGGAACTCTTTAAGGGCAAGACAATCTGCTCTTACCTGTAATAAAGTTTTTTTTTTTGTTCATTTATTAATTCATATCCATGTCATGTGATCATCTTGCAACCTATGTATGATGTTTGGTGATGTAAGAAATAATCCAACTGATCTAAGTAGGCCTACCTCTCTGCAAACAGTTGCCTTACTTAGTCCCTCAGCATCTCCAACACTATACAGAAATGTACCGCTGGCAAAGAACCACAGTGCAATACATACAGATTGCACAGGGGTCAGTGATTGGCTACGGCGAGTGACCTTCCTTATGTGTGGCTCCAGCAAAGTGCATAAATACACTATGCTCTGCCGGCTGAATCGATACCTCTCCCACAGGAAAGAATCACTTTGTTCCAGTGGGTTAGTCCTCTCCTGGAAGACCCTCGGGGCTGGTGGTCGCCTGAAGAAGGCCCTTTGAATTATTTGTGCCCCTTCATCAATTGGCTCCTCATACTCAATGAATGGACATGCCATGTTCTCTTAGTCTTTGTCTCTGCTGAATGTGTGCCCCCCTGCCTGTCTTGACTGCTCTGCTTAATAGTCTACACCTTGCCATCATTGACTGTCTGGGGCAGTCGATTGGAGGACATTTTAGGTGACTGATGTAGGCTTCCTCCATGTGTTTTAATCATACCTTTAAATTTATTCATTGTTATTTTTTTTATTTTATTTTATTCATCTTTATCTATAAGGATGCAATCAAGATAAACGAAAACGGATTGATTTTTATTTTTTACAAAATCAGAATACTTACCAAATGCACTTTTTGCTTAGTTTACAAAGTGGATGGAAAGCACGTTTTGGTTTCACAAATTATTTTATCAGTGCATTGTGTATGTAAATGCAAAACAGACATGTCTTTTGGACATTTTTTGGACATTAGTGGAGTTAATCTTCACCTTAATCCTGCTCCAGACCAGGGGCCTGTTCTACAAAGCAGGATTACTGCTTAGCGAGGTAACTTCGAGGGTAAGTTCGGGGTGTCCTGTTTCTACGACGCGGGTTCACTTCTTAGCGAGGCGAGTCTCCATAGCAACATACGCTGAACGGCTAACCTGCTCCGGGGCAGGTTAAGTTCCAGATTGAACTCACCGAGCATAAAAACCCCGCCCACTGACCAATGAGCTCTCTCGAAAAACGGCTTGTCCGTTCTCGGAGGATCCTGTTGACCTCGGTGCTCGCATTGTCCGAGGAGCACTCCGGCTCGTGAGAGTTTTCAGGGACCGCACAGACCCACTTACTTCTCCGGATGATCACTTTTATGAAAGGCTCATATGGCCGACATATCACACAAAACATGTAAACACGATAGGAATGAACAAATGAATTAATTCATCTTGGAAATGAATGGGCATGGGCTATGTGATCACAGACAACATCTCGGTACTATTTAGTAGCAGCGCACGCCCCTTTTAATAACCCCGTAAATACTGTTGTTCAGGACTGCTTACTTGTGCTTCCTACCTACTGTAATAACCGTTGTTCTTGCCCACATGCAACATTTTTGTTCTCATTCATGAAACGCTTAAATTTGGGACATTTTCGGGGACAGCTTTAGCCGGGGACAGATCATCCAATTCGGGGACTGTCACCTTAGTTAAAAGCGCATGTTGAACAGTGCTATTTCAGGGTGATAATGGCATCAAAGATTAATTTTCTGCCTTCCGTGCATTTGCAGCGGCGGCAATGTTGCTTTTGAGGTTTGTGATAGATTAGAATTCTTCGTACTTTCTCATGATCGTCTCCTGCTCCTCGTTTGTAAAGTCTGCGGTCCTTCGCTCTCCTGCCTGCTCTGACGCTCCAGACTGATCCATGTTCGCGATTGGTCAGATGCGGCGGGCTCCGCCTTACATGTGTGCACGCGCTCATAGCAAAGCTGGATCAACTTACGAGGTTCATAACCAGCGTTGTAAAACCGTGTAGCGAGACCGCTGGCTACCGCGCTAAGTTGAGCAAGGTAGCTCCAAGGCTACCTCGCTCGGTTGAACCTGCTTCGTAGAACAGGCCCCAGGTTTGGCCGGCAGCATAAGTCACCATGGTTACAAGGCTGGCATTCGTGTTAACCACTTTGATGGAACAGAATTGAGGCTCAGGTTGATGGAAAAGAAAGTCAGAGCTTAGCTCCAAGTGTCCGGCTTAGCCAGAACCATGTTTCCATAGTTACTAAATTGGAGCTAATCTTAGTCACATTGGTGAAACTCAACTCTCACTAAAATAATTGAGACTTGGCCATTTAAGCCAGACTTTGAGCTAAGCGAGCTTGATGGAATACCCCCCAGGTCGCTAGGTGGCACGTGTCGGTGTGACTGCGCTCCCATATAGACCAACAACGCATACGTAGAACAACTTCCATTCTACTTCCTAGAAGCATTAATTATTTGATGCAAATAATTCAGACGCCTCCTCTGCTGAGAAGTATGATCCGTGAGGATTCTGTACAGGTCGAAACTGAGCTCCTGCCGTTCATTAATAACGACAGCACAACTCAAATGTCTAGCATGGTTGTTGTTGTGATTTTCAAGGAAGCTGCGCATGGCTATGATGTCATAAGCATGAGCCGACGTGAGCCAGGATGTCACAGGTTTGACTGCGTTTTTGTACTTTAGACGAAAGCGGGACTAGCAGAGGGTTTACAACATTTCCACTCTGGAGGGGGTTTTCACTTTGTTACGTTTTCATCTCCTGAAAACACAGTTGCCGTCTAAACGAAAACTAAATTTTTCCATTTTCTATTGAGACCGTTTCCATCTAAAAGTGGCCTAATCCAGAGTTTTAAATCCACAGTTATCTAATCCAGAGTTATTTCATTCACAGTTTCACAATCCAGAGTTATTTAATCAAGAGTTATTTAATTTAGAGTTATTTGGAGAAGGGGGGGGTGACTAACCAGACTCATTCCTATTTAGAGTAACCCCAGTATTAAATGTTAAATCCACTCGCTCTGTGAGACTGAAAGGATCAGACAGTCCAGATCCTCAAACCTAGATCAGGGTTTGTGTTTTAATTATAAAGAAATATAAATATTTTTCAAGTAAGTCTTTGTTTGGTCTGTTGGCCAATCAGAGGCTGTGTCCACAATCAGCTGACCTGTAAATTAGAGGAGAGGGCAGCAGAGTAGTTGTGATAGATCTGTCCTTGTGACTTTTGTTTATATTTAACATACTTTACTTAAAATGTAAAATAATTTCCTAAAAACCTCATTATTAGTCGTCTTATTGGAGTAAATTCAGAATTTTTCTCTCATGATATAAAATGAAAATAAAAATAAATGAAATCTTTTTAAACTGATTCACAACGGTGACTACATTTAAAGGACCAGCCCGCTGTTTTTTTCTGTCTTTCTCTAAATAAAGGATTGAAAACTCTTTGTTCTTGATTTGTATGAGAAACATGATCATCTATATTAACATAGATCTATAATGATGGTATTTTTACTCTTGTTAAAAAATACTCCAACGTCTCTGTGATTGAAGCATCAAAATCAGGAGCTCTGAACTCTGTCATCTTTCAACACATTTCAGTTTTTATTAGAATATTTTAGTGACAACCACAGCAGCAGAGTGTGTGTGTGTAAATGATGTGTGAGCATGCATATGTATGAAAAATCAACACTTTGAAACCATAAATAATTTGTGATGTCACTGATGTATGCAGCATCAGCACAATCTGTGTGTGTGTTTGTGTGTGTGTGTGTGTGTGTATGTATGTGTGTGTTCAGATTTGGGTTAGCGTGCTGAGATGTCAAACCTCTGAAAGATGTAAAAGGACAGAAAATGAAAACCTCCAAACACACCTCAGCAGTAGTATTCCTGTTTCTCTATCTTTGTGGGGACCTCCTGCCTTCAGGCTGTTTCCGGAAAAAACGTGTCTTCGGTTTTTCCCTCCTGGAGTGTTTGTTGTTTCATTGCAGGTGGTTATAAAATGACTACAAAGAAATGGGAGCTGGAATTACCCCGGAGGAATGAACGTATGAATGCACAGACAGAATCTGAATCTGATATTTGTAAGCTTAATGCTGTTTGTTATGGGGGGACGTAAACAGGATTTATACCACAATGGACCAGGGTTGGAGAGGAACGAAGGTGGAGCAGACAAAACTTGGTTCTGATCAATATTTTAAAGTTTTTTAATCAGGATTAATTAAATAAAATTTCATTAATATTGAACAATATCTACAGGAGCATCAAGACTCTGTAGTTGGAGTCACCGCATGGGCTTAATGTCACTTGTCCGGTAAGGTCTGATGAATCAAAATCTGACATTCTTTGTTTGGAAAGAACAACTGGACTTAATTGGGATGTTTTGCCTTAGGCAAGTCCAGTTGTCTTTTCAACAAAGAACTGGAAATCATAGATGCTGCATCCTCAGTTTTGAAACAATATCTCCAGGTTTAGGAGCAACATCTGCTGCCATCCAGACTTTTTCAGAAAAGACCTTCATATGATCTTTAAGAGAAGAGTCCTGGCTTGTTGAAAACATTTGAACAATTAGGACCCCAAAGACAGGACTAACCCCTTTTTCCACCTCATCCTGAACAGCTACAAAAAGGCTGTATCCTTCGATCGTAGCTGATTGTAACCATTCAAGTTAATGTGTCAATTTTCACCAACTTCTTTCCGTTCCTATGTGGATCGCCAGACTCCACAGCTGATCACAGGAGTTCTATTATTTCCGGACGCTGATCCCAGATAAATTCAGCACAGATTAACCCGTGCTGGAAAGGAAGTCGGGCACAGACACAAAATAAAACATCCAGTTTCTTTTCAAAATAAAACACTCCATGTTTCAGGAGGATCGTATTTCCTCCTCTGGAAGGACTCAATCTACTGCTTATATGTCTATGTGGCTGTCTTTACAGAGACAACTCATTAAAGTGCGATGGAACGTGAATCCGCAGGTTCTTGTGAGTTCTTGCGACTTCTTTTGTCTGTAATCTGCCTCGAAATTCACCTCACAAATGAATCCGGTAGGAATTGGCGGACAGCAAAAATCACTTCCATTCTGGATCGGAGCCGTTCCAGATGCGGTGGAAATTGGCGGTAATACTCCAAATGACCGTTAGCTGATCAGACTCTGACTTAGTCTAAATAAAGGCCTGCCTTTAATACAGGCCCCCCTTCATCCTCAGACCTGGTTTTAGTTTAACAGCATAAAACTGTAAATTAACAGAATTTAACTGTTGTTATTAATCAGTCACACACAGAGATCAGCTGCAAGTGAACACACTCTCTCACTTTTCATGGTTTATTTTTCATTTTTTATTGTGGAGCACTTTAACATCACTTAAATCCGTAAAAGTCGACTTTATGGATAAAAGCAGAGAGTCCTTTAGATTTTTTTTATGAGTGTCTTCAGAGGAAAAGTGAGTGGATTTATTCTTTTATGGAGGTGACATCGACCCTGAAATAACGAGGTGTAATGAAAGTTATTAGAAAACACATTCAGAGAGTGTGACAGTCGGAGAAATAATACACACTCTCACACACACTCACACATTCAGTCAGGCTGAGCTTTTATGGAGGATTCTTAATCGTCCTTCAGACACAAAGCTGACATTGCTCCATCTTTCTTTTGTTTCCTGTCCTCTGAGCCCTGACTCCACACTTCAATCTTTCATCTTCATCATAATACCGCCTTTTTTTCATCCCTCCTCCTCCTTTTATTTGATGGAGGGTTAAAAAAAGAAGAAGAAAAACCAGGAGCTCCATTTTCAATCGGCTGCAGTCCACTTCGAGGCATCTTTAGCCTTTTGAAAAGGAGGTCGAGAGACAACGAGGAGGAGGAGGATGAGGAGGATGAGGAGACGGTTTTATTTCCTCTCTGGATCTTCCCCAGAGGAACGACGAAGATGAGACGTGAAGAAGAGGAGGAAATACCTGAACACACCTGGAATCAGAGAGACTGAAAAATGATTTACAGTTCTTCGTTGAAAGGACAACTGGACTTAGGCGAAACGTCCCAAGAAAGTCCAGTTGTCCTTTCCAAAAGAGTGTTACGCCCTATTCTCACAGCATCCAGAACGGCAGTGATTTTTGCCGTCCACTAATTCCTACCGGATCTGTTTGTGAGGCGAATTACGTGGTGGATGACGGACAGCAGGAATCACGAGAAGTTACAAGAACCCTGGATTCATGTTCAATTGTGCGATAACAAGTTGTCTATATAAAGACAGAAACATAGACATATAAGCAATAGATTATGTCCTTCCAGAGGAGGAAATCTACTTCTAGACTTCTAGAATCAGCATCTCTTCATCCATGGTGTCATCGAGGTGAAATGACGTCTAAAAACCTTTCACTCGTTTGTCTCCGCCCGTTTGCATGGTGTGAAAAACGATCCTCCTGAAACACGGAGTGTTTTATTTTGAAAAGAAGCCGGATGTTTTTTTTTTGTGTGTCTGTGCCCGACTTCCTTTCCAGCACGGGCTAATTTGTGCTGAATGTATCCAGCATGCTCCAGCGTCCAGAAAAAATAGAACTCTTGCCATCAGCTGAGGAGTCCGGCGATCCGCAGATGAACAGAAAGAAGCCAGTGGAAATTGATAAGTTAACTTGAATGGTTACGATCAGCTACGATCGGAGGATACGACCTTTTCGTAACTGTTCAGGATGAGGTGGAAATTTAGTCTGAACAATGACTGTCAGCTCCGATCCTCTGCTGCACTCATCAGCGCCACCTATAGATACAGCATGTCAGCTGTCTCAAAGATCTGATGATAAATCAGTAGGAGTGATTGATTAGTTCATCATTGATCATCTCTCCTCCCTTATCTCTCCTCTGTTATCGCTCCGTTCGACCTCTCCTCTTTCATTGCTTCACCTTCCTCTCTCTCTCTCTCTCTTTCTGTTTTCTCTTTCGTTCATATTTCCTCTCTTTTTAATCTCTTTCCTCCATTTTTCTCTCTCGTCTGACTCTGAAGCTCAGAATGTTTTTCTGTTTATTGTGCTGGGAAAAAAAACACAAAGCCAAAGAAAGAAAAGAGAAAAGTCCCAGAGGCTCATTTATGTCGAGGACTTATCAGAGAGGAACAAACGCTGAATATTTTTATTCAAGTTTAAAAAACATTCAGCACATGTTCAGACTAATGGATGAACTTTCTTTCTGGAATTAGTTTCTAAATAAAAACTCAAAGTGTTTGCATGTTCATGTAGACTCAGACCATCCTAGATTTCATGTCTTTACTCTGGAGTAGATTTATTTCAAACATGGGGAAAAACCTCAAACCCTCAGACCTCTTCAGTTTTGGACCTTTTTCCGAACCTTTCCCTCTTTCTGAAAACTATTTAAGTAGAAGCATTTTTTTGGATTTTAAAGCATTAAAACTTTTAGAGGTTTTGAAGATTCTGAGGACTCTTACAAAAAAATCCCGACCCCCAAATTCCACTGCATCCTGAATGTCTACAAAAAGACCGTATCCTCCGATCATAGCTGATCGTAACCATTCAAGTTAACGTGTCAATTTCCACCAGCTTCTTTCCGTTCCTCTGTGGATCGCTGGACTCCACAGCTGATCGTTAGAGTTCTATTTTCTCCAGACGACGGAGCATGCCAGATAAATTCAGCATGTATTGACCTGTGCTGGAAAAAAGTTGGGCACAGACACAAAATAAAACATCCAGCTTCTTTTCAAAATAAAACAGTGGAGACGAACAAGTGAAAGGTTTGTAGACATCATTTCACCCAGATGACACCATGGATGAGGAGATGCTGATTCTAGAAGTCTAGAAGTAGATTTCCTCCTCTGGAGGGACATAATCTAGTGCTTATATGTCTATGTGTCTGTCTTTACAGAGACAACTCGTTAACGCGCGATTGTACGTGAATCTGCGGGTTCTTGTGAGTTCTTGCGATTCCCACTGTCCGTAATCTGCCACAAAATTTGCCTCACAAATGTATCTGGTAGGAATTGGTGGACAGCAAAAAATCATGTTGTGGATCGGAGCCGTTCCGGATGCAGTGGAAATTCGGGGTCAGTGTTGCAGGTTTTGCTCTGAAACAGTCCCTCAGGGCTCCATACTCGGTCCTCTTTCACTCCCTGTGTGTCTTTATAGCTTCAGTCTGTGTGATTTTTAAAAATCTTTATTTAATTTGATTTCAGTAAACAGATTTTTTGACATTCTAATTTTATCTTTTTCTGATTTTGACTTTTTAACATTTCTTCTCCACAGTCTGTGACACAGAAATCCAGGACTGTCCAAACCTGTTCGTAAAGAGGATTTTCACTCTGAGGGGAATCTCTCCTCACTCGCTCAAATTGTACCCACTCTTTCACCTCTCTTTGTCTCTTCTTCATCCTGTCCTTTATACTCTCTCTCTTCGTCTCTGAATCCCTCTCTTTTCTCCTCTTTCTGTCTCTCTCTCACCTCCACCTCCTCTTCCTCTCTCTCTCTCCTCCCCCGCTCTCAGAGTTGCAGGTAATTGACATTCAGCTTGTGTTTGCTCTAAATTGAATGTCTCTGTCCATTACACTGAGTGTCAAGCAGAGACTTGACGAGGCGACAAACCAATTACAGCTCTGAGACGTAATTGGAGCTGTGAGATGCCCGTCCGTCCGTCCGTCCATCCATCCATCCCTCCGTCTCTCTGTCTGTCCATCTCTATAGTTACAGTTTACATTGTTAATTTAATGACCCTTGTCAGTTTCTATTACCCGCTGATTCAATTTAAAGTAAATATAGAAAGAAAAAGGGGAAAGAGGAAGAGAGGAGAGGCTCTGATGAAGGTAAAGGTGGAGGATGGAAGGATGGAGGTAAAAGTGGAGGATGGAGGTGGAGGATGGAAGGATGGAGTTAAAGGTGGTGGATGGAGGTAAAGGTGGAGGATGAAGGATGGAAGGATGGAGGTAAAGGTGGTGGATGAAGGATGGAAGGATGGAGGTAAAGATGGTGGATGAAGATGGAGAATGGAAGGATGGAGGTAAAGGTGGTGGATGAAGGATGGAAGGTTAGAGGTAAAGGTGGAGGATGAAGGTGGAGGATGGAAGGATGGAGGTAAAGGTGGAGGATGGAGGTGGAGGATGGAAGGATGGAGTTAAAGGTGGTGGATGGAGGTAAAGGTGGAGGATGAAGGATGGAAGGATGGAGGTAAAGGTGGTGGATGAAGGATGGAAGGATGGAGGTAAAGATGGTGGATGAAGATGGAGAATGGAAGAATGGAGGTAAAGGTGGTGGATGAAGGATAGAGGTAAAGGTGGAGGATGAAGGTGGAGGATGGAGGTAAAGGTTGTGGATGAAGATGGAGAATGGAAGGATGGAGGTAAAGGTGGTGGATGAAGGATGGAAGGATAGAGGTAAAGGTGGAGGATGAAGGTGGAGGATGGAAGGATGGAGGTAAAGGTGGAGGATGGAGGTAAAGTTGGAGGATGAAGGATGGAAGGATGGAGGTAAAGGTGGTGGATGAAGGATGGAAGGATGGAGGTAAAGATGGTGGATGAAGATGGAGAATGGAAGAATGGAGGTAAAGGTGGTGGATGAAGGATAGAGGTAAAGGTGGAGGATGAAGGTGGAGGATGGAGGTAAAGGTTGTGGATGAAGATGGAGAATGGAAGGATGGAGGTAAAGGTGGTGGATGAAGGATGGAAGGATAGAGGTAAAGGTGGAGGATGAAGGTGGAGGATGGAAGGATGGAGGTAAAGGTGGAGGATGGAGGTAAAGTTGGAGGATGAAGGATGGAAGGATGGAGGTAAAGGTGGTGGATGAAGGATGGAAGGTTAGAGGTAAAGGTGGAGGATGAAGGTGGAGGATGGAAGGATGGAGGTAAAGGTGGAGGATGGAGTTGGAGGATGGAAGGTTAGAGGTAAAGGTGGAGGATGAAGGTGGAGGATGGAAGGATGGAGGTAAAGGTGGAGGATGGAGTTGGAGGATGGAAGGATGGAGGTAAAGGTGGAGGATGAAGGTGGAGGATGGAAGGATGGAGGTAAAGGTGGAGGATGAGGGATTAATGGACTGAAAGAGCAGAGGTGGTGCAAATGCTGACGTAGTGCTGCTTACAGAGACAGGTGAAGCTGGTAGACTTTAAATCACAATGATGATATTATTGTGATTTTTATGACAAAATCAAAATAAAACATCAGTTTTATAAAAAAATGAATAGTATCATCAATCAAATCATTTAATTCTCTTTTTTTCCTTTTTTCACTGAATTTGTCTTCAATGGAAGAACCAAGACCTCAAAGTTTACTATTTATGCCGATGATGTTGTTATTTATCTGACGTCTGCTGAAGGTTTTAAACAACTTTATCAAACATTTTATAAGAGAAATGAAAATGTTTTAGTTGTGTAGGTTTTTCTACACCCAGAGAAAAAGTGAAAAACTGCCTCACAGGGACATTTCCTAGAAAATATCGTGAAATATAGACAATGATTGATCTGTAATATTTTTAGATACGAACTCCTGCTGTTTGTAAATCTGTTTATCAGATTATTTTTTATTATTTTTACTCAAATAGATTTCAGATGCTTTGTTGTTTTTCTCTACATGCTGATTTCTTGCATGCTGGGAGTTTTTTATTTTCCCAGCACAGTATCATAAGGATCCATTAAAGTTTATTATTCATGCATCCGTTTCCTGTTTCAATAATTCATATTCGATCATCAGCTGTTCCTCTGAAAACATAAATTAATCCGCTGCATAAAAACAGACATTAAGGAAAAATACTGAATGAGTCTCTCAATATTTATCAGTCTCCTCGTTCCTCTTCCTCCTCCTCGTTCTCTCCTATAAATTTCACTCAGCAGTAAAGGGCGAGCTAATGGAGAGATTTATGACGGGCTGTAAAACCGAAAAATGTCTCTCTCTCTCATCTTTTTTCTCTCCATTTCTTCCTCGATTCCACCTTCATATATCCTGTCAGCTCCTCTTCATCCTCCTCTTTTCTTCCTCCTCTTCTCCGTCCATCAGCCTGTGAACACAGACCCCCGTCATCCCTCTTTTTAACGAGGTGACCCATCATCCTTTCTCCCTCCTCCATCTTGATCTCTCTCACAATCTCTCTCTCTTTCAGCTCCTACTCTCCCTCCGTTTAAAGGTTTGATTCTTCCTCAGTCCAGTGAAAGTCTTCATGAGCAGAGGTTCAAATATCATGGTTTTCATGGATTATCAATTATTGATTATCAGTCAGAATAAAAGGTTATTTTACATGTATAGAGTTTTGGATTCCAGTCTGATCCGATCTCACACACTCATCCATGTTCACAGGGACGAGTGTGATCTTGGTTAACGTGGGATTGAAACGTTGGGGTGTGCACACTGTTTTTTTTTTTTTTTGGAAACTGAGAGTCTTAAAGTTGGGGTAGGCAGGAATCCGTTAAAGAAGCATCTTGTTTTGTGGTGTTATTATAAAAAAAAACTTTTAATATCAGCCAATAGATATTAGTTATTGATGATATTTGGGAATAAAACGATATTGCTGTGTTCTCTTATGTCTGTGGAGTCAACATTTGAACATTTTTGAACGGTCCATTCTTTCTGACTGTAAACAAAGCCGTTCTCCACCTCCCCAACCTGATTGGTTGTGAGGCAGATGCTGCTCCCCCGTGTCGTTCAGGAGCCCAAACAAAGTTAGCGTGTTACAATATCGGACAGTAGAAACCAACCAGAAAGTTCGGAAAGTTGTCTGAATCCTCCTTTAGCCACGACTGCCGACACAAGCAAGCAAACTCTGGCAGAATAACAGACGCTTAAAAAGGAGGTAGACCACCCGGACAAGAGCTAAAAAAGCCGGGTCAACATAAACGATGGGGGACGCTTTGGGATCTCCCGGACCCTGTAACCTTTCTGCTGGACAGGTAAACCGCTTTAACAAAGTAAGCCAAGTGTCTGTAATAGAAGTGTTTCTTGTCAAACAGGACCTGCTGTAGCGTGTTGCAGTGCCGCTTAACTGTCCTCCCTCGGGTCCTGGACTATGTCACTTTATCCTAGTTGTTGAAGTCCTGCAAACATTGTGTTTGCTGGTAGTCTGTTGGCATCGACAGTAGCACCAATGCTTTCATGTTGACTGGGCTCCATTTGTAATTATCTGAAGTATTTATCTGCTTTATACCTGAATTTAATTGGAACGATACAAGCGAGCAGGAGCATCTGTTTGTGGGCGGGGCTTGCTGGAGCAAAGAGGGAGGGGAGAGGAGGAGCTGAGGGGAAAACTAGTTGGGAGGGGTAGAGTTCACATTCAAGATTTCTCCTGACAACTGGAACTAACTCAGATCCTGACTACCCCACCTTTAAAGTCTTTTTATGAAAACAGATGGGCACATGTAAATGTTGTCTACGGCTGACACACACAGACTGACAATCAAACACACACTAAACCAACAAGAACAGAGAGAATACAGAGACTATATACACACACAGGTGAACGAGCAACAGGTGAGGCAGACGAGACACAGGTGAGACTGATGAGTGATTAAAAAAAGGAGTACAGGGGAACAGGAAAACTAGGGAAAATACACTAAAAAACAGAGAAAAATCAATAAACAGAACATATAATTAATAAAAATCTAAAAACTACAAAATTAAAAATATAAAAATTACAAATTTAAAAAATATAAAAAATACAAAATCAAAAATCTACAAATTATAAATTTAAAAATATAAAAACAAAAAAATTAAAGATATGAGCTGCAAAATTAAAAATATAAAAACTAAAAATCTTAAAAATCTTAAAATTACAAAATTTAAAATCTTAAAGCTACAAAATCAAAAATATAAAAAATCCATAATAAAACTGAAAGCTGGTCTGGAGACCCCCATCCAGACTAAAGAGCAGTTTCCTCTAAATGACTTCACAGCTCTTCACACTGTCCTGACCCTGACACCTTTGGGATGAACTGAAACTCTGATCCTGAGCCAGACCTCATTAGAGCTGGACCTCATCAATGCTGGGATGTCTGAATGGGACCAGATTCAGGTTTTAATCACTCTCTCTGACCTCTGTTCAGTCCAGGTCCTCCCATAAACTCACTACAACCTTGAATTTTCTGCAGAAACTCACTGAAGCGAACAGATGAAGAAGAACGGAGAGCGTCCTTGTCCTTCCTGTAGGTCAGAGCAGAGACGGGTTCAGATTACACCTGACTGCTTTCTCAGGACTCTCCTCTAACCCGGCGGGACGCTCAGGTGTCTGAGGATCGATCTATAGACCGGGTTTCCCTCGCTCTGCTCTGAAAGGGTCTGACCGCACAGACACAAAGACGGGGATTTTCAGGGCTGGTGTTTGGGTGCTAACCTACATCTCAGATCTTTTATTTCAGTCTCAGAGAGTTTCTGAAATTTGGAGCAAATCAGTGAATTAAAGTGAGAACATCTCCAGGTGAACCACAGGGTCATAATTCGTGAAGTGGATCTGCTCTCTGAGAGTTAAACTTGTTCAGAGTTTTTCTCCTGCTCAGACGTTTTTGTTTCAGAGCTGATGATGATGAGGACGGTGCAGATATCTCCATCCTTCTCCTTCTCCCCACTTCAAACCCTCTGAATCTCACAGCCGGTTTTCTCTCTACATGAAACACAGATGGAAATATCAGTGCTTCACTTTCTCTCTCTCTCTCTCTATCTGCGGTTTCTGTTTCTGCTCGATGAAGCCGCACAGAGCCGATCCTCCTCATGCTGCTGCAATGAAAATGTAAAAGAAACCACGACTCGCTCGCTCGCCTCGCTCGGCTTTTATTCCACTTCTCTGGGAGTAAAAATAACTCTCTGCATTCTCAGCTCCTCTCAAACACACACACACACACACACACACACACACCGACTGTGTGTGTGTGTGTGTGTGTCCCTGACCCTGTTGTTAGAAACCATCAGAGGTTTTCCTGCAGCGCTCTGACTCACTCAGAGTCTGAAAACAGGAAATATTATTATTATTGAAATATTATTTCCTCCTCTGAGTTTCAGTTTTAGTCTCTTCATTATCAAACAGACCTGTAAGCGACAGAGTCTTACCCGGGATTTTCACCACATCTGGAACGGCTCCAATACGGAACCTTGGCAATTTACTCCGTACGCCAATTCCCACCGGATCCGTTTGTGAGACGAATTTCGTGGCGGATTACGGACAGCAGGAATCGCAAGAACTCTATGATTTACAGTTCTTCCTTGAAAGGACAACTGAACTTACTTGGTGAAACATCCCAAGTAAGTCCAGTTGTTCTTTCCAAAAGAGTGTTACCCCCAATTTCCACCGCATCTGGAGGGCTCAGAGTCATAGCGGCAGCGATTTTCGTCATCCACCAATTCCCACCAGATCCACTGGTGAGGCCAATTGAGTGGCGGATTATGGAATTGTGAGAACTCACAAGAACCCGCAGATTCACGTGCAATCACGCGATAACGAGTTTTCTCTATAAAGACAGACACATAGACATATAAGGAAATCTACTTCTAGACTTCTAGAATCAGCATCTCCTCGTCCATGGTGTCATCGGGGTGAAATGATGTCTAAAAACCTTTCACTCGTTTGTCTCCGCCTGTTTGCATGGTGTGAAATTCGAACCGCCTGAAACACGGAGTGTTTTGTTTTGGAAAGGAAACCAGATGTTTCATTTTGTGTCTGTGCCCAACGGAAAGAAGCCGGTGGAAATTGACACGTTAACTTGAATGGTTACAATCAGCTACGATTGGAGGATACAACCTTTTAGTAGATGTTGTGGATGTGGTGGAAATTGGGGGTTAGTGTCTTTGTCTCTGCTGATGATGATCCGTCTCCTTCTCTCTGATTGGTCCAGAGAGGACAGTCTGAGCGGTAAACACGTTAATAATTAACCTCCGTTATTGAAAAATACAAACAGGATTCATCTTCTGCCCACAGAAAACTAAGACCTTCATGAGGATCCACGTCTCAGACCATCAGCTGGAAACCTCTCAGAGTTTCTCTGAAGTTTGATTTTTCCTCAATCGTTTGATCGTGTCTCTCTGGACTTTCGGGACCTTTTCCAGATCCATCGTACAGAAGTTACAGAGAAAGAGAGGAGAACAGCTGAAGTTCAGGTTCTGAGCAGCTTCACAGATCCACCATCAAATCCTGAGTACGAGGGTCACGGATGTTCAAAGTCTAAAGTTTAGATGATGGTACTCTCATCGTAACATGACCCTTGACCTAAGTGAATCAACACAGAGATGATTTCCTACAACAATGGAGGACGTCAGATTATTGGTGAGGTACAAAGACAATCCCAGACTGTGAGGTCTTTGGTTTAGGTCTGATTCATGTCCGTAGACACGTCTGGACGTTTAGTTGAAGATCAGCTTCTCAAAGTCCTGGTCTGAAGTCTAAGCTGTTGGCTTCTTAAAGAGCAGGTTTCTTATTCAGGTGGTTACTGATGGAGCCAGACTTTGGTGTTAACCTCACGAGTGTTGTCTTAAATCCAGAGAAGTGATGTTTCCGAACCTCCAGCCCTCTCCCTGTGTTTTCAAACATTCGACCCCGCCGTCTCTCCCTCTCTTTCCGTGTCAAAAACTTCCTGACAAGTCTTTGTAAAGTGGACTCAAAGTGCTGATGGTCGCAGATCTTCTCATTTGACACACGCTGCTAATTGGCATTCAGGTTTACAGGAGTCCCTCGTGTCGCCGCGCCGTCTCTTCATCACATCAAAGTCCTCCTGCTTTTATCTCCACTACTTCACCTCCTCACTCTCTTCCACTGACGGATCTGCTGACCGTCAGTCTGAGGGAACTTTTCTTTATAACCTGTCTGAGTAAAAACACGGAGACTGGAACCAGCCGGACCAACCTCTAGACCAAAGTCAGCTGAACCTGGACCAGCAGGATGAGTAATGGTTTCTGTATCCTGACCGAACTGAATCAAAAACATGTTGTCTGTGCTGCAGATGTCCTCACAGCGAATTCCTGCACATCCAGAACAAAACACTCAAATTTCCTCTAGAAAACAGTGCGAGGACTGGAGAGAGCGGAGAGAGACCCAAGGACGAAGACGAGGAGGCAGAAAGGAGCAGCGATCAGAGAGACATGTCCGAGGTGATCTGAGAGTCCAGGAGAGAAAACAACAAAACAAGACCAAATCTGTCAGGAGAGCAGAAGTTTCAGACTCTGAAGGATCATCTGGATGAGTCGGAGAATGAAAACTGACATCAGTCTGGTGAATTATAAAGTCTGACATGAACAAGCATAAACAGTTTGAAGATAACGGACGGATTTAACCCTAGAACACTATCGCCGGGTGATTTTAACCCGACCAAACATGTTGACATGATTTTCATGATGTTACATTTGTCTGAGTATCATGGGTCCCTGGGTAGCTTCAGCATTTCCTTTGACATCTTTGAAGGCTTATTTGTTTCCTTGATCCAAAACCTGCTTTTTCCTGCAGGCAGGTGTTCACAGGCTGATTTTCATCTGGCAATAGTGATGGAGAGTAAAGTAGGTTTGGGTGGATTTGATAGCTGCATGTAGGGAATAAAGTCAGTAGGAGTGGTCCTGGAATACGCATGCTATCTTTATTTAGCGCTGTGGATATGAATAACTATCACAAAGAAGTGTTTTTTAAGGGGATTCATATGGTGATAAGAAATATTTGATTCAGCTTGTCGTTTTTACTGACTTCAAATCTGCCATATTTTGGTTCTCTCTCCTGCAGCTGTTATTGTGCCAAGGACCCTGACTGGCTAAACCAGGGGCCTCACTTGACCTAATACTGTACTGGGGCACACCTGGGGCACAAAGAATTCATTAGAGTGCGCGAAAAAAAAGAAAAAACATATTCAGCACTTATTTATTTATAAAAAACCATGAATACTTCTTTAAACTATTCAATCGTATCAGACTATGTTGTTGTCTAAATCTTTGATTAACCACCTGAAATATACTACGGTAATTCATATGGCCTACTTGTGCACTTTACTCTAGACTTCTAAACTATTACTGATAAAAGCAGAAAGGAAGAGCAATGAATCTTTTTGAAATATTTATTTCAGTAAACATCTGCAAATTGAACATTTACAAAAGTAAAAAAATAAAATAAAGCACCCCAGTCTACTGTGATATTTTTCTGTGAAATAAACTTGAATGGTTTAAAAATTTGGCTCATGACTTGATGATAGGGAAAAATGTTTTTTTTTTTTTTCCTGAAGATAGACCATTTGAGAACCACTGCACCATCCATAGGCTATATCTGTCAACTAACATAAGCTTACTCAAAATCATCATTGATTCAGAGGTCCTGAGCAGAACCAGCAGGATCAGCAGATCATAACCAACATTATATTTCATGCTGGTGAAACTCACTGGAAATTCCCCCCACAGCTCGTACAGCAAATTAATATTCAATACAAGGAATAACGTTAGCTAACTTAGCATTAATTTAAGACAGACTTATGTTGCCTAGCTAGCTAGGACTTCACTTACCTCTCTCATTCCTCGCTGCTTTATCCCTGCTGTGGGCCAACAACTTTCTGATATCCATCTAGGAGTTACAGTTCGAGTGAAATCAAAATCAAAATAATATATTTAACAAGTTGTTGTCGGCTAACGTTACCTACCTCACGCAGTTATTCTCTCTCTCTCTCTCTCTCTCTCTCTCTCTCGCTCTCTTGACTTCGAGTTGACACGGAAGTATTATCAACCGAAGTCGCTACATGTGAATAAATTATCATATTAATTATCCATGTGCGCATTGTTCATGTGGGCTGAATACAGTAGCATTGAATTGCCATACTAAGAAGTATATGCGCCGTAGTCTATACTATGTAGACTTAAAAATCTGAAGTGATTTTTTTTTTATTGGTGAAATTTTTACTGGGGCACTGCAGATCAATACTGGGGCACGTGCCCCAGTGAAATCTGTCTGGCGACGCGGCTGGGCTAAACCCACAGGATTTGGAACGGCTCCACTCCGCTTCAGACCAACAGGCAGATCAGATCCACAAGCATACAGCGCCAACCAGATCCGATCCGTCGCCGCCATCAGAGGGGAAGTGCTTGCGAGGTTCTTGCAAGACTGGACAAGATCTCACGAGCTCTTGTGTGTTTCCCGGGGAGTTATACAAATGGCAGGGTATATAAACACCCACATCCCATAACCCTGGCCTTTCCTATTATCAAGTTAAGAACAGTTCAATGTATTGACTTTATTTTGTAAATTAACCGGATATTTTACTCTGTAACCATATACAACTTCTGCTGCTGCCAGTGCTGCACTGAATTGATGCGCCATGCTGCGGCGTCTGGCAAAAATAGAAGCTTTGCGTCTCTGATCCAGCCGCCTGAGCCAATCCACAGGGGAGCCGGACGCCGGACGGAACCTGTGGAATGACTCACATTGATTATAATGCTTGCGGATTTGAGTGGAGTGGAGAGTGGAGCCATTCCAGATCTGTGGGTTTTGCCAAACTAACTTTACTTTATGGTCCCCTCATCGCACTTTTTTCCCCTCCCTTTGGACATTATATAGTTAAAAATAAAATAAAACTACTTTAATTTGTCATGTATTGTCCTATTTTGATATATTTTGATGACAAGTACTTTTTCTTGGGTATATTATTACAGGTATCAGTGATGTGTTACTAATTTTAGAGATAATGTTCTAGGGTTAAAAAAAAACAAAAAAACAGGACTGGACAACTTCCTGAACCTCTGGCTCAAAACTGGAGTCCTGATCAGACCTACACCAAGAGCAGAATCGATCATGGTAAGTTTAGTTTTTAGGATCTATTTAGTCTTTTTTTATGAAGGTCATTTGACCGAGCTGCTGAGGGTGTGTGTCGACGTTAGTCTGAGATTTACGGGGAACAGACTCCTGATGGGTCTTTGTTGTCTTATTTATCGACCGTAGATTAAATTAATCTTTCAGACGCTCAACATCATAAACCTTTGAGTCACATGATCAAAGCGCCGTGGCCTGTTACTGTCAGACTAACTGATCCGAGATACAAAACAGGAACAACTACACGATCCTGAAACAATGATCAGAGATCAATCAAACAGACAGGCAGGAAGTATTTGAACCATTTTAGACATACAGGTTTTTTTCACAGTTTCTATTATCAGATCCAGATCAGTCCAGATCGCATCATCAAGAGAATCCACACCTCTGGCCTCAGAACCACAAAAACTCAAACCCAGCAGAACTCCTTCAGAACCAGCATTAGAGTAAACCTGGTGACAGGATCTGGATGTTCTAGTTCTACATGATTTCCAGATTTTGAGTCGTCTGTTCAGCGTAAAGGTTCGGGACTGAGCGGTTGAAAACACTGACTTACCTTTAATAAGCCCAGAGAAGCTGACCTTTGACCCATCTGAGAAAAGATGTGACGGTGAACCTGTCAACAAAGATTCTCCCCCCGTGATTGGTCGGTTTAAAACCTCCACCTCCTCTTGACTCTCTCTAATGTCGCCGGCAGTTTTGTTTTTTGTGTTTGAAGTCTTGCTCTAAAAATAAAGTCGCTGTGTCTGAACGGATTACCTGTCACATTCATAAAAAACTTCCTGTGTGTGTGTGTGTGTGTGTGTGTGTGGCAGGACCTGGCGAGCCCTGATGTTTTCCACCTTCACACACACACTCAATAATTCAGCAGCTTATTGTCAGGTTCAGTCGAAGTGGAGCAGCTGTCAAACCGCACCATGCATAAATGTGTGTGTATGTGTGTGTGTGTGTGTGTGTAAGTGTGTGTTTACATGCACGCCTGTGTGACATTCTTTTCAACTCTAAAGTTACTTTGAATTTAAGACTCACACAGACTTCAGGCAGCTGTTATTCACTGAGAGAAGAAAATACACACAGACACACACACACTTTTAACATAATAAACTGAATATTAAACTGGGGTTTAAATAGCGATGGGAATTGAGAACCGGTTGTTGTTTAGAATTGGTTCCAAATGGTTCCATACATCGACATCATTTACATTTTATCTTAACAATTCCTTTCTTCTGGGTGCCTTGAAAAATGGTCTTGCAAGTGCCAGTCTACACGAACGGGAACAGCGATGGAGAAAAAACGTGGTGGACTGTACGAGAAGTAGGCAGAAACATTCTAAAGCAATGATAACCTGCAAAGGTGGAAACACCAACAACATGACAACATTTGTCAAAAGGGCATGGCATCAAATCTAAGAAGTTAGATGTATTCGATGTTCTCCGCCGGTCATCAGCATCTGCTGTTCTGTCTCAGCACGGCATGGAAGGTAAATATGTTAGGGTGACCATACGTCCTCTTTTGGGGGACTGTCCGCAGTGAAAAATCCTTCAAATGTTGATAATGGCATGGATATCGAAAATATCTTATCAATTCCCATTCCTAGCTTTAAACAGGGTTTCGAAGTGGTCTCCTTAACCCCATAATGGTCCATTAATAAGACTCTGTTGTCGTGGTTACAGGATGTGAAGCAAAACAGGAAACTCATAAATAAACCACACAGGTGAGCTTCAGGTACAGGTGAGAGAGAGAGAGGTACTGTGTGTGTGTGTGTGTGTGTGTGTGTGTGTGTGTGTGTGTGTGTGTGTGTGTGTGTGTGTGTCAGGTGATCCTCTCCAGGTGTGTATCTCTGAGAGTGTGTGTGTTTCTCAGTGTTGACCTCTAACTCTGACATCTGATATGAACCTGTCATACAGCACCGTTACATGATCAGATCCATTATTACACCTGACCTTACCTGACCTTACTGACACACATGGAGGATCCGGATCAGGTGTGTTTATTTTCATGATCTCAGCGTTTTTGACGGTCAGTCGGAAACTGAAAACATGAGGAATGATTGTCTGAAATTCTCCTCAGATTTCAGTGGACCGTGTTCAGACCATAGACTGTTTACAGACTGGACGCCGTCTGTCTCCTCGCTGGGTGAAGCCACTCTGAGTAAAAACAGCACCCTCTGGTGACGGGCTGCAGTATAGGTCTTTAATCCCGCCTCCTTATGGAGCTGTGGACAAATTTCATTTTTAAAAGTTATTAGGGGATTTTTTTAATGATTGACACTTGATACAGCCTAATGGGTGTACAAAGATTGTGTAGCTCACCAGGGGGATATGCTGTTTGAGCCGAGCGTCATCACAGCAACTTCCCCCACCGAATGCGTACAATTGTACTGTGCAATGTTGGTTTCAGGAAGTAGAGAAAAAAACGCAGAATTACAGAGAGCTTTTTGGCTTCAAATCCGTGTACTGGAGGAAGGCGGAACCAAGTTGTCCGTAGTATATACAGTCTATGGGTTCTGCCTGCTTTTGCTCTCCATACTGACGGACTCTAAGGCCAGCTGACTCCTGATTGGTTGATGCTAATCAGACAGAAATCATAAAAGGTCATTTGAAGTAAGCGGACTGATTTAAAAATGTTGAGCCTGTTTTTATTTTTAAATTTAAAAAAAAAAAAAGATTGTGCTGGTTCATGAACGGCCTGTAGAGGGCGCTGATGGAGTTTAACCCTGTAGTTTGATGTAAAGTGACAGAACTGATGTGTGTGTGTGTGTTTGTGTGTGTGTGTGTGTGTGTGTGTGCATGTTTGTGAGTAAACTGCAGCCTCAGCAGCGTCTCAGACTAATTATCTCCAACGAGCTGAGGAGGAGGAGGAAGAGGAGGTCGTTAGAGAGGAAGAGAAGGATGAAGACCATCACTGTGAGGAGCTCTGACTGTACTGATGATCTACAGGATCAATAACTGGATCGGTTTAATCTGAAGGTCCGAGGTACACTTGACGCTGATCTGGATCATCGCTCCGGGGGTCCAGCCTCCCCGCCCCCCTCCTCCTTCTCCTCTTCCTCCTCATGTTTCTAGTAGAAATGTTTCAGTAGATGTTGTTGCTTCTGCAGCTTCTGTTTGGTCTATTCCTGTGTTTGTTTACAGCAGAGATGGTCCAGACCTCAAACACTGGACTCTGTGTGTGTGTGTGTGTGTGTGTGTGTGTGTGTGTGTGTGTGTGTGCAGGGAATCTTAAGGCAAATTGATATCAACCATCTGCACACAACGCAGTGTGATCACACACAAACACACACACACACTCTCACTCTCTCTCTCTCTCTCTCTCTCGTTCGGGCTGATGTAAGAACCTTGGTTTCATGACACTGAAATCAGACTGGATTAGAGTCCTGGACCCGAGCGCAGGTCCAGTTTTAACGGGTCAATTAGTGATGAATCAGGGGAATGAGGCCCAGCTGAAGACCTGGTCCTGGACTCTGAAGTCCTTCTTTGGTTCTTGTTCTGATCCGATCCCTCCTCTCATTCCTGCGGGTCTGTCTGTTCTCTTTGCTCTCTAATCAGGTCTGATGGAAACCATCTGAGGGGCATGATGGGAGGTCGGGAGCTTTGCTGCCGTGGTTACCGTTTCTCAGGTAACCAGATCGCTGTCCTCCTCTCTTTCCCTCCTCCTCGTTTCCTCTCCTCTCTCCTCTTTTATCTTTCCTAATCTCCTCCTGTAATCCCTCCTTCTCTCCTCTATCTGTCTAATCTCCTAACTCCTCTTTCCTCCTGACGTCTTCATGTCTCCATCCTTCGTCTTCAGCTCTCTAACCCCCAATTCCCACCACATCCTGAACGTCTACGAAAAAGGTCGTATCCTCCGATCGTAGCTGATCGTAACCATTCAAGTCAACATGTCAATTTCCTCCGGTTTCCTTCTGTTCCTCTGCAGATCGCCGGACTCCACAGCTGATTGCAAGAGTTCTATTTTTTGCCGACGTCGGAGAATGCCGTATAATTGCGATTCCCGCTGTCCATAATCCGCCACGAAATTCGCCTCACAAATGGTTCCAGTGGGAATTGCCAGACGGCGAAAATCACTGCCATTCCGGATCGCAGCCGTTCAGGATGCAGTGGAAATTTGGGGTAAACATTACTCCTCCTCATGTCCTCTCCTTATTTTACATCTATTTTTATTTCCTTATCCTCACAGTCATAGCTCTACCTCTTCTCTCTTCCTTCCTTCCTTCCTTCCTTCCTCCCTCTCCTTCGTCTCCTCGGCTCTCTGATAACGAACCTCTGTGCAGATGAATCCAAGATGGCGTCCGATCAGCAGCATGACGGACTGCTTCATCAATATCATCAGAGGACAAAGGTCAGTGTATGATCAGACCGATGAGCTGATATCAGTCTCAGTAAACCTGATGGAGTCTCCTCAATGCGCCGATGTATGAAGAGATAAAAACCTAGAGCTGCGCGTTCATAGATTCATAGTCCTGCAGGGAAGTCTCTGAAAACACTGAGGATCATAAATGATGAAGAATGTGAATTTCTGCAGAGTTTAGACCTTAAGAGGAGTTTACAAACTCTGGAGTCATTTTAGAGTTTGGAGGAGGATCTGATCTAGAGGACAGATATCTGTAACACTCAATTTCCACCTCATCCTGAACATCTACAAAAAGGTTGTATCCTCCGATCGTAGCTGATCGTAACCATTCAAGTTAAAGTGTCAATTTCCACCGGCTTCTTTCCGTTCCTCTGCGGATCGCCGGACTCCACAGCTGATCGCAAGAGTTCTATTTTTTCCAGATGCCAGAGCATGCAGGATAAGTTCAGCACAGATTAACCCGTGCTGGAAAGTCGGGCACTGACACAAAATAAAACATCCGTCTTCTTTTCAAAATAAAACACTCAGTGTTTCAAGATGATCATATTTCACACCATGCAAATGGGCGGAGACGAACAAGTGAAAGGTTTTTAGACGTCATTTTACCCTGATGACACCGTGGATGAGGGAGGAGATGCTGATTCTAGAAGTCTAGAAGTAGATTTCCTCCTCTGGAAGGACACAATCTACTGCTTATATGTCTATGTGTCTGTCCTTATAGAGACAGCTCATTATCGCGGGGTTTAATGTGAATCTGGGGGTTCTTGTGAGTTCTCGTGATTCCTGCTGTGCGTAATCAGCCATGAAATTCGCCTCACAAACAGATCCGACAGGAATTGGCATACAGCGCAAATTGCCGCAGTTCTGGATCCGGTGAAAACTGGGGGTAAAAACTCAGTCATGGTATAGACCCGGTCCAGATCTGTAGGGTCACAAACAGGTGAGGCAGCAGATTTACAAAATAATCTGATGATTTATCTCACAAACGTCTGAAAACATTGAATCTCGTGTTTTTAAACCTCAGATCCTTTCAGGTTATTCACTCAGCTGTTCTCAGAGCTGATTATTGACCGCCAAACATGGACACCTGAGGGGGCATCACACCACCTGAAGACCCTCATCATCATCATCCTCACCCTTCCTCCTTCATTAGCTCAGTCATGGTTCTCCAGCTGTCACACCTCCATCCATCCATCCCTCTATCATCTCCTCCTCTCTGTAATTAAAGCTAATAGGAAGCTCTAACTGTTCGTGAAGATCTGCCAAAGCCATCCATCCTTCCTCACCTCCATCTCTCTCTCCACTTTTATGTCTTCCTGCTCCATATGGCTGGGTCAACCCCCCACCCCCCCCCCAAGAGAAGTTGGGTTTGTTAATAGCCCATATGGCCTCATCATATGCTGCCAGTGAATCCTGATGACAGGAGATTGGCAGAGGTTCCTCGCTAGCTGTCAGACTGTGACACCACGCCAACGTGCCGATAATGAAACCTGCTGAAAGTCACACACACACACACACACACACACACACACGCACTAAGACACACGCAGCAGCTGCACTGACCTCCATGTTAATGAGATCATTAAGTTTGATAAAAAAAAAATTAAAAGTTTGGAGGAACTTTTTCAGTAAATTTAGGTCCAGACCAACTTCCTGTTTGTCCCTCATTACTCTGCGTCTCAGAGTGGTCATCATGTGCCGCTTTAAAACAGCTGATTAATGTTGTCATGTTAACTAGAGGATCTATAAAAACAACTTCAAGTATTTGTCTTTACAAGTTTAACAAACAAACCGTCCCTTTAATTTTTCTTTGATGCTGTTTTTACCTGCAGCTCAGGTGGGACTGAGCCAACGGAGAGAAACTTTGGCTGCTTTTGCAGAGAGCCTCTAGTGCAGCTCTTCTGGATCTGACGGTTTCTGGTTTAAAGAAGCTGCTGTCTGCTGGGTTAGTGTTAGGATGAGTTTCTGTAGCCAGTCATATTAGCCTTTAGAGTGTTGGAGCTGTGTCACTCAAATACCCCAGACACTTTGGTGTTAGATTGCTGGAGCCGGGGGCCTCCGACAACCATCCCTGACCGAGGAACCCTGTACACATTATTTACATCATGTAGGTCCCCCAAATATGTTTTGCTATGGTATTTCCTTCTTGGGACCTTCTACATGTTCACCTAAGGCTGTTTAAAATATGTTGTCCTTTGTTTTTACCGTATATGGATTTCTCTTAAGGTCAACTAAATATCAACAGTATGTTAAGAGTTGTGGACCTTCCA
Source organism: Xyrichtys novacula (assembly GCA_962446985.1). NCBI lineage: Eukaryota > Metazoa > Chordata > Actinopteri > Labriformes > Labridae > Xyrichtys > Xyrichtys novacula. The sequence continues at coordinate 26,854,645 of OY660884.1, read as the reverse complement.
TTCTTTCAAGTGTGAACCTGGGCTAGGCATCCTTACAGTTAGTCTAAGGCAGTGCTTCTCAAATAGTGGGGCGCGCCCCCCAAGGGGGGCGCGGTGCCATACCTGGGGGGGCGCGTGTGACCCTGGGGATCAGGCTTTTTTTTGGCAGTACTAGAATAAAGTGTAATTGCGCATCCACTACAGTAGGCGGCAGTGGCGCTCTCATTGTTACTTCTGTCACGTTTGCGACAGTGCAACATTTTACGACTTACAAGACAACAGGTTTGCCTTGGTTAGCAGTGTTGAGTCAACAGAAAGCTCCGACTGCGTCCTGTCTATAGCCTCCGTTATTCAACATAACAACCCCCAACATGAAAAAGTTTTTAACAGGGATGAAAAGAAAAGCGGAGAGAGACAAAGATAATGAGACAAAAGAAAGTCAGCCGAAAGCTAAGACGAGGAAATACGACGAAGCGTATTTAGCGCTTGGCTTCACTGTGAGTACAGTTGGAGAAGAGGAAAGACCGGTGTGTCTGCTGTGTCTAGTGTCTAAAAATGCTCGCAGCGGACAGCATGAAGCCAAATAAATTGGCGCGTCACTTAAATACGTTACACCCCAATCACGCCGATAAGCAGCTAGAGTTTTTTCAACGAAAACGTGCTGAATATGGCCAACAGTCATCCCGCTTTGTGAAGGCTACTTCAGTAAACCGTCGAGCGCTGTTAGCATCATATAAGGTGGCGTACCAAATCGCGCAGTGCAAAAAGCCCCACACCATAGCAGAGGAGCTGATACTGCCTGCAGCATTAGACATGGTCTCTGTCATGCTGGACGACGCCAGTGCAGCAAAACTAAAAACTATCCCTCTGTCCAATGACACTGTCGCCAGACGTATAGATGACATCGCTAACGATCTTCAAGGATTTATTTATTTTTAATTTCAGGCATTGATGCACTTAAAATCTTTTCTGTTGCAGACTTAAAACACGATTTGATAAAGTTATTCTTTGTAAGTTTGACCATATGTCTTTCTTTTTTTCTTTAATGTTAATAAGGATAAAATGTTATGCAGAGATGGATAGTCATGGTGGGGAGTGGGGGGCGCGAATAGTTTTCTTCTTGCTAGGGGGGGCGTAACAGAAAATAATTGAGAAGCACTGGTCTAAGGTGATGGAGACTGTGACCCAGTTTATCACCTGGATCAGACTAAAGCTGATCAGGAGGACATACTGACCCAGGATTTCCACCGCATCCGGAACGGCTCCGATCCGGAACAGTGGCGGTTTTCACGGTATGCCACTTCCAACTAGATCAGTTTGTGAGACAAATTTCAAGGCGGATTAAGGACAGTGGTAAACGCAAGATTAGAGAGCCTCTAGTGGACACTCAGAGAACTGCAGCTCTTATCTCTTCTAGATCTGAAAGGTTCTGGTCTAAATAAGCTGCTGTCTGCTGGGTTAGTCTAAAGTGGATCTAAACAGTGACTCGGTTTATCACCTTGGATCATCAGGAGGACATACTGACCTGGGATTTCCACCGCATCCAGTACAGCAGCGATTTTCACGGTACGTCAATTCCAACTAGATCAGTTTGTGAGGTGAATTTCATGGCTGATTAAGGACAGTGGCAGACTCTTTATTTACCAAAGGTACGGCAGGTGGTTAATCCAAACTAGAACACACAAAGACACACACGTAAAAAAGTAAATAACCGCTAAGACTGAACTTACTGAAGAGTTTTACAAACACATCAGGACTTGAACTCGTGTGTCAGATCCTTGACTTTTAGACCCCATCTGGATCCGGACTCTGGTCCCCTGTAAAACCACCTCTTGACTTCCTCCTCCACCTTGTCCCCTCACCAGACCTTCAGGTACCTGTAGACCTGCTCTGGTGTGTCCACAGGTTCCCCGTCCTGATGATAGATGGTCCTCAGCTGACTCTGAGAAGAACAGGAGCTCCACTTCCTCATCTCTCCTGATAATAACTGATAATGAGGATTTAATGTGCCGACATCTGCTACACCAAACTCTGCAGATCATTATTTTTTCTGCAGATGTATGTGTGAATATTCATGGAGATGATGGATGTTCTCCTCTGGGGTTTCACCTAAATGGATGGTTGAACTTTGGAGAAGTTAAAGTTTTATGGAGGAGAACTGGTATTGTGGTTTTCTTTAGTCTGGGACTCCTGCAGAGCCGCTCAGTACCTCCTCATCCATGTGATCCTGTTGACACACTTCTCAGTTTTTGACTGATAAAAACTCAAACACAGCTCACAGGGGTGTTACTTTTTACACAGCTGTGTAGTCCTGAAACAAACACTCTCGTACTGGGTCAGAACTTCACTTCAGACAGAGTCCAAGTCTCATTAGATCTGTGCAGGAACCTTCTGAAAATAGGACTCGCACCAACAGCCGAGTATCTCATGAGACTTCGCTGAGGGTCCAGCTCTGGAAGTATTTCTTTAGATCCAGACCAACGTGGATGGAGAACTTGTTCTGAAGAAACCAGAACTCCAAGTTTTCCTGGTCCAATATGAGTCCCAGAGCTGCAAATAAAACATGGACATGATTTACCCTTCGGTGTCCACCTGATCAGCAGATGATGGAAGTCAGTGGGTCGGTAATTCAGTCAGCAGGTCCCAGCCTGCTCCTCTTTCTCACCAACCGAGGTCTATTTCCTCTCCTCCTTCTCCTGTGGAGCGAGGGAGGAATGAGGGGGAGGCCATCTGTGGAAGAGGTGCATACTGGGAGGAGCAGATTGAAGAGAGAGAGAGAGAGAGAGGAGGAGAGGAAGGAGGATAAAAGGTAATAAAGTGGACTTTAGTGTAAATTTATTTTTAACCCTTTGGTTCCTGTTAATTTGAAGTTCCATCCAGCCTACTTTGTCTCCAAAACGGACATGCAGAGAAGTGTTCATAAAATAATTGTTTTTTATTTTTACTTTTTTTTTTAAACTCATATCTCTTAAACAACTTCAGCCCGGAACATTAAAAAATAATAATTAAAAAATTGGATGATTTACCCTTTTTGTGGCAGTTTTTGTGCGCCATGTCACTGTTATTTTTTAATAGTAAAAAAAACACAAAATTCACCATATTTCCAATATAAAATGACCTAGATGAATTTCTTTTTTTCAATAAATAAAGTCTGGGCCATGTCAGTGATGAGAAGTAAATCAATTTTGGTGCATTTAAATCCTTTTTGTTGTGCAAATTTCTGTATTGTAGCTCCATCCAGCCTACTTTGTCTCCAAAACTGACATGCAGATAAGTGTTCATGAAATAATCATTTTTTAACCTTTTTTCTCACTCAAATCTCTTAACCAACTTCAGCCCTCACCAATAATAAAATAATAAATGAAAAATTCAATGTATTACCCTTTTATTACAGTTTTTGTGTGCCATGTCATATTTATTGATAAAGTGTGCGTTCTGAACTGCTGAGTCTATTGGAGCAGAAAAACACAGCATTTTCACCTCCATGTCTCAAGCCTCATCCAAATCAAATGTGATCCAGTTCATTTGTTCATGTTAAATTAATTTTATATATAGGCATATAAAATCAGAAGGTATATGTAAGATAGGAATCATTCACAAGTGGTTATCCACCTCTAACCAAAATATGACCGTGATTACGCTGATTGCACACATATAAAAAATAACTGTATATTTGAGATGTGATATTTTCTCACCTAATGATCTGAAGGACCTGTTCATCCTCATGCATGTCCATCCACTCACCCTGAAGTAAGGGCAAAGTTGAAATTGTCCAAATGTCCCTCTCTCTTTGTCCCACACTGCAGAACTGGACGTCAGATTTTCGACTGTCAAAAACTCTGCTAAAGGCATGCCTGGTTATAAACATGAACACAGATTCGCACCCATGCACACACTCAGCAGCACACAAACTTATCCCTACACACATATCCCACCCTTAGACATCCATATCTAGTGGCATGTAAAGTTTCATTCATTTCTGATGATGTTCAGTGGATGAATCAGCGCTTCAAACACTCTCAGTCCATGAATGAAGACTAGCGTGCGCGGCACTGAAGGGGTTAAAATGATGTGCTGGCTTAATCTGTTATATCACTGTCAGAAAGTCAAATTTAGAGCCCTGGTGATCGAGTGACTGCAAAAAAAGAGGTTGTAATATGTTGGTATAGTGCCATAAACACACGGTCAAAAACGTGTTTTTAATGGAAGTCTATTGTCCGATTTGCGGACAAAGGAGGGTGGGTGGAGCTAAAATGTTTTTTTGTTTTTTTTTAATACGAAGAAAAATAAGAACTCTGACCAAATTTGATGCCCCAATCTTTAAAAATGTAACTGTAAGCTCAAATTAAAGATGTCCTCAAAACGGACAGAGTAGGAACCGAGGGTTGAAAGGTTAATTTTCAGGGGCCTCATTTATAAAACCTGGCGTAGGATCCATACTAAAAGTGTACGTAAGTTGAAAAGCTGAAAAGTGCGTAGGCAAAAAAAAAAATCCGATTTATAAAACCCTGCCTACGCACACCTGCACGCACTTTCCCTTTATAAATCACAGACCAGCTGGAAAGTTGCTCAGCAGGGATTTGATTCTTCCCCGCCCTCTCCACACCCAAAATTCACCATGTATGGTCATGCAAATTACCTCGTGAATGTGATTTGCATGTAAATAAGCCTGGTGGATCCACGGCATTTCACGCTTAACCATGGCATCAGCAAGTCGTAGAAAAAGAAACTTTTCAGAGATCGAGGTGGAGGTTCTTGTAAATGAGGTGACGGCGAGACGGGAGACCTTATTCGGCGGCCATTCGAGTGGCATCACCGATAAAAACGCCGTTGCCGTGGTGGCAATTGCGGCTGGCACTGAGCGCAGCATTGCCGAAACAGTGTTGTTTTCATCATATTTCGTCAAATATTCTCGTCAACACCAGCGTCAAAAGGAAATATTTTCATCAACGAGAACAACACTGGTTGTTTTTGTTGACGGAAATATTTCCCTTTTCTTCCACGACGGCGACGTAACGTTGACGAGCTAAACATAAGTCGGAGATGACTAAAATGTGACGAGACGAAAGTGCGTTTACGTTGATGGCACGAGACGAAAATAACGACCAGAGTTACAAAACTCAGTCAGTTAAACGCTAAACATATAGGAGCAGCTTCAGTCCGCTCTGACAGCTCTCATCAGCCTGCTGTGCTCCTCCAACACACAGACACACACGCACGTGCGCGCAAACACGTGGAGTTTTGTTTTCGTCGATGATGACGAAAACAAAACTGTGCCGAAATCAAGAAGAAGTGGTCTGATCTAAAGGTGGAGGCAAAGAAAAAAGTGGCTTTGCACCGTCGGAGCGTGGCGGCGACAGGTGAGGATCAGAAAAAACAAGCACGTGTGACACTCGTGCATGTGTTAAAAAAAAAAACCGCTCAGTTATCCACTGCTGCTCATGTGGTGAAAGTTCGTAAACCAAAAAGATTTAGTCATATTAATCTTAAAACAAATGCATGTAGATGGAATTTGTTTTTTTGCACATTTGTAAATTCAAATTGGCAAACTATCTACACCGCCACAGTGGGGTCTGTGCTTTCTGCGAGCATCACTGCCTGTTACAGCAGCTGCAGCTCTCAGGACAGAAAGGCTGCATCGAGTCATCCGTTGTGCTGAACGCATCACCCGGACTGTTCTCACCTTGCTCCGATTGTCTCCAAAAAGTGCGTAAGCAAGGTGTGGAGTTTGCTTAAAGTTGCGCACATTCCTACACTAGTTTTTCTTTTATAAATCCCAACTCTTGCGTAAGAAGTGGCGTACGCAATTTCTAGCCAGGTTTTGTGCGTAAGCAAGCTTTATAAATGAGGCCCCGGGTCATTATGGTAAAGTACCAGAAATCAGTCCAATCATGAGTTTGGTGATGGCATTGTGACTCTATTAACAGTCAAATTTAAGACTTGACTTTAAGACAAAATAATTCACAGTGCAGTCTGACTTTTGACCAGAAACCACACTGTTAAACTTTATAAACATGCAGTTCTGTTTGAAATGAAAGATCCACACACACACACACACACACACACACACACACACAGTCACACTTTACAAACACACACACAGTAGATTAACACTTAACAAACACTCACACACAGGGTCACATTTTACAAACACACACACACAGTCACACTTTGCATGCACACACACACACACACACACACACACACACAGTAGATTAACACTTAACAAACACACACACACAGGGTCACATTTTACAAACACACACACAGTCACACTTTACATGCACACACACACACACACACACACAGTAGATTAACACTTTACAAACACACACACACGCACACACAGAGTCTCACTTTACAAACACACACACAGTTACATTTTACAAACACACACACACGCTCAGAGTCACACTTTAGAAACACATACACACAGAGTCACACTTTACAAACACACACACACACACACACACACACAGAGTCACACCTTACACACACACACACACACACACAGAGTCACACTTTACAAACACACACACAGTCACACTTTGCATGCACACACACACACACACACACACACAGTAGATTAACACTTTACAAACACACACACACAGGGTCACATTTTACAAACACACACAGTCACATTTTACAAACACACACACACACAGTCACACTTTACATGCACACACACACACACACAGTAGATTAACACTTTACAAACACACACACATGCACACACGCACACACAGAGTCCCACTTTACAAACACACACACAGTTACATTTTACAAACACACACACAGTTACATTTTACAAACACACACACACAGAGTCACACTTTACAAACAAACACACACACACACACACACAGAGTCACACCTTACACACACACACTCACACAGAGTCACACTTTACAAACACACTCACACAGAGACACACTTTACAAACACACACACTCTCTCACATAGCGGCAGCAGACACGGAGCGGTAATGGGGTCTCATTCCATGTTTCTTTATCCAGTTATTAATGTTATTTCTTTTGACCTGCGAGGGACTACAGATGAAAAGTAGCCTTTGGCTAATTCTGGCATCTTTACATTTATATGTTCATCAATATGTGCTGTCCCTTCTAAATAAAGGAAATAAAATAATGAAGTAATGCACGGGTTGGGCCGCGGGGGATTATCTTCAGGAGCAGAAATTAAAGAAGATTTTAGACAAAGATGGAAGAGAGAAAGAGAGAGAGAGAGAGAGAGAGAGAGAGAGAAGGAGAGGTGACAGGTAAGAGAGAGAGATAGTGAGTGAGAGAGAGAGAGAGAGATGATCACCTGTCTGGGCGAAGAATTAAGAGAAGTCATTATTTCACCTCTTCATTTAAAAAAAAAAACTTCAGATGGAATAAATTAAAAAAGACTTTACAGACTGTCAGGATTTAGAGGGTCTTTTTTTCCTCTTTCATCTGATCATCAATAATCACAAATATCAGAAAGTTATTGATAGGGAAGTTTAAGGAATCAAACTTTAGTAAGACACATCCTCACAGAGATACAAAAACAAGAACCAAAACACAACTGCTTTGTTCTCCACCAACCCAAATACACACACACATACACACACACACACGCACGCACGCACGCAAACTGTATGCCTCCCCACAGCCGAACACCATCTGCATGACCATATGTGAGCTTCATCTCTACTGCAACTGCATTCACACACACACACACGAGCATACACTCCTACACAAACACAAACAAACACACACACACGCACATACACACTCCTGAGGCCAGGTGTAAACAAGCTTGTCTCCCAGCAGATGTGTTTTCTGTCATTCTGCATATTGTTCCACCATGCTAGCTCTAAATGTGTGTGTGTGTGTGTGTGTGTGTGTGTGTGTGTGTGTGTGTGTGTGTGTGTGTGTTGTCGGACTCTGACAGCTTGATGCCTCCTAAACCTTTCTTGGCTCCTCTTCTACACACACTCACACAAATAACACACAAAAACACACAATATGCACCTATCCATGTCCGTGAGCAAACACCTACACACACGCGCGCGCACGCACACACACACACACACACACACACAGAAGCTGAGTCATGGAGCAGATTCTGACAGGAGGAAGAGTTTCTTCTTATTGTTTGGTCTGACTTTTCAGCTCCAGACCCAAAGTTTGGCGTTTTCAACCATCGCCACCCAACTTTGTTTTTTCAATGTTGACCATATTTGGTGAAGGCAGAGCTAAAGGAGGCGACACTAACTCTAGCTTTTTGTAAGATCCAGTAAAATAAGGCAAGATATGAAGAACTTTATTAATCCCCGAAGGGAAATTCAATAAGCAAGACTGAGATGATAATTCAGAAAAACGTCTGGCGGAAAGTTCGACCGATATTTTCAGGTGTCAGCCTGTCAATCAGAGGGTAGCCCCGCCCTTAAATATCACCTGATGAATATTCAGATGCAGAACCTCCGCAATTTACTGCTCAGAACTGAAACCTGTGTCCTGGAGTGAGCTGGATTACGAGGCAGAGTCTGCTGAGAACCAGCCTAGCTTGCAGACTGGCTGTTTTGCAACAATCACAACCCTGCATGAGCAGCAACGACACAGCGTTCAGAGTCGCCTTCTGCTGGACACTAAGATGTTCATCTTTAGTTTTGAATCCTAAATTTTATTAAAACTTTGAACTCCCAGCTATATTTTGCTATTTTTGGTCCGCCTGTTTACTTTGTAAAAATCTATGCAGCAACTCGATCCTTTCAAGAACAGCAACTATATACACAAATCTTTTTCAGGACAACCTCAGCTGTCAGTTTATGGAGCAAAAATGATGTAAAGTGAATGTGACAGTAGATTCAGAACCATCAAAGTCAACCAAAAAACAAAAATGGACATTGATACCAACAGTACTTTGCTCAACTGTGAAGCACGGGGATGGCAGCATCATGTTATGGGGCTGTTTTGCTGCAGCAGGAACTGGAGCTCTTCATAAAATAGATGGTATCATGGAGAAAGAACATTACCTGGAAATAATAAAGCAACATCTCAAGACATCAGCCAGGAGGCTAAGACTTGGGTGCAAATGGGTGTTCCAAATGGATGATGACCCTAAGCATACTGCCAAAACAGTTAAAAAGTGTCTCGAGGACAACGTCAATGTCTTGGAGTAGCCATCACAAAGCCCTGATCTGAATCCCATAGAAAATTTGTGGGCAGATCTGAAAAGGTGTGTGCGAGTGAGGCGACAACCTGACTCAAGAAAACCAGTTCTGTCAGCAGGAATGGGCCAAAATTCCAGTAGAGTACTGTAGAAGGCTTGTGGAAGGATACCCAAAATGTTTGACCCAAGTCATGCAGTTCAAAGGCAATTCTGCTAAATACTAAGGAAATGCATGTAAACTTTTGACCTTGAAAAAAGTAATAAAAAAATTCTCTAAAATATACTCTCTCTTATTATTGTGGCATTTAGCAAAAAGAAATAATTTTGGTAATCCTAACTGACCTGAAACAGAAGAGGTTTAGTCTAATTTAGCTTCAGACAGTGAGGGAAAAAAATTGTGTCTTTTTGTAGTGTATGTAAACTTCTGGTTTCAACTATAAATCTACAGTGACCAAGCCGTTTCTCACCTGCACATCATTCTCTCAAGTCTTGGCTATCAGGAGAAGAAATACTGGGATTGGAACAAACACACAACAGAACCTATTTAATACTTCCAGGCGTTTTTTTTTACTATTTACAGTTGTTTATGCCACTCCTTGAAGCCGTTCCTGTCTGGGATGAGACAGAGGACCACATCATACTGCGCCCCTGTCTGGTATGGAAGTCTGTATGCAAGCAAGGTTGACGTGGCTATCAACAGCACCCTCCAAATTATAACTGGATGCTTGAAGCCTACACCAGTTTCCTTCTTGCCAGTCCTCGTGGGAATAGCCCCAGCTGGCCTCCGACAGGAGGCTGCCACCTAGTGTTGTCGTACTCAAGACCGGTCTCGAGACCATTTTTTGAGGGTTTTGGTGTCGTCTCGGAATTGAAGACATTTTCACTTGGTCTTGTCTTGGTCTCGGAGTGAGCGGACTCAGGTTTTTGAACGAGACCGGTCGAGCTAATAACTTCACATCATTGATAGTAATGATTCTCCCCCAGCTGCTAAGTTACCTGCCCAGTGTCACACAGTCTGAGTGACTGACACACCCCCTCCATACAGAGAGAGGATGGAGACGACAGGAGGAGAGGCTGTGTTCATGCTCGGCACCCGGTGAACTCATCATTAAAGATGTCTGCCAACTCAGCAATAATTAAGTTTGGTTTCCTAAAACCACAAGGAGTTTATTTGTAAAACAACATGCAAGTGAAAACCCTCAGCAGTGAGCAAATTCTGCAGTGCACAGCTCACAGAAACAGCTGGTACGACTTCAAACTTTTACTGTCACCTCGAGAGGAAGCATAAAGACAGGTAAGCTAACGGTTACCATACAGTAGTGTTGTAGTACTTGAGACCAGTCTTGGTCTCAAGACTGGTCTCAAGACCATTTTTTGAGGGTCTTGGTGTCGTCTCGGAATCTAAGGCATTTTCACTCTGTCTTGTCTCGGTCTTGGTCCTCTCTGGTCTCTGTAATGTCTTGGTCTTGGTTGGTGCGGTCTTGACTACAACACTACTGCCACCCTTGCCCTGGCCAGGAAGGCACAAAGGCATGATTAACATTTCCTGCCAAACACCACAACAACAGCAGCGCCTCCAAGAAGACTCAAATCCTGCCACCCCTACAACAATGCAGCATAAGAGATGCTCAATTCCACCTCTGAGGACATCTCCAGAGATTCTTGGCTGGCAGCAGCTTGGAAGAAGGAGTGGCAGTCAGCTGGGCCTTCTCACATCCATCCTTAACATTCAGGACCCAGGAGGTGGCGCCATAGGAGGAGACAACCTACCACGACAGCAATGGACAACACTGAACCGCCTAAGAACTGGGGTTGGTCACTTTAGAACATCAGTGAGGAGGTGGGGCCTGGTGGACAGTGCAGCTTGTGAGTGTGGTGACCCTGAGCAGACTGCCAACCATATAATCAGCACCTGCCCCCCCTAAACCAGCCTCTTTGACCTAGGACCAGAGATGTTGGCATGGCTACATGACACCGAGTTGGACCTCTGACGATATACGAAAGAAGAAGATACTGCTTATACTCTCTTCTTTGCTTGTTTCCAAACATTGAGGACCATTATTTCTTATTTTACAAACAAGCAGGGAACCTTCTTGTCTCTTGTTGATCTTTGGTTGCCTCTTATTGGACACTACCGTAAAGGGAATAATAGAAGAAGAATATGAGACCATGTAATTGGTCCAAAGTTTGACTGAAAAAGACGTCATTAAAACATCTTGTCAAATCCAGAAGACATTAGCTGCATATAGCATTACGGATCTTTTTTATCACAACAATATGATAAATAATCATGTTTTCACTGGTATATCACTGCGGATTTACCTTCAAATGTCTCTGATCAAACACCTATATTTGTGTCTGGATTGTAAACCTTGTGGCAGGTGTAGAAATGTCTGGAAACCCTCAATAGATCGCCAAAAGGGTACGCTTTTTAACACTTTTTGTTCTATAGAGATACACGGTATAGTTCCTGAGAAACTGTAAACAATGTTAATGGTATCATGTGGGATCGGCAGCGATCCAGCGGAGGTAAATAAACATCGGGTCTGAGTCTGCTCAGTCTTACCCTCCAGGAGCTGAACCATGGCATGTTCACAATCCTCTCCGTTTCACTTTTAGACGTAAAAAGACTTTTTTTTTTCACTTTTTCTCGTTGTTTCGTTTTATTTCCTGTCAGGTTTGAAGCTTAACGCAGACTCAGGTGGGACTCAAACTCAGGGGGAAACATCGAACGCCGCCAAACAATACAGACGCCCTGCACAGCGTGAGGCGGTGATGCGGGCTGGAGCACAGCATGCTGGGATTGTGGATTCAGCTCCGCACACCGGGCTGTCAATCAAAGGAGATGGGTTTTATCCACGGAGTGGGCGGCTGAGACCTGGAGACGGGAGCTCAAACCACTGACAGAGGAGGAATGACATGCTCACTGCAAGATTTATATTCTCTCTCTCTCTCTCTCTCTCTCTCACTCACACACACACACACACACACACACACGTCAGAGTCAGACACATTCACAGCCTCTTAGTCTCAGGAGAGTTCATACAGGCCGGGGAACGTTCTGGAAACTTTAAGACAGTTTATTTTTGACATTTCAAGGACATTTGCGTCGCCAACTCACACTCTCAGTGTACTCATTTTTGTGTCATTTTCGGGACTCTTCTGTGATCACATGATACTAAATGGGAACTTTTACCTTCCTGACATCTTTGATCAATTCCACCAGGGACTGATCATGTGATCACCTGTACAAGTTAAAGCTCCAATGTGGAACTGGAGGAACTTGAGTTTAAGTCGATGCTGGCGCCCCCTGTGGACAATGCAGTGATCACACAGAGGCAGATGCACAGGATCTTCTTCTGATTCTTTATTTACGTAAATACATTTAAAAACATTTGAAAACTCCCGCTTCCTCCTTCAGTTTGATTCTGTGATTGGATCAGGCCTGTTCAGCTGGTACGTGAGTCACCTTTTTGACCCTGTTTATCCTTTTTTTTTTAAACTTTATCTCCAGACTACTGTTGCCTTAACCCTTGGTCCCTGTTAATTTAAAGCTCCATCCAGCCTACTTTGTCTCCAAAACGGGCATGCAGATAAGTGTTCATAAAATAATCATTTTTTTAAAAAAATTTCTAACTTTTTTTGACTCAAATCTCTTAAACAACTTAGGCCCTTATAATTAAAAAAATAATAATAAAGAAAGAATTTGATGTATTACCCTTTTTATGCCAGTTTTTGTGTGCTATGTCATATTTATTGATAAAGTGTGCACATCTGAGTCTATTGGAGCAAAAAAACATGCAAATTTCACCTCCGTTTCCGTCCTCCGTAGTCTCGTCCTCTACCAAATCAAATGCAATCGAATTCGTTTGTTCATGTTAAATTAATTTTATATATAGGCATATAAAATTAGAAGATATATGTAAGATAGGAATAATTTACAAGTGGTTATCCACCTCTAACCAAAATATGACCGTGATTACGCTGATTGCGCGCATATAAAAAAAACTGCAGATTTGAGATGTGATATCTTCTCACCTAATGATCTGAAGGACCTGTTCATCCTCATGAATGTCTATCCACTTACTCTGAAGTGAGGGCAAAGTTGAAATTGTCCAAATGTCCCCCTCTCTATGTCCCACACTGCAGAACTTGGACGTCAGATTTTCGACTGTCAAAAACTCTGCTCAAGGCATGCCTGGTTATAAACATGGATGCAGATTCACACCCGTGCACACACGCAGGAGCACACAAACTTTTCCTTACACACATATCCCACTCTTAGACATCCATATCTAGTGGCATGTAAAGTTTCATTCATTTCTGATGATGTTTAGTGGAGGAATCAGCGCTTCAAACACTCTCAGTCCATGAATGAAGAACTCCCGGGTTCCGGGTTGATGGCACAGACTGTCTCAGCTTCTCAGCTCCGACGAAAATCGCTTGTTTTAACTATTTTAACTATTTAACTCCTTTTTAGACATCAACCCACCCACCCCCAGCTTTTATTCAGCTCATTTTTAAAAACATAGCACAATATTTTAGCCACTGACTTTGTGGATCACCAAAATCCAGTGAGAAAATCCGGATGCCATGTGGTGGATCACACTAGCAAGCCGGCAAATTTAAAACTTGTAAGTATGATGGCGGTGTGTGAGTCCTGCCTCTAGACCGTCTCTAAATTAAGGTAGAGCATCACAGGACTGAGAAAAGACCTCCAGTAAAAAAAAAAAAGACCCTGATGGATTTTTCCAGCATGACTACCATGCAAACTAAAGTTATAGTTCACCTCAGGGCCTAAGGCGCAGGAGACTGGAGCTTGGCGGGCACCACCAACAACACCACCCTCCCATGGACCAGCTCGATCACCACCGGGACCCCTGCAGATGTCTGAGCTGACTCCCACTGGCACCTCCAGGGAGCCAGGCCCAAAACATCGACACCCTCCACCTCCTGCCACCTCTTCACAGAGCTGCGGCACTCCATCCACAAAGGATGCAACAGAGACAGGAGATGCGACTTCAACATCCATCAGGCTGAGGGAGCCCTGGTCAGTGGTGACCCGGCACGCTCACCTCCTGCTCCTCCACCTCAGGACCTGCCGCTGGAGAACAGGTTTGGCATCCTGAGCCTGCACGATTTTCCTCCCTTGGGTGCCTGGTCCCCTTCAATCCATCCAGCTGGACGTAGTGCCCACCAGCCCGGGGAGTGGGCCCCGCACCCACAGGACCAGCCTGACCTCTCTACAACATCCTGGTCGGCTATGGCCGTGGCAACATCCAGGGCGGTCCCACCAGACCAACCGTGGCCGCGATTGGCAGGAAAGCCGAGCACGATGGGTAACCCATGGCGCAACACAAACCGCAGGCCCCGTCCTGCCACCTCCGTGGAAGAGGAGGCTGAGTGTGGAACATAGCTCGGCCACCACGCTGGTGCTGCAGGCTGGCACCAACGACTTTAAAAAACAACAATCTGTATGAAAAGTGCCATACAAATAAAGTTTTTGAATTTGAATTGCGTGTGTGGAACTGAAGGGGTTAAAATTATGTGCTGGCTCAATCTGTTATATTACTGTCGGAAGGTAAAATTTAGAGCCCTGGTGATCGACTGACTGCAAAAAAAAAAAGGTTGTAATATGTTGTTATGGTGCCATAAACACACGGTCAAAAGACGTGTTTTTAATGAAAATCTACTGTCTGATTTGCGGACAAAGGAGGGTGGATGGAGCTAAAATGTTTTTGTTTTTGTTTTGTTTTTTAATATGAAGACAAATAAGAACTCTCACCAAATTTGATGCCCCAATCTTTAAAGATGTGACTGTCAGCTTGAAATAAAGATGAACAAAATTACAAATGTCCTCAAAACGGACAGAGGAGGAACTGAGGGTTAATGTCAAAAATCTGGTTTCTCTCTGTGTCTTGATGATCGATTTGGGTCAGCTGGTGTTTGAAGTTGTTTCAGTTTGTTCCTCAGTTTTGCGAAGACTCAGCCTCGGTTAAAAAAGTCTGTGTGCTAATGACAGCGCTGCAGGAGGAGGAGGCTTGTTCCCAGTTGTGTTGACATGGTTCTCTGAGAGCTGCATGAAGAAACAGAGACTTGTTTCGCACTCGAGGGTTTTGTGTTAAAGACACGTTATCAGACCGGAGTCACATTGGAGAATTCAACGTCTCTGTTCCCAAAGTGTGGCGGCACTTTGAGCTTCCTGGTTCCTCCGCGGATTAGAGCATCTTCATGCCCAAAATGTAAAATGTAAATGTAATTTGAGGCATTAATTTTTCATGGTGCCTCGTCTCCGTGTGGTAGACTGATCCCCTCCTCCCCTGCCTCCTCCTCCTGCTGCTGCTCTCAGCTCTGTCTTAATCTTGTTCAGCAGAGACTCCTTGAGAAGTGTCTTTAAAAACCATCCTGACAGTGTTTACCCCCATTAACGCAGCGGGTTGACAAACTTCATGCCTCCTGCAGGAGTTTTCTTTTCACTGAATCCCTCCCCAAAGCTCCCCCGCCCACCCAAAACCAATTACCTCCAGCAGCTTTATACCCCGGCTCATAATCCCAGAGCCGGGAGATATGAGGATTCTCTTTCAGCGACTCAGCGTTATTCTGAGAGACGAGGAGGCTGAGAGTGTCCGAGGAAGAAGAGGAGGAAGAGGAGGAGGAAATGAAGCGATTCAATTAGAGAGGCAGGGACGTGGTCGGGGGGTCACTGAGGCGGCCCGAGTTGGACACAGCAGACAAATCTTGGGGCTCACTGTTAATGGCTTTTCTATTCTGGAGCAGAATTATGCCGTCTGTCTGCCTGGCCTCGTTCTGCCACTTTTTGAAGGGTTTAAACTCCAAAACGCTTTCTGAGCCCTGATGAGGTTTTTCCTCAGACAACGGGGGCCCACAAAAAAGCATTTTTTGGTGAATTCTGAGAGCTGCAAATGAAAGATTAGAGAGATGGAGTCTGAGACATGGAGCTGTTTGTGGGAAGCTTGACCGGACCAAGATGGCGGCCGCATTTCTCGCTGCGCAGCACCCCCAGCGGGGTCTACTCTTTTATTATGTCTATGGGATGGTCACTACATTTTGCAGTGCTTTATGGGAAATTTTGAGTCGCCTAAATAGGGCACTGGAATTGATCACTGAGGTTTCGGACACCCCTCAAAATGGCGGTAACCCCCATGTAGTCACCTATATAGGGGTTAGGGATCCATTTCGGACACAGCCAGAAACTATATACACACAGAGAAACGAGCAACACGTGAGACACAGGTGATGGACTACTACAAAATAAAACAGGAAATAAACACTGAAAACTGATCTAAAGAATAAAAGACTGAGAACAGGAGGGAAGCACTAAATAAACAGAAGATATCATGATGGGTACGAGGTCAAAATATATGAATTTGTCATTATTTTGTTGGTTTGTGAGTTTGTGTTTCACTTTCTCCACTCTACTTTAAATTTATTTAAAATTAATCTATACTGCAACTTTATTTAAGTGTGACTTTATTTAAAACTGTCAACTTTCTTGAAAAGTTTAAATTGTTTTTAAGTCTAACTTTATTTCAAACTGTAACTTTATTTTATTTTATTGAAACTGTAACTTTAATGTAAACTTTACGTTTGTTTAAAAGTGTAACTTAATTTCAAACTGACTTTATTTAAAACCATAACTTTGTTCAAAAATGTTACTTAATTTAAAACTGTAAATTTATTTGAAACTATAACTTTATTTAAACTTAAGCTTTATTTCAAACTGTAACCTTATTTCAAACTGTAACTTGATTCAAATCTGTAACTTTAAACTGTAAATTTATCTTAAACTGTGACTTTATTCAATTTTTTTTAAAACTGTAAAAATATTAAAAACTGTATCTCAATTTGAAACTGCAACCTTATCTAAAACTTTAACTTGATTTCTAAAAATCTAACTTTATTTAAAACTAAAATTTAAAGGTGGGGTCGGCAGCAATCTATGAAAGAAACATCTTTTTTTGTGGTGTATTTACAAAACAGCTTTTAATATCAGTCAATACTTATTAGTTATTGATGACATTTGGTAATATAACGATATCTCTGTGTTCTCTTATGTCTGTGTAGTCAACAACCAGGAAGTTCAGAAAATTGTCTGAATCCTCCTTTGGCCACGACTGCCAACACAAGCAAGAAAACTCTGGCAGAATAACAGGCGCTTAAAACGGAGGTAGACCGGATAAGAGCTAAAAATCCGGGTCAACATAAATGGGGGGACGCTTCGGGATCTTGGTGACCCTGTAACCTTTCTGCTGGACAGGTAAACCACTTTGTGAGCCAAGTGTCTGTAACAGAAGTGTTTCTTGTCAAATGGGACCTGCTGTGTTGTAGCGCCATCGCTAAACTGTCCTCCCTCGGGTCCTGGACTATGTCACTTTATCCTCGTTGTAGAAGTCCTGCAAACATTGTGTTTGCTGGTAGTCTGTTGGCATCTACAGTAGCACCAATGCTTTTTACTTTCACGTTGACTGGGCCCCATTTGTAATTTACTGAAGTATTTATCTGCATTATATCTGAATTTAATTGGAACGATACGGGCGAGCAGGAGCGTCTGTTTGTGGGCGGGGCTTGAGGGGAGAGGAGGAGCTGAGGGGAAAACTGGTTGGGAGGGGAAGAGTTTACGTTCAAGATTTCTCCTAGAAACTGGAACTTCATCAGATCCTGACTACACCACCTTTAATTTTAAACTGTCACTTTATCTAAAACAGTAACTTTATTTGAACCTGAAAATTCATTCGTCTTATTTCTGTGAAAAAACCTTAGTGACCCTCTTCTCTTGATGTTTCAGTAGATACTGTCTCTGTATGAAGAGGATGAGGCTCCACCATCGAAGAAGGAACCCCCCCCCACACACACACACACCCACACCCACACCCACACACACACACACACACACCAAAACCACATCTTTCCCTCCGTTTTTGAAGCTGAGCTCCGTCTGCGGCTCTATATCTCCACCCTGACAGCCAAGAGACCGCCTGTCATCGCTGCTGTCAGAAACACAAACGATGACGCGTGACAAACTCACACACACACTCACACACACACACTCTGCTGCTTTATATGTGTGTGTGTGTGTGTGTGTGTGTGTGTGTTTGTGTGTGTGTGTGTGTGTGTGAGTTTCCCTGACTTCCTGTCACACTCAAATCGTGTTCGAAGCGTCTCGTCGCTCTGCTGAGCTCAGACTCTGTAGAAACTTGGATCTTCGACCTTGTCCTCCAGACTGTTACTGAAGTTTTGACACCAGGGTCGGATTTTACCGACTTTATTGATTCTGATTATTGATCATTAACTCTTCATTGATTCCTTTATCTGTTAGCGTGGAGTTTCAGTCTGGAAATAATATAATCATCAAGTCTTCACATTCACGGCTCGACCGCGTCGTCTTCTTCACTGAAGGAGGTTTTGAGGAACAATGGCGGCGGATCTTCACGCTGACACGGAGGAAATAATTGGACTTTGTAGGATCCCGTATCAGCGTGTCCATCAGCTCCGATAATTAATGAACCCTCCTCTCTGCTGCTGAAATCAGCGCTAATTAACTGATGCTAATCAGACATCATCTTGGATTTCTCCTCCCAGACGACTCGGCTTAGCCACCAAGACGGAGAGAAGGGAGGAGATAAGGAGACAAAAGAGGAGAGGAATCAAGTGGGAAAGAGATGTGAGATAAATTTGGGAAAATGAAGACAAAGAAACAAGCGAATGTGAGAGTTTGGGGGAAATAAAGATTTAGGACAAAAGAGACGAGGAGAGGAACGACGGTCGGCCAAAAAAAAAGGTGTAAGCAAGAAAAAAAAGAAGAAGAAGAAAAAACGCTCGGGGGGGGGGGGGGGGGGTGCTTGAAAAACTGCAACCCAGGACAAAAGAGAAGAAGAAGAAAAACAGCAAGATAAGGAAAAAAGGAGGAGAGAGAAGGAGGAAAATTATGAAGGAAGGAGCAGTAATAAAATGAAAAGGAGGTGAAGAGGAGGAGGAGATGTGCAGAGATGAAGAAAAAGAGGAGGAGGAGGAGAGGAGAGGGGCAGGGGAGGAGGAGAGGAGGAGAGGAGAGAAGGAGGAGAGGAGAGAAGGAGAAGAGGAGGAAATGGGGGAATTAGGAAGGAAGGAAGGAAGAAGAGGTGATAAAATGAAGAGGAGGGCAGAGATGAAGAGGAAGAAGAGGAGAGGAGGGGGAAAGGAGGAGGAGAAGAAGAGGAGAAGAAGACAGGGAGGAGGAGAAGAAGAGAGAAGAAGGAAGTGGAGGGCAGGAGGAGGAGAGGAGGGGAAGAGGAGGAGAGAAAGAGAAAGAGAGGAGGAGTAAGAGGAGAGGAGGAGGAGGGTAGGAAGAGTAAAAGGAGAAGAGAGGAGGAGGAAAGGAGGAGGAGAGGAGGAGGAGGTGTGAGTAATCATGTGGTTACCTGAGAGAGGAACGCCTGACCTCTAATCCTCCTTCCTGGATATTTCATGTTTCCTCTGTCAGTCAGTGTGTGTGTGTGTGTGTGTGTGTGTGTTACAGTGTGTGTGTGTGTGTGTGTGTGTGTGTGTGTGTGTGTGTGTGTGTGTGTGTGTGTGTGTTAAAGTTGGTCTCTGTGAATAAAAGCGTGTGCTGACTGAATATAATTTCTGCTTCCTGCAGAGTTTAACTGACAGAAGATTTCCGATGAAAAATTGAGCAGCTTCCTCTGAATCCTCCTGAACACACTCACACACGCGCCCGCACACACACACACACACACATCATTTGGGGCTCAGTCTGGCTCAAGGACACATTAATTCGCTGAATTCAACATGTTTCAGTCGGTAATAGAAAGTCTTTTTTTCTGCAGGTCTTTGCGTTTTTATCAGCTCACGTTTCCGTCATCTTTTATTAAACCTCCTCAGAGTCAGAGAGGATTTACCCCGAAAACTACGGGAGAAAGAAAACACTGAAGTACTCCATTTAACTTCTATCTGCAGCTTAAAGAAAAACTGATAATTTTGACTGCAGAATATTAATGTGGTATCATTAGAAAACATCTTCAGTATTACTTAAAGGGATGCAAATAGAGATTAGATAGAGAAGAGGACACCTGTGGGGAACCTCTTCATGGTCTGCAGATCCAAAAACTTAAACACTCACAGAAAAATAATTTTACAGATTTTTGAAAATGGACATTTTCTGACATCTGAGATTCAAGTTAACTTATCAATTTCCACCAGCTCCTTCCGTTCCTCTGCGGATTGCCGGACTCCACAGCTGATCTCAAGAATTCTATTTTTTTCCAGACGCTGGAGCATGCCGGATGAATTCAGCACAGATTAACCCGTGCTGGAAAGGAAGTCGGGCACAGACACAAAATAAAACATCCAGCTTCTTTTCAAAATAAAACACTCAGTGTTTCAGGAGGATCGTATTTCACACCATGCAAACAGGCGGAGACAAACAAGTGAAAGGATTTTAGACGTCATTTCACCCCGATGACACCGTGGATGAGGAGATGCTGATTCTAGAAGTCTAGAAGAAGAGGACACAATCTACTGCTTATATGTCTATGTGGCTGCCTTTATAGAGACAACTCAAGACAACTCGTTATCGCGCAATTGAACGTGAATCCGCAAGTTCACGCAATTCCTGCTGTCTGTAATCCGCCATGAAATTCGCCTCACAAACGGATCCGGTAGAAATTGGCAGACAGCAAAAATCGCCGCCTTTCCGAATGTGGTGGAAATTGGGGGTATAACTGACTGAGGAAATGTTCAAACTAATCCAAAAGTCAAAAAAAACACAAAAAGCAAAAGAGCTCTGGGAAAAAACTGGGGACACAAGCATACGCTGACAACGACAAACAATGAACCAACCAGAACAGAGAGAAGACAGAGACTATAAACACACACAGGTAAACGAGCAACAGGTGAGACCGACGAGTGATTAACGAAGGAGGGAAGACGAGGGACAAACAGAATAGAAAACAAAAAAAAATAAACAAGCTTCATAAAAATTCAATATCTGTGTTTCTCTCTTAATCGGCTGAAATGAAATGTCTCCATGGAATCAGACAAACTTCTCTGATTGGAGGTTAAACTGTTAAAATGAGGTCTGAAATAAAAGTTGACATTTTCTTCTGGGGATTTTTCATGTGCTTTAAAACAAAACAAAACAGCCACCAACGATCGTAACCTATTCAAACTATTTCCTGATTTTTTTTTTTTTTTACCGCCTGAAAACAGAAATAACCTTTTTTATTTAACACTTCCGTTTTAATTTAATCACAAACTGAAACTCTGCCTCGCAACAGAAAGTTGGCAACATTAGCATATTTGCTAAAGGGGGAAAAAAAGGTCATAAATGAAGCAGCGGTTTGCATCAGCGTGTTGAAACTCCTCTAACTTTCCTCTCTGATGTTTTCTGCCTGACGACTGAGTACAGTACGAGGAGGTTCTGTTTCCCTCGCCGCCGCTGCAGTCGGCGCCACAGTCTGCATGTAGGATCCTGTTTAGCATACAGCTCATGTGTTTGTCTTTGATCCTCCGGTGTCCTGACCCGCTTTAGATCCTCGAGAAACCCTCATTAGAATATCAAAGTTAATCTGTTTTACCCTCAAACTCGTCTTCTGAGCGCAGACTCTCTGCCGCTCCTCTGCAGGGATGCCTGGGAGACACTCTGCAGGGAGAAAAAAACACAGCGCTGACAGAATCAGGCACAGGAGAGGGTCAAGAAGGCGGATCTTACAGTAGGAAGAGCCTCTGTAGGGGCCAAAGGTTATGAATCTGCATGAATTATAAAGACAGAGTATTATTATAATAAATCTGTTATTTCCTCAGAGTGACACAAATAGAGGATTTTTTTAATGTGTTACTATTTATAATTTTGAGAAAGTGACAAAAAAAATATAAGAATTATTTAAAAAACACTTCAAGTTTCAGTTTAACAATGTAAACTGAGTTTTTTTGACGCCATCGTCAGTCAAAATTAAAAATAAATAATAAATAAAATCTAAATTAAATAAACTGTAATTTTAACAGTGAGACAAACAGCTCTGTTCATGTTTTTAAAGATTTAATATTCGGAGTAGTGTTGTGTCGTTCATGAATGATTCGTTCTAAAGAACTGCTGAGTGAACGATGTGAACTGAATCACTCTGAGCCCTGATCACACTGACTGATTCAATGAACAAATCTTTTGAAGGAATTGTTTTATTGAACGGATTCTAAAGATTCAGTATAGTCAAAAGAACTGATCTTCCCATCACTAATTCGGAGATTTCAGAGGGTTAAAAATATCATTTTTGAAGCTCTGATTCTTCGTCGGCGCTCGCTCCGTTTCCTCTGCTTTGCCACTTTCTAATGAATGAAAGTATTTCAAATGTCGGACTGAAATAGACCAGTTTCCTCCTCTAACAAGTCACTGGGCGGTCTGCAGGGTCCCAGTATCTGCTCCAGTTTCCTCCTGGTTTCTCTCACTGCAAATATTTGAGGAAATAAGAAAAGTCTGATGTCTCTGATGTCTCTCCTTGTTCAGATCTCTCATCATCAGATCCACTCAGCTGGATCCATGAGGTCTGACCTCGACACACATCCCTCTGACTGAGTCCTTCAGGTGGAGGAGGGTCTGCAGTTCCTTCTCCTCCTCTCAGAATCAGGTCAGCAGCAGCAGCAGCTCTTTGATATGCAGATGTTTGGTTTGTTCTCCTCAAACCAACAGAGAGAATTAAACTCACCTTCAACTCTCTGCTCTGAGGTTCCGCTTAGATCACTGCTGTTTTAATTCACCTCCAAAATATTTAAAGAAAGTCAGGAGCTCATCAAACTTCTTCAAACGTCAGATCTTCAGTCTCATAAAAACTACAGACAGCTTTAGTAAACAGAGTTTCGGGTTAGACTGGAGGACAGGATCTGTCTGTGGACTCTGGGCCTGATTCACTAAAGGTTTGAGCGAGTCAGTCAAAAGGTTAAATACTCTAAATCAGGGGTCTCAAACTCTACATCCGTCCCGCATCTTGACATAAAAAGTTCAATGCACTTCAGCCTTTTAAGTTTATTTTTATTTTCCACAATTCAAAGAATAATTTTACGTGAAATGTGTTTTATTCTTTTAAATGTAATAATAAATAAATCCAAAATGATTCACGGGAAGTGCTGTCGACATGAAAGAGAAGCGCAGAAGAAGGTAAATAGCAGGGGAAGAAGAAGCTAATGTCGCTCTCCAAATGTAAGAGTAGAGTGGATGACGAACACAGACAATTCCAAGAAAAATGGACATTACAGTATTTTTTGTTGAGTTCAGTGGAAATGCCACCTGCCTAATTTGTAAGGAGAAACTTGCCGTTCTTAAAGAATATAATCTCAAGTGACATTATGCGACTAAACACGGAGAGCAGTATAAGAAATACAGCGGAGATGACAGGAAAAGGCGAGCGGAACAGCTACAAAGAGGAGTGTTATCCCAGCAAAAACCTTTCCACAAACCTGCTAAGAACAAGTCGAAGAAGTCAAAGAAAGTTACGAGTTGAAGATATTCTGTGTCCCGAAAAGAAAATCCTGTTTAACAACCTTTCGCTGTCGACAAACACTGAGGCAGAGTGGATTGATGAACTTTCTGGTAATATCTATGGACAGTTAGGGGACAAAGCAAAAAGTTTCCTTTCGGGTTGTTTCAGGTAAAAATTGCACTAACTGTTAAAATGTGCACACACAGTTGGAGTTCTTTTCGGCTGTGTCCGAAATGAATCACTCAATCCCTAACCCCTATATAGTTGACTATGTAGTGAGCTCAATCACCGGAGGTTTCAGACACTACATGACAAGACGCAATGCATGATGGGATGCCCACCACTGGTGAGTGACCATCAGATGGTCACTACATTTTGCAATGCTTTATGGGAAATTTTGAGTCGCCTATATGGGGCATTGGAATTGATCACTCAGGTTTCGGACACCCCTCAAAATGGCACTAACCCCCATATAGTCGCCTACATAGGGGTTAGGGATCCATTTCAGACACAGCCTATGTGTTTTTATTTGATATGAAGACAATATGAACAGAAGTTCTGTCAGTTCATGAAAAGTTCTGATTAGTTATTTAAGAATGAGGCAGAAAACATTTACTGTGAATTTAATAGTTTTGCTATATTATCACTAGGGCCCGACCAATATGGATTTTTTGGGGCCAATGCCGATTGGGATTATTTAATCCGATCACCGATTAATCTGACGATTTTTTAAATTTTCATTAAGTTCTAAAAATATATATATATATATTTATTGTATATATATGTATTGTCTCATCTGAAGACATGCAGCTGCCTCAGTAAGAGAAGTAGCTTGATCACGTAATGTGTACTGTTGTTTATTCCACCGTTACTGGCACGGCTAACAGTGTAGCAAGGCTAACAGCAGATGGCTAACTCTGACTTTAGCTTGCATATTACATGGTGCTTCACCGTTAACTCGGCGTGACCGAGACCAGCACGGTGAGGAACATCATGAAGTGGATTGAACTGAAACTTGTTGACTTGTTGTTGTCTAAAACTTTTTATGCAAACTCAGACGTAATTTTTTATTATTTTTTTCTTCATAAATCTGAAAAAACTGAGAAAGACTGAAGAAAATGAAACAACATTTTTATGTAAATTTTTATGGTGATTCATTTCAGGTGAAAGAGGACAGCTGGCCCATTATTAGCTGGCTTTGCCTTTGTCACACACACACAAGCACACACGCACGCACGCACGCACGCTGAGCTCTCTGAATGCTAACGAAGCAGGTGAAGCTAAAAACAGTTTTAATGAAGAGAGTGTCTTTCCTGCAGCTCCTCCACAAATTAACTCTCTCTCTCCCTCTCTCTCACCCCTCAGTATTCGCTGTTTCTTACACACACACACACACACACACACACACACACACACACACACACACACACACACACACACACACATCCCTGCAGCAGCTGATCCTCCCTCTGTTTCCTGAAAGAACAGCTGATGTTTCCTTTAAAACTTCTTGAGGATGAAAAGGACTCTCTAAAGTTCTTCATTGGGGACATATGCTGGTCCTGTTGGGTCCTCTTACCTGCAGATCTGGGGCGGCGCCGGCGTCACCTGTTGAGGACATGTGGACAGGTGCGGATGTTTCCTGCAGCTGTTTGACTGTTTGATCAGGTGGTTGTTTGTGCATTAAGCGGACAGACTCCTCTAACACGTCTGAAGTCTCCAACTGCTTTAATTTATCGCTAACTCTCTCCACAAAGTGTCTGAGTTTCTCCGTCTGAACTCAGATCAGCTCTATTTCTGAACTGCTGACCTTTGACCTTTGGCAGGAAAAGCCCACTGCTGCTGAAAGTGTTTATTTCGGTGGTTCTCAGGGAAGTGGATGTGGGTATTGGCGGATGGCCATGACCTCTTTCCTCTCTAAGATGTTGTTTGTTTTTTCCTAGAGGAGGTTTAGCGCTGACACGCTGAACTGACCCGAAAACAAACACCAACCCAGAAAAGTTTCAGAACCAGAAACACTGAGGATGCCGGGTCTGCGTCTGTCTAATGTTTACGATGATACACCAACACTTTCTGAATATGGATGACTCGATCAGAGGAGGTTGGCATCTTTTGAAAGCTTGTTCTACTTTTGATAAGCGTCCTCCTTTTCCAGAGAAAGTCTGAACTTTAATTAAAATGCCATAAATTTTTACACTTTCTGAAAAGATTCAAAACTCTAGTGTCTTCAATTTGAAAATGCCCAACTCTCTCTAAATAAATTCAGTTATCTATAATATAGATATTTCATCTGTTCTTGTGATTTAGAGCGCATGCAGTGATGTCCAATACAGAGTCCTGTCTGTTTTAAAAAAAGATCCGGTCTTGGTTTTGGTCCTGGTCTATTAGACATGATGCCTGTAAGGGTTACCCCCAATTTTCACCACATCAGGGGCCTGTTCTACGAAGCAAGTTCAACCTAGCGAGGTAGCCTTGGAGCTACCTCGCTCAACTTAGCGCGGTAGCCAGCGGTCTCGCTAAGCGGTTTCACGACGCTGGTTATCAACCTCATAAGTGGATCCAGCTTTCCTATGAGCGCGTGCACGCATATAAGGCGGAGCCCGCCGCATCTGACCAATCGCGAAGATGGATCAGTCTTGATGGATCAGGAGACGATCATGAGAAAGTATGAAGAATTGAAAGCTATCATAAACTTCAAAAGCAACACCGTCGCCGCTGCAAAAGCACGGAGGGAAGGCTGGCAGAAAAGTAATCTTTGATGCCATTATCACCCTGAAATAGCACTGTTCAACATGCGCTTTTAACTAAGGTGACAGTCCCCGAATTGGATGATCTGTCCCCGGCTAAAGCTGTCCCCGAAAATGTCCCTGATTTAAGCGTTTCATGAATGAGAACAAAAATGTTGCATGTGGGCAAGAACAACGGTTATTACAGTAGGTAGGAAGCACAAGTAAGCAGTCCTGAACAACAGTATTTACCGGGTAATTATAAGGGGCGTGCGCTGCTACTAAATAGTACCGAGATGTTGTCTGTGATGGCGCAGCCCATGCCCATTCATTCCCAAGATGAATCATTCATTTGTTCATTCCTATCGTGTTTACATGTTTTGTGTAATATGTCGGCCATATGAGCCTTCCATAAAGGTGGTCATCCGGAGAAAACTCTCCCTGAAAACTCTCGCGAGCCGAAATGCTCCTCCTCGGACAATGCGAGCACCGAGGTCTATAGGATCCTCCAAGAACGGACACGCCGTTTTTCGAGAGAGCTCATTGGTCAGTGGGCGGGGTTTTTATACTCGGTGAGTTCAATCTGGAACTTAACCTGCCCCGGAGCAGGTTAGCCGTTCAGCGTATATTGCTATGGAGACTCGCCTCGCAAAGAAGTGAACCCGCGTCGTAGAACAGGAAACCCCGAACTTACCCTCGAAGTTACCTCGCTAAGCAGTAATCCTGCTTCGTAGAACAGGCCCCAGGAACGGCTCAGATCCGGAACAGCACTGATTTTCGCCATCCGCCAATTACTACCGGATCCGTTGTGATGGGAATTTCGTGGCGGATTACGGACAGCGGTAATCGCAAGAACTCACAGGATTACAGCTCAATCTGTCTGTGGTTCAAATTGAGACTAAGTTGGCGAGGAAGATGGCGAGGTGGTGATGGAGCGTTCTTCCCACAGCCTCATCAGCGAGGAGTAAACACCCACAAAAGAATCAAACCTGCAGCTCAATTTTCCGCCCTGTCATGGCTTTGTTTCCTTGTCCGTCCCCCTGAATCCAGACTACGAGGAAACAGTGATCAGTCCTCAGCAGCCGATGCAACACCAGGAAAAACCCGATCACAGAGTTGGACCAGATTTTCCAGGTGATGGACACAGGAGTGAGAGCAGCCTGAGGAGCTACTGGACCACAACCATCCTGTCCTGCTATCCGTGCATCAGCAGTAGGCCTGGCATCTTAAAGACCCTGTCCACAGATTCCTTTTGTCCTCATGTTCGCTGAACAAGAACTTTCTGTCGAGTTGTTACCCCAAATTTCCACCGCATCCTGGAATGGTGGCGTTTTTCGCCATACGCCAATTCCTACTGGATCTGTTTGTGAGGCGAATTTCATGGTAGATTACAGACAGCAGTAATCGCGAGAACTCACAAGAACCCGCGGATTCACGAACAATCGCGCGATAACGAGCTGTCTCTATAAAGACAGACACCATAGACATATAAGCAGTAGATTGTGTCCTTCCAGAGGAGGAAATCTACTTCTAGACTTATAAAATCAGCATCTCCTCATCCATTCTTCATGTATCAGAGGAATGTCCACAGCCTTCAAACCTGAGCTCAGAAGGTTTAGGACTAACTTTAAAGAGCGTAACTCTTCAGGTCAAATTCCGGCTGGTGTGTGAGTGGAAGAGGTCAGAGCTGAAACATCACTGAGTGAACTTTCAACTTTAGATGCTTGATAGATAAGAACTGAAGGTCCTAAAGGAGGATCTGCTTTGGACCACTTCAGGAAACAAACACTCTCCAAGAATGACCTGAACTTGCTGTCTGCTAGTTCCTACTGGATCTGTTTGTGAGGCGAATTTTGTGGCAGATTATGGACAGCAGGAATCGCAAGAACTCACAAGAACCTGTGGATAATGAGTTGTCTCTATAAAGACAAACACATAGACATATAAGCAGTAGATTGTGTCCTTCCAGAGGAGGAAATCTACTTCTAGACTTCTAGAATCAGCATCTCTTCATCCATGGTGTCATCGGGGTGAAATGACGTCTAAAAACCTTTCACTTGTTCGACTCCGCCTGTTTGCATGGTGTGAAGTACGATCCGCTGAAACACGGGGTGTTTTATTTTGAAAAGAAGCCGGATGTTTATCAGCAGAGGAACAGAAAAAAGCCGGTGGAAATCGACACGTTAACTTGAATGGTTACGATCAGCTATGATCGGAGGATACAACCTGTCTGTAGACGTTCAGGCTGTGGTGGAAATTGGGGGTCAGGGGTGTGTTTGGATTAGGCCATATTCTCTACAAAATTAGAAAAACATGAACACATCTGTTCAGCGTGATTTTGTTTGTATGTGAGAAGGTCCTGGGAACCAGCTGATCTGGAGCTCCAGGGTCAGAGGGGGCTGATCTGCTGAGCTCTACCCAGGGAAGGGAGCAGGTCACTGGGTTCGGAGAGGAGGGTGAGCCCCTGGTTCTGTGTGGAGCTCCGATCTGAAACTGAATAAATGTGCCGACTCAACAATTGTTAAAGGAAGAGAGCACCAGTCACACTCCTCAGTCTGATCTTGCCGCTGTGCCGTGACCTTTCAATTCCTCTCGCCATGAAAAAGAAAACAGGTTTCCTCAATCACAAAGAAGAAGAAAAAAAAGAAAACCTGTCTTTCTTCTTCTTCTCTTTCTTCCTTTTCTTCTTTAGCTCAGAGCTGTTTTCAACTTTTGGCGTTTTTTTCCAAATTAGTTCTCATCTTGCAAATGAGCTGATGGCGTTCTCTGCGGGAGGGGGTGGGGCAGTTCTAAAAAGAGAATTAAAGAGGAGTCTTTTCCCTGCAGGGCTGAGCGAAGGTACACATGGTATTATTAGAAATGATTCAGTCAAATATGTGGATTCACACTTGCTCTGTTTGGACTCTATAATCTGCTCTGAGGGAGCACCAGGATCAGCCTGAGGAGGTGCCGCACAAACAAAATGCCATCCAGAGAGTCTGGGCTTAAAGTTCCAGGAAAAAAAACTGAGAGACGCAGGTTCTCCTGGGTCACCTCTGCAAGTTCTGGTCTGTCCACAGATTGACTTTTCTTTATTTGGAGAATTTTCTGTTTGAGAACAACGAGGTTTCTCTGTCAGCCGGCTTCAAACAGAATATCTCTAAAGTCAACTATCCAATCAGCACGCAGCGTTTCATATGTGGACATCAGAGAAACAAACGACTGCGACGACCAGAGGAATGTGTTTGTGTGTTTGTTTTTGTGTCTGTGTGTGTCCACTCGGCCCACTGACAGAGACAGAGTGGAGATGTAATTAAAGTTGGAGTGTGTGTGTGTGTGTGTGTGTGTTTGGTCTTGTGCAATTATGTCGACACCTCCAGCTACTGTTGTCATGTCTCTGTGCAGCAACATTTCTGATGCGTGTGTGTTTGTTTTTGTGTGTGTGTGTGTGTGTTTGTTTTTGTGTGTGTGTGTGAGTTACTTGACGAACTTTTTGAAGCTGCAGTTTTTCTCTTGTTTCTCTCTTCTCTGTTTCGATGGAGTTCGCCTTTTTTCGTCCCTCGTCTTCACTCGCTGAAACAAAAACCTGTTTAATCAGTTTCAGTCGAAATCTGTTCCTTTTAAAGCGATATTTCACGATTTCTAGTCCTGGGCTTTTTGTATTGTAAAGGCATGGTTGACGATTTGAAAGATTGGTAATTATTATAAACCTTGTTTCTATGGCGATCATAGTCCTATAGTGCGATCTCCACATAACTAAAAAGAAAAAATAAGGAAAAAGTCGGTTCACCCTCGCAGGTGCAGGGCTGCAAAAACATTGATCAATGGCAGCCATCCATCCCAGACGCAGGAGTCCAGCCTCCTTCGCCTCTGATTGGCTAGAAAAGTTGGAAACGTTATCACATGCTCAAGTCAAATGCGGGCTGTCGGCTCTGTACATCAAACAGAACATTATCGCAATTTTGAATCTCCGAACCCTAACCTGACAGACGATGACGATTTACAGCCTTAAGGAATAACCAATGGGAGCCCAGCACTTTTAGCCAATCATAGGCAAACGAGGGCAGGACCTTCTTCTACCATCTTACAAAAAAAAGTTTGTGTCCCGGACAGCTTCTATTAGTCAATCACCTGCTCCGCCTCTCCATCCAATCACGGTAGCTGTCCAGGCAGCTGCAGACGGTGCTAGCGAGCAGAGCTGGCGTTTACTGCCGCTAGTCACTAGAAATCCGATATGGTCAATCCTATTTGAAGCTAGCATAGGATCTTCTGCCAGCTGGCTTCTTGCTCTGCCAGAGGGGTTGTGTCGTGGGGAGGGCGATACAGGTTTGGGGGGGAGTAATCGTAGAGCACAGAGGGGAGAGGTTTGTGTGTGGGGGGTGGGACGTTTTTTTTGTCAACCATGGCTTTAATCTAAAACTAAAAATTAAAAAAGTCTCGTTAAAGATGGAAAACTTTCTGTTTCCTGTTTTTAATCTTTCCTGACGAGTTTCGCAGCTCATTCGTCTTCTCTCCTCTGTCTGTTCCCATGTTTCCTTGCTCTGCTGTCGATGTGACCTCTGACCCCTGAGATATTTTGGATGTTTGCGCATCAACCCCGATCTCCCTGATGGTTTTAAAAAAACAATCACAGACCAGATAAAGATGGTGTTTCTTAAACACAGATGTTTTTAAAGCAAACATCTGGGTTTCTCCTCTGATACTTTCAACAACAACATTTTTTAACAGAAGGACAAATATAAGAACACAAAGATTCTGCAGAGGGGGCACTACTGAGCGAAAAAAATGAGAAATGATTGAAGACATGCAGAGACGAGGAAAAAGAAATGTGGGATGAGGATGAATTGTGCTAATTAGAGCAGAAAGGCTGTAATTGCAGTCGGCTCATTACTAAAGACACAGACACACACACACACGCACACACACACACACTGTCACTCAGCACCAATTTTCTCTCTTGTTAGAGTCAGACTGTCAGACAACAGCAGGTGAAAAACCTCAGAGTGTGTGTGTGTGTGTGTGTGTGTGTGTGTGTGTGTGTGTGTGTGTGTGTGTGTGTGTGTGTGTGTGTGTGTGTGTGTGTGTGTGTGTGTTTGACAGACATTTAAAAGGACCATAATCAGCAGCTTTGGTTGAACAAAGGGACGGTTTGAAAAAGAGCAGCCTGACTGTTGTGTGTTAATCACTGCTGACAGAAAAGGTCAGAGGGTTAACCTCAGATCTCCACAAAAGATCCTGGATCTGAACTGAAGTACCTCCACCTGACCAGGTACCCTAGAACTAAATTAAGACCTGGTTCCTGTGGTCTAAAACAGTGTTGCCAACTCCTCATTAAGGAAAGTAGCTATTGACTGTCCTAAAAGTGCTAAATGACATCATCCCCTAATTTGCATAATTTACCAAATTGTAATGGATGCTGTAAGGGAGAGGAACAACAGAGACAAAAAGTGAGAAAAACAAATATGTTTAGAACTACAAATTAACTTTCTTCTGTCGAGTCTTGTTTTTTTTAAATGTCACAATACCAACTCTCCTCCTTTAACCGGGAAAAATGACCCAATCGAGACAATTTGGCGGAGTTACTGAGGTTTATTTATTTATTTATTGTTTTTTTATTTTATTTTTTTAATGACCCCAGTTTTTGGACACTTGAGGTCCTGTGCAGGAAGGACAGCAAATTGCAGAGAAACAATTAGAATTATGTTATAATGACTGCGTACCAGAGTTCGCACCATGAAGAATCAACTTATTGCAACATTACATCGAACCAACCTTGTATTTCTGCTTTAGGCTCTCCCATTTCTTTTTTACAAAGGCTAGGGTTACCCTTCCCTCCAGCCCTTTTTCTGCAATGAATGTCCTGGCAGGAATTTTTACAGAACGTTTCAACAATAGCTGCCATATTTTGCTAGTGTTTACGATGGAGTGATGATGGATGACTTAATTGAGGCAATTTGGCCAAGTTAGTGAGGTTTATTTTTTTTGGTTGTTTTTTAAAAAAAAATTTAATATATATATTTTTTTATGAAGTTTCTTGAAGTTTTGTTTGGTTTCAAACAATAACAAATCAGAGTAAAACATTAACATTTTAACAATAACATTTTAAACTAACTACAGCAACGAAGTCACTTACACTTGTGTAAAAGAAAGTTTTCACAGCATCTGTGTCTCTCTGTACGTCAGAAACTTTGAGTCAAATCTTTGTTTTTTTCCCTCACAGTGAACTCCATCTTTATAAGAATATTAAAGAGTTGTAGTTTCACCATTAAAGTCTGTCCCTGTCCCCATCAACACTGTCACCAACAGGAACCCGCTCTTCTTTCCTTCCCTCCAGTGTTTCTCCTCTCAGATGTTTAAAGATATCCAGCCCTCTTCAGATCAGCCGGCGGCCTCTTTGGGTCGACCCCCCTGCCGTGGACCCGGCCTCGGTTAAAGATAATTGGGTTGAAGCTCAGCGGGAGTTTAATGAGAGCGGGAGTTCCTCCTGGAGCCACACTGGGCCCCCCACGAGTCCTGGTTTTGGTCTTTTCTTCTCACTCATCCTCTCTCTGTTTCATCTGTCTCTGTTTTTCTCTCTTTCCTTCCTCCGTCATTTAAACCGCACTTTAACACACCTGTAGCCCCTGGTTCTGATCCAATGATGGCTCTGTTTCCACTTTGCATTATGGGAGGTCAGCTCCAAGAAGCCATTAGACATTGAGGAGTCAGCCTTCTAACAAATGATCTCAGTAAAATCGAACCTCTGCGCTAAACTCAGATGTTTACCAAACTTCAGTTTTCCTCGTTGCTTGTGTCCAAACCTGCAGTTTTAACAGGATCTGTTCTTTGTGCTTAAAAAGTCAAATGCATGTTTAAAAAAATGATGAAATGCACATTTTTCTTCACTTCTCCTCCTTCTCCTTCTCTGTCATTAAGACCAGCATGTGTCTGCCTCTCCTTCACATTTATCTCTCAGGACTGTAAAACGATCAGAGGATTGGAGTCGACCTGCAGATGGGAGATGAAAAGAGGGTTTTTATCGGAGTCTGAACTGTCACAGACGAGTTCACAGATAAAAAGGATCTGGGTGTGCAGGGTTAACAGGACCTGGACTCTACAAAGAGAGCAGCGTGTGAACCTGTTTGTGTAGGACAGAAAGAGTCCAGAGTGAAGATGTGAGTGCTCTGCTCTCATATTATAAAAATCAGCTTTGTCAACATTTTCTGATCCAGTATCTTTGTTCCTGTGGACCACAGATGAAGTCAGACTCATCTATTTGGGTCTCCAGCTCCAAATTGTGATATATCTGCATATTTCTGGTCTTTTTCGGCTTTTGCTGCACTTCTCTCTCCTCCCACCTGCACAAAAACACAACACTTACAAGAGGAAATACGGCTCTTAAAATATCAGGCTTTAACTGAAGTAGGAGCCAGCTGAGGTGATGATGATGATGAGGAGGAGGAGGCGGAGGAGCATCAGAGGAGTTCAGGAGGTTAAACACAGTTATCTGACAAAAAATAAAAGCCTGCATGTTCAGATCCTCCACCGTGAAACTGCAGCCAATATGTTATCTTATCAGCGGCTCTTCTTTGTTTCTGCCTCCTCCTCCTCCTCCTCCTCTTCGTCTCTCTGGGAGTTTCAGACGCTGCAGCAGATCTTCCGCCTGACCTTGACTTTGAACATGAAATCGCTGCCAGACTGCAGAGAGTACGGAGGTCAGTGTGAAGGATGGAGAGAAAAAAAAAGACCTTTGATTTTAAACATTAAAAA
Source organism: Xyrichtys novacula (assembly GCA_962446985.1). Classification (NCBI taxonomy): domain Eukaryota; kingdom Metazoa; phylum Chordata; class Actinopteri; order Labriformes; family Labridae; genus Xyrichtys; species Xyrichtys novacula. The sequence goes on along the minus strand of OY660884.1, from coordinate 26,820,585 downwards.
TATTTGGAAAATGGAAGACACAAACAAGGAAAAAAAAACAAAAAACTGAAAACAAAGAAAAATGAACAAAAAAGTGTGTTAAATGTCAAATTAAATAACTGCATGTTACTGATCTTTGCAGGAGAAGATGAGAGTTAAAGAGCTTGGACCTGGTCTTCGCAGGAGAAGATGAAGGTTAAAGAGCTTGGACCTGATCTTTGTAGAAGAAGATGAGAGTTAAAGAGTGTCGACCTGGTCTTTGCAGGAGAAGATGAAGGTTAAACAGCGTGGGCCTAATCTTTGCAGAAGATAAGGGGTAAAGAGCTTGGACCTGATCCTTGCAGGAGAAAGAGTTTGGGAAGAGTTTGGACCTAATGTTTGCAGGATAAGATGCGGGTCAAAGAGCTTGGACCTGATGTTTGCAGGATAAGATGAGGGTTAAAGAGCTTGGGCTGATCTTTGCACAAGAAGATGAAAGTTAAAGAGCTTTGACCTGATCTTTGCAGGAGTAGATGAGGGTCTAAGTGCTTGGACCTGATCTTTGCAGGAGAGGATTAGTGTTAAAGAGCTTTGACCTGATCTTTGCAGGAAAAGATAAGATTTAAGAAGCTTGGACCTGACCTTTGCAGGAAGAGATGAGGTTAAGATACATTGACCTGATCTTTGCAGGAGAAGACGACAGTCCAAGACCTTGGTACTGATCTTTGCAGGGGAAGATGAGAGTTAAAGAGCTTGGACCTGATCTTTACAGGAAAAGATGAGAATTTAAGAGCTTAGACCTGATCTTTGCCAGAGAAGATGAGAGTAAAAGAGCTTGGACACGATCTTTGTCGGAGAAAATAAGGGTTAAGGAGCTTAGACCTGATCTTTGCAGAAGAAGATGAGAGTTAAAGAGCTTGTGCCTGATCTTTGCAGGAGAAGATGAGGGTTAAAGAGATTGGACTTGATCTTTGCAAGGGGACATGAGAGTTACAGAGCTTGGAACTGATTTTTGCAGGAGAAGATGATAGTATAAGAGCTTGACCTGATCTTTGCAGTAGAAGATGAGGGTGTAAACTTTGTCCTGATCTTTGCAGGAGAAGATGAGGGTCAAAAACTTTGAACTGATCTTTGCAGGAGAAGATGAGTGTCAAAGAGTTTGGACCTGATCTTTGTAGAAGAAGGTAAGGGTTAAAGAGCTTGAAACTGATCTTTGCAGGAGAACTTGAGAGTTAAGGAGCTTGGACCCAATCTTTGCAGGAGAAAATGCAGGGTTAGAGAGCATGGACCTGGTCTTTGCAGGAGAAGATAAAGGTTAAAGAGCTTAGACCTAATCTTTGCAGGATAAGGTGAGAGTAAAAGAGCTTGGACCTGGTCTTTGCAGGAGTGAATGAAGGTTAAAGAACATGGACCTGATCTTTGCAGGGGAAGGTGAGAGTTTAAGAGTTTGGACCTGATATTTGCAGAAGAAGATGAGAGTTAAAGAGTTTGGACCTAATCTTTGCAGGATAAGGTGAGAGTAAAAGAGCTTGGACCTGGTCTTTGCAAGAGAAGATTAGGGTAAAAGACCTTTGACCTGATCGTTGCAGGAAAATATAAGACCTTAAAAGCTTGGACCTGATCTTTGCAGGAAAAGATGAGGGTTAAAGAGTTTGGACCTGATCTTTGCAGGAGAAGATGAGAGTTATAGAGCTTGAACCTGATCTTTGCAGGGGAAGGTGAGAGTTAAAGAGTTTGGACCTGATCTTTGCAGGAAAAGATGAGGGTTAAAGAGCTTAAACCTAATCTTTGCAGACGGTGAGAAATAAACAGTTTTGACCTGATTTTTGCATGGGAATGTGAGAGTTAAAGAGCTTTGACCTGATCTTTGCAGGAGAAAATAAGGGTTAAAGAGTTTGGACTTGATCTTTGCAGGAGAGGATGTAAGTGAAAGAGCCTGGACCTGATTTTTGCAGGAGAAGAAGAGAGTCCAAGACCTCGGACCTGATCTTTGCAGGAGAAGACAACAGTCCAAGAGCTTGGACCTGATCTTTGCAGGAGAGGATAAGGGTTTAAGAGCTTGGACCTGATCTTTGCAGGAGAAGATGAAGGTCAAAGAGCTGGACCTGATCTTTGCAAGAAAAGATGAGGGTTAAAGAGCTTGGACCTGATATTTGCAGGAGAAGATGAGAGTAAAAGAGCTTGGACACAATCTTTGTTTGAGAAAATAAGGGTTAAAGAGCTTAGACCTGATCCTTGCAGGGGAGGATGTAAGTTAAAGAGCCGGGTCTTGATCTTTGCAGGAGAAGATGAGAGTCCAAGACCTTGGACCTGCTTCAATAAGAGGACTTGGCTTATTGTGCAGAGTTATGCTAGTACTTGCTACATCTTGAACTTCCTCTTTTCCTGAAGTCATGTTTCGATCAAACTCAGGATGGATTGACCAATCGTAAAAGTCTTCTCAGAAATAAGAAATAAGAGAGAAATTAAAGGTATCCATGTTGCTCTATAAGTTTTAATTTAAATATATTAAAATAAATAAATAAAAATAACAATAATAAAACTAAATAAACAAATTTAAATTGTCAGGATAAAAACACATAGTTAAAACATGCAGATCTTTTATCAGCTGCAGGACTCACTTCTTTGTTTCTCTGTTTCTGTTAAAAGTTTCTCCTTCTCCTTCTCGGTGTGTTCTTTTCCTCACAGTTTTAATGAAAATGTAAAGGAAAATGAAAGTCTGATTCCTGGCCTCTCACAGTCCACTGACTGTTTGCAGACGATCAATAAAAGCTAATTTTCCTTTTCCTCTGAACTTCCTGTTAACATCCTTCCTCCTCTTCTCTTCATCGCTTTGCGGCACGATTTTATTGGATTACTTGGATTATTCGGTGGGAGGTGTAGCAGCAGCTGTAGTTCACACTCCTCGACTCTGAGGATGTTAAAACGTGACAGTTTCTGCCGTCACGCCGAGAGAATCACAGCTTTTCACTCCAGGGGTGAAACCAGGATCATGTGCAGAGAGGAGATGGTTCAGAGGAGAATCTGAGAGGAAGGCTTTAAACTCCATCATGGCAAGGATTTAACCATCAGACTAACGTAACCACAGAAAAAATATGACTCAGCTGATTGGTCAGTTTGTCCTTAGGCCCCGTCTAAGGGGTCAGCTGAGTGGGATCCAGCCTGGTCGGTTCCTGAAGGATCATGAACCGTCAATAAACAAACACACAGTTATTGACATGATGGACTGGTCACACAATATCGCTCCTTGCTGGTCTGGATGTTCATCTGTTAATAGACCAGCTTCTGTCTAAATTGGAATAAACCCTCAGTGCAGTTTGACTCATAAATAGACGTGTGTGTGTGTGTGTGTGTGTGTGTGTGTGTGTGTGTGTGTGTGTGTGTGTGTGTGTGTCTTTATGCAGTGATGGAATGAAGTTGTTTTTGATTGGACAAGATCACCACTGCAGATTTTTCTCCCAAAACCAGTCAAACCCGTTTCTGAGATTAATCAGAATATTTTGTCTTCCTGGATGAGGATGTATCAGTGTGTGTGTGTGTGTGTGTGTGTGTGTGTGTGTGTGTGTGTGTGTGTGTGTGTCTTTAATGCCTGAGTCTCGTGTGTCTTTAATGCCTGAGTCTCTCTAGAATAATCTCCTCACATCCTCTGACAGATGATGAAGGCGAGGATGAGCAGCACGCAACGACAGGTTTCCTTTCAGACAGGAAGCTCATCATCAGCATTCAGATTTACGAGCAGCGCCTCCATAAAGGCTGTTTGATTAGCCGCGGCGCCGGAGGATGAGGCTCAGGTGTGCGGAGAGTACGAGTGATGAATGTGCAGGAATCTGGATGGAGGATGCCGTCAGATCACGACTTCACACATCTCAGTGTTTCTGAGCCGCACCAATCTGCTTCCAGCGCCTGTTATCTCGTGCACGTACCGGTTCCGCGAAAAAAAATAATATTTGGTTTAACCAGTTCCTGTTTGTAGAAAAATGAGAGTGAACATGAGGGACGATGGAGAGTTTTGTCAACTAGAATCTCAAGAGGCGGATAAAGTTCTCTGTGGACATGAACTTAATCTGCCTGCAGGGGACGTGAACACGAGACCGCGTCAGATTTCCGCCAATAGGATAACTCAATTTCCCCCGCATCTTGAAAGTCTACTAAAAGGTCGTATCCACCGATTGTAGCTGATCGTAACCATTCAAGTTAACATGTCAATTTTCACTGGCTTCTTTCAGTTCCTGCTGCGGATCGCCGGACTTCTAAGCTAATCGCAAGAGTTCTATTTTTTCCGGACGCCGGAGCATGTCGGATAAATTCACCACGGATTAACCCATGCTGGAAAGGAAGTCGTATTTCACACCATGCAAACGGGCGGAGACGAACAAGTGAAAGGTTTTTAGACACCATTTCATCCTGATGACACCATGGATGAGGAGATGCTGATTCTAGAAGTCTAAAAGTAGATTTCCTCCTCTGGAAGGACACAATCTACTGCTTATACAGTGCATCCGGAAAGTATTCATACCACTTCACTTTTTCAGCATTTTGTTATGTTACAGCCTTATTCCAAAACAGATTAAATTCCTTTTTTCCCTCAAAAATTCGACACAAAATACTCCATAATGACAAAGCAAAAACTTTTTTTAGAACATTTTTCAAATTTATTAAAAATAAAACGTACTCTGACGTGCTCTTTCAGCTGTGGGATCTTATATAAACAGGTGTGGCCTCCCAAATCATGTCCAATCAGCTGAATTTGCCACAGGTGGACTGCAATCAAGTAAGAGGAACATTTCAAGGCTGATCAGTGGAAACAGGATGCACCGGAGCTCAATTTTGAGTTTTATAGCAAAGGGTGTGAATGCTTATGCATATGCAACAGTTGAGTGTCTTATTTTTTATAAATTTGCAAAATGTTCTAAAAAAAGTTTTTCGCTTTGTCATCATGGGGTATTTTGTGTCGAATATTTGAGGGAAAAGGGGAATTTAATCCATTTTGGAATACGGCTGTAACATAACAAAATGTGGAAAAAGTGAAGTGGTATGAATACTTTCCGGATGCACTGTATATCTATGTGGCAATCTTTATAGAAACAACTTGTTATTGCACGATTGCACATGAATCCGCGTGTTCTTGTGAGTTCTAGCGATTACCGCTGTCCGTAATCTGCCACGAAATTTGCCTCACAAATGGATCAAGTAGGAATTGGGAGATGGCAAAAATCGCTGCCGTTCCGTATGCAGTGGAAATTCGGGGTAACATCTCAACAGAAATTTCCTGTTTTCAGCGAACAGGAGGACAAAAGGAATCTGTGGACAGGGTCTTAAAGATGTTTTAGCCGGATCTCCTGCTGGTTCACAGATTGCAGGACAGGATGGTTGTGGTCCAGAAGCTCCTCAGGTTGCTCTCACACCTGTGTCCATCACCTGTCATTATTCCTCCTCTCTTAAACAGATGCCAACAGAGTGCCAGAGGAGAATCCAGTCCGACTCTGTGATCGGGTTTACCTGGTGTTGCTTCGGCTGCTGAGAAATTATAACTCAGTACGTTTACATGACACTCAAGAAAACTGAATTATCGCCTTATTCCGATCAAGACTGGGGAGTTAAAGTGCATGAAAAAACCTTATTGCAGAAAAAGTAGCATCCATCATGTAGGACAAAAACAACACTGTACGATGCTCCATCTTCTTGCTCCAAAATGCTCAGCAGCAGTTGTAGACACGTCTGAAGTCTGGCACAGACCTGCTGTTGTTGTTGACGGTTGTATGGGATCGGAAACAGCTGAAAAGACCCATATCGCCCCCTAGTTTTGGGGAGGAGGACTCGTTCATTATGAGCTTAGTCCGATTAAGATGTACATGTAAATGCACTGAGTGTCTCCTTGTAGTCTGGATTCAGGGGGCGGACCAGGAAACAAAGCCATGATGGGGCTGAAGATGGAGCTGCGGGTTTGATTCCTTTGCAGGTGTTTACTCCACGCTGATGAAGCTGTGGGAAGAACGCTCCATCACCACCTCACCATCTTCCTCACCATCTTCGTCCTGATTTGAACCGCAGACAGATCGAGCTGTAATCCTCTCAGATGATTGTGTTTGTTCAGACTGGTGTCTGGCAAACAGCCCGCAATAACCTCTAACCTGCAATTTCATCAGCGATGGAGCGAGCGAGCAAGGGAGGGGTGTAGAAATGGAGATGTTACAGTGTGTGTGTGTGTGTTATGACTAATATAAATCTACTGCCAATAAAACAAACAGAATCAGAAAACAGTCGATTAAAATCTGAAACAGAGAAGAGAGAAAACACCGACCTTCAGATATGCTTCTCTGATGGACCCCGTTCACTTCCTGTTTACTTCGTCACTTCCTGTATACTGATCTGACCTTAGAGCTTCTCCTGTGACCCCTGCAGCTGCACCCATGGATGAAGGTCAGGATCAGTCTGAGACCTCTCCGAGGTTTCTCCAAAACAGCAAATTTAACCCGTCAGCAAACTGAGGCGAAAACCTGCAGCTCCATCTTCTGTATAGGTCATGACGTCTTAAAGTAGACGGCCTCATAAATCTGATAAAGGAGTAAGCTGCGGCACCAATGACCCCATACATCACTGAAAGGTCAGCGGTCTGAAGGCGTGGAAGCTATCAGGTTTTTCAGAAAGATCTACAACAGGGTGTGAGTAATGAGAGAAACACCTGCCGACAAAAAGAGACACATTAGTATGGAGGTGAGACCAGCAGAGACCTTTACAGGGATGGTATGAACAGGGGGATGTTCAAGGTCTCCAGGACAAAAACTGTTTTCACAGTGAGAGGGAAGATCTAAACATGTCTCATAAAGCTTATTCTGATGTCTGTTTGATCAGGTCCAAGCTCTATGACTCTTTTCTTCTCTTGCAAAGATCAGGTCCAAGCTCTTTCACCCTCATCTTCTCCTGCAAAGATCAGGTCCAAGCTCTTTAACCATCATCTTCTCCTGCAAAGATTAGGTCCAAGCTCTTTAACTCTCATCTTCACCTGCAAAGATCAGGTCCAACCTTCTTTAACTCTCATCTTTTCCTACAAAGATCAGGTCCAAGCTCTTAAACTCTCAGCTTCTCCTGCAAAGATCAGGTCCAAGCTCTTTAACTCTCAGCTTCTATTGTTCCCTTGATGGTAGTGTCCAATAAGAGGCAACCAAAGATCAACAAGAGACGAGAAAGTTCCTAGCTTGTCTGCCAAATAAGAAATAATGGTCCTCAATGTTTAGAAACAAGCAAAGAAGAGATTATGAGCATTATGATGTGGTCCTCAGTCTCATCCCAGACAGGAACTGCTTCAAGGAGTGGCATAAACAACTGTAAATAGTAAAAAAAAAAAAAAAACACCTGAAAAAATTAGTGTAAATACATAAATAGTTTCTGTTGTGTGTTTGTTCCAGACCCAGTATTTCTTCTCCTGATAGCCAAGACTTGAGAGAATGATGTGCAGGTGAGAAAAGGCTTGGTCACTGCAGATTTATGTGTTTTTTGAGTAAAGTACTGTTGGGATCAATTTCCATTTGACTTTGATGGTACTGAATCTACTGTCACATTCATTTTACATCATTTTTGCACCCATAAACTGCCAGCTGAGGTTGTCCTGAAAAAAAAAGATGTGTATATATTTGCTGTGCTTGGGATCTAGTTGATACATAGATTTTTACAAAAAAAAACAAAAATAGCAAAATATAGCTGGGAGTTCTAAGGGTTAATGGACCACAGCTTTATGAGAACTGAGGCCCTGTGGAGTCCAGTGGGTTATTGTCCTCACTCCTCACACAGATATATATATATATATTCACAGTTCCTCTGAGTTTGCAGGTCTACAAAGTCCCCGACTTCATCGACCCTCAGTCCACCTCCACAGACCACGCACTCGTCCCCATTAGCGTTAAGAAAAGGTTCATGATCCAAACTGGAAACAATCGGGTCCTTCAGCAGAATTACTGCAGAGAGAGTTCAAACAGGAATATTACATACATCATTTATGAGCCGCTAGACCCGCTCCCTCGCTCTCTCTCTCTCTCTGTTTGTAATAAGCTCCAGTTATCCTTCCAGCTATATTGTTTCTCTCTCTCTGCAGTCCTTTTCCAAACAGAGCGTCTAACTGTGGATTCAGTCTGCATACAGAGGAAGGGGGGGGTAAAGTATCAGGCCTGAACCGCCCCTTTAATTTCTGACAAGACATTTACTGTGTTGTGGTCGTTTCTAACACCAAGTCCACCTCTCATGGTTATCAGGACCCCAGGACCGGTGTTCTGTAAATCCATCCTACCTGTTGAGATGTCCTACCAGTCGACGGCATCACATCACTCCAATTTTAGCCACTGGCTTCCTGTCAGTTTTAGAATTGATTTTAAGATTTTATTGATTACTTTTAAAGCACTCAAAGGACTTGCTCTGAGCTACATTTCAGAGCTTTAATACAGCAGCCTCAGATCCTCCGGCGAAGGCCTCCTGGTCATTCCAAAGTCGAGGCTCAAACCTAAAGGTGATAGATCTTTCGCCATCAGAGCTCCTCAACTTTGGAACGACCTGCCAAAGGAGATGAGGCGTGCAGAGACAGTCGCTTTTTTAAGTCAAATTTAAAAACTCACTTTTACAGACTAGCTTTTATGTGATGACATCTCTTTTTTTTTTTTTCTTTTTTACCTTTTTATCTCATTTTGACCTACTGTCTTTTTAGCCTTTGTTTTACTTATAATCTTTTCTTATTTAACTTTTTAGTCCTTTTATTGATTTTATTGTTTTTTTTTTCTTCTGCTCATTTTTGTTATTCCATTTTATCATTAATAGTATCATCATTATTATTTAATCATGATTTTATTATTATTTACTATCCTGTTTCCTGCTTTCTACCCCCTTTTTTTACATTTTGAAAACGCTTTTCTGGTCCGAGTTTGATCAGTCGTTTTCCCTGTCGGATGAAGAGCAGTAGCCTACAGTTCAAAGTATACTGTAGATATCTACAGTATATATACATATTTTTTATAACTTTATGAAAAAAAATTAAAATCTTATAATTAATCGGTAATCTGAATTTTTTTCTCCCCTAAAAATAGGTATCAGCATCGGCCCCAAAAAATCCATATGGGTCGGGCCGTAGTATGTATGTACTCTCACGCAGTATAAAAGGGTTCCTTGTGTACAAACAATACTAGGTGCGCGTGCAACCATGGCGCAAAAGCCTGCTTCAGTATGAACTGATATCAATGAAGATGGCGTATTGTTTGCTAGTTCAGACACAATTGCAATAAAATGTCATTTCACTGAAAAATCGCTTTGAAAAACACTTGCTGGAATATCCATGAATTTCACTCAAGGTTGTGATGTTGTTTTAGATGTTTCTAATATCAGGAGCACGGTCATAATGTTTGCTGATCGTTTGTTTTGCTGATTTGTACAGTTTACAGCGCAACAGCTCCTTGTCATTTTCTTTGACTCTGCTAGTAAACAAATAAGAAATGTCATGCTTTCTGCCCCAAGGCTGCGCGCTCATACCTGCGATGATGTTGCACAGAAACCCGTCTCAAAGTGCAGCTAAATGAGTGAATTTAACCAACTGTTATAAACTATTGCATCGCCCTGTTTGGGCTAGCGCTTTGACATGTGGCGCAGAAATGAGCATTAATATTATGGTAGGAAGTTTCAGCAGGTGGAAAACCCCCATCAAATTATGTCTCTACACAGATATATGCTGCTGGGACGTTGTGACAGTCTTTCTCGTTGCCCAGAAGTGGAGTAGATCCTCGGTTGGGGGTATTAAAGGATCTGTACTTCTCGACTTCATCTTTGTCGTCTGCAGTGACATTACTCATCAACCTCTCCAACATACGTCTGTCCAGCATATATCTATGTGGAAGCATAATCTGGTGGCGCATTTCACCCCCCGAAATGTCCTACAAGCATAGATCTATGTGGAAGCACATTCTGACTTCCTGCATAAATCTACGTTTTATTAATATTTACGAGGTCAGCCGTGTTTTAGCATCCTATTTCCATGAACAAAGACATCGAAATAAAAAAAATGAAAATAAACAAAACAGGAAGCACACGGTAGGATTTTAAATCAAAAAGACCTCCTCCTGGATCCTGTCCGATCCTTTAAAGGAGACTTTGTGTGTTTGTTCCCTTCTGACAGTACAAGTCCCCCTTAGTGTCTAAACACAAACACACCTACACATACATTGTTGCCAGTACATCTATCTGCTCTCTCTCTCTGGCTGACTTCCTCGCCTCATCTTCATTCTTCTTCTCCCTCTTGAGGCTGGAGGACATGACCAATGAGAGACATTCATTCTCCCACAGCATGTGTGTGTGTGTGTGTGTGTGTGTGTGTGTGTGTGTGTGTGTGTGTGTGAGTGTCTGCCTGTGTGTGTTTACCCCTGCAGTGGTGTGTGTGTGTGTGTGTGCGTGTTTGTGTGTGTGTGTGTGTGTGCTGCTAGAGGAGCATTTGGTTGACTGATCTTAATAACTTTGCTATCACACAAAAGCACAGATCATACACAGCTATCTATCACACACTGCAGGGTGTGTGTGTGTGTGTGTGTGTGTGTGTGTGTGTGTTGTATGGACACACACCATTTGTCTACACTCTATGGGGAGTGTTCTGGTCTCATGGGAATGCTGTCTGCCCCTGAAATCATACAAACATCCATCAGGTTCCTGCACACACACACACACACACACACACACACACACACACACACACGCACACAAACACACGAACACACAGACCTGGCCCTGCCTGAGACAATGTTGAACATCAGACTCCCCGCAGTGACCCCTGTAGGTGGTGAACAACTATTTAGCCCGACCTTGTCTAACCAGAGTGTGAACATCAACCTCTCTGGCCTCTCATTAGTCGATTTTCCAGTTCCAGTGCGAGGCCACACCTCCGAAAAACAACCTCCAAATACATAAAAAATGAAATAAAATTTTTCAACAGATTTTCAACCTTTGAGAAAATACTGGTTTAACTCTCAAGAGTCCTCTGACTGCCCTCCTCTCTGCTAGATCTTCTCCCCTAGATCCTGTCTTCTCTGACTTCCCTCCTCTCTCCTGGATCCTTTCTCCTAGATGCTCTCTCTTCTATTTTCCCTCCTCTTTTCAAGATCCTCTCTCCTAGATCCTCCTTCCTAGATCCTTTCTCATCTGATTTCCCTCCTGTCTTCTAGATCCTCTCTCCTAGATCCTGTCTCCTCCAACTTCCCTACTGTCTCCAAGATTCTCTCTCCTAGATACTTTCTCCGCCGACTTCCCTACTGGCTCCTTAATCCTTTCTTCTAGATCCTATCTCCTCTGATTTACCTCCTCTCTCCTAGATCCTCTCTCCGAGAGCCTGTCTCCTCCGACTTCCCTCCTCTCTCCCAGATCCTCTCTCCTAGATCCTGTCTCCTCCGACTTCCCTCCTCTCTCCGAGATCCTTTCTCCTAGACCCTCTCTCCTCTGATTTTGCTCCTGTCTCCTAGATCCTTTCTCTTCTGGATTCCCTCCTCTCTCCTCGATCCTCTATTCTAGATCCTGTCTCCTTGATCCTCTTTCCTAGATCCTTTCTCCTCTGATTTTCCTCCTCTCTCCTAGGTCCTCTCTCCTAGATCTTCTCTCCTAGATCCTGTCTCCTCCAACTTCCCTCCTCTCTCTTAGATCCTGTCTCCTCTGATTTTCATTCTCTCTCCTAGATCCTCCTTCCTAGATCCTGTCTCCTCTGATTTCCCACCTCTCTCCTCCTCTATTCCAGATCCTGTCTCCTTGATCATCTTTTCTCGATCCTTTCTTTTCTGATTTCCCTCCTGGCTTCTAGATCCTCTCTCCAAGATCCTGTCTCCTAGATCCTCCCTCCTCTAATTTCCCTACTCTCTCCTACATCCTTTCTCCTTGATCCTGTCTCCTCTGATTTCCTTCTCTCACCTAGATACTCCTTCCTAGATCCTCTCTCCAAGATCCTTTCTCCTCTGATTTCCCTCCTCTCTCCTTGATCCTCTCTCCAAGATCCTCTCTTCTCTGATTTCCCTCCTCTTTCTTAGATCCTTTCTCCTACACCCTGTCTCCTCTGATTTTCCTTCTCTCTCCTAGATCCTTTCTCCTGGATCCTTTCTCCTCTGATTTCCCTTCTCTCTCCTAGATCCTTTCTCCTCACATTTTTATCCTCCCTTCCAGATCCTCTCTCCTATATCCTCTCTCCTCTGACTTCCCTCCTGTCTCCTAGATCCTTTCTCTTCTGGATTCCCTCCTCTCTCCTCGATCCTCTCTTTTAGATCCTGTCTCCTTGATCCTCTCTCCTAGATCCTTTCTCATCTGATTTCCCTCCTGTCTTCTAGATCCTCTCTCCTATATCCTCCTTCCTAGATCCTGTCTCCTAGATCCTGTCTCCTCTGATTTCCCTCCCCTCCTCTAGATCCTGTCTCCTAGATCCTCTCTCCTAGATCCTCTCTCCTCTGAGCTGTGTCATTAAAGCTTTGAGAGCGCCACCTAGCAAGGTGGCTCTGTAACTTCTCTCAGTCTTGAAGGTCTTGGGTTTGAGTCAAAGCTCGCGTGTTTGCCTCGCCTCGTTGACTCTGCCCCCCTCTCGGTTTATCGGGTTCCTGGTCCGCTTCCTGTCTGAGCGGCGGCCGTACTCTGTGATCATCCTCAGATGGTTTTTTAAAATGTTTTCTTTTTCATCCTGAAGAGTCGAGTTCACGGCTGACAAACAAACATCAAAAACTCCGACAGAAGCTCGCTGCTCACTTGACTGTCAGCTCAGCTGTGTGTTCACACACACAAACAAATACACACAAACAAACATGCACACACCAGTCTGAAAATTCCCTCTGAAGTCTGAGCGATCAAAGTGAGGAAACAGTCAGAGGTTCATCGCTCTCATTCAGCCGACAGAGAACATGAAAACAGCTTTTATAAACTGACACTGAGATTTCAGACCCTGGAGTGTCACTGAACGCACCACCAGAAGATGTCACGTGTTAAGGGTTCAAGAAAGATGCCTTGAAGGTCCTTACACACTGGGGCCGACGCGAATAAAGAACGCAAAAATACGAAATATTCAAGCCCGATGCGATTTTGCAACTTTTCAGCAAAAAAGACGCACTCCGGGAAGACCTTTCCTGGGGAAAAGGTCTTCTCCTTTTCCTTCACCTCTGATTGGCTCAAAAAGCTGGAAACGTCATCACACGCTCAGGCCAAACGGTCAGCACTTATAGCCAATCAGAGGCGAAGGAGGGCGGGACCTTCCTTTAGCATAATACAGCGTCCCGGGTGGAAGTGAGAAGACAAAAATGGAGTCTACTTCAGTGATGGCGAATTGGTACTCCTTTTGCTTTCTCAAAAGAAAAAGAAACGTAGCACATAAGTGCATCCAATATTACAAAAAAGAAAAAGGTAAGATAACACTTGTTTAAAATGTACCTATTTAGTGAGAGGAACGTCACGTTTGTTTGTTCACAGTTCCAGCTGTACAACAAAGACATTTAGCAAACTGTTAAAGCACACAAACCATCATCGAATAAGTAATCCAACGCTATGACTCTCCACAAGTTGTCCTTCAGATCATTATCTTTGTAATATTTGTGTCTTTTATCAAAAAGCACTCTGTTCCCCGACACGTAGACAATCAGCCAGTCGGCCATGTTGGATATACCGATGAATCGGATGTCGCAACAACACGAAATCTGATTGGTCAGAAGTGGACATACAGTATGCAAAACTTTAGAAAAATCGACGTGATCCGAAAAAATAAATGCCGCAATATCGCAGGACGGGAAAACTTTGCTGATGTAAATGTTTGTATTGACAGGATATGGGTTCGAAAAAAAATATCGATGTCCGAAATAATTGCATGACAAAAACGATCCCGGTGTAAAAGGACCTTTAATTTTAGAATAAAATCAGAATTATTGATTATAAAAGCAGCTGAAAGTCTCTGTTTGGTGTCTGCGGGTCTGTTTAAGAGGACAGGCTGTGTAAAAGGTAACACCCCGCTCCCATCTCCCATAATCCTCCATGTTTGGTCCAAGGGGATAATGAGTCTTTACTGTAAGGAAGTGTTGAGTTTTAATTCAAAAAGAGCTACAGTAAGTTCTTCAGTGTGAGCTGGATTTTGAGAATAAAAGTTTAATTTTTATGTAACTTCATCTTTAACATAAAAAAACAAAGCTGAGATTTGTTCCTGAAAACACCGACAAACACGTCCTGGAGAAGACAGAAACGAGTGTTGAGTAAGTGTGAATTTAGGAGCGAGAAGAAGGAGAAATGCAAATAAAATTCAGCTGCAGGAAAAAAAGAAAAAGAAGAAAATTCATGTTTTTATTAATAATTCAACAGTTTTTGTTCGTTTTTAAAATTCATGATCAGATTTGTTTTCTTCCAGGAAGCTTTTAGAGGCAAAGAGTCAGAGTGCTGCAGTGAACGCCTTCGTGGTTTCAGCTACATCCTCTATCTACACACTCATATACACACACATGTGCACGCACACACACGCACGCACATACACACCAACAGGCTAACAGCTGTAGAGTCAGTGGTCTTACCTCCCTGAAGCAGAGTGACTCAGTGTTGGAGAGCGGCGCTTCAGTGGCAGCCAAAGAACCAACCAGAGAGCGTGCACACACACACAAATACACAAATACACACACACACACACACACGCACGCACACGCACACACACACACACACACACACACACAAACACTCTACCCACCATGAGTGCAGATTAAATTGATCGCCCTGCGGGATCACAACATGACTCACCATTATTCATGAGCGCCCCAGTGATCTCTGTGTGTGTGTGTGTGTGTGTGTGTGTGTGTGTGTGTGTGTGTGTGTGTGTGTGTGTGTGTGTGTGTCCAATAAAGGTAAAAGCTCACACACATCTTAAGTGAAGCTGAAATAATGTTGTTTTTTATAAATAAAGGACAGAGACCGATGCTGTTCTTGTCCTAACATTATCCATCTGATGCTTGATGATGTTGCTAGGCAACAGGAACTTCCTAATTACAGGGAACTAATATCTATGCAGCGATATTAAACAGACAATCACAGTTACTGAACTCTTGAATAAATCCAGTTTGGTTCTGGTTTGGAACAGGTGTCCTGATGGAGGTCCGGGATTCATGTTTTCAGACTAAATCTTCATTGAAGTTCAGGAGATGGATTTAGATTAACTAAAGACAGAGAGTTAGGATCATCCTGAACTCATGTTTAACATCTAACCCAGGATTTCCACAGCATCTTGGACGGCGGCGATTTTCGCCATACACCAATTCCAAGCGGATCTGTTTGTGAGGCGAATTTCGTGACGGATTATGGACAGCATATACTCACAAGAAGCCACAGATTCACGTTCGATCACGCGATAACTAGTTGTCTCTATAAAGACAGCCACATACATATAAGCAGTAGATTGTGTCCTTCCAGAGGAGGAAATCTACTTCTAGACTTCTAGAATCAGCATCTCCTCATCCATGGTGTCATCGGGGTGAAATGACGTCTAAAAACCTTTCACTTGTTTGTCTCCACCCGTTTGCATGGTGTGAAATACGATCCGCCTGAAACACGGGGTGTTTTATTTTGAAAAGAAGCTGGATGTTTTATTTTGTGTCTGTGCCTGACTTCCTTTCCAACACAGGTTGGTCTGTGCTGAATTCACCCGGCATGCTCCAGTGTCTGGAAAAAATAGAACTCTTGCGATCTGCAGAGGGACGGAAAGAAGCCGGTGGAAATTGACACGTCAACTTGAATGGTGACGATCAGCTACGATTGGAGGATACAGCCTTTTCGTAGCTGTTCGTAACCTTGAGATGTTGTTTTAAACTGAGGATGCAGCATCTATGATTTCCAGTTCTTTGTTGAAAGGAAAACTGGACTTACTTGGGACGTCTCAAGTCCAGTTGTCCTTTCCAAAAGAGGGTTAGATTTTGAAATTGATCCGCAGAGGAACGGAAAGAAGCTGGTGGAAATTGACACGTTAACTTGAATGGTAACGATCAGCTACGATCAGAGGATATGACCTTTTCGTAGACGTTCAGGATGAGGTGGAAATTAGGGGTAAGTGAACCAAAATGATCTCTGGGGTTCCACAGGGTTCAGTTCTCGGTCCTCCTTGAATTTGTGTTTTTATTCCTCAGACTTCTAAAAAAGACCAAAAAAACACAGACAAAACCAACAAAGAAGAAGAAGAAGGAGAAGAAGAAGAAGGAGAAGAAGAAGAAGAGCGCAGATGTAAACAGTTTTAAATAAAGAGATGATTAAAGTTTGAGACCATGAAGCTGGACTTTTCATAAACTTTGTTCAGTTTTGGTTTTTTTTAAACTTCACTGCAGACGTCTAAACGTTGTTGAAGTTTGTGGAGTTTGTTATGGTTGAACTTTCTTCTCTGTTTTGATGGTTGTTCTTGTTTGCCTCAGGACAGTCCGTCACATAAATATCTTTGAAATGCTGATTTGAGGAGATCTGAGGTCGGATCAGAAACCTAGCGATTTGTTGCTGATGTTTTTGTCTCTTACATCAGGAAAACCTCTGACCTCTTTTGCTCACAATGGAAGAACCCTCAGACTTTAAACCATCCAGAGTCCTCAGACTTATTTGTCAAAGTGTAGTCTCTTTAAACTCGTCTGTGTCCTCCGTTTGTCCTCGCTCTCCTGCTGCTGTCTCCTCTTCCTCTGACTGAGACAAACAGCTCTGTCAGCAGCTCTCCCACACACTCCTAAACACAGAAAATAAAGCATATTTAATATTTGAAAATCACCGCAGAGGATTGGAGCTGATCGCCGCTTTCACAGCCAAACCCTGCAGCAGTCCGCCGAACAGAGGAGGAGTCTGTTTCATGAGCGAACTCCTGCTGAGAGGAACAGATCTGCTGTGAAAAATACAAATCAAAGAGCGGCATGCATCATCCGCAGACCGCTCTGATGGAGTCCAATGACACAAATCCGCGCAGAAAAGGTTTTTAGAGAGTCCACTGAACCAGGTGTCTGTCCACAGGTGTGTGTAATAAAAAAAAAATCGAAGACTTTATGAAAATATTAAATCTGATTTTCAGGATTACCTGGAAAAATTATGACAGAGTAATAGGGCCACATTAAGAAAAAAAAAGAATTATAAAGACTTGGAGATTACAGTCATTACTAACGAGAATATTCGAGAATATAATGACTTTATTCATGTAATACATGAATTCATTACAACTTTCTTCTCGTGAATAGTTACTTTATTGTGATTTTATTCTTGTAAGAAATGATTTTTTGAGACTTTATTCTCGTAAATAATGATTTTACAATGACTTTATTAACGTAAATAACGTTTTTATTACAACTTTATTCTCGTAAATAATGATTTTACAATGACTTTATTCTTCTAAGAAATGATTTTATGATGACTTTATTCTTGTAAGTAACAATTTCAACTTTATTCTCGTAAGAGAATTTTTTTTCTCGTAACTATTTTATTGAGACTTTATTCCCGTAAGGAATGATTTTATACGACTTTATTCTTCTAAGAAATGATTTTATAAGGACTATAGTCTTGTAAGTAATTTCATTACGACTTAATTCTCATAAGAAATGATTATCCCACAAATTTATTCTTGTTAGAAATGGTTTTATTACAACTTTAATCTCATAAATCATGATTGTATTACGACTTTATTCTCAAAAGTAATGATTTAATCACTATTTTATTCCTGTTTATAATGATTTTATTTCGACTTTATTCTTGTAATTATTTTATCGCGACTTTATTCTCATAGGTCATTCTTTTATTACGACTTTATTCTAATAAATAATGATTTTATCATTAACTTAATTCTCTTGAGAAATTACTTTATTACAACTTTATTCTTGTAAATAACAATTTTATTACGACTTTATTCTCATAAATGATGATTTTATGATGACTTTATTCTCGTAAGAAATGATTTCATTACAACTTTATTTTCCTGTTATGATTTTATTATGACTTTATTCTCGTAAATAATTATTTTATTACAACTTTATTCTTATTTGTAATGATTTTATTACTACTTTTTTGTCCTAAATAATTGTATTTATTACAACTTTATTCTCGTAATTACTTTAGTATGACCTTATTCTTGTAAAAAATTGACTTTATTAATACTTTATTCTTGTAGGTACTTGATCACGACTTTATTCTTGTTAATAATTAATTTTATTACAACTTTATTCTCGTAATAATTGATTTTATTACTTTATTTTTGTAATTACTTTATCACAACTTTATTCCCATAAATAATTTATTTTATTACAACTTTATCTTTGTTGGTAATGATTTTATTAAAACTTTATTCTCATAAATTATTGATTTTCCTACGACTTTATTATTGTAAATAAAGTTTTTTTTTACAACTTTATTCTTGCTAGTAATGATTCTATTATGACTTTATTCTCGTTGGTAATAATAAAATCAGTAACGATTTTATTACGACTTTATTCTCATAAATTTATTATGACTTAATTTCACAAATAATGATTTTATTAATCCTTTATTCTTATTACTTTATTATGACTTGATTCTCCTAACCAATGTTTTTTACAGCATTATTATCATAAATAAGGATTTTATAACAACTTTATTTTCAGTAGCAATGATTTTTTACGACATTATTCTCTTAAATGATTACTTTATTATGACTTAACTCTTGTGAGAAATGATTTTATTACAACTTTATTCTCGTAAGTAATTACTTTTATCTAGAAGTCTTAATTTTTGTTTTTCCTTAATGTCGTCCTTATACTCTGTCGTAAAATATAAACTTATTTTAATTGTTTTTTTTGTCTGCATTAGTATTATATTCAGGTTACAGCTTTAGAGATTACACCCACTTAAACAAGAGTTAAAACACAGACAGGCCCTTTAATTTGGTATTATGATGATAAAATACTGTCTGACTGATTCAGGACATGTTTTTAAAAAAAGTGTGTGTGGTCCTGAAATAACGCTGAACAAGACAGGGAATCAAAATGATCACCGGAGTTCCCCAAGGCTCGATCTTCGGTCCTCTTTAGTTTCTATCAGGACTCACTGGTCCAGCTGATCTTCTCCTTCAGACAAACATGGATCATAAAAAATGAAGAGGTCGGTCCGTAAATGAACAGAAGATCACCCCTCCTCATTCGTGTTCATCCCACGTTTAAGGAACTTTGTTTAGTCTCCAAATTCAGCAGCAGAGAAAATAAAACAGGACGAGTCTTTGCTCAATAATTACTCTGTTTCTCTCCCTCAGGGGGAAAACCATCCAGCCAGTCGTCTGTGATTCTGTGTTTGTGTGGTTTATAATCCCATCTGTCGGCCGAGCTGTCACCTGCAGCAGATACAGTGGAGTCATAAACAATAAGTGACGGAGATATCAGAGGAAGACAAAAAACAAACAATAACTACAGAGTTACAGTTTCACTCCGAAACACAAATCAGACAGAAGACAGAGCGAAATATGGAGTTAGTTTCTGCTGAGGGGACAATGTCAAGATCTGGATATACGGATCCACCCAGAGGAGAACAACAACACCTCCTCAGAGAGATCTGACATTCACTCTGGATCTGGTC
The DNA here is from genome assembly GCA_962446985.1 of Xyrichtys novacula. Classification (NCBI taxonomy): domain Eukaryota; kingdom Metazoa; phylum Chordata; class Actinopteri; order Labriformes; family Labridae; genus Xyrichtys; species Xyrichtys novacula. The sequence continues at coordinate 26,801,067 of OY660884.1, read as the reverse complement.
TGAAGTGACTGGTTCTGAAGTGATAGTGGGTCTGAAGACGGAGAATAAGAGATAGAAAACAAACACGGACCAAAGCTCAGAGAAACTCTCAACAGAGAAGAGATTTACAGGCGGGGTTTAAGTTCATTATGAGTTTAAACTTCGGAGTCGGAGTTAGTCAAACCGTCTACATCAGGACCCTAAAAGTCCAGTTTCTGTTCTGAAGGGTACTGTTCAAAGGGACTCAGTAGACCAGGATCTCCTGTAAATAAAAACCACTTAAAATAAAATAAAACCTTTAAGGTGCTTGAGAGATTTAAGTTTGTAAAGCCGAAGGACAGTCCAGTTTAGACATCGATCCGTCCATCACAAAGTTGAGAGACTCTGTAATCCCCCCCAGCAGGGGGCGACCTTCTGCAGGTGTGTGAAGGTGTGTGTGTGTGTGTGTGTGTGTGTGAGCGTGCTGATAAGCTGCTTCCTGCGCAGACCGACGGGGTGAGCGAGGATTTTTATTGGAGTCAGCAGACGACTGAAGGGATGAGGAGCTGATAACCCGCAACAGACAGGAAACACACAACTTAGTGTGTATCAAGAAAGTGTGTGTGTGTGTGTGTGTGTGTGTATGTGAAAGGAGGGATTAAGGGCAGAGGGGGGCCAGGATGGAGGGAATATCTGTCTGGGTGAACTAATACGCTGGAGGTTAAATGAAATGATCGACTGAGATGGAGGGAGAAGAAGAAACGGCCGAGGGGACGAGGAAACATCTGAGGTTCTAATCCATGAGTGTTTCAGATTAACAGCAAAGACGGCGAGAAGAAAACCGAAGATCAGAAGATCAAGTGTCTTCGATTGAAGACGCGAACTATGTCGGGTTTTTTTTCTGAGCTTCGTGCATTTAACTGTGAAATAATTGAATTAATTCAACATTTCACATCTTCATTTCTGTGGAAATGATGTTCACCTCAGTACAGAACCTGGTTTATGCTTCACTCAGTGCGTTTACATGCACAGTTTAATTGGACTAAGCTCATAATTCGTTTTTTTTCACTGAATCGCACTTGTCTCTTTGTTCTCGTATACATGCAGCTGAGAAAATCGAATTATTGACGTGAACGTGTCCTCCTTCCCAAAACTAGGGGGCGGTATGGGTCTTTTCAGAGGCGCTGTTTCCGACCCCATACAACCATCAACAACAACAGCAGGTCCGTGCCAGACGTCAGAAGTGTCTACAACTGCTGCTGGGCATTTGGAGTGAAAAGATGGAGGATTGTACAGCGTTGATTTTGTCCTACATGATGGACGCGTTACTTTTTCTGCTGATGAGATGAACGCTACTCCTCTTTTCTGGTGTTTTTGTTACGGGGTTACGGGGCGTGGCGCAGGCATACATGCATTGTCCGATCATACTCCAACTACGCTGGTTACATGGTAGAAAAAAAATCGAATTTCAATTGCATTATCTGGGTGTCTTAATCGGAGTTCTCTGACTCCAATCGGAGTTCTCAAACTCCGATTATAGTCGGACTAAGGTGTTTACATGCACTTCAGTTGTCTGGTCTAAATCGGAGTAAGGTGATAATTCGGCTTTCTTCAGTGTCATGGAAATGTACTGAATGTGAGTCTGCAGAGCTCCGTACCTGCACAGACTGCTGGACCTCAATGATGTCACATGAAAAACTGCAGAGGAGGAGGAGCTATGTCAAGTTGGGTTGAAGTAAGTCTTACTTTGAGGTTGATCACGGATTTACTGATGCGAACATGAAGAAGACGCCTTCATCTACAGACGGAGTGACAGCGTTACTCTGTCTACAGAGCGGTATGGTCAGGTTCTGGACCTGCTGCGTCCGTCCTTGTTGGAAACTAGAGCTGGTCTGGACTCTGGGAGGAGGTCGTAGTGTGGTCATAAATATGTGGCGCTCTCCTGCTGAAAGATCGACGGTGAGTCAAACATGAGTATTCGGTTCAGATCGTCCCTGACTCCGAGTTTCCTTCCCCTCTGTTGGCGGAGGTCAGGTGAGGTCTCGATGCTTCAGATTTCTCGCCTTTCCTTCCACTTCATGACTTCTAATGTCTTTAATGGCCTTCAAATGAAGAGCTGTTATCTGATGACTGGTTGCCAGGCGACCGCCTCATTTCGGACCATTAAGAGTTGGGAGCCGGTAGATCAGCAAAGTCTGTGTTTCTCTATGAAAGCACTCAAGTCAAATGTGTCTCTGCGGGTTCATTTTAATGCTGCTTTATTGCTCTGCTGATACTTTATGAGCTTAATTTAGCCTCTAATTTCCCTTTTATGTCGGAGTCTCTGTTATTGCAAAATGTTTTGAGCTTTTATCGACTCCCGAAAACTCCATTTAAGAAAAGTGCTGAGGGGAAAAGACGGAGAAGTGCTTGGCTTTGTTTTTTTTTTTTAATCATTATCAGGAGGCAGGAGAGTTATCAGGGTCAAGTTTAAGGAGCAGACACACATCATTTTATGAGCCAAGTCAAGAGAGATTACCATAAAACTGACAATTGACGATATACACCGTGAATAAATGTTATATCAGTGTTTCAATTCACTTCAGCAGCTGACGGGAGGTTAGACACAGCGGCTGAAATCGTTTTTAATCACAATTCTTCATCGAAAAAAGAGGGAAGAACAGAAAAATAACACCGTCATTAAGGCATCACGCTAAATCTCAATAAATGTGGAGGAGGGAGGAGACGCTAGACAGGCACGCTCCCAAATCAAACATCAGTCACTGATTGGACACAGCCGCTTGGACTCCATTTAATCATGGCTGTCGGTTAATTCATGATGTTAATGTTAATTCCTGTTATGAATGTTAATTCATTATCATGACAGACAGCCATCTTAACACTAGTGTCTGATCAGAACTGAAAAACACTCAGTCTGCTGTTGTGTCAGTCTTCTCGCTTCCACTCGGGACGCGTCTTTTTTCCCCTCGGAAAGTCGCAAAATCGCATCGGGCTTGATGTGTATAGTCAGGCGCATCAAAATTCGCCTCTGAATATTTTGTAACTTCGCATCGGATATTTGTGTCGGTCTCGGTGTGGAAGGACCTTTAGTCACAGTTAAACTCATTTTTGTTTCGTCAAGTTTGAGTCGACTTTTTCTTTTAGTCAAATTTTACAAATCAAACACCGTTATCTTATTATTATATTATTGTTACTTTTTAGACTCAAGAAAAAACATCCATTACAGACGTAGAAGACGCTTTGAGCAGACTGATCAACACATTTATTTTACCAAACATGTAGGAACACACACATGAATTTAGATTAAATTAATAAACGAAATACTGTAGCATCACATGACTGACAACATGCACAAGACACACGCTACACACACACACTACACACACACACAGGCTAGGCTAGACACGGGCTACATACACACACTAGACACATGCTACACACACTCTAGGCTAGACACAAACTACACACACGCTGGCTAGACACGGGCAACATACACACTAGACACACGCATCACACACATGCTAGTTTAGACCCACGCTTCACACACGCATGCTAGGTCAGACACACACTACACACACACAGCTAGGCTAGACACAGGGTACACACACACACTAGGCTGGACAGTGTAAAATAGAGAGTGTCGTTACATCCATGTCTTAATTTACCTTGAGTTCAGCGTGGAAAACCTTGAGATGTCTTTTCAGATTAGTGTTGTTTTCTACCGGCTTTTTCACAGTTGCACTTCTCCCTTTTTCTTTTCCCACGACTCATTCCATTTTGTTTTCCACTTGTTTGTAATTAAAGTGTGCCCAGATATCATTTCTTATTTTTGTCACCGACAACCCGGCCATGACTCCAACTCACCCAAAAACTTGCATCTAAAAGTACGGCGAGTTAGGGGATTGAGGATGTGACGTCGCAGAGGAAACAGAAAACATTAACAACACGACTAAACAGTTTCGTCTCATCTTGTTTTAGTCAAGGAAAATGAAGAGACATTTTAGCAGTTTTTATTTTGTGAACCACATTTAGCCTCGTTTTTTTCGTCAACAATATTGCATTATATATTTAGTTATGGTTATCGTCACAAGACCGCCTGTTAGAATAATGTGCATAAATGTATATAGAAGTTATCATTATTCCTCATATTCTTATGTAAGAGTTTATACTACAAGTGTAAACTGCTTTGACCTCTTTTAATACATTATATAAGAGTATTTTTATCATATAAGAGTGTTTCCCAACTTCTCTCTCCAATAGATTTACTACACAGCAGAACAATGTTCCTGTGACTAGGTCTTTCCTATCAGCAGGTGGGGGTGTGTGAGTGATGGATCCTCCGCAGTAAATCGTGGGGAGTTTTTGAGGAGGTGCCGCTGTTATCAGAAGGAGCTCATTAGATGCCGCCTTGACCTTCACATATTCACAAGTGTTCATTATTATGCTTTACTTTGCTGCACCATTTACCACCCTTTTAGAAACATTATGTAACCAGGGACTAAATAAAAGAGCACGGACAGAAAAAGAACCCTCAGTGTGGTACTGAGATATCCAGAACACATCTCTGTCCATTACTCAAACTTATCCATTGTCTTTCTCCTTTTTATTTCAGGTAAAATGCAAGCAGGTTTTAAACCTAACACCGCCATTAACGTTTCGTCTCTTCTTGTGATAAAGGTTTGTTGACGATATTTCGTCATAATTTTCGTTGACGAATGCAACACTACGTCAAAATAAGTGAAATATAAACATGCACAACAACAATATGACAGAATAAAGGAAACTTATAAAACATTGGATTTTAATGAAGCAATGAACACGGGTTAGGGAGGGTGGGGTTAGAGTGTGTGTGTGTGTGTGTGTGTGTTGAGGTTATTCCTCATATTTTTATTATACATTTAAAAAAATGATAAACTGAAGATTTATTGCTCACACTTTTAATAAACAAAGAAAAAAATGAAATAAAAAAAGGTTAATCGGACAGAGTGAGCGTCTGATTGAGGATCTTTGATTGTAATTGGAGTTTGATTAATCAGACTGAAACTGCTCATTAATGATGGATGAGGAGCACGCACACACACGCGCGCACACACAAGGAGCGATCGATACAGGCATATTAAGCCGGCATCGAGCGAGGAAATTAAAGGTTTAATTAATCAGCAAACAGCCGGTGGAGCCTGAACAGATTAACGTTCCTGATCAATAAGACGGAGAGGAGCTACTGTTGGATATACGGCCACTTTAATGCTCCTGATCAATAACAGAGATGATGCTGCTGTCTGCTGGACTGGACAGTAATCACAGCTCCGTATTAAAAGACTGAACACATTAAATTCATTTCATCCAGTAATTACAGCCGACTGTGTTCGCCCTCTAATGTACTTTTAATCAGGCAGTAATAACCAAGAGTGAGCGCCGCATTTTTATTAATACAGGCGGCGAGTGAGCGAGCGAGCGGGTTCAACATGGGACACAACTGAGGTAGTGAGGTCCACCTGAAGATACTGAGGTCCAGAAATATTTAGAGTTATGTTTAAACTAAGAAAGGTGAAGAGTTTTAACATGTCCGACCAAAAAAAAAATCACAAAATCCAACAAAATATTACAAGGAAACTAGAGATTCACACAAAGACTATGACTGAGACACACAGACTGACAAACAAACGCACAATGAACCAACAAGAACAGAGAGACGGATGAGTGATTAACAAAGGAGGGAAAATTAGGGAAGTAAAACCAGACTAGAAACACAATGAATCAACTCCTACAAAATATAACAGGAAATAAACACTGAAAACTGATCTATAGAATAAAACACAGAGAAGAGGAGGGAAACACAGACTGAAAACTCACAAGACTGGACTACAGGGGAACAGGAACACTAGGGAAAATACACAGAGAATGGACTTAAATAAAACCAAGAGAAAACTAAATGAATTACTGAACAAAAGTTTCTGGTTTACACTGAACTTTATTCAAACTTTGATTTCTGTTTGCTGTTCTCAGGTCCATGAGGTGGACCAGAGTCCAGTTTGAGGACCTGAGACCGTGAATCATCACCAGGAAAATAATCAGATTAACTGACAGTACACAGGTTTCAAAGCTGCTGATCAGTTAAGAGAAGGGCTGAGGCGATTCATCGACACAAAAAACATGCGTCGACGCGTCCCATGATGACGTAGACAATGGCGACTTCAGGTAGCCTAACGGTGGAAGCATGGACGGTAAATGAGCTGCACCTAATGCAGTGGATTTAAAAGCTACTTTATCCTGATCTGAGAGCAGCTCCTCCTGGGTTCTTCCTGACTTCCTCATTCAAATTTCCAAGATGGCCCTGTTTTCATTTAGGAGACATGAAGTGCCTTTTTAGCCTTTGTTTTACTTATAATCTTTTTATTGATTTTAATGTTTTCATTTTCCTTTATTTTATATATATATATTTAATTCCACTTTATCATTTATATTACCATCATTTTATTTTATTATGATTTTATTATTATTATTAATATCCTCTTTTATACTTACTAGCCTGTTTTCTTCCCTCCTTCTTGGTTTTATTTTGGTCCTCATGGTCCCATTTATTTTGTAGGGTTCTTGTATTGCCTGGGTTTCTTACGAAAAGTGAAACAGGCCTACAATTCAGAGGCCTGTTTTTAACTGAGCTTTTGTTTTTATGTGTTTTTATTTTCAATGTGCTGATTGAAAATGTGCCCTTGCTCTGTGCTTACAACTTTTGTCTAAGCACTTTGTAAACTTCTGTTTTTAAAGGTGCTATATAAATAAAATTATTATTATTATTATTATTATGAAGTGACCTGTCAATCAAATAACCCACTGCTAGTGCAGGAAACGCCACATCGGACGCTGCATCATACGCCTTGCATCCCATATCTAATTTATTCACTTTGAGCAGTTAGCTCGGAGTTAAAGCATCAGTTTTCAGTGTTTCCCCTCGAAATTTTTGAGGTGTGGCAGCTTTTATTTAACCGTGGCGGTGCGCCATGATTGATTGCATATAGAAGAAACCCTGTAATCTAGCGCCATGTCTTACTCAACAATGTAAACAAACACTGTTGCCAGAATTATACAGACCGCGGCCCACAATGCATTGCCATGTGTGTTTTTGGTTGGTCGAGTGTCACTGACTTTCTCACTATTAAATAAAAGATGATACGAATGTTATTTATTGTTACTTGACAGTCATTGTAACTGTGAGTAAAGGTCCTTACATACCGCGACCGACGCAAATATGCGACAAGAAATTACAAAATATTCAGAGGCAAATTTTGATGCGCCTGACTATACACATCAAGCCCGATGCGATTTTGAGACCTTCCGGGGGAAAAAAGACATGTTCCGGGTGGATGCAGGAAGACTAACACAACAGCAGACTGAGTGTTTTTCAGTTCTGATTACTGTAGACACTAGTGTTGAGATGGCTGTCTGTCATGATAGCATGTAATGAGTCAGAGCCAGTACCAGATAAGCACATTAAACTATAATCCATAAAGTAGCTGGGAGAAGCCTCCACCTGGCCACCGGGCTAGCAGGAGCTGGGAGAAGCCACCACCTGGCCACCGGGCTAGCAGCAGCTGGCTAAGGAATCTGTCTACACCACCAGGGAGACAGTGGGGCTCGCTCCATAAAGTAGCTGGGAGAAGCCTCCACCAGGCCACCGGGCTAGCAGTTGCTGGGAGAAGCACCACCAGGCCACCGGGCTAGCAGCAGCTGGGAGAAGCCTCCACCAGGCCACCGGGCTAGCAGCAGCTTGGAGAAGCCACCCCCAGGCCACCGGGCTAGCAGTAGCTGGCTAAGGAATCTGTCTACACCACCAGGGAGACAGTGGGGCTCGCTCCATAAAGTAGCTGGGAGAAGCCTCCACCAGGCCACCGGGCTAGCAGTTGCTGGGAGAAGCACCACCAGGCCACTGGGCTAGCAGTTGCTGGGAGAAACACCACCAGGCCACCAGGCTAGCAGCAGCTGGGAGAAGCCACCACCAGGCCACCAGGCTAGCAGCAGCTGGGAGAAGCCTCCACCAGGCCACCGGGCTAGCAGCAGCTGGGAGAAGCCTCCACCAGGCCACCGGGCTAGCAGCAGCTTGGAGAAGCCTCCACCAGGCCACCGGGCTAGCAGCAGCTGGCTAAGGAATCTGTCTATACCACCAGGGAGACAGTGGGGCTTGCTTTTAGTCCAGATCTGTCTTTACAAACATCATCCTGTGTTTGTTTGGTTAGTGTTAACTGTGTTGATTAGTTATATAGTACTGTGACCTTGTGCTTAATAACTGCTGCTTGGAAACGTGGCTATGAAACTCCTTCAGGAGGATATGGAGGAGATAAGAGTCATTCAACACGATGTCTGCTGAAATGGCATCTTTAACAAAGCAAAACTCCACTATAACAGATCCGCTGAAGGGTCTGTGCATTAAGAGCATGGACCAACTTGATAAGTTTAACTTAACATGTATGTGTGCATCTCAGAAGTATAGGAACAGTCTGTCTAGTTTTTAATCTTTTAAAAGCATCCTGTGTCCCTGAGCCCAATGTTCACCATTTGCAACACAATTTGATTTGTTGAGTCATTTAACCGGCAAATGAACCTGTACATCACATTTCTCAGAACCGCTTGCAGTGTATTTACACCAGTACTCGCAAATAACTCACTTGCACTCGCCCATCTGGGCCTTTTTAAGAGTATCCTCAGAGCATCATTGTAAGCAATTTGCAGTTTCTGAAGGCTGCCTTTTTTATAGTTCAGCCACAGGTGTGCGGTGTACAAAAGTGAACAATACGTTTTAAACAAAGTGAGCTTTACATCAATAGTGCAACAACCAAATTTATGTGACAATACATTTGCTCGAACATACAACATACGACACTGGCGATAAATGTCTTCATCATCTGTCAGCTGGTCTGTGATGATGTGACCATTATAACCCATTATACTTGATATCATGTTCTTCTCCAAACACAGAACACACATTAAGGAGCTGCTGCAGACCAGATGAGCTAGGACTAAAGATGACGCAATCGTCTGCGTACATGGTCTGACGTATGTCAGGAAACTGATGTAAATATTGCTCTAAATATTTTTATGAATAGATTTGTCAAGCTTGTAGATCAACATGCTCCACTCAGGAAGGCGTCTGTGAAGGCAAGTTCTGCGTCATGGATTGACAATGAACTAAGAGCTTTAATGCAAGAGAGGGATAAAGCTAAGGTAACTGCTCATACTTCAGGGAGCCCTTTGGACCGTAATCTTTACTGTAAACTAAGAAATAAAGTTACCAAGTTGAATTATGTTAAAAAGAGAGAATATTTTCAACAAAAAATTAGTAATTCTGTAAATGACAGTAAAAAATTATGGAAAACTTTGAATGAAATAATGTGTAAGAAGTCAAGAAGTTCTCCAGTGTATGTTGAATATGAGGGCAAATTGATTACTAAACCAATAGATGTAGCTAATTATTTTAAAGAGGACCTGCCATCAAAATGTAATTTTCTGTGTTTTTTGTGTCAGATAAGGTCCATATTATGTTCGTCTTATGTTGTAAATGTGAAAACAAACCGTTATGTCGTTTGCATTCTGTAAAGGTTTAAAATAAAGGAACAGGTAAACCAGGCCAATTGAAAAAGCAGGTCCCTCTGAACACCGCGCTGACCGGTGTTTCCTTGGGTTCACTGCCGGGAAAATGAACTTAAAGCTGGGCAGAATGAATGAAAACACCGCTGGAGATCTCTGGCTTCTTCTTCAACGTCCACCTCCTCTTCGGACTCGGGGTCTAAAATATATGGTTTAATACCTGCCATTTTTAGCCTTTAGAATAAGGTGACCAGACGTCCCTGATTTCCGGGGACAGTCCTCGTATTGGATGACCTGTCCCCAGCAAAAGCTGTCCCCGAAAATGTCCCCGATTTAAGCGTTTCATGAATGAGAGCTAAAATGTTGTGTGTGGGCTCGAACAACGGTTATTACAGTAGCCGAATAGGTAGAAGCACAAGTAAGCAGTCCTGAACAACAGTTCTTACGGGGGTTATTACAAGGGGCATGCGCTGCTACTAAATAGTACCGAGATTTTGTCTGTGATCACACAGCCCCTGCAGCCCCTGCACCGCCGCCGCACCGAATATCCCCGGATATCATTACAGACATCTGGGCACCTTACTTTAGCACACATTAGCAAAATGGATAAACCAAAATCCGAACCTCCACTGCTGAGCCAATCAGAGCACAGCAGGCTTCACAGCAGCGATCCAATCAGAGCAAAGCTCATTACCATAAATGTTAATGAGCCAAAATCAGTTGTTTTTTCTGTAAGGTTTTTTAGGCATACTAAAACAAACCATCAAATAACTTTTCAGCTAAAATTATGTTGCAAACATGATCAGAGGACATCAAGGATTATGAAAAATTGATAAAAATGGGTATGAAATTTTGGTGGCAGGTCCCCTTTAAGACCTTTTTTTATCAATAAGGTAGAAAGCTTGAGATCTGGTATGGAATCAAATGATGTCAACTTAACATGCAATACGATTAACAGTTTTATGAGAGAGAAAACATGTTTGACTTTTGATACAGTCAACCAACACACAGTAGAGAAAATGTTAGTCTGTCTTTCAGATGACACATCGCCTGGTGTTGACAACCTAGAACAGAATAAAGTCATTAATATCAGTATTAAGTCGTAAAGTTACCTGTTGTGAAGAAGAGTTGTTAAAATCAGCACTGTGGAGCATTTAGATAAATTGTACTTTAGTATAGGTTTCACAAACATGGAGATACTCAGGCCCGAACTACACGTATATGGATATTTATTTATCAGGATATTTTTGTTCTCCCGTCTAAATAAATGTATCTGTCCACACGTGTTAGTTCTCAAAAATATCTGCGTCCACACGTAGCCTTCAAACTCAATCCTATCTGGTGCCGCTTAAAAAAAATTCAGGAACAAAGCTAACTGATTGGCCGATGAATCGTAACAGCGTGATGCGTCATGCATTGTTTGCGGAAGCTACGCTGTGTTTTCATTCATTCTGCTCAGCTTTTATTGTGACCAATAAAAGTATTGGCCGCAGCAGACGCGTCTATGACCTGGCTGACTGGTGGATGTAATTGTATAAAACAAGGTTCACTTGCAAGGCTGAAATTAGCCCCAAAAGGGCAAAACAAACGTAAAGAATACCCTGTCTGTCCGCCATCGTTGTTGTTGTTTTTCTTTTTAATTCGCATGTGCGAGCTGCGGTTTGACGTCATCGATCCGTAAAAGTCCAACCACACGAATCCACTAAGGATACGGGATACGGATATTTTTTTATTTCTCCACTTGTTTTTCCGGATTCAGATTTATCCGGTTTGAGTGCTCCAAACTCCCGTTTTGGTGTGGTAGGGAGGCCTAATCGGACATAAATATGTGCGGTTTGAAATATATCCGCATTCGTGTAGTTCGGGCCTCAATCCTTTGGTACATGAGCATTACACTGTCATGAGTATCAGAACTTATATTTGAGATATATGAGAAATGCTGCTTTTGTGGAGGGGAAAATGGCTGGAAATGGCTGCACAGAGGCTAAATCCATCAATACAGCTGTTAATAGCAATAGCATAGGGCTTTAGTTTATCATATGAGTTTATCTGCCATGAGGTGTTGAGGTCTCTGCATGTGTAGGTTACTGACTTACTGTAATCCTCGGGTCTATCTCGTCCTTATAAAAACCTGCTCTATTACGGCGAGTGTCTGTCTTCTTCTGTAGTCAAACCGTAAGATATCAAAATCTACCCAGATACAGCAATGCTGCTTTTTGATTGGCTGTTCAGTAGATATACTTTATTTGATTGGCTTTCGCGTGGCACGCAGCTTCTGAACTCTCGGAGGAACTCAGTTGATTCCAACCTGTTCCATAGTTAAAGAGGTGCAACTTGGTGGACATCACCATGTTCATTTAAATGCGTGAGAAATACAATGTGTGGCGTGTGGCGTGTGAGCATGTGAGCGGGTGGGAATGCGTGTGTCACACGCTGAATGCGTGAGACTTGAGAGCCCTGATGTTGTATCTGAACAGGTTAGCTTACGAGCTAAAGTTACTTAGTTACACAGATTAAAGTTAAAACAAAGACGTTTATCAAACTGTTAAAGCACACAAACCATCGTCATATCAGAGATCCGACGCTATGACTCTCCACAAGTTGTCCTTCAGGTTGTTATCTTTGTAATATTTGTGTCTTTAATCAAAAAGCACTCTGTTCTCCGACACGTAAACAATCAGCTGGTCGGCCATGTTGGATAAACCGGTGAATCTGACATCACAACAACATGCAATCTGATTGGTCAGAAGTGGACACACAGTATGCGAGACTTTAGAAAAATTGACTGTCATCCGAAAAAAGAAATGCCGCAAGATTGCAGGACGGGAAAACGTCGCTGATATGAACGCTTGTAATGACAGGATACGAGTTTGAATAAAAATATTGATGTCCGAAATAATCACACGAAAAAAACACTCCCGGTGTGTAAGGACCGTAAGGTGAACATGCACCTGTTAAGGGAGGTTGCAAAGCAACAATAACCTATCAGGCTAATTACCTGAAACTGGTAAACTGAGGTTCATAATATGTCACCCAGCACTAAGTGAAGGCTTTTGGCTGTGTGTTTCTTACAGATGACTTTAGATAAGCTAAAAAACAACGTTAAGTTCTCTGTGAATGTAAAAAAATTATTGATAAAAAGGGTTTTTGTTTTGTTTGATTTCAAGAGAATCTTGAAAAAGTCATTGAATTAAACACTAATAGGACAAGTTTTTAATTTTTATTTTGGTTCAATTCATTGTTATATTAATCAGTTAATAAAAAAAAATTGTTAGAACAATCGATAAATTAGTTGATAGATTAGTCGACTAATCGAAAAAATAATCGTTAGGTGCAGCCCTAGTTAAGAGTCATGATTTTTTTTAATTTTTTTTTTCAGACTTGTTTTCTGCCGAAGGTTCGTCTGTGTGCCTCTTGGTTCTGATACTTCACTTTGAGTTAGACCTCGACTCTGAGCTGAAAAAATCACTCAGATATAAAGGATCAAGTGGACCTGATCATTAGATCTTAATGTAGTCCGAAGTCTGACAACATGTTTAATGAAACGTTTCTAAAAAACATGAAATCTAATAAAGCGTCTAAAGAGAGCGTGGCAGCCTCCCGGGGCCGCCACTTAATAAAATGAAGTATTGATTTTTTAAATGTGAAATCTATACGAATGAAATGTCATTTTTCTTCATCACTGAACTCCTGTCACACACACACACACACACACACACACACACACAGACAAACCAGAATAAAGTTAGTTTTTCAAACTGCAGTTTTCCCCCTGATCTTCATCCTCCTGTTCTGCGTTCAGACTAATGACGATGATGCATCAGATTTTTATAGCGCTTTTTTTCAGTGACCTCAAAGCGCTTTACATTGGATACATCATTCATTCGCTCACTCAGTCACCCCCTGGTGGTGGTAAACAACCTTAGTAGTCACAGCTGCCCTGGGGCAGACTGACAGGTAGATGGCTGCCAGTTTGCGCCTACGGCCTCTCCGACCACCACTGCACAACACTCACAATCACACACCAGTGGAGGACACACACTGGGATCAAGGGGTGTTAGGTGTCTTGCTAAAGGACACAACAGATCAACTAGGGATAGGGTGGGTTCGAACTGCCAACCTTCTGGTTACTGGACAACTGCCGCCCCACTGACTAACACCCTTGAGGACCTCGAGTCCAGGTCCTCCAGCTCCAGTCCCTGAGATTTAAAGTCCTGGTTAACGATCTAAGAAGCAGTTAAAAAAAAACTGATCCGTTGAGGCAGAGTCGAAAAAAGCGTCCCACCCCCCACACACAAACCTCTGAGCTGCACAATAACTCCCCCCTGAACCTTTATACTCCTCTTAACGACACACCCCCTCTGGCAGAGCAAAAAGCCGGCCGGCAGAAGATCCTACGCTAGCTTCAAATAGGATTCATCATGTCGGATTGTTTGTGACTAGCGGCAGTAAACGCCAGCTCTGCTACCGAGCACCGTCTGCAGCTGCCTGGACAGCTACAGTGTTGACATTACAGAGACTAATGAGAGTTATTTAAGTAACAAGTGCCATAAAAGGCGATAAAAATTACCTGTTCAACAAAAATTCTGCTGTCTCAGCATCTGTTTTCAGGCCCAAATCCTGGCAGAGCTTTCTCCACCGCTCCAAGGATTACCCGAAGTTTATTCCAGCTAGATTCCTAGCTTGGTCACATTTCCTCTTCGACTCCGCCCTTTCTTTTGTCAGCTTACGTTTTCTTCCCACTTTTGGCGATGGGGTGAGCAGAATAGTTTTTTTTTTTGCGTCCTTCTCCATCACAGCTCCTGAATCTAAGCTGCTACGCCACTTTTAGCCGCTCAGAGCTCCTGCATCCTGGAATGATGGCTCCCATTGGTCAATTTTTCGCAGCCCTGCACCTGCTAGGGTGAATGAATTTTTTCCGTTCTTTTATCTCTTCACTTTGTGGAGACTATAGCACCATGATCGCCATAGAAATAGGTTCATAATAATTACCAATCTCTTCAATCGTCAACCATGACTTTACCGTAAAGGACCTCAAACACTCAGTCTGTGCCGTTTGGTGTAGAGTAAATCAGGGCGTGTCCTTCTTTCTGAGTTTCAGTCGTGCAAAATCTGGCGCTCAGAACGTAAATAAACGAGCGTCGGTCAGGTCTGTTCGAGGATGGAGGCTTCAGCTGTATAAATAGTGACATGCCCGCTCAGAGGTCATAAGACTCTATAAAGGAATAAAACGCACTGACGGAGTCATGGGAGAACCTGGTCGTTCGGTTCACAGAGAGTTGGAGAAACGAGGATCTGATGTCTTAATTTCGACTTTGCGGGTGATAAAGACGCAGTCCTGTTAGCCTTTCTTCTTCTTCTGTCTCCATCATTAAAGCAAAGCGGATAATTCACCTCCAGCCCCCCCACCACTCTCACATCTCCTCCCAGTATTTTCTTCTTCCTCCTCTTCTTCTGTCACTGAAGATTCCTCTTCTTCTGGATTCTAAGTCTGGACTTGTAAATGAGGCGTCCTGCTATGTCGGCTTGCCGTGAGCATCTCAGAAAATCAGAGAGGACAGGAAGTGTTAAGGAGGGAGACTGAGCATTGTTAAACTAAAGCTCACCGACTTTCATTTCATCTTCATTAACCACATCTTCACACCCCCACAGAGCTGGTAGCTGCAGCATCACGGAGGTGGACCAGACCGCGGGGAAATGTCTGATGGTTAGTACGACCGTTTCAAATTTTAATTACCGTTAAAACCGTGTTTGATTGCTGTACTCTGGAAAAGCTCACAATAGGGCCATCCATAGCAGTCGGGCCCTAGCTCACAGTGATACTGCTCACTACAACTTGTAAACACGGCGGAGGGCAGTTTTGCGGGCAGTTCTGCAGACCGTGTTGCAGAGTTTTCCCCGCCGTCAAAGAAAACAAAGTCCGAAGTCTGGGCGTATTTGGGCTTCTACAAAGGGTTGCGAGGAAGCTTTTGTGCATCCCAGCGACCAGCGTGCCATCTGAGAGGTTATTCATCGTTTCCCCTCACAGATTACAAACCAGGAAAGTAAATATACTGACATTTTTACATTTCAGTCTCAAGTAGTGAACAAAGTCAGCAGCAGCACCTTTTGATGGAGAAAACAGACAATCGGTGTGGTTCATTTGATTTGTTTACATATTTTATGTTATTTTAGACACCTGCACTACACCTTTGTTAACATCCCTCAGGCATGAAAATGGGTCAGGGGTTGAAAAGGTGAGAAGCCGGGGGGAATAAAGTCGTAAAGTTACCTGTTGTGGAGGAGAGTTGCTGAAATCAGCACTGAGGAGCATTTAGATGAATTGTACTTTAGTATAGGTTTCACACACATAGAGATACTTAATCCTTTAATACATGAGCATTACACTGTCAGAAATTTAAAAAGAATATATGAGAAATGCTGCTTTTGTGGAGGGGAAAATGGCTGGAAATGGCTGCACAGAGGCTTAATTCATCAATGCAGCTGTTAACAGCAATAGCATAGGGCTTTAGTTTATCATATGAGTTTATCTGCCATGAGGTGTTGAGGTCTCTGCATGTGTCGGTTACTGACTTACTGTAATCATCGGGTCTATCTCGTCCTTATAAAAACCTGCTCTATTACAGCGAGTGTCTGTCTTCTTCTGTAGTCAAACCGTAAGATATCAAAATCTACCCGGATACGGCAATGCTGCTTTTTGATTGGCTGTTCAGTATATATACTTTATTTGATTGGCTTGCGCGTGGCACGCAGCTTCTGAACTCTCGGAGGAACTCAGTTGATTTCTACCTGTTCCATTGTTACAGAGGTGCAACTTTGTGGACATCACCATGTTCATATAAATGCGTGAGAAATACAATGGGTGGCGTGTGAGCGGGTGGGAATGCGTGTGTCACACGCTGAATGCGTGAGACTTGAGAGCCCTGCAGAGCAGTAAACGCGAGACGCCCGCTTTCGCTATTTTAGATGGCTCAAAACTTGGATTATTTCGCCTTGTTGTGTACTTTCAACCGCGCTCCCGTCAGGGCGGCTTTCTATGGCAGGGGTGCATTCTACGGCACAACACCGGCGTGGATAAGTCCTGCTTCTCGTTCTCGCAGCTTTGCAATGCTACCACAGGCTCTTCAAGCACTCCAAGTACACGTGAAGAGTGTGCGCATGATCGGAACAATGGAACGCAGTTTGGCCTATGATTGGTTCTCGTCAGCGAAGGAGCCAGGAGGATTTACTGACCGTCCAAGTGTCATTTAAAGGGCCGATTTCTGAAGTGCTCAGTTTACGTATTGAGTCAATCACATGATAATAATAATAATAAAAAAAAATCTGCGTCTCGACAATATAGTCGTTCCACTTTTCACTGGAGTTGAAAATAAACCCTTGAGCTGAACGTTGGAGTTGTTGTTGGAGCTTTACTTCCTCCTCTCCTGCCTCTTCAACACAACAGCTTCATTCACAGATAAATATTAGAAATTCTGACTCCCCTTCAGTAACTGGAGTTTTGCACAAAGCTGCAGCAGTTTGGCAAACTGTTGGAGAAGAATGGAGGGATTACTGCCGATTAAGAAACCCGGCTCACTTCCTTTTTTTCCGGGGCGTAATCCAGTGGCGGGCCGCGACTCCATTGCTCGGCTCGCCTGACAAAAGCCTCTGAAATCTTCCCCCGAAAAAAAACGTTCACTTCAAATATGGATTCTGAAAAGAAGTGGGGAGACGGCGTAGACACTCAAAGCTCTTAACAGGAAGCTTGGCGTGAATGTGGCGGCGGAGGAAACTGGGACAGGTGAACAGAAGGCGTCATATTCCTCTTATCGTTCCCATTCACCGCCAGCCTGCAGATTTAATACAGATCATTTACCAGTGCAGAGCTTTTATTGTGAGGGTTAAATCTGCAGAGAGGCAAGATGTTACCGGCGCCGTGGCGGCCATGTTGCTCCATTTAAAAATGATTGAAAAATGAAAAATGACGATGAAATGAATGATACCTCAAATCTTTGTCACCACCTGAAGCAGCGACTCGCCGCAGAGCACGCACAACGCAAAAAGTTACAAACCCTGAGAGGAGTAAGGAGCCCATGGCACCGACCATTCAGTCTGAGACACAAAGACCTCAATTTCATTTTTTATATTGTGATATATATTGATTTCGACTGATATGAAAAAAATATATCATGATAAACTTTTTATCTCTCTCTCCTGAGCGCCCCCTACAGGCCTGACATTTCTGACACTCTCATCCTTTTCAGGTTTCCTCTTTGAGTCTCATTCATTAAGTGTCTCTCTCTCTGATCTGTCAGCAAATCAGCTTAAAGCAAACAAAGAGAGACCATGTAGAAGAAGGCGGGGTTTAATTGTAAATCCTCAACTTAGGAGTCCAGACCCACAGCCGGGACCTTTACTATGACCCGGGTCAAGACTAGACCTCAATCATCAACCCTTCCTCCTAAACCCTGAAAGTCTCAAAGTCGACTTCAGACTTTACTGAACTTAAGTCCAAAATTCTTCAGTAAACTTCAGAACAAAAGTCTGCGTTAGATCTTAATATAAGCACACAGAAACACACTTCACACACACACACACACACACACACACACACTCAGGGCTGGGTGTAATAAAAGTGGACTCTGTGTTAATATTGTGGAGACGATGAGATGATCTGCGCTGGTCTCAGTCAGCTCCCCAAATAAAAACAGATTTATTACATTCAGAGTTCATTAAAGCTGCCGCGTGCCCACACACACACACACACACACACACACACACTCATCCGTGCACATATCTGTCAGTAGATCAGCTGCTGAACTCGAGCTCTGTACGGGACCTCAGCTAAATCTGGTTTGTGTAATCAGATCAGAACTTCTGAAGTTTCTCGAAGTGCTCTTGGTGGTGGAGCTCTTAGGGATCAGGTCCCTCTCCCGTCGGGGTTCATGAGATTCTTCTGGATGTCTGTGGCCCGTTCTCCAGCTGTCCCCCTATGATGGTGAGCTCTGAGCCAACAGTTTTCTGACGGGTCAGTTTCAGTCTGAATGAGCCTCTTTTGTTTTAGGGGGAAATGGTCTTGAGTCAGAACCGGTTCAGGAGACTTTTTTTGGGGTCGGTTTTTATGGGTCCAATAAACGTGGGACTCTTCTGCAGCTGACTTTTCTTCTCACTGAGGTTCATAATGAAACCTCTGAATTCACAGTATTTATTCACACTATTTATGGATTTAATATCAAGGTAGTTATGATATCGAACTTTTTTTCCTGTTTGACTTTATTAAAAACATTTTAAAACTTCTTTTATTTTATGATCTTCATCTCATCATATCTTCTGTTGTCCCCTGAAATATCTCTGCTTAGTTATAAACTCCAAGACCACGGGAAACCTGACCTCCACAGGGACTTGACCTCCACAGGGACCGCTGAGGAGGACCTAATCCACATCAGGACTCGCCACTCTGCAGCCCATGTTAGCACATCCTATTTGATATATATCTATTTTAAACTTATCTACATTAAATATACTTACTTAAAATTATCTACATTAAATACATCTACTTTAAATATATCTACTATACATATATCTACTTTAAACACATCCACTTTAACTTTAAATGTATCTACAATAACCATATTTACTTTAAATATATCTACTTAAAATTTTTCTGTTTTAATATACACTCACCGGCCACTTTATTAGGTACACCATGCTAGTAACGGGTTGGACCCCCTTTTGCCTTCAGAACTGCCTCAATTCTTCGTGGCATAGATTCAACAAGGTGCTGGAAGCATTCCTCAGAGAGCTTGGTCCATATTGACATGATGGCATCACACAGTTGCCGCAGATTTGTCGGCTGCACATCCATGATGCGAATCTCCCGTTCCACCACATCCCAAAGATGCTCTATTGGATTGAGATCTGGTGACTGTGGAGGCCATTTGAGTACAGTGAACTCTTTGTCATGTTCAAGAAACCAGTCTGAGATGATTCCAGCTTTATGACATGGCGCATTATCCTGCTGAAAGTAGCCATCAGAAGTTGGGTAACTTGTGGTCATAAAGGGATGGACATGGTCAGCAACAATACTCAGGTAGGCTGTGGCGTTGCAATGATGCTCAATTGGTACCAAGGGGCCCAAAGAGTGCCAAGAAAATATTCCCCACACCATGACACCACCACCACCAGCCTGAACCGTTGATACAAGGCAGGATGGATCCATGCTTTCATGTTGTTGACGCCAAATTCTGACCCTACCATCCGAATGTCACAGCAGAAATCGAGACTCATTAGACCAGGCAACGTTTTTCCAATCTTCTATTGTCCAATTTCGATGAGCTTGTGCAAATTGTAGCCTCAGTTTCCTGTTCTTAGCTGAAAGGAGTGGCACCCGGTGTGGTCTTCTGCTGCTGTAGCCCATCTGCCTCAAAGTTCGACGTACTGTGCGTTCAGAGATGCTCTTCTGCCTACCTTGGTTGTAACGGGTGGTTATTTGAGTCACTGTTGCCTTTCTATCAGCTCGAACCAGTCTGGCCATCCTCCTCTGACCTCTGGCATCAACAAGGCATTTCCGCCCACAGAACTGCCGCTCACTGGATATTTTTCTTTTTCGGACCATTCTCTGTAAACCCTAGAGATGGTTGTGCGTGAAAAAATCCCAGTAGATCAGCAGTTTCTGAAATACTCAGACCAGCCCTTCTGGCACCAACAACCATGCCACGTTCAAAGTCACTCAAATCACCTTTCTTCCCCATACTGATGCTCGGTTTGAACTGCAGGAGATTGTCTTGACCATGTCTACATGCCTAAATGCACCAAGTTGCCGCCATGTGATTGGCTGATTAGAAATTAAGTGTTAACGAGCAGTTGGACAGGTGTACCTAATAAAGTGGCCGGTGAGTGTATATACATTAAATATATCTACTTTAAACTTGTCTACATCAAACAATTCTGTTTTGAATATATCTACTTGAAACATATCTATTTTAATCTTATCTACTTTGATTATGTATCTACATTAACCATATCTATTTTAATCATATCTACTTTAAACTTATCGACTTGAAACTTATCTACTTTAAATGTATCTATTATAAATATATCTAATTTAAACATATCTATTTTAAACATATCTACTTTATACACATCTACTTTAAACATATATATTTTAAACATATCTACTTTAAATGTATCTATTATAAATATATCTACTTTAAACTTATCGACTTGAAACTTATGTACTTTAAATGTATCTATTATAAATATATCTACTTTAAACATATATATTTTAAACATATCTACTTTAAATGTATCTATTATAAATATCTGATTTAAACACATCTACTTTAAACATATCTACTTTAAACATATCTACTTTATACAAATCTACTTTAAACATATCTATTTTAAACATATCTACTTAAAATATTTCTACTTTAAACTTATCTACTTAATGTGTCTACGCTAAACATATTCATTCCTAAAATAATAACATAAAACATATCTACTTTAAATATTTCTACTTTAACTTTTTCTACTTTGACTATCTCCTTCAAACATATCTACTGTAAATATATCTACTTTAAATATATCTACATACCCACATCAGCGCCCCTAAAGGATTAGGACCTTCATCCATCTGTTGATCTAGGACTGTTGGTCCAGACTCTTGACTCCATCCATTTGAATTATGAATATCCTCAGTGAAGGATCATGGGAGTTCCCCAAACTTGTTCACTTTGTGGGTGTGGGTCTGTTGGTTCCCTGTGCGACCCGTATCAGAACTTGGACCACATAGCTGGTAGTGAGTCAGACTGGTTTTTCGATGAGGGTTGGACTCCGTCATCATGGCCGCTCATCGTCGCCGTTCCTCGGAGTCAAAGCTGCTGTTCCTCCAGGATTCCTTGCTGGTGAGGAGTTCAGGGAACGTCGGATTATTGAACTCTGACCTGCTTTAATGTTGTTGTTTAGAGGATACCTGCCTCTTTGGGTTTAATAACAGGATGGTGTTCTGGTGGGGAACAGGGATGCAGAGACCCAGTCTTTGGGTCGAGCAGAGTTTAATTTCAATAAGACATCTGGAAATGTCTGAAGTCTGGAACAACAAATACACGAGGCACCGACAGTGAAGTAACAGGTTATAAAGAATCGGTCTACATGGACAGGAAATCAAAACAGCAGATTTAATAAGGAAGCCTGCACAGAGAGCTTTAACTCTGCGCCACTGGCAAGATCATGAAAAGGCTGTCTATGACACCTACTGGAGGAAAAAGGAACTACACCCTAACCCCACACTCCACTTCAAACATTCAAGAACACTTAAATGCCAGCGATCCCACGTGACACCAGTAATATAGTTTACAGTTTCTTAGGAACTATACCTATGGGATAAAAAGTGTTCAAAAGCTTACCCTTTTAGCGATCTATGGAGGGTTTCCAGACACTTCTACACCTGCCACAAGGTTTACAATCCGGCCACAAAAAAGTTGTTTGATCAGAGACGTTTTATAATTTAACAAGCTGCCTTGATGACATCCTTTTCTGTAAAAACTTTCGACCAATTACATGGTCTCATATTCTTTTTCTATTGTTCCCTTGATGGTAATGTCCAATAAGAGGCAACCAAAGATCAACAAGAGACAAGAAAGTTCCCTGCTTGTCTGCAAAATAAGAAATAATGGTCCTCAATGTTTGGAAACAAGCAAAGAAGAGATTATGAGCAGTATGATGTGGTCCTCTTTCATTCCAGACAGGAACTGCTTCAAGGAGCGGCATAAAAAACTGTAAATAGTAAAAAAAAAAAAAAAAACACCTGGACGAATTAGTGTAACTATGCCAATAGGTTCTGTTGTGTGTTTGTTCCAATCCTAATATTTCTTCTTCTGATAGCCAAGACTTGAGAGAATGATGTTCAGATAAGAAAAGGCTTGGTCACTGTAGATGTATGAGTTTTTTGAGCAAAATACTGTTGGGATCAATTTCTGTTTGACTTTGATGGTCCTGAATCTACTGTCACATTCATTTTACATCATTTTTGCATCCATAAACTGACAGCTGAGGTTGTCCTGAAAAAAAAAAAGATGTGTATATATTTGCTGTGCTTGAAAGGATCGAGTTGTTTCATAGATTTTTACAAAAAAAAAAGTCAGACCAAAAATAGCTAAATATAGCTGAGAGTTCTTACACACCAGGCGCGAATTCGCCAGGCAAATTATTCGCCTTTATTCGTCTTTTTTTAAAACAGCATAAAGTCAATGCAAGCTTCCACACCAGCTGCGATTTTTCCGCGGGGCGAAAAAGAGGAGGAGGAAAAGACACGTCTGTAGATTATATTTTTGTATGATAACCTTTCCAGGTGCACCGCTAAATATTGGTTATCAGCTAATGAAGTTAATTACCCCTTAATGGACCTTTGCCACCCTGAAGTGTACCAAATATTTGTCGGGTCCATGGACTATATAAGGCTACGTTCACACTGTAAGTAATGATGCACAATTCGGATTTTTCGTTAAATCTGATCTTTTTGTGCGGTCGTTCACATTACAACAATGAATGCAGCATCTAATGTGAATGGAATGCGTCCGTGAATTGACCCGCATGCGCACAAAGTACAAATTGCTTTCCGCGCCTGTTTGTGTTGTCGAACAATGGTGACGTTTGTTGCATATTGATGACTTATAGGTCGGATGAACACGACCTGAACGTCCACACTGCAGTCACATCGGATACATATACGCTTTATATACACATACAGAAGAGGCCTTGGTCAGATTTGGAAAAAATCTGAATCGCACTGTTCACACATGAAAAAATCTGATATGTGTCACATATGGTTAAAAAAATCGGAATTGACCTGCAGTGTGAACATAGCCTAATTAGAGACATGTGAGATCAATTCAGTATAGAAGTCTGTATGAGGGGTATACTGACAAACAAAGGCCCAGAGGACTACAACAAAACATATTATAATCCATATTTTTATGGATAATGAGGCCGAACAAGGTAACCTAGAGATGAGAACCAATTTACAGTGCTGTGAAAAAGTATTTGCCCCCTTTCTGGTTTCTTATCTTTTGCATATTTGTCACACTTAAATGTTTCAGATCCTCACACAAATTTTAAAATCAGACAAAGATGACCTTAATAAGGTTAGCTTTAAAATGGTTAATAAGGTTAACAAGCTTAATAAGGTTAGCCTAAAATGCACAATGCAGTTTTTAAATGATGATTTAAGCTCTCCATACTTACATGACCTTATGTGAAAAGTAATTGCCCCCTGGACCTAACAACTGGTTGTGCCACCTTTGGCAGCAATAACTGTAATCAAACACTTGTGATAAGGGCTGATGAGTCTTTCACATCACATTTTGGCCCACGGTTGTGCGCAGAATTTTTTTTAACTCACCCACACTGGACAGTTTTCAGCATCAACTCATTTACGGTCACACCATAGCATTTCAATTGGCTTTAAGTTCAAACTATGACTTGGCCACTTCAAAACCTTAATTTTGTTCTTTTTAAGCCATTCAGAGGTGGACTTGCTCGTGTGTTTTGGGTCGTTGTCCTGTTGCATAACCCAAGTGTCAGTTGACATCTACAGTAGCACCAATGCTTTTTACTTTCACGTTGACTGGGCCCCATTTGTAATTATCTGAAGTATTTATCTGTATTATATCTGAATTTAATTCGGAAGATACGAGCGAGCAGGAGTGTCTGTTTGTGGGTGGGGCTTAAGAGAGGGAGGGGAGGAGCTGAGGGGAAAACTGGTTGGGAGGGGTA
This sequence comes from Xyrichtys novacula, assembly GCA_962446985.1. Taxonomy (NCBI): domain Eukaryota; kingdom Metazoa; phylum Chordata; class Actinopteri; order Labriformes; family Labridae; genus Xyrichtys; species Xyrichtys novacula. The sequence goes on along the minus strand of OY660884.1, from coordinate 26,776,773 downwards.
GAGTTTACATTCAAGATTTGTCCTAAAAACTGGAACTTCCTCAGATCCTGACTACCCCACCTTTAAGACACAGGTTGAAACCAACCCTTAACAAAGTGGGTGCATAGTAAAAGCTAACACAGTAGGAAGGTTAATTCACAATGATTTAATGTTCAAAAATTTTTGAAAAAAGGGGCTATGGGTAAGAAAACTTTCATATTGCACAAACCAATCAGTGCTCAGGTGTGTGTGCGGGTGTTTGTGGTGGTTTATTTTTTGAGCTGCATTGGTCTGACACCATGATCCAAAATAAAACAACGGTTCCAGCTCGTTGGAGTTTTAGATAAACATGGGTAAGAATCAGGATGCTTCTTTCCAGGCAGAGTTAAACCAGACAACATGAAGTCCTGAACTGTTTCTGCTTTGACTGACAGTTTGTCCTGCTGCTGGTCCAATCCATATTGTGAAAATTTGTGAAACTTTATCACTAATACTGACCTTTCTTCCAACTGTTACAGAATTATAACTACATGGTTTCTCTCATGTGTCTGATGATAACACTAGCTGAATGGGTTGGTCACAGGGTTGCTGAGCGGGCCGTCCCACCCTCCTTCATATCTCATATCTCTGGTGAGGTTTGATAAAATCTCAGAAAACACACCTGGATGAGGTTCCCTGGTTTCTTCACGTCTCATGTCCATGGAAAAATCTGATAAATTCTCAGAGTTTTGGCCTGGCTGATTCTCATTGCTCTCCTCGTGTCTCATGTCCCTGTTAAGGTTTGATAGATCCTCAGAGTTTAGACCTGGCTGATGCTCACTGGTCTCCTCCCAGTCCTCGTCACTGATTGGCTGTAACGAAGTTGAAGCCTGACTGCCGACACACTTGTGTTTCTTCAGCTGTTTGTACCAACAGAACCTCTGACCACAATCGCTGCAGCTGTAGGGTTTCTCTCCACCGTGCTGGACCATGTGGGACCTCAGATCGAGTTTACTCATGAAGCTTTTCTCACAGTCGGAGCAGCTGAAGGGTTTCTCTGCTGTGTGAATTTTCATGTGTCTGGAGAAATGCCCTTTCTGTCGAAATCTTTTCCCGCACTTGGGGCAGCTGAAGGGTTTCTCTCCCGTGTGCGTCCTCATGTGTTGGATCAGATCTCCGTTCTTGTTAAACCTCTTCTCGCACATGGAGCAGTTGAAGGGTTTCTCTCCCGTGTGGATAGTCATGTGTCGATTCAGATCCACTTTCTGAATGAATCCTCGACCGCACAAGGAGCAGCAGAATGGTTTCTCCCCACTGTGAATTCTCATGTGATGGTTTAGATGGCCTTTCTGAATGAAACTTTTGCCACAGTCAGAGCAGCTGAAGGGTTTCTCTCCTGTGTGAATTCTCATGTGATGGTTTAGATGTCCTTTCTGGATGAATGTTTGACCACACACAGAGCAGCTGAATGGTTTCTCTCCCGTGTGAATCCGCATGTGTTGGGTAAGCACCTGTTTCCTCTGGAATGTTTTCCCACACCAAGAGCAGCTGTGTAGTTTCTTGTACATTACTGGTCTGTTATCCTGAATCCTTTCCACAGAGAATAAACCTAACTGATGTTCTTTTCTCCCTCTCCAATCAGAACTGTCTTCAGTCTCTGGTTCTGAATGATCTTCAGTCTTGACCTCAATCTCTGGCTGTAAATCAGTACCAGATTCAGTACCTAAATCAGCTCCTGATTCTATCGTCTCATTTTGTGTTTGATACAGCTGTGAGGTATAAGGTTCTTCCTCTTCATCCTCACTTTTCACAATGACATGGAAACTGTCGATATCAGCCTCCTCTGGTCCTGAAAGCTGCTCACCTGTCTGACTGCTCAACTGTTCCTCTTGTTCCTCTTTGACTTGTTGGGGTTCTGGTGGGCCCGCCTGGTTCTGACTGGAGCTCCACTCCTCTCGCTCAGAGGGGAGCTGCTCTTTTCTCCCCAACAGCTGCTGGTTGTTTGGAGGACACACTAAAATACGACAACAAACATGAAATGAGAAACTGTCACTTTGTGCTGATAAAGTGGATCAAAACAGTCAGTTATTTTATGAAAATATTTGTACCACAATCAGAATCATAAATACTTAAATAATACCCAGGGGAAACGGCTTTTTGTCACAGTAACTCCAGGGCAAATAAATTAGACAGAGGAGATAAATAATAGAAAAAATAAGTATATAAAGGGATAAATAGATAAAAAAAGTAAATAAAAATAAAGAGATAAATAGATAAAATAAGTAAAAATAAAAATATAGATAAAAATAAAAACGTTATTTATTAATATTATTATTTAATGACTGATTATGTGTTAAAGGAATCTACCTAAAACTAATCAAAAGGTAACTGGGTTTTGCAGCAAGAGTCAGAGACGGAAAACTAGCGCTGTCAAAGTACCGTAAAGTTTGGAATACAGCCGCCCTCCCATTTAGCGGCTGATGTGAAGAGAATGTAAATTTACAGAGAAGCTTGAAAATGAACAAACCTGATCTGTTCAGGTGAAACTGGGGGCTGAAAACAGCTTCTAGTAACCCCCGCTGCCTCTTGTTCTCCTCTTTGGACCGACTCAGCTGCTCCTCGTACTCCGAGATCGTCCTCTCGAACAGGCCGGATATCTCCTCTGCAGCTGCGGTCAGTCTCTGGTTCACAAAAGCCCGGATCATGAGGACTTTAGACATCTTCACTGAAATACACGATATACAGACGACTGCGAAACTCAGACTGTATCATTATCTATGCTCCTCGCCATCTTGATAAAACAGAGCCACGTCTTTACATTTGAAGCACTTCCGGTCAGGCGCCTTCAAAATAAATGTTAGATAACTTTGTTGACATACGCTTGTTTCCAGAGATTTCTCAAGGAGTGATTTAAATCAAACACTTTTCTACGGTGGCCGAGAACCGCCACTGTTGCCTATAAAAAATATTGCAAAAAAAAAAAAAAAGCCACAACGGAAGTTAATGATGCAAAAAAATAGTGATGCAAAAAAAGGGGGGAGGAACAACGGAAGTTAACAACACAAAAAAGTGGCGATGCTAAAAAAAAGTTACTTACTGCGAAAATAAAGAATGCAAAAAGAAAATAGGCACAACTGAAGGTAACGATGCAAAAAAAAAAAGTGGTGATGCAAAAAAAGAAAAAACAAAGCCACAATGGAAGTTAACAACGCAAAAAAAAAGTGGTGATGCAAAAAATAAAAGAAAGAAAAAAGCCACAATGGAAGTTAACGACATAAAAAATTTGGTGATGCAAAAAAGAAAAAGGAAAAAAAAAAGCTAGAACGGAAGTGAACGATGCAATAAAAGTGGCAATGCAAAATACATTTTTTTTTAAGAAGCTACAACAGAAGGTAACGATGCAATAAAAAAAGTGGTGATACAAAGGAAAAAAAGCCACAAAGGAAGTTAACGACGCAAAAAAAAGTGATTAAAAAAAAAAGCCACAATGGAAGGTAATGATGCTAAAAAAGTGGCGATGAAAAAGACAGAATAAAAGGCCACAACTCAAGGTAACAATGCAAAAAAAAAAAAAAAGTAGAGATGCAAAAGAAAAGGAAAAAAAAGGCACAAAGGAAGTTAACGAAGAAAAAAAAAGTGGCAATGAAAAAAACAGAAAAAAAGCCACAACGGAAGTTAATGACGCAAAAAGAAGTGGAGATGAAAAAAAAAAAAAAAGTCACTCACTGCAAAAATAAAAGAATGCAAAAAAAAAAAAAAAAAAGCCACAATGCAAGTGAGCTTCCGGGGACCAATAAAGATGATGCACCGGTGTTTTACGATCTAGGCATAGAAGACGCAACCCCCCCCCCGCGCACCGAAAGTCCCGTCTTTTCATTACAGAAATCTGGTCACCTTAAACCAAGGGGGAGAAACATTTATGGCGGTATTTATGACCTATACTGCAGCCCATCACCAGAGGGTGCTGTTTTTACTCGGAGTGGCTTCACCCAGTGAGGAGGCATACGGCGCCCATTCTATATACAGTCTATGCGTTACCAGAAACTATTCAGACTGATCACGGATCTAGTTTCATGTCATGAATTTTTGCACAAGTCATGAAACAACTTGACATTAAGCATTAATGTTTGAGTGTGTATTATCCAGAGAGCCCGGGTGCGATTGAGCATTTCTACCAGACTCTAAAAAACTATGTTTCGCAAATGTCTGTCTCAAAATAATTGATAAACAAACCTCAAACCTGTCATTAAGCACTATGAGACAGATTTCATTAAAGATTAAGACATAAATAAAAATAAAATATAATAAATTTGTTATGTTCTTAGTGAATAGGCCTATTTGATAACTCTGCCCAGAAACACTGTCACAGAGCAGGAGCGCCGTTTCAACATTACGCACACGCCCCACCGTGGAGCGCTGCATTTGACTCCTAAAAGGCAGGTGTCTCTGTCTTGGCCCAGCAGTTGTTGTACACTCCTGAAAGGGTGTGGGACATCATTTGAGACAGCGCAGTTTTGCACAATATTGCACGGGCAAATGGAGTGCCATTGGCTGTGCCGGTGCAATGTGAGGACCTGATGCCCAGAGAACAATAATGAGGAGAGACTCCACAAAGGTGCTGTACAGAGGATACAGGACCTTATCGATGGATTCTGACATGTAAAGTATGAGTTTAGAAAGTGCTCTTGCTATTTAATCAGTGATAAAAATCCAATAGAAATCCATAAAAAGGGGCAGCAACACACCGTTTGGTGATGTTAATAATTATTTTTGTTCAGCCTCTGTCAGACTCTCCAGTCTGCTCTACATTACAAAGACGCAACAAATTAAAACTAAATACGTTTAATAATAGGAGCAACATACCCTATGTCATGGCAATAAAAAAATTTGAGGCATGTATGAGATATTAATTTAGATATTAATTTATCATCATGAGCAACTTTTGACTAATGACTTATTCAAACTTCAGCCACTGTCCGCTATTCCACGGCAGCGCTGTTCACCGCCTCCATGATCCTGCTCCAGACAGGAGTTTTCTGGACTGCCTTTAGACCAGTTTTGATGTTTCCAAAGAAAAAAATCCACGTTAGTTTCCACCACAGATGCGAGGACATCCACTTTCAGCTTGGAAAAGTTTCGCATCTTTGTAATATTTCTCCTCTTTCATGTTTGACCTCAGTGGGCGAGGCTTCTAAACCATGAATATTTAAGGGCGTAAACATATTAATGACGATTGATTTCAGCCGCTGCATTTATCAAAACCCGATAATACGTACGCTGGGATTGGTCAGATACGAACCTTTTCATAAATGTCACGTGTCCTATCGTACGATGAATCCTGCGCTCAGATCTGTGCAAGATTGATAAATGAGGGCCACTGTGCGGCCCTCTAAAACTCCTACAGGAAAAGTGGCTGAGCAATGATAAACCACACAATTTGTTTGATTACATCAGCAATTTCCGTTTCAAACTAAGTCGTGCATGTGAACTGGCTAAGCAAAACATGACTGTCCCAAGCAAAAATGAAAACGTGGATTGACAAGGACGCTAAAAGCCGGAGTTTTAGTCCTGGTGATAAGGTGCTGGTATTATTGCCCATTCCTGGTTTTGCTTTGCAGGCTCGCTATAGCAGCCCTTATGTAGTACTGGAAAGGTAAATGACCGAGACTTCATATTTGCAACTCCAGAGTGCAGAAGAAATAGATTATGTCATGTGAATATGTCAAAACCACCTTATGACAGAAGCCCTGCCCCTGTGTCTTTTGTCAGTCAGTACGTATACATGCAGAGCTTCATCAGACTAAGCTCAAAATTTGTTTTTTTTCGCTCAATCAGGCTTCTCTCCTTGTCCGCATATACATGCAGATGAGAAAATCGAATGATTGTCATTGAAGTGTCCTTCTCCCCAAAACTAGGGGGCAATATGGGTCTTTTCAGCGGTGCTGTTTCCGGTTGACCTCATACAACTGTCAACAACAATAGCAGGTCCATGCCAGACATCAGAAGCGGCTACAACTGCTGCTAGGCATTTTCATGAGGAGGGAAAGACAGATCTGGTGCTGTCCAATGCTGAAGCCATTGATCATGGTCAGGTAGGAGGGGCGCTGTCTAATGCTGATCCCATGGAGTCGCTTGCTGCCTCAGCAGATGACAATGTTGTTGGTCTGTCTAGGGCAGTCATTCAGGGACGTTTAAAGAATTCTGAAATGTTGTCCAAACTTAATGAGTGCTTTTTGCATTTAACTCAGTGTCAGCGACAGCATGTGGTCAGTTTAATAGAGAGTCATGCTTCTTTGTTCTCGGATGTTCCGAGTAAGACTCGTGTTGAAGTACAACACTGATGTGGAAGATTGTCCTCCTATTAAACAACATGCATATCGGGTAAATCCTGATAAGTGTTTCCGTTTGCAGAAGCAGGTTGATTATATGCTGGAGAATGACATCACAGAGCCGAGCCCCAGCTCCCGGAGTTCACCCTGTCTTCTGGTGGCAAAATCTGATGGTTCTGTTTTGCACAGATTTTCTGAAGGTAAACAGGGTTACAAAACCAAATTGCTTTCCTCTTCCCGTATGGAGGACTGCGTTGATCATGTCTGCAGTGGCAATCATGTGACAAAATTAGATCTTTTAAAAGGATATTGGCAGGTGCCGCCGACTCCTCGGGCGAGGGAAATATGTGTATTTGTGACCCCTGATGCATTCCTACAGTACACCATGATGCCGTTCGGGGTGCGCAATGCTCCCCTGACATTTCAGCACTTGGTGACTACTGTACTGTGTGGTATTTCAGGGTGCAATGCTTATCTTGATGACACTGTTGTTTATTCCAGTGGGTTGGATGATCATGTTCAGGAGCTGAACACGGTGTTCAGCAGGCTGTGTGATGCTAATCTCACTTTAAATTTGGCAAAGTGTGGATTTGGGCAAGCCACGGTGACGTACTTGGGCAACATTGTGGGTCAAAGGCAGGTCAAGCCGGAGACTGCAAAAGTGGGAGCAACTGCATCATTCCCCATCCCAGCTTCATGACAAGAGCTGCGTCTTATCTTATTGAGTGTCAGGCTGTTGTGCTGTATTTTAAACGTAAAAAATATACATCGAATTTATTGTAAATTTAATACTATATGGTAAATTTTACATTCACAAATGTAAACTAGAAAATGCTGAACGAAACTATACTTTGAATCCTTTGAGTTAATTGATAGCAAAAAAAAAAGTATTAAAACAGTAGACCTTTTTAATGAGCATCTTAGAGAGGATTTTTCTCTTTGCATCTGAGAAACTTCATATATTTTGATTTATATTTTACCAAGACTTGTTCTGATTTATTTTCTCATCTATTTATAAGGGTATTTGGATTTGTTTTAAGCATTTCTGTAGCGTTTGTCATTGTATTATTTTAAACTGTTCAAAAGAACACTTTACCGTTATGAGCAGTTTCACTTTATTAGTGATAAAATTATTGTTGAGGCTCAAGAAACTCAAATGTTTCAAAGCAACTTCTTGTGTTTTTTATGAGGAGAATCTTTATTTTTCTAACAAAGAATAATCACCTTTACAATACTGCAATTTCTTAATAAGAAACAGAAAATCTTTTACACAATCAAACAAAACTTTGGTAAACATAGCCTGTACATGGACAAAATAAAAGAAATAAAATCGAAAGATTCAAGCAAAGCACTTAACTCATAAAAAAGGACTTAATAACCTAAACCCAGAAGTAATGAGGACATAAAGCAAATGCTATATTTTAGAGTCATACATAATTTGTAAAACGAAGAAGTAATGTTATGGTGCAGAACAATGATTCAAAGAAACTACCTTCATTAAAATGGGTGACTTCTGTTCAGCTTGACAATTTGTTTTAGATAAGATTTGACTTCAGTTCAAAAAGTGGAGCAACAGATCAGACAACAAAAAAGCTGGCACTTCAATTATAAAAGTACCAACTGTGCACAGCAACAAATGAGCCCTTTTTGAAAAGAATGTGCTTCTTATTCAAGGCAGGAACATATATTAGACAGTAGTAATTGGGGGGGTGTCTCTATTTTATGCTCAGTTTCGATAAATCTGTCTTCTCAGCGGTGAATTCTCTGGCATGTGATGAGATATTCGGGGAAAGCTTGCGTATCATTGAAGATGACAAACATTGATGGCTTTGTGATGTCATCAGTCACGCTGTCGTATCTGAGGGGTATGTCTCCGGTTTCCTTCAGTGGGGCTGTTTTCATTGAATGGCAGCCCTTAGTATAGTCTCCTGTTAGAACCTTTGACACAAAAACAAATTTGTGTCCATCTGCATTTGGAGGTGAATACTGATCTTGGACTGACAGTGCAGAGTTGACAGCAAAATACACCCCCTGACCATAGACAGTTGCTGTAAATAGAAACCAAGACATTAGCATATCATGCCAAAGATGACATAGAGTCTGATGATAACAATAATAATAATAGTTCAGACAGGACACAGAATCAAGCTAAAGGCTACAGTCAGCTGATCTTAACCCAGCCCTCAGTCAGCTGACAGCTCAGGTGATCACCCTCTTCACATCCTATTGGCTAATGTCAAAATGGCGCCCTATTTAAACTGCTTCTCCTGCCTACTCTGCCTGCTGCAACCACTCTGCAACCCACCTCCACCCCAGCTCCTCATGTTTATGTTGCGTCTAATATTACCAGTGTCATATGCATTGTCACTGATGCTTGCTCTGTTCTGTATTTATTTGTATTCTGTATTTACTGTATTTATTTGCTGCTGCTGTCTCTGCCTTGGCTTATCATGTTTGCACATGAAAAGGAAGGGAGGGGCTCTTCCTTCTTATAGCTGCGACATTCCATGTAAGCACATGGAAGGGCAGGAAACTCTCAGAACAAAGCCATACCGCCAATGTAAAAATGTTCGCTTGTGATAAATAATTAATCTTGACTAAAGTGGTCCTGACTGAAATACATTTTTTTGTAGTGCCCTTTCCATCAAGAGACTTTAAAGGGCTACACGTTAAAAGCAAAGAAATATCACAATAAAGAAACATAAAAACAGGTTATTGGTTAAAAACAAGAGAAACATCTCATTAAAAGAGTAAAAGCAAGACAGAAATTCAAAAACATAAAAAACTTACCATTCTTTCCACAGAAGCTTCTGTTGAATCCATGAATGCAGATCTCTTTTACACTCTTCTCACTTGTGCCATGATAAAGAGTCCGTTCAACCACAGGATATGTGGCACGCTGCAGTACACTGGCCTTTTTCAGCTTGTACTGATTGTACAGGAGTCGATTCATGAGTTTCTCTACCTAGAGAAAATATTACTGTTAAAAGAGACCCCTCCAATAATTGGTTGCAAAAGCAACAATGTGACAACCTTATTTTACCTGTATGATTCTAATTTTGCTGTGATATTCCTGTATGGTCTCATAGAAATTTTTCACCACAGTCTGAAATTCATCAGATTCCTCATTCACTCTGCATGCTTCAGGCAGGTTTGACAGCAGAGAGTAGTCCTCTTCTGAAAATAAGATACAATTTTCCACATATGATTCAAGTTCTTTGTGATTTTTATCAAATTGAGAATTTGTATTCATATATGAGTGTGTGTGTGTGTGTGTGTGTGTGTGTGTGTGTGTGTGTGTGTGTGTGTGTGTGTGTGTGTGTGTACAAACAGTCAAAAGTTTTGGAAACACCTTCAAATTCAATGTTTTCAAATTCAGTGTTAGCAGTAAAATCATTGGGTCTGCACAACAACCTTTACAAGAACTCTACAACAAACAGGTGATTGAGAAAGCAAGCTCCATCTTGTCCGACTGCTCTCATGCCTTACATAAACAGTTTCAGTTTTTACCATCAGGTTCACTGCTTAAACTCCCATTTGCAAAGACAAACAGATAAACACTCCTCTGTGCGTTCTGCCATTCTTCTTTTAAATGCCGAGAGGAAAAGGTAGTCGGACTTAAACAGCCTTCCCTACTAACTTATCTTGTGTCTGTATTGTGATTTGCAATGTTTTGTAATTTATCATGCCATGTGTTTTGTATACTCTGTCTTGTGTGCTCCTGCTTCTGCAAAATCAATCGCGCCCTTGGGGACAAATAAAGATGTTGATTTATTTTTTCCTACATTGTAAATTAGTGCTGAAGTCATCCAGACTTGTATGGAATACAAGATCAGTATCACAATTAGATGTAAGGAATCATTTACTAAACTTAAAAATGTTATTCAAGCCAAAACATGTTTTAGATTTTAGATTCTTCAAAGTAGGCACCTTTTGCTTTAAATACAGTTTCGCATACTCTCGGCATTCTCTCAATCAGTTTCATGAGGTAATCACTTAAAATGGCTCTCCAACAGTCTTGAAGAAGTTCCCAGAGGTGGTGAGCACTCGTTAGCTGCTTTGCCTTTACTCTGTGGTCCAACTCATCCCAAACCATTTTAATTGGGTTTATCAGGTGATTGTGGAGGCCACGTCGTCTGATGAAGCACTCCAGCACCCTCTTTCTTGGTCAAATAGCCCTTACATAGCCTAGAGGTGTGTTTAGGGTCATTGTCCTGTTGAAAGACAAATGATGGGCCCACTAAGCACATACCAAATAGGATGGCATGTCACTGCAGAATGCTGTGGTAGCCATGCTGGTGAAGTGTTCCTTTGATTTTGAATAAATCACCAACAGTGTCACCAGCATAGCATCCCCATACCATCACACTTCCTCCTCCATACTTAACTGTCGGAACCACATCAGAACCATCCGCTCACTTTTTCTGCATCTTACAAAGACATGGTAATTAGAGGCAAAAATTTCAAATTTGGACTCATCAGACCAAAGGACAGATTTCAACTGGTCTAACGGCCATTGTTTGTGTTCCTTGGCCCAAGCTATTTTCTTCCTCTTGTTGTTCGTTCTTAGAAGTGTTTTTTTTTCCAGCAATTCAACCAGAAAGTCCAGATTCACGGTCTTCTGTGAACAGTTGACATTGAGATGTGTGTGCAAGTTGAACTCGGTGAAGCATTTAGGTGGGCTCTTATCTGAGGTGCTGTTGACTTGTGGTTTCTGAGGCTGGTAACTGATTAATTAATCCTATGCAACAGAGGTTACCTTTGGTCTTCCTTTTTTGGGGTGGTCCTTTTAAGAACCACTTTCATCATAATGTCTGATGGTCTTTGTGACTGTGCCTGGGGATACCTTCTAAGTTCTTGAAATTTTTCGGACTGACTGACCTTCATTTCTTAAGGTAATGATGGACTGTTGTTTTTCTGTGCTTAGTTGAGTAGTTTTTGCCATAATATGGATTAGAACAGTACTCAAATAGGGCCATTCACGGTATCACAACACTACCTGTTCACAACACAATGGTCTAAAACACATTATGAGGTCAAGAAATTCAAGCAATTAACTCTTGATAATGCATAGCTGTGAACTGAAAGTCATTCCAAGAGACTACCTCATGAAGCTGACTGAGAAAATACCAAGTTGTGCAAATCTGTTATCTAAGCAAAAGATTCCTACTATGAAGATCTAAATTATAAAATATATTCTAGTTTGATCAACGCTTTTTTGTTTTCTTGATATTTTTAAGCAACTAGTTGTGCTCATGTCTATTTCCAAACTCTGTACACACCGGCATAGTTCTTCAGAAATATTACATCAAAAGAAGCTTACAAAGTGTCTTTTACCTGGTATGTCATCCTCCATGTCTCCTAACTTGGCAATCCTCCTGGAGATTTTCACAGATTTCCCTGATGCGACATTGTATTCCAACATCTTCTCAAAATCTATGGTGTGGGGTTGCTTGTCCATCAAGATATCTATCTTTGGCAGCTTCCTCCTCCAAATGTTCTCAATGAACACCGTAGCATCTGGTGAGTACGGAGTTGTGTTCTTGGAGGCTGGGTCATGATGCACCCACTGGATAGATTTGAGGATTTCCTGGTTAGAGATGTGGTTTGACATTTTTTCTAGCAGTAGTTTCACATCCCTAATTCCCCCAGATACATAGTCCTTGAAACCTGAAACAGTGATTATTGTGCCCTGAATCTGGATGTCGACTCCATGCTTCCTTTTGATCATCTCCAGACAGTTCTCGTGGTATTCAGACATGTTTTTTATGGCTCGGTGCTCCACTCTCTCTTCTACCTGTCGCTGGGAAACCTTCTTCCCAAAGGCTATGTCCACCCTGATCAGGTCACAGTTATAACCAGCAAACACATGTAGCTGTACGGTGTTGGCCGCTTTAACGGCATCCTGTATAGATATATCCATACTTCTTCTTCGCTTGTTCTCTTTGGGGCTCTTATCAACACTACTAAATGAGTTTTCATGTTGAACCATTGCCTTGGACAACTCCAGGGCTCTTTGAAGCTGCTCCTCCTCATCCTCCATGGACCAATGGCTTGACTCCATAGAATGCTGTATGGCCAAAGACAACTGAGCCTCTTCTTCAAGGTCTGTGGAAAGACCCTGAGCTCCATCATTCAGCATGGTTAATCCACCAATGGCATTTCCTTCAGCTGTGGGATCAACAACCATTGCACCAGGATCCTGGCTGGCGTCAGTGAGTGGTTCGTCTGCTGTGTACAGGTCCTCATTATCCAAATCATCCAGTCTGTCTGAAAGGGACTTCCCCTCCTCAAGTCCTTTGTCTGCAGTTCCATTATGATCAGTTTGCACTGAATCTGCAGAACCATTTGAAGACATTCTCTGGAAGTTTTTGTGGGACATCATCGTCCATGCAGTTTCAAAAATGTCCTGAAATAAAAAAAATGCAGTGTTTTATTGAACACTCAACACTTGTGACTCTGGAAGAAACATTCTTAACCCTCTGATAGCTGATCCTGCCAGTCTATGGCAAGAAAGCAAACAAGCATACCAGACACAAGATGTCATATTATTCCTGTTTTAAAATGAAGAAAATTTCACCTACTGTACACACCATTTAAAATTGTGTAATGAACTTGTTGCAAGAAAATGAGTTGTTAATGGGTTCACTAAGTGAGATGCAGAAGAATAACACAAGTACCTACAATGAAACCCCTGAATAACCAATCTAAGACAACAGGCAGAGTAAAAAAACAAACACACCTTGCTTACTGTGACAAGTAGGAGTTTTGAGATCCTCACTCTTTGTTACATTGCACAGTTTTCATGGAACTTCATATCATTTTGTCACAATAAAACCAAAGTCTGTGATATTTGAGCTAAAAAACTATGGTGATTTCTACAGCAAACAGGTTTAACTCAAACTTGTGACTAAAACAGTAAAATCTGGTTCTTTGTCTCAAACCAGGACAAGAATTTCTTTGATACATTACACAGTATTCAACACATTATCAATTTATGGGTAATCTGGTGATCTAATTCCCTATCTGACTTGTAAGTCTAAATTTGGTTTATCTGTGAATTGTGCAACTTTTAAAAACCTGAGCTTTGTTTTATATGCCTGTTGCCACTGATCTGACAGCTTCAGTAACTGGCCAACTGAAACAAGATATGGTGGAATAGAGCTGCGTTAAGTAGTTTCAATACAAAAGATAGAAAAACTTAAACTTTGTTCAATTGTTAATTACCTGGTGTGGCAGGGGTTCCCATTTCACACGCTTGAGGTTGATGACGACCTGAAACTTTGTCTCCATCTCTTTCAGGATACTCTTGCACTCTTCTTCAGTTAAAAAACGCGTAACCCCAGGTACATTGACTGTAATGGTTCGGGTACAGATAGAGGATATGACACCTTCCAACACTTCCTCGGCCATTTGACAGGCAATAGCAGGACCGTGAATCTGTCAGGTACATACAGAATAATCATAAAAAGATAAAGTACTCTGATGAAGTAAAGGTATTCTGAAACAACTTTAAAGCTCCTGTATTGAGTCTCTCAGAAGTAGTAGTTGTTGTTGCAAAAGTAATGTGCAATTGTCCAGAGCTTGAAATCTTATGTTACATAAATGTGTTTATCTCAAATTTCTATTATATCTTTACTCTTTATATATATTGTATATTTGCTGCTATAGGCCTAGACTGCCGGGGCTGTCTGGCACACTGAGCTAGAGTCTGTCACTATCTCCTCTTAAGATCTTTATGTCCCATATAAGTCACTGACCAGTGACCCCCCGGCCCTGAGCTCCTTCTTCTCTCTGATTCCTCCGGACTGCTGCTGTTACTGTTTCTGCAGACATGAACATCAGCCTCACTGTCATTATTGACATTAATAATACAAAATAGAACTGACTACGATTAAGCCTGCAAACTGTAATCGCACTCAATTAATTCAACATTGTCCATTATCACTCATATCCTAAACCTGTAAACTGAACCTCTTTTTGTTTCACCATTACATGAGCTGTTGTTGTTGTTGCTGTTGTTCCTGCTGCCTCCTGTCTCTCTCTCACCCTCGTTCCCTACTCTCTCTCCCTCCCCCTCCCTCTCCATACTCATTCTCTCTCGCCTTTCCCCTATTTTGTTGTCTCTCTCCCTCCCCCTGTCCTCTCCCCCTCTCCCCTCTTCTCTCTACATTCCTCCCCAACCCAGCAGCGGCATGGTGGCTGTCTAGCATGAGTCTGGTCCTGCCCAAGGTTTCTGCCTGTTAAAAGGAAGTTTTTCCTTGCCACTGTAACTCATGTTAGTTGAGATGGGCCAAAACCCATCTTAGGTTGGTTCTTGATCATCAAACAATGAGCGTGGTCCAGACCTGCTCTTGTTCCTTGAAAAGCGTCTTGAGATGACGACTGTTGTGAATTGGCGCTATATAAATAAAATTTGATTGATTGATTGATTGATTTGATCATTCTTTTTTTCTTTTCTGTACATATGCTGCTCCCAAAAGGATAAATAAAGTTGTATCTAATCTAATCTCATCTAATATACAGAGTATTGTTAAAAGAATAGGGGATGCAGCACAATGATAAACATGCTCCTGTTCTTTCTGCCTTGAAATGTGTTGCATCCAATTTGAAGTGTAAAGTGTGGTCTTAATAATACAATTTTTTCATTCTCAACATTTAATATGTTGTCTTTGCACCATTTTCAATTAAATCTAGGCCAGATTTGATTTTATAGTGATAATAAGATCATTTGCAAACCACCAAAATGTGTTCGTTCAGCCATTTACAGTGTCCTAACTCTTGAGGAAATGGGATTTTATGGTATATCAAATAGGACATTAATAATTGTGATACTGATTCGTCACAAACCTTTAACCCACAAACATCTCCTGCTTCGAGAGGAAAAATAGACACTTGGTCCATGTCAGCCAACAGTTGATGACAGTGGTTCTGGATGTATTTCAACATGCCTGGCTCCATAGACATGACCGTCTCTCTTTCAATGGGTGTAGAAAGAAACTTCAGGATTGCAGTCTGCTTCTCACTCTCCATCTCTTTCAGAGTAATCACATCAATACTCCTTCCTTCTTCTGACAGCTTTACGTAGGAAAAACTCAGGGACTGCAGAAACGTCGTCCATTCCCTACAATAAATGATGCACTCATATTCTGGGATCACTGGGATGCTAAAGTGGCACAGCTGAGATTTTAAAAAGCTGCATGCCCGATTAGCAGAGTTCTGGCTTAAAGAGGTCACCACAACATTACATCCTGAGACAGTGTACGATGAAAATAATCCAGTTTGGTTCAGCGTTTTCACCAGGTGCTCTCTAACGTCTTTCCTTGCAAGAAAATTAGCTGTCTCTCCCTCAAGATTTAAATGACAGTCAGCCATTTCACCGAAACAGTTCAAGATAGTGCTTCTAATCCGCTCCACCTCCAGTTTGTCAGCACCACTGATGAACACACTATTGTCTTTTATTTGGATGGTAAAATTCGGGTGAGCCTTTTCAATGTCCTGTTTCAAGGGGCTGAGCTGAAACAAAGCCAGTTTTAATGGATCATCGATGGTGATATGGCAGGGTAGATCTTCTTTTTCCTGCGTTTGTTCTTCCATGACCTCAACTGTATCCTCTTCTACTGCTACGCAGCCAGCAAGGGGCTCTGAGGCCATCTCAGGGGGGGACTGACTGTTTTTGCTTACAGAAATAAGAGGAGTGGTCTGCATGGGAATCTCTGTCAGATCCCCATTGTTTATCTCAGCTGTATCTTGACCCCCAGCAGCAGAGTTGTGTGTTGTTAAACCTTGTTCAGGTTGGAGAAAGTCAAAGTACGGCCTTACTGCAAGATCAGCACCATCCAGTTTGTGTGGTTGATTAAGGACCACGTTGACAGCTCAAAAAAGAAATACAGGGAGATATTTTGTTAATTCAAGAAAACTTAAAAGTCAACTTCAACATGTTTTAAAAGTCATATCATACAAAACTTACTGTCATAGTTTGTAAAGGACACCTTGGCTGTGCCCTCTGAAAGCCTTATAACCTCCTTGACCCCTTCATTCCCACCTCCTTTGTTCTCAAAGTACAAAGTGAGCAGGTCTAAAGTGGTGCCAGGGCACAGGTTCTCCACAAAGATGGAGTCCGTTTGTTCAACCTGTTCCACTGTCAATATGGCTCCATCAAGTTTCCTCTTTGAGACCTTATCACTAATACTTTGGAAATCTGCAGACAAACAATTAAAATGTCATAAAAAGGTTCTAATACATAATAAGTTCTCAAAACAAATTGTGTATTTTAAGAAGAATCTATACTTCACCTTTAGAGAGGGGTTGGATGAGCTGAATGAGGATGACGTCTCTCTCTGGCGACAGATAGAGACTGAAGTCGGGTAAATTTAACCCCATCATATTCTCCACAAACATTTCTATCATCTCAGTACAGGTGTTGGGGTTGATTCCACGAAGCACAAGTCTACGTGGGTCCTTTGTGGCTGGCTTTCTCACACTCAGCTCAACATTATGCAGAACATGGTGACCTCTAGCAAGTACTCTGGCTGCAGCTGTCGAAATCCAAAGAGTAACAAGAAAGGGTTAAGCCAAGGGTACAATGTATAAAACAGAATATTAATGCACAACTTTCATTTGTTGCTTCTTTTTTTAGCAAAGAATTTCTAAGTATGCACTTCATCAGTTCAATCTCTAAAGGAAGAAATAAGTAATTTCACAGTAGTATACAAACAGTAGGGGTATCATTGTAAAGAGAACATTTTTCAACTAAATGTGTTTGGATAATGTAAGGCACCAAGCTACACCCAGCTGATGCCTCTTGTCTGTGACTTAGAGCTGAAAGTTACAACAGACCTCAAGTTAAACCATGTGTGCCAGTCACACTCGAGCCTTGTTTGTGTTACACCTAGCTGTGAGTTTTTTGCCTAGGAGCAGGCTCAAGTATGTAAAATTATACAAGTTAGGCCCGGACTACAGGTATATAGATATTTATTTATCAGGATATTTTTGTACTCCCATCTAAATAAATGTATCTGTCCACACGTGTTAGTTCTCAAAAATATCTGCGTCCACACGTAGCCTTCAAACTCAATCCTATCTGGTGCCGCTTAAAAAAAATTCAGGAACAAAGCTACCTGATTGGCCGATGAATCGTAACAGCGTGATGCGTCATGCATTGTTTGCGGAAGCTACGCTAGTGCGTCGGATCCATGTGACGGTGTGGCGGCTATAACGAAGCAGACGCCCCTGTGAGCTGGCTGACTGGTGGATGTAATTGTATAAAACAAGGTTCACTTGCAAGGCTGAAATAAGCCCTAAAAGGGCAAAACAAACGTAAAGAATACCCTGTATGTCCGCCATCTTTGTTGTTGTTTTTCTTTTTAATTCGCATGTGTGAGCTGTGGTTTGACATCATCGATCCGTAAAAGTTTAACCACATGAATCCACTTACACGGATATTTTTTTATTTCTCCACTTGTTTTTTCGGATTCAGATTTATCCGGTTTGAGTGTTCCAAACTCCCGTTTTGGTGTGGTAGGGAGGCCTAATCGGACATAAATATGTGCGGTATGAAATATATCCGCATTCGTGTAGTTCGGGCCTTAGTCTGTTCAAGGTATATGGTATCTGTATTTTTCTCGATTTGGGTTGTATCCTCCACATCACAATGAAGTTCACCCAAATTAAGTTATTTAACAGGATAGAAGAGTGGATAGAAGCGTGTTACTTGGCAACACTCACAGTGCCTGTTTCTGGGCACATCAGATGATCAGGTGCAATTACGTATGACTTGTGTCAGTCAGACGTTGTCCACTTGTTGTAAGTATGGGTCAAAGATTTAGTCTTAGCTAAGTCTTAAGTAAGCAGTACAACCGACCCAGTTTACATCCAGCTGGTTTGCTCAGCCCCTGAAGATACACTACCTCTTACAAGTACAGACAACAAAAAAGCTGGTTTTACAGTTAAATCAATCTACAGCTGTCCCTTCATGTTTTGAAAGGAACTCTAGGAAAAAAATACCAAGACGAACAAATATTGATGACAACAATGTTACAACTTACCCTCTGCCTCTTCAAACACCAGTAAGGCTTGATCCCCATTTTTCTTCACAGACAACAGTGAACCTCCCCCGGAGCGGCGTTTATTCTCAAAGTAAAGACACAGCAGCTCCTCATCCACCTCCTCAGGCAGCAATAGCACCTCCACCATCCTCTCCTCCAGGGTATCGGAAGACATCCTTAAAAACACAAGAGCATGTAAGAATGGCAAATCTAGTAATTTGTTGACAGCTTCCTGGCCCTCTGTAATAGGTGTGGAAGCCGTTTCACAGATAGCCCTTCTTATCATGGGTAAATGCCTGCAGGTTCAGGTTCAGGTTACTTTTATTAATACCCGAAGGTAGATTTGTTATGCAGTGAAATAAAGTGATGACGTCCATTTATACAAATTACAGTACAAATACTAGAAAAGCACTCTGAGAGCGCAGACCTCCGCCAAGCAGCTCATGTCCCCCTTAAACAAAAAATGCCCTGACCGGGATTCGAACCCAAGACCTTCTGGTTGGGAGGAGACAGTGCTAACCACTCGACCACTGTGCCGCCCATTTGTTATCTTTCAGCATTGAAAATTCCAACGACACCTTTATTTCTGTGTGTTCTGGATCACAGTATCCAGAATTTTTTCCGGATCACCACCAAAATTTAATGGGATCCTCCTGGGGCTGAGACGCACCTCTGGTGAAAATTTCAGGTCAATCTGTCTGTTACTTCCTACTACTTTACAGACAAACAAACAAACCAACACTACCAAAACCATAACCTCCTTGGCGGAGGTAATTAAACAACCACAAAACAGAACACATGATAAAAGCACCCCAAGGCTCCCCAGTCAGGACACATGAGAGGGCGAAAAACGTCAATACATAAAGAAATGCAAATAAATAACCCAAATAAACAACCTCTGGATACAAACTAAGGTAAAAACAAGTTTAAAACCAACATAAATAAGTAAGTAAATAATACCTCTGCAGTATGTGCTAATTGTGCAAAATTATGTGCAAAATCTCTACAACCTGTTCACTTCAATACTAGCAGCAGGAACAAAGCTGTTTCTGACATGTTTAGTTCTGCATTTGGGGACTAGAAACCTCCGTCCAGAGGGAAGAAGCTGGAACTCGCTGTGTGAAGGGTGGGAGTCGTCATTTAGAATAGAGAAAGCTATCCACTGTAACTGTTTGGTGTACAGGGATGCCAGAAAAAGCTGTGACTCACCAATCAGTCGAGAAGACCATTTAACTATTTGGTTTAAGGCATTTCTCACCTTCAAGGATGTGTGACCAAACCATGACACCAAGGAAAATGATCAAATAGATTCAATAAAAGCACGATAAAACATGGTGATTATGTTTTATCATGCTTTTATTGAATCTCTCATTTTCCTGCAACTGATGGTGGAGGCCATCAAGCTGTTAAGACAGGCAAATAATTCAGGAATATTAATCATGAGATCATTTTTTTACTCCTCTTTTGCCTGTTTTATATAACACTACATAGTTATTAGTGCAATTTGAAATATTGGTCTAAAAAAATCATATGTAGCAGTAAATTTGAAAATGTCACTTAATTTGGCTTTGGGAAATTGTGATTGGTAATATTTATTATTTTCCGGTTAAAAAAAAGGGGGAGGAAGGTTTGACTATCTGTATTCACAGTATACTCCTCAATATCCTTTGAGCATCATCAAGAGATTGTAAAATATTTTGTGCAACACTCCACAAAATATACAGTACACTCTCCTGGCAAAGTTTATGGACAACTACAGGAAAGTGCTGGGGGGGAAAGATTAGACTATTATGTCCAGCCTTGAAAGTTGCTCTAAACCATGTGATTTGACATAAATTAAAAAAAAAAGTGCATCAAATTGTCATTTCGCATTACTAACTGAAGTGCCTTGCGCTATACAAACACGCGCATACACGCCCCGACAGACACACACATATCCTTGCACTTACACAGTTAAATTTTACGCAGTGCAAAGTTTCTAAAAACGACGACAACACGTTTTGCTCAGTGATTTGAACTGGTAGCTACACATACGTAATTCTTTTCCTCTTGGCAGGCGCATTTTGTACAGTATTACATTTTCTTCTCTGTTAGGTCGTAAGTCTGAAACTTATCGACAGAGTTTTTCATGTAAACTTCGCCCTGTCATGACGCTGATTGAGGCCGACAACGAAAAGCTGTTCAGCGCGAAGCTTAAAGGAAACAATATGCTATTGTGGTGCAGGCTTTCTTTTACCAAGAACGTAACCTCCCAAGAGTATGAAAACGGAATAAGTGAGGTAGCCTATAGTTTCTAATATTTTAACTACGTAGTTAAGTATTTATTCATGAACACTGCTGCTGACATAACTTCGACCAGAAAGTGAAACGACAGGCGATAGCAAGCAGCCATGTCCAGACACCAAATTTAGGCCTAGTTAAAAGCGGTCGTTTTTTTCTGGTGACGGAATGAACAAGTACATTACGAGAAAGACTGTCTCAGTAGGGTTATTTACCTTTAGTGACGAATATCTACCCAAAATGTGGCTCTGCACAAACGGGTTGAACTAGTAACTCTGACCACTTCCTTGTTCTGCTGCTTGTTGACAGTAGGAGGCGTCAAACTGCAAATGGGCTGTGTCTCAATTCAGGGTCTGCGTCATAGACATAAATACGTAGACGCGTCGTTGTGCGCATAGACATTATATACGTAGACGCCTCAAAACCTGACGCTGCCTTTTGGAGCTCTCGTATCGGCGCGGCCGCCATCTTGGATGGGTCCCCCGTGTCCCTCCAGTGCATTAAGGTAAGTAAGAATGCCCAACCATATTGATAATAACTCTCTGAATCTCTGCTCGATTTTCAAACTGTTTGGTTTGTTACAACGGCAGGGATGTAGCAATAATACAGGACAATGTCACACATTAAAAATAAAAAAAATATATTTTTCAATCCTATTTGTGGAATTTAATCCTACGTGATCTGCTTTCAATACTGCGTCGGGTTTTTCAACCATAGTGTTAAATCCCAAATTTTCACCTCACCATCTCCATACCTGACTCCCCTGTCACTCAAGGCCAAACCACACCCCCAACACCATAAAAGCCAGCCCTCAGGCCTGCTCTCCCTTTTGCATCCTGAACAAGAGCAGCACTGAACAAAGAGAATCTGACTGTGAGTGTGAAACGGACAAAGCCTTAACAAATGTTGTTGTATTCTCCTTATTTGTATTGTTTCTAATATGGTTTATCCTCAAATATTATTTCTTTAGATTCCTGTTGCCCTAAAACGCATATGTATTGATTTAAGCCCTGAAGTGGATGCATCTATGATGTAAGATTAGTTAACCAATTTATAATTCATTTGACTTTATCAGTCCCCCCTTTTTTGTAATATTTTATGTTGATACATCTTGTTTATATTCCTTTTGATTGTACAGAAAAAATCATCCACTGAAGACGAGCAAAATAAACCGTCAAACTGAATCCTGGATCCTGTGTTTTAATGTGCACTCAATATAGGATGTTCAATGAGCAAGCATCAGCAACATCATAATCTTTTACATGGTCCTTCGAGCCGGAGAGAACATCTATATTGAAAATGGATCCAAATTCAGTTTGGCATGATGGCAGTCAGGCCGGAGGAAGGCCACAAAGAGAGAGAATGCCTCCCAGGTATCTTCGGGACTACCAAACCGAACTTTATGGCCAGCCTCCCAAACATTTTAGTCAATGTGCAGAACCTGCTGCACAAACCTCAGAGACTGTTCTATTGAGACAAGAAGTGGCACAATTAAAGAGCATGATCAAGGATTTACATGAGAGAGTCGAACAATATGAACATGGCTACTCAGAAGGAGATTCTGAAGAGGATTGTCACCCCCGAACAACTCAATCATCGCCAAACCAACCAGTAACTTCCTTCCCAGCCCCACAGTGTGAAAAGTCCATGTCTGAACCCAACCTAACAGAATCAGTGCTTGCATTGCAACCTGGTAAAATGTCTCAGTCTGTTCAGACCCTTTTCCCATATGCTCCCACACTCTCTGCAGCACAAGGTGAACCTAAGAGACCTGCTCCTGTTCCACAATTAAGAAATGAGTCCCCAATCCAAGTACCATCAGGTCCACTTCCATCAGCCTCCCTAACTAATGTGCCATTCCAGCAAGCTTATTCCAACCCTGAACCTCAAAGATTTGCCCCCGCAGTGTCACATTCTGGGCCTTTCATACCCACAACTGCTAGTCTGCCTCCTACTGACCCTCCTTTTACCAGGCCAGTAATCAACCCTCCTATAACATTAACAGCACAGTCTATGCAAGTACCACTCAGTGTTAATGTTACACAGCCACCTTATGGCCCTCATAGCCAAATACAATCAACCCAAGGGCCTCCACTCCAGCCGTATACCATTCATCCAACGCCTATACCTCCACCTCAAGTCTCAACCAATCCTCAGCCATCTGCTCACCATCCAAGTCATGCAGCCCCATATCAGTATCAACATTTCCCTCAACCTGTGCAGCAGCTCCATACCCAATATCTTGCACCTCAGCCAGCCCCAATCACCGGTGCCCCACAAGCTCTAGGAGCCCCCCTCAACTCAAGCTACTCCATACCTATGGCCTCTGCACAACAAATCCGATACACTTCACGTGTTGAAGGTCCATCCTTCCCTTATTTCACCCAAAATGACCCCCAGGAATTCTTAATGTTAAAGATGGCCTTGAAAAACCTTCTTCCAATAGAAGAACCTGAATTATTTAAGTTCCATATCCTTTTGGATCATCTTCACCTCCCTTCAGCTAGACATATTGCCCTGTCTTATGCTCACCACCCACAGCCCTTCACAGCAGCAATGGCAGCACTGGAACGACAGTATGGTCAACCACATCAACTGGCTTTAAAGGAGATCCAGACCATTCTCAACCTCCCCAAAGTGGCCCGTGGAGACGCTGAAGGATTCCAAAACTTTGCAGTCAAAGTTAGGTCATTAGTAGGGCTGTTGCAATCACTCAATTCAGCAGAAAGTGCAGCAGAATTAGCATGTGCCTCCCATGTCCAGAGATTGTTAAATAAACTTCCCGTAGAGCTAGTCTCAAACTTTGCAAGACACGCCCGCTCAGTTTCCGCAACCTCTCATTACAATCTAGTGGATTTTTCAGTATGGCTTGAGGGAGAGGCAGAATGTCAAGCTGTGGTAGCACAAGCCAGCAGTCTTCAAATCAGCACACCTCAAACTTATAGAAAGGAGTCAAGCTACAGACCCAAGCATCCTACCACCATCCTCCATGGATCAGACCGGAGGTTCACTCACCGCCCAAGTGCTTCTGGTTACCAACAACAGCCTGAAAGAAGGTACCCATGTGCATTTTGTCAATCTACCTCCCACTACCTAACAAACTGTGAAAGTCTGAAAGAACTAGGACCTGAGAAAGTGTCAAAGTGGCTAAAGGAAGAAAATAGATGTTGGAAATGTGGAAGAACCCATAAAGCAGCTAATTGCACTCTAAAAAAACCCTGTCCCAAATGTAATGGCCTTCACCTAGGCGTACTACACAATGTAAATAAAACCCAGACAGCATCCAGAGTGTTGTATCTGAACCCACGAAGCCTAACATCCAAAGTGCTGCTAAAAGTAGTAAAAGTAAGTCTTCACCACAACAATAGAGTTTTTGATACATATGCCATCTTAGATGATGGATCTGAGCGTACAATGCTACTACCAGGTGCTGCAGAGTACCTTGGACTGGATGGTGAACCAGAAAACCTCGAGCTGCGAACAGTAAGGCAGCAAACAGAAACCCTGAATGGGAAAACTGTTAACCTTAAAATCTCTGCTGCATCAAGCCCTGAGAAAAAATTCTCAATTGACAGAGCCTTCACCTCCGACATGATAATGCTTGTCGAGCAAAGTTACCCTGTAGATAAACTCAAGCAACGCTATCCCTATTTGCAAGGTCTCCCACTAAGCTCCTTCTCCAAAGTCCAGCCACACATCCTCATCGGATCTGACAATCCTTTCCTGATTACACCTATAGAGAGAGTTCAATATGGACCAAAGGGAGCTCCAGCAGCAGTAAGAACACGCCTGGGATGGGCCCTTCAAGGACCAACCTTCCTTGGTGAGTCATCATCCGCTACCCAGTGCTTTTTAACATCACCGGTTAACCCCTACTCAGAACTTCAACACCATGTAGAGCAACGGTGGCAAACTGATATCCTTCCCTTCAGAAACGAAAAATTAATCACAAGGTCAAAACAAGATAGAGACGCCATAGACCTCCTGGATAAGAAAACTGTGAGAGTTGAAACAGATGGTACCAAACGCTATGCAACCCCTTCACAAAGAAAAAAGGATGCACCTGAACTAAAAGCCCCAGCAGAATCTGTTATGCCCCTTCTCCGTCGATCTGAAGACAAACTCCAAAACAATCCTGAATTGGCAGACATATGCAATAATGAAATCAGTAAACTAAAACAAGCTAGTTATGTGAAAAACTCAAACCTGAACAAGTCTCTCAGACAGAAGAATCATAGTATACCCCTCATCACCTTGTGGAGCATAATGGCAATCATCATGTTGTCTTCAACTGCTCTGAGAGAGATTGTTGGAAGCCAAACCGTTTCAGAGGAAGTACTGCACACAGTGCTGGTGGAAATAGAAGGTATAATCAACTCCAAACCGATCGGATATGCTTCATCTGACATAGCAGATCCTGACCCCATCACGCCAAATCTTCTCCTAATGGGGCGGCGAGATGCTTCTCTTCCACAGGCTGTCTATGCTGAATCCAACTTACTTGGAAAGAGAAATGGAGGCATAGTCAGATCCTAACCGATCGATTCTGGTCATGCTTCATCAGAAATTACCTTCCAAGCTTGCAGGTTCGAAATAAATGGCAGAAAGACACACCAGGCCTGACAGAGGGAACAGTGGTACTCTTAATGGATCCCCAAGTACCAAGAGGACAGTGGCATGTTGGGAAGGTGTCTCGTCTCTTCCCCAGTGATGACGGAAGGATTAGGACTGTGGAAGTGACATCTAACCAACGAAAGTTCATCCGCCCTGTTGCCCGACTAGTTATCCTTTCACCTTTTAAAGCCGACACCCAGAATTGATTTGTGATTTATTGATTCAAATATACTATTTGAAGGGGCGGCTGTTAAATCCCAAATTTTCACCTCACCATCTCCATACCTGACTCCCCTGTCACTCAAGGCCAAACCACACCCCCAACACCATAAAAGCCAGCCCTCAGGCCTGCTCTCCCTTTTGCATCCTGAACAAGAGCAGCACTGAACAAAGAGAATCTGACTGTGAGTGTGAAACGGACAAAGCCTTAACAAATGTTGTTGTATTCTCCTTATTTGTATTGTTTCTAATATGGTTTATCCTCAAATATTATTTCTTTAGATTCCTGTTGCCCTAAAACGCATATGTATTGATTTAAGCCCTGAAGTGGATGCATCTATGATGTAAGATTAGTTAACCAATTTATAATTCATTTGACTTTATCAGTCCCCCCTTTTTTGTAATATTTTATGTTGATACATCTTGTTTATATTCCTTTTGATTGTACAGAAAAAATCATCCACTGAAGACGAGCAAAATAAACCGTCAAACTGAATCCTGGATCCTGTGTTTTAATGTGCACTCAATATAGGATGTTCAATGAGCAAGCATCAGCAACATCATAATCTTTTACACATAGAGTGCAAAAAACGGGCATAGTTGCTCGTTCTCCATTGACCCCGTTTGGCTCCTGAGCGAACCCGGAGTGTGGAGACCCATCCAATATGGCGGTGACGCTGGATTATGCTCCAGCACGTAACGAGGCGTCTACGTGTATAATGTCTATGGTTGTGCGTGTTGGCCCATTGCTGCGATACGTCAGCGTATCCGCCACATAGATACTGCCTACTGATAATTGACACATTGAGTTTTTTTTTTTTTTTTAAGACTTAGAGATTGAAGTTGTAAACTTAGGACAAAGTCATGAAGTAAATAAAGTCATAAAGTAAATAAAGTCATAAAGCTGCTTTTGTGGAGGGGGAAATGACTGAAGCTGGTCAACTGCAGGGTTATCAGTGGATGCATCAGTGGGTCATTCAGAGAGTTTTTGTGGTTTCTGAAGAAACAATCCAACTGATGATCAACATTTGAGATCCAGAGGGAGTCGAGCTCCGACGAGCAAAAAAGGAGATAGTAGAGCAATACCTGCCATAGCTGCACACATACACACACAGTGAAATTGAATTGTCAGTGTTTTATATATGAAGCATTTAATAGTAAGATATTTTATAGTTCTATTTAATACATATATTAAATATAAAGGGGTATGTTGACCCACATGATATTTTAAACTTATACTTAAAACTTTAACAAATTATGTATTTACTGATGAAAAATAATTTTATAAGACATTTCCCTTTTTCAAATAGTCTTAATTATTTTCTTTGGGTTATTAAACAATATAAAACCAATTAAAGTTTGTTTTTCAGAACCTTTTAATATTTGCAATTATTAATATAATATTGAAAACTTCTCTTGAATGAGTGTATTTATCAAAAATAAAAGATCATTCTGCTAATTTGAGTGGCAAAGACCTGATAAAAATTAGATAAATTGTGATTCATATTGGTTCAATTTACCCTAAGGCTTTTGGTTCATCTAGCCCCATGGCCATCGTTTTGATAAAACCTAATTAATTTAATGCTTCAGAATGATATTTTGCTGAATGACTCACATAGTTCTATACATTGAATATCACTAACATGCATGATGTATAAGTTTAGACCTGGGTCTATCTGCTTTAACATGAAAATAAACCACAAATGCAAAAATTTCCACAGCCTGTTGGAAATGATGTTTGTGTTCTTATTTTAGGGTCACATAACAACTCGTGTATAGTTTTAAAGATCAAGAGGATGGTTCGTTCATCTTACCCGTTTTGCTACATATATTTTAATATAAAAATTAAAATAAACACATTCAGTAACATGACATAAAGGTTCTTTTATTAAACAGATGTGAACAATTACAAAACAATTCGACATTCACTCCAAACCAACAGTCACACTAAACCATGCAACATTCACTCCAAATCAACAGTCACTCACACGGTCACAACAAAACCAACATATATACAAGTCCACGGACAGTTTGAGCTACTGCCCCTTGAAAAGGACTGTTTTGGTGAGCTTCTGTCTCACATTGTCTTTCTGTACGCTACGCATAGTCATTTTAGCAATGTGGTGCAGCCTTAATTTGAAAAACAGGGACACAAATAGAGCTAAATTATGATATTGTTGGAGTAATTCATATAGCCTATGCTTGAATGCCATTATGTAAACTTGAATAACAAGTCAATAACAGTAACATGTCAAAAAAATGTGAAAAAGAAATATTCAATGATTATTATGTAAACAAATGGTAGAAACATTTCTAAAACGTCAGGGGGAAAATAAATTGTATTGTACAAGTACAAATCTAACTAAGTTAGTAACAATTATCCTAAATATGTCCCTCAAGTCATTTCTTACGAGTGAAAGGTGATTCCACGGGCTCTTGTTTGGACAGAACGTTCATTTGAGCATCCATGAGCTGCACAAAAGTCTGGCATCTTGGACTGTAGGGGGTATTTCTGTAAACACAAAGCCGGGCATTTACTGTATCACAATGAATATAAATTAAGAATATATTTCACTAATGAAACAGCTTGGAAATCATATTATGTATGTTAAAATAGAGGAGTAATTATGCCTTTCCCAACTGTAAAGAATTATGTCAAGGCTACTTTGTAATAGTCCCAGTGGACCACTTTGTCACATTCACAACCTCTTGTTTCTTTGCTAGCTAATAAACACATCTATATTCACACAAATCGTCATTTAGTCAAAATATGTGGTTGTCACAATTTCTTATTGGTCTCACGGAAACGTATATAATAACTGAAACTCCCAGATTGCAGACAGACACACATCTATGCAACAAAATGAAATCGATTTTCGAAAAGAAAAGCTGCACTTTCAACATGTCCACGCGGCTTGAATCATGGCCACGTTAATAAGGTTTTTAATAAACCCAAACGTTTTTAAATCCGTCAAGATTTCAGCGAGTTTAGTGTATTTTTGTTTGTGTAGGTCGCTCACCTTCCATCTACTACTGTTGAGTGCGTGGGAAGAGTCCACCTAGGTAAGATGGCCGCTCGGTGACGACGCGGGCAAAAGTCCCATCATCCATCTAGTCTTTCTATATATCTATGGTAAAACGGCTGGTAATGTCATGGCCGCGATACTGACGCAACACACTCTTGAACATAGGGTGGCGGTATGCACCATAACGTTGTTTGCGATCCGCCGTTAAACGAAAGAAGAAGAGCGGCCACAATGAATTATTAGCTTACTGAGCAAACGACAAGCTAGTCGAAGTTGGGGCAGCACATTTTGTCAAATTAGAGGTACAAGGAAGAAGAACCAGTACAGCTACAGCCCCCGACGACGTGTTTGATGTAGGTAGGTTGATAAGTCTGATTCATAAGAACCTTAAGAAACAGCACAGTTGAAGGCGCTGTGCCATCACATTTAACATGCTAGCACGTCGCTAACAGCTAACGATACCCGCTGCCTGCTTATACATCTGGATGGTGGCTACTCACATTGGTAATAGCATAATCAGTATCATCTGACTTCGGTGGTAAACATAGTTGCCTAAGGCTGGTTAGCTTCGCTTATTAGCATTCTAACTAGTTTTTCCACAATTGCTAAAACACATTTCTTGAAATTTCCACCAGTTTTCTCAAGTCCTTAAACACAAATAAAAAAATTCAAACTACAATTAATAAATCCAGGACTTTTGCAATTAGCCATTATTATCGGCCGTGCCAATTATTGATCAACCCTTAACGGTGGATGTCAGAAAGTGTGTTTTAGCAATTGAGAAATACTGTAAATGAGAAGCACATTACAGTCTAAACCACAATATTAAACTCAAGTGCATACAGTATGTACAGTCATTCAGCCACAGCATCATGTCATTATGTTAGGCCACATTCTCCCTGGCCAGGTAACGGGGGACAAAACCCCTCTGAACTGACCTGTATTGGTTTCCTCACATCATTCGCCACAAGTGAGGGATCAGTTTTGAGTTGTTGTGTCTAAGTCGTGACACCTGTGCTTTAAATGTGTTTAACTTTTGCTGCCTGTGCTTACCACTATGCGACAGAAGTGCATCACCGTGCAAAACGTGTTTTAGTGAGTGACAATATGTTTGCAAGTTGTGTCCAACCAGGTGAATGGTGGTTATGGTTTTGCCAAAAGAGTGACTGATTCAATGAAAGGGTTCAGGCCATTGAGCCTTTAGTTCAGGGTTTAGTGTTTTAGAAATTTAGAAATATTGTAATATTACACTGCAGTGTATATAATGTTGAACATGATCCTTAAAAGCAGATGACATCTAGGCATAAATGGGGAATTAATGTTACACCATGTAAGACTTAGCAAGAAATTACCAAATCAGTCATATTCCACACTGCTTGTAAGTTACATCAAGCCCGTTCAGTTTACTAATACTTTTTTTATGTTGATGCTCATCAGAATGATGTCAAGAGATCTTGTAAAAAAATGTTTTACCTGTCAGATGCTGAGGGTCTTCTTCCAGGATGTATGCTGTGTACAGACAAGCGCACACACCTACTGCTGTGGAGTTTTCTGCTTATTGCAACTTCATATCAAGCAAGGAGAAGAATTTGGTTGTTGCCGGAACATCTCAACTGTTTGTCTATCGGATTATCCATGATGTGGAGGTGACTACAAACTGCCCCACTGACTAATTCATAGTGACATGTTTTGAGCCACCTATATCAGAAGCTTGTTTGACATTCCTGTTATTGTTTCAGAGTACATCAAAAGCCGACAAGTCATCAGGTATGTTCAATATTTATGTTGATAAGTTACATACTGAATATGCAGAATTTATTCCTATGCTACAGTTGAATCATTGTTACATATATGATTGGATTCATTGACAAACCTCAAACCTTCTTGTAGATTCTAAATCACGCAAGGAGAAGCTGGAGCAAGTGGCCTGCTTTTCTCTCTTTGGCAATGTGATGTCCATGGCCAGTGTGCAGCTTGTAGGAGCCAGCACAGATGCTCTCCTTCTCAGTTTCAAAGATGCCAAGGTCTCAGTCTAAGCTGTGCACTAACTGACTATTTTCTTACTGCCAAACTTGTGAGCTGTTGATTGAAATCTGGAATTTTTTTTTTTGTGCTTCTGATAGTTATCTGTTGTCGAATATGACCCAGGGACACATGACCTCAAGACGCTGTCTCTTCATTACTTTGAAGAGCCAGAGCTCAGAGTGTGTATATTTGTATATTTTTATATATATATATATATAAAAGTGTGTGTGTGTGTGTGTATAACGTATATGTGGTAGCAGCTTTTCTATCCAAACTGGAGTAAATATTTTCAAGTAATTGTTCACTGCTTGTTGTTTGACTTTTAGGATGGCTTTGTACAGAATGTACACATTCCACTTGTGCGCGTTGATCCAGAAAACCGCTGTGCTGTAATGCTCGTTTATGGCACGAAGCTTGTGGTGTTGCCGTTCAGGAAAGACACCTTAACTGATGAACAGGAGGGAGGGGTAGGAGAAGGGTATGTTTTCAGTTCACTACACAATTCAGCTTAATCATTTACATAATGTATTTGTCATACTAGAAAATGCTTCCACGTTAATTCCTCAATCAGATGCACTAGTAACCTAATTGTGGTGTTGTCAGTAAGTTGTCAATTGCCAGGGTGTGATGTTGTAATAGCTTAAGTCAATGAAAATATCTGCCTATGTGCCTATCACAAAGATTTCCATATCAGTGTATATGTCTGTTTTCATAGATGCAAAACTTTTGGATGAGACTATAATTGGAGTAATTTAGAAATGATGCTTCCATGTAATTTTCTGGACGTACTGCATTGTTTAAAAATAGATAATCCTTGTGAAGTCATGCCTGAATTATGTGGGAACATCATCTGACATGTTTTCGTTTTATAAATGAAATGAAATCAACAGATATGCACATTTTTTAGTGGTTTCTTCAGGTTGACGTTTTTCAGCAACAGTCTTTTTCTTGGTTGTTGGAAGGCAGACGATGGAAAACGTACTGAGGGTCACAGAAACACTCTCTCTTTGTTTTGGGTACATGCTCAAAGCACTGCTCATGAAGGCATAATTCAACTTGTCTGGTTGTTAGTACAACCTTGGACAGTGCAAAACATACTAGAACTGCCCAAAGACATTTTCAGATACAACCATGTAACACTCAATAAAAACCCAGCATACATTAAAAACAATGCAATTTGAAGTATTTTAGACTCGAAACAACTTTTGTTGATGCTCAGTTAATAAGATTGGGCACTACAAATAACCAACTTAGTTTTGTTTCTCTTGAATTAGTGGCAGTTTCACCTATAATCATAAATATAGTAGTGACCTCAGGAACTAGTTGGAAAGGATCATTCAGTGTCTTCTTATCTACAGACCGAAATCCAGCTTCCTGCCCAGTTACATTATTGATGTCCGTGAGCTGGATGAAAAGTTGCTCAACATAATTGACATGAAGTTCCTTCATGGCTACTACGAGCCGACATTGCTCATTCTGTTTGAGCCCAACCAGACATGGCCAGGGTAAGTTCACAAATTATCAGCCATATCAACAACTTTTGTTTTTAAAAGAACAGCAAATAAAACAAAGTTTATACTAAAAGTCATGGAATTGTTTGCTTTGTATGGACATGACTTTATGACTACACTCAAATACCTGTTTTTGGATTCCACTTGCAGGCGTGTGGCTGTGCGCCAGGACACGTGCAGTATAGTTGCCATCTCTCTCAATATCATGCAGAAGGTTCATCCTGTTATCTGGTCTCTCAGTAATCTGCCTTTTGACTGTACGCAAGTCATGGCTGTTCCAAAGCCGATTGGTGAGCTCATCGAATCGTCTTTTTTTGGCACAACTCAAAAGCAATGTGATTGCAAGGTTACCAGCTCAAAGTAATTTCTGTTGCAGATGTTAAGTTGCATTAAATCTTTCAGGTGGTGTTGTGGTATTTGCCATGAATTCACTGCTGTATCTCAACCAGAGTGTTCCACCATACGGAGTGTCTCTTAATTCCATGACAGTTGGCACCACAGCATTCCCTCTGCGTATGTATAATAGTTCTATGAATGCATTCCCATACTTGTGTTCTTGAAATGGACTTTTATGTATTTCATGATCCCCCCTTCACGAGATTCTACTTCTGGTTCACTAGGTGTACAGGAGGAAGTGAAGATCACACTGGACTGTGCCCAGTCTGACTTCATTGCCTATGACAAGATGGTTATCTCTTTGAAAGGAGGAGAAATGTGAGTCACTGCAATCATAAGAAGAACTGATTGTAAAAAAAAAATAGCAGTTATTCATCAGTCTTCACTAACTCTTGTTGCCCTACAGTTATGTGTTAACCCTTATCACTGATGGCATGAGGAGTGTCCGGGCTTTCCATTTTGACAAAGCAGCTGCCAGTGTCCTGACAACTTGTGTAAGTTCTGCCTGGAAGTGTGGAATACATCAATATGATGAGAAAGGAATGAAGTTTCTTTCTTTAGCACTTATTTTCTTTGTGTTTCTGTTAATAGTTGATAAACACAAAGGCCTGGAGTGATTAAGTTTTGACTCGAAGGTTTTAAAAGTTAATACCAGAAGTGAAAACATCTGGGTTTAAATCAGCTCAATGGAATACAAATGATCAATATATGAAAAAGGAAAATAAAACTTAATGGAAAGAATCTTTGAATTTGAATTCTAGGACTGCTCCTTAAAAGATGATTCAATTCTTGGGATGAGAGACACAGGGTAATATGTATGTCAAATATCTGAGTATGCAGATTAGCTGGAAATTTTAGATCAGTTCTTGATGTCCCTTTCTCTGTAAACCAATTGCCACCAAAATAAAAACTAGTACAACCCAAGAGAAAGCAGGGTTGCAAAAACACACTTTTTGAGTAGATATAGGAGGTCTGAAGGGGGCTGTAGGATAAAATGCAGCAGCCTTATGTGTTTTACTTGTTTGGGGTAAAAAAATACTTCATTTAACAAAATTATATCTGGGGCCAATTTAAAATACACTCCCCCTCTTCAAAAATCAACAAATCTCTTAATTAAATCTGGAATAACACCGAATGCACTATACAGTGAAGAGTCTTTCATTTTATTCAAAGTGTTAGTCTAGTTATCTGTGAAAGTTCTAGTAAAGATGCTCCTCAGCTTTTTCGTTATTGAACCAACATACAGCGCTGTCAGAGAATATTCACAGCACCACACCTTTTTCACATTTTTTATGTTACAGCCTTATTCCACAAAATGGATTAAATTCATATTTCACTTCAAAATTCGACACACAATTACCGATAATGACAAAGGGGGAAAGTTTGTTTGGAACTTTACTAAAAATAAAAAACAAAATATAACATGGACCTAAGTATTCACAGCATTTGCTCAGTACTTTGTAGATGCACTTTTGGCAGCAAAAACAGCCTCAAGTCTTTTTGAGTATGATGCTACAAGCTCAGCACACCTACTTTGGGCAGGTTTTCCCATTCTTCTTTGCAGAACCTCTCAAGCTTCAACAAGTTGGATGGGTGCATTGGTGAACAGCCATTTTCAGATCTCTCCAGAGATGTTCAATTTCGGTTCAAGTCTGGACTCTGGTTGGGCCACTCAAAGACATCCACAGAGTTAGTCCTAAAGCCACTGCTGTGTTATTTTGGCTGTGTGATTGTCCTGTTGAAAGATGAATCTTAACCCAGTCCAGGTCCAGAGCACTCTGGAGTAGATTATCATCAAGGATATCTCTGTACTTTGCTGCATTTAGCTTTCCCACCACCCTGACTTATCTCCCTGTTGCTACTGCTGAAAAACATCTGCACACCATGATGCTGCCACCACCATGCTTCAATGTAGGGATGGTATTGGAAAGGTGATGAGCGGTGCGTGGTTTCCTCCGGACATGACGCTTGGCATCCAGGCCAAATAGTTCAATTTTAGTTTCATCAGACCAGAGAATTTTGTTTCCTGTGTCTGAGAGTCCTTCAGGTGCCTTTTGGTTCGGACCTTATATAGACAGGTGCGTGCCTTTTCAAATCACGTCCAATCAACTGAATTTACCACAGGTAGACTCCAGTCAAGTTGTGGAAACATCTAAAGCATGATGAGTGGAAACAGGATGCACTTAAGCTCAGTTTTGAGTGTCATAGCAAACGCTGTGAATACTCATATTCATGTTATACTTTTGTTTTTATTTTTAATAAAGTTTAGAACTTTTTTCACTTTGTCATTAAGGGTAATAGTATCAAATTTTGAGGTAAAAATGAATTTCATCCATTTTGGAATAAGGCTGTAATACAAGAAAATTTGAAAAGTGTGGTGTTGTGAATACTCTCCGGATGCACTGTAGATGGCAAATGAGGGCTACTGGCAATTACAAAAACGTACAATTGTTTAATATGAAAAAGTCATATGAAAGTTGGAAAAACAAGGTAGAAATTTGGCAGCTAACTACCAGAGAAAAGGGGAAAAACATTAGCAGTTGCCCTGTTGCCAGTAGTATGTACAAGTTTGGTTGAATGATTAAACTTTTGTCAAAGTAGGGCTTTTTATTCCAAAGAGTAAAGGAAAAAGCACTGTATATTAAATGTATAGTTATCTTTGTAGTTATTGAACTCGCCATCACACAGAACATAATCCAAAGTGATGGTTATGTGGAACGTGAAACACTTGAATAGTTGTCTAAATGGGATTGTTGCAAAATTTGATAACAGAATTCTAGTAATACAGCCCAGCTTCCACCTCAACACTTGGTTCCTGTTAATTTTAAGCTCCATCCACCCTACCTTGTCCCCAAAATGGACATGCAAATAAGTGTTCATAAAAGAATCTTTTTTTTTACCGTTTTATTATTATTATTTTTTTATTTATTTATTTATTTATTTATTTATTTTTTACCTTTTTCGACTCATATCTCTTAAACGACCTCGGTCCTGACCATGAATAAAAAAACTCACCCTTTTTATGCTAGTTATTGTTTTCATGCTAAATACTGTTTTTTTTTTAATGGTAAGAAATACTAGATCCCCATATTTCCCATATAAAATTACCTAGATGGAAAATATATATATATATAAATAGAGTCTGGGTTATGTCAATGATAAGTAAAATCAATTTTGGTGCATTTAAATTATTTTTGTTATGCCAATTTCCATATTTTAAGCCCCATCCAGCCTACTTTGTAAAACGGACATGGAGATAAGTGTTCATAAAATATTAGTTTTTGAACTTTTTTGACATAAATCTCTTAAACAACTTCAGCCCTAACCATTAAAAAAGTAATGAATAAAAAATTTGATGTATCACACTTTT
This sequence comes from Xyrichtys novacula, assembly GCA_962446985.1. Classification (NCBI taxonomy): domain Eukaryota; kingdom Metazoa; phylum Chordata; class Actinopteri; order Labriformes; family Labridae; genus Xyrichtys; species Xyrichtys novacula. The sequence goes on along the minus strand of OY660884.1, from coordinate 26,740,998 downwards.
TATACCAGTTATTGTGCACCATATCATAAACGTTTGATTCATTGAGAAAGGTGTGCGTTCTAAACAGGTGTGTCTGTTGAAGCAGAAAAACAAGCCAGTTTTATCCTCTTTTCTTGAGCCGCGTCCTCTACCAAATCATTTGTTCATATTAAATTAATTTTATAGCGCTTATCCACCTCTAACTAAAATATGACCGTGATCACGCTAATTACGAGCATGTAAAAAATTTTTGCATATTTGAGATGTGATATATTCTCACCTAATGATCTGAAGGACCTGTGCATCCTCATGCATGTCCATCCACTTGCTCTGAAGTGAGGGCAAAGTTGAAACTCTCTTTCTCTCACACTACAGAACTTGGAGGTTGCATTTTCGACCATAAAAACTCCGCTCAAGGCATGCCCGGTTACGAACATGGACGCAGATTTGCACCGGTGCATACACGCAGATGCATGCAAACTTTTCCTTACACATGTAGCCCACTCTTAGACATCCATATCTAGTGGCACATAAAGTTTCATTCAATTCGGATGATGTTCAGTAGATGAAATAGCCATTCAAACATGCTGATTCAATGAATTAAGGCCTTTGTGCACAGCAAAAAAATTTTAAAAATTTTAGAGCCCTGGTGATCTAGTGACAGGAAAAAAAAGGTTGCAATATGTTGTTATGGTGCCATAAACCCACGGTCAAAGAAAGTGTTTATAAATGGAAGTCTATTGTCCGTTTTGCAGACAAAGTAGGATGGATGGAGCTAAAATGCGCAACAGTTCTTCAGGCGAAAGTATATATATATTTTTTTAATATGAAGAAAAATAAGAACTGTCACCAAATTCGATGCCCCAATCTTTAAAACATTAAAAAAAATTTATAACAGTAAAAAAATAAAATCCCTCGATCTTTGGGCTTTTTCCCCCCAGATGGTGACCATGGATCCTGGTTACCTTTTCCTAGGTTCACGTCTAGGAAATTCACTGCTTTTGAAGTACACAGAGAAACTTCAGGAGACGCCACTGGATGAAGGCAAAGAGAAGATGGAAAAAGACAAAGAAAAGGATAAAGATAAACAGGTGGAAATGGAACTTTGTAAAAATTAGTTTTTATTTTAATGTCTTGTTGGGAAGTGCTATCAAGATATGGACTTTTTGTGTGATTGAGTATTTGTAACAGTTGGTTGATTGAAATGTTCTGGATCTTTCAATGCAAACTGCTAACAGCCATTTGGATGATTCTTGTTTAATTTGACTCCGCGTCTCCAAAATACTCTAAGTTACATCACAGTTGACTCTGTTATAATAATTCTAGGAAGAACCACCAAGCAAAAAGAAACGCATGGAATCATCCACCAACTGGACAGGTACTCTTATGAATAACATTTTTATCTACCAAAAACGACTGTAATATCTGCCAAGTCATGTTTCACTCATTTTTTTTTCAGATGAAGTTGATGAGATAGAAGTCTATGGAAGTGAGGCCCAGTCAGGCACTCAGCTAGCCACCTACTCCTTTGAGGTACAAAAATAATCCCAAAAGCCCACTAGCTTTTTACAGTTTTTGTAGAAGTTGACTGAGAGTTGTTTTCTGTTTCTGATACAGGTGTGTGATAGCATTCTGAACATCGGACCTTGTGCAAATGCATCCATGGGTGAACCTGCCTTCTTGTCTGAAGAGGTACACACATACTCTTTGTAGTGTAGACTTTTTCCTGTGGAAGAAATTTTCACACACTTTTTGTGAAAGATTTTGAGTTTTCTGACTTTGTTTTCTGTTAACCCACAGTTCCAGAGCAACCCTGAACCTGACCTGGAGGTAGTTGTGTGTTCTGGCTTTGGCAAGAACGGTGCACTGTCTGTGCTGCAGGTAAATCCCCTCACTACTGTTATGTGTTGTTTTAATGTTTGTGTTCCTGGTTAACAGAAGCCCAGGCCAGCAATTGAAAGAAAAATTCAGTCCAAATTTGATTAAAAATCTTTGGTCTTTATTACTTTAGAAGTAATTCATTAAAAAAACTTTTGCTAACTACACTTTTTCAGTCTTTTTCCAACCTTTGTTTAAGTCATAATGGGAGGAAAACAATTAAAATCAGAAGTAGAAAAAAGATAAGTAGAATGTTTTCTCACTTGACTCCTTGGACTTCTGCATGGTCAGTAACACACATGATTAATCTTACTGCACCTTTCAAAAACTTGTGGTCGTGAGGGCCGTCTGCCACAGGTCCAGTCATGGTGCCATAGTAAAGTCTGGGTCTACCACGGCTGCCTCAGAAGTTGATGGAGTAGCCTGTAAACGCTCCAGATACAATCTGCATATATATGTGTGTGTGTGTATCAATAACCATAAGTGTATATATATATATATATATGTGTGTATATGTATATATATACATGTATGAAAAACACACACACAGACAATCACAAGTGTGGAAATCCAGGAAACCGTATGCGGTTTATGCCTTTGACTTACTTTGATTGATTTTCATTCTATTCTCAGAGAAGCATCCGACCTCAAGTTGTCACTACATTTGAGTTGCCAGGTTGCCATGACATGTGGACAGTCATCTCAAGTGAAGTAAAAGAAGACAAAAAAGTATACTTTATGACTGCTTAATAATTGAAGGTCATGTCATTGAAGTTTATTTTTTCTGCATTGTTGTTAGTAACTAAAACACCATTTATTGTAAGTTTTTTTGTATTGTTCAGTCTGTAAAAAGCACTGATTCAGAAGATGGGGCAGAAACAGAGACATGTGAGGAACAAGAAGAGGGAGAAAAAGACAAAGAAGAAAAGGAAGAAGAGCTGGAGAAGACAGAGGCTTCCTTTGAGGATGATACAAAGAAGCACGGCTTTCTTATTCTGAGCCGAGAAGATTCAACCATGGTAAAACTCCATTTCATATCAGAGCATATCTAACATTCAAAGACATATCTCACATATCATTCAGTTGATAGTTAGAACTTTGTGTATTTTTTTTAGATCCTCCAAACAGGTCAGGAAATCATGGAGCTGGACACTAGTGGCTTTGCTACTCAGGGACCCACTGTGTTTGCTGGAAACATCGGCAGTAACAAGTACATCATACAGGTCTCACCCATGGGTATTCGGCTGCTAGAAGGAGGTAAATTAGAAAAAAAAAAGTCATTTAAGCTGCAGAGAGTAGCAAAAAAACATTCCAGTACTCTCACTCTGTGACCTTTTTTTTTTCTTCTTTTTTTAAAATTATTTTTTAATTATTTTTTTTGCATGTCCTGTTGCCTAAAAGCCTTTTAGGTACAAAAACTTCAAGAATCATCAAACGAAAGTTAAGATGAGTTGTACCAGGTGCAGTGTTGCCTTTTGGGGAAAAGGATCCTGATCAAAGTAGTGGATATCTATTAGGTGGAAGTAAAATTCAGACAGATGATTTATTCCTGCTGTTGGAAAAACGAGCAGCTTTAGTGATTGAATGCCTGGGCCAAATACATTACATTTCAGGCATTACTTGCCATATTGTGGTGTCCAGTCAAACAGATCTACTGGTCGATATGATTTAGGACTACATTAAAAAAGTTATTTTTTATATTAAATTTGAGGTATTGGACACAATTCCAACCTGTTACTCTGACCTGTTTTTTTTTCTGACATTCTGCTTTCAGTGACACAACTCCATTTTATCCCTGTGGACCTGGGCTCTCCTATAGTGCACTGCTCTGTGGCAGACCCTTATGTGGTCATCATGACTGCAGAGGGAATGGTCACTATGTTTGTGCTGAAGACTGACTCGTACATGGGAAAGACACATCGCCTGGCCCTGCAGAAGCCACACATCCCCACTGTAAGTAAACCATGCTTATCATACTTTCTCTTTAACAAACATGCCTACAACTTGAAATGAGCCCTTCTGGTCTACTATCTAAGCAGTGCCACTTCTGCATCTGGGTGCCGTGGTAAAGATGAAGAGGCACCATAAATATTCACGTTCACATTAAGCATACGTTTTAAAGGTGGGGTAGGCAGGATTTCATGAAAGAAGCATCTTTTTTGTGGTGTATATACAAAAAAGCTTTTATCATCAGTCAGTAGTTATTAGTTATTGATGACATTTGGTAATAAAATGATATCACTGTGTTTTGTTATGTCTGTGTAGTCAACATTTTAAATTTTTTGAGCAGCCCGCTCTTTCTGACTGTAAACAAAGCCATTCTCTGCCTCCCCCAACCTGATTGGTTGTGAGGCGGACGTTGCCCCTTAGTGCTGATTGGTTGTGAGGCAGACGCTGCTACCCCATGTTGTGCTCCAGTCCTCGAATGATAATGTTCACCAGCCCAAACAAAGTGAGCGTGCTACAGTATCGGACAGTAGAAATGAAACCAGAAAGTACGGAAAATTGTCTGAATCCTCCTTTGGCCACGACTGCAAACACAAGCAAGAAAAAGAAGTAAATACCAGAGACTCTGGAGGAATAACGGGCACTTAAAATGGAGGTAGAACGGACAAGAGCTAAAAAGCCGGGTCAACATAAATGAAGCATAAAGGCTTTTTGCTGGACAGGTAAACCGCTTTAACAAAGTAAGCTAAGTGTAACAGAAGTGTTTCTTGTCAAATGGGACCTGCTGTGTGTTGTAGCGCCGCTAAACTGTTGACCTGGACTATATCACTTTATGCTAGTTGTAGAAGTCCTGCCAACATTGTGTTTGCTGGTAGTCTGTTGGCATCTACAGTAGCACCGATGCTTTTTACTTTCACGTTGACTGGGCCCCATTTGTAATTATCTGAAGTATTTATCTGCATTATATCTGAATTTAATTGAAACGATACGAGCGAGCAGGAGCGTCTGTTTGTGGGCGGGGCTTGCTGGAGCAGAGAGGGAGGGGAGAGGAGGAGCTGAGGGGAAAACTGGTTGGGAGAGGTAGAGTTTACATTCAAGATTTCTCCTAAAAACTGGCACTTCTTCAGATCCTGCCTACCCCACCTTTAATGCTAGTTTTGCCGTAATTCACAGAATTGTGTTACAGTTATTAATTAGTTTTAAACCACCTCTCATTCCACAGCAATCTCGTGTGATAGCATTGTGCGCATACAGAGACATAAGTGGAATGTTCACCACAGAAAATAAAGTGAGCGGCTCTTTGAGTAAAGACGATGCAGTTGTCAGGAGTCAGTCTGTAGCAGAGACCATCATTCAGGACCTCAGGTAAAAAAAAATACATCTAAAAAAAATCCACAGTACACAACTGTGCACATGACCAGTTTACATACCGTCTTTTTTCATCTAAATATGTGCATAGCAACACAGTGGATGATGAAGAGGAAATGCTGTATGGAGACTCAAATGCCGGCACGATGCCTGCAAAGGAAGAATTTAGCCGCAGCTCTGGAGGAACGATTCCCTCTGGAAGTGAGGGAATTGCCCACAAAGTGGAACCTAGCCACTGGTGCATGATCACTAGGGAGAATGGTGTAATGGAGGTAATGGGACATAAAATATATCAACAGGAATGCACTATATTTAAAGAGTGCTTTTTCTAAAACTTCATTGATTTCACTGTTTCATATTTACATTTCAACAGATTTACCAGCTTCCTGACTGGAGATTAGTGTTCCTGGTGAAGAATTTCCCAGTTGGTCAGAGAGTGCTGGTGGACAGTTCATCTGGCCAATCAGCAACCCAAGGGGAGGGGAAAAAAGAGGAAGTTACACGCCAAGGAGAGATTCCATTGGTCAAGGAGGTGGCTTTGGTTTCACTTGGAAATAGTCAAAGCAGACCATATTTATTGGTGAGTTCTAATTTAGAGACAATTCTTTCTGATTTTACAGATCTGTTTGTGCCTGTCCATTTTAAGTCCATAATGGAAATGTGACAGGGTGCTGGGGCACAATTTTATGTACAATCCTATTTGAATTTGCTGAAATATAAACCAGTTCAACTTTTGCACTACTATTAAAACTTAATTGCGAGAATCTATTCCAACATATCTCTTTGAGACACCTCTGTCAATAAAACCAAAGGGAAATGGGAGGAGGAGCTTGGGGATGTAATACCTGAGGAATCCTGGACTGAAACTCTGAAAAGAGTTAATACAACTACTTCATGTGCTAGGCTAGGTGTAATTCAGTTTAAAGTTTTGCACCCACCTCTCCAGGTGTAGGCGGGCCTGAATTTTCCCCAAGGTGGATGAGAATTGTGGCAGATGTCATGTTACTTCGGCAACACTAACACACATGTTCTGGTTATGCTCTTCCCTCTCAGATTACTGGTCAGCAGTATTCAGAATTCTTTCACAAGCACTATCTTTAAATGTGCAACCTACTTTGCCATCTTCGGTAAAGTTCTTTTTTTTATGGGTTGCAAGAGTTGGAAGTTTCGTGAAGTGAACTAACAGTGTTTGAAAACTGGAAATGATAATTATAAATTATATTTTGATGTTTTTCAGGTCCATGTGGAACACGAGCTCCTCATTTATGAAGCTTTCCCGTATGATCAGCAGCAGCCTCAGAACAACCTGAAAGTGCGCTTCAAAAAAGTGAGGACTCAGCCGGTTTCTGTCATCCAGTCCAAAGATCCTTTGAGCTCAATCAAGTCCTGTTTAAATGAAGTGTATCTTTGCTGTTTAACTTTGCCCTACACAGGTGCCCCACAACATTAACTTCAGAGAAAAGAAATCAAAGCTGAAGAGAGATAAGAAGGCTGAGAGCAATGCTTCTGATGACAGTTCATCTGTGAAAAGTCGTATTGCCAGATTCAGATACTTTGAGGACATCTCTGGATACTCAGGGGTAATACAGTCATACTTTGAAATTCATGTTATATCTGTAATTTTGCTTTTAGTTATTGACTGTTCATTATTTTAGTGTAATTTTTTGCATATAATTACACACCCCTCAACCACGTAAATAACTAAGCACCCCACCTTGTCTTCATAGGTGTTCATCTGTGGACCATCTCCTCACTGGATGCTGGTCACCTCTCGGGGAGCCTTGAGGCTTCATCCCATGAGCATTGATGGCTCCATTGAGTCTTTTTCCCCCTTTCACAACATCAATTGCCCAAAAGGATTTCTCTACTTCAACAAACAGGTACTAAGAGTATACATCCTTAGGCAAAGACGGACTTTTATGGTTGTTCAGTATGCAGCCGATGTATACAAAAGAAATTTTTGTTAGCACAGGCCTCAGTTTACAGATCAGTGCAGCAAGGGGGAGGGGGCTAATTCATCGTCTGTGTGATCAGAGATGACAACTCGCTACTATGAGTTTGCTGGTACTTAGCGCTAGTCACAGAGTTCAGTTTGGAGATGCAGAATAACGTTTTTTTTATTTTTACAAAAATTATAATACAGGAGATTTACTGGAGAATACTAATATGGGAAAACGTCAGGAAAGAGGGGTAAAATAATCCCAGCCAAAACAAGATATTTAAAAACTATGTCCGTGATCTTGATGACATTTGCTGCCCTTTACAGCCTGTACTCGATTGGTTCCAATGCCCTGATCTATTGTGAGCATGCATGGTGTCATAACAGTGCGTCGCTATTAGCAAGCTACATTCCGATTCGTGTGCAACTGCTGAGTCTTGAGCCGTGCACTGTACACACAGTCAGTGCGTGCTCCACACGAACAGACAGTGTGCACAGCTGATAGAGGAGGCAAGATGGAGAAGTTTCTAACAGGAATGAAAAGAAAAACAGAGGAGGCATCTGGGGCAGGGAAAGCAAATGACTGTTACCAGAATAAAAAGACCAGAAAGTACGACGAAACCTACACAGCCCTTGCGTTTACCATGAATATGGTCAGAAATTAGGAAAGACCAGTGTTTGTTTTATGCCTAAAAACTCTAGCAGGGGACAGCATGAAACCTAACAAATTAAAACATTACCTGGAGAACTTTTACCCCCCTTATGTCACCAGCCACTTTTTAACTGAAAACTTGATTAATATAACAAACAGTACGGTCATTTTTTGAGCCCCAGCATCAGTACACAAAAAAAAGCACTTTTTGCCTCATGCAAAGTTGGCCACCACATCACGCGGTGCAAAAAAACCCTCATACAATAGCAGAGGAGCTAATACTTCAGGCCATATTGGACATGGTCACAATTGTGCTCAGTGAGAAAAGTCCTGAGACACTGAAAACTTTTTCCAATTAACTTAAAATTTAAGTTGGAGCGGATGTTATTTCAGCTGTTATAATCTATTTTAATAATCGGGTGATTGCATGATGTAGAATGCTGGTGCCAGCAACTCAAACAGTGGATTTAATAAAAATATATAAAAAAAATACTATTAGGTTCTCAATAGTATTTCAATTATACCTGTGTTGGTAGTAAAAAGAGAGGTGTGTGTATATAGATTTGGATATATATAATTATTATACATATTCATATTATTACACATATGTAAATATGTACAGCAGGAGTTGTGATTGAATAGCAGCAATAAAAATCAATATAAATATGTGGCAGAAGTCCTGTGTAAGTCTAGAAGCAGTGAGTGTGTATGAACTGCAGTGAAATTTTAGGTATCTAAACATCTAATGGCTTGGGGCACAAAGCTGTTACTGAATCTGGTTGTTTTGCTTCGGATGCTGCAGAACCTCTTTCCAGTAGAGGTGGAACGGTTCACAACATCCATGGTTCGGTCCGTATCACGGTTTTGTGGTCACGGTTCTCGGTTCAGTTCTGTATGCATTGATAATTACAAAAAACAATTACGTCTTGTACAGTAAACTGGAAGAATGAGGCAGTCTGACATTCGATACATCATTGTGACAGTCTTAGGTTAAAGGTAGGTGAGATTCTGGCAGTGCAAGAGAGGAGACATAGTTCCAACATGCTTTACATTTATTTGGCAAAGGATATCTCCATCTAAATAAAAAGTAAAAATGGCTCTTACAGCTCTGACCCTTGAATTAGTGCATACAAAAGAATTTAACTTTACTATTTTACAAACCACATTATATACCATCAACATAAAATGAAGCATAGGCTCCATCAGCACTAGACTTATGCCCTTTTAAAATCAACACAAAAACAACATATTTCTTGTAACATGGAACATGTTTCAACTCCCTGATTATTAGTGGTTCATGAAAAGCTCAGTATTTTTCACTTGAAATTGAAGTGCAGTGAAGTGTGGGAAATACAATCAAAGAAAATAAGGCTGGAGTTTTTGTCAGACTTAAAGTGTCACTGTGTTATCTAAAGTCTAAATAAAAACCTGTCCTTAATTTTGCTTCACTGTCAGTCAACCTTAAACCTGTCCCAATCAGTGTGCTCAAAACAGTCCTGAAGTGCCTCCCCCCCTCAGACCGCACTCTTACCTGCCTCACTGTAGGTTTTCCTCTGATGAGCAGGAGCTTGTATGCAGGAATTAGCTGAGCAGTTAGGTGGTCTGATAAATGATAAATGATAGAAATGAGAAAAGTATGTGCACTTTTACAGGGACATCAAATAACTGACAATAGACAGATCTCAACATTTACAGCAGTTAGCATGTGTGTTTGCGGGTTGCAATGCTCGTAAGAAAGCTAAGATTAACTTTCATCATGCCCCCAAAGTCATTTGTGTTCGAGAGCTGATTAGCTCCTATGTTACCTGCCACTTCTACTACACCGGCAATGTTAGGCTACAAGTAAGCGTGAAGAACAGTGTGAAGAACAGTGTGCAGAGCAGCGGTCCTGTGTCCTTTATGAGTCCAGAGGAGTGGGGAATTGATAATTTTACGTCCCATGCTTTAAACCCTGTATCTGACAAGTTCACATCCCAGATTGTTTTTGTTAAATTGTGTGTGTCATGTCCTCTTGACCCGAGAGGAAAGGGACCATCCAGATTGTTATCTGTGCAAAGCTGAAAAGCTGGCATCTGTGATGGTATGGGGGAGGGTGTTAATGCCCATGGCAAAACTTGGGAATCCTGTAAAGGCACAATTAATACTAAAAGGTCCATACAGGTTTTGGAGCAATATATACTGCCATCCAAGCAACTCCTTTTCCAGGGTCGTCCCTACTTATTTCAGCAAGACAATGCCGAGCCACATTCTGCGCATGTTACAATAGTGTAGCTTTACATTTAAAGAGTGTGGGTACTTGACTGGCCTACAGTCAAGACCTGCCATTGAAAATGTGTCCTCAGTTCCCAAAGGCTAATGGAGTGTAATTAAAGGAAAGGTGATGTAACACAGTGGTAAATGTGCTCTTGTCTCAACTTTTGAAAGGTGTTGCAGGTATCAAATTCAAAGTGAGTGAATATGAAAAGTGAGTGAAAACAAAACCAAGTGGATCAATTTGAACATTAAATATCTTGTCTCTGTAATGTGTTCAACTGAAGACAGGTCGGAAAGGATTTGCGAATAGTTGTATTTAGTTTTGATTTGCATTTTACATAATGTTTTACACAGTGATAACATGGCTCTGTAAACCCTTAAAGAGGTTAGTGTTACAATGTACTTCAGCAGATGCTTTTGTCCAAACTGATGTACATGAGAGAAAGTACAAGACAGAAGAAAACAACATGAGTAAGTGCCATTAGTTTTTTTTTAAGGTGCCATTAAGGAATGATGGTGCCTGACTGTTGAGAACTTTGTAAGTCAGAAGCAGGATTTCAAATTCTGAACTACATCTTATGGAAAGCCAGTGTAGAGACGCTAATACTTGAAAGATGTGCTCTCTTTTCCTAGTTCTTGTCAGTGATCTAGCTGTAGCAATCATGTGAAACCTTCAGATGCAATACACCGCTAGTGCTACACTTTGCTGGTATGTGATCCCCTGTTGTTTGCGATCTGTTTTTACCAAAAGTCATCTTGGGGGTTTTCTTGCATTTTTGTGTACGACTACTGTCCTAAATTCAAAGATCCATCATCTGCATTGCTCAGTCTTTTGTATTGGTGACCCAAATAAAATTTTCTATCCACCTTACACAGGTCTGCCGTTTCCAAGTAACATGTCTAAGGATAAAATAAATAAGTTCAACCATAAGAGCCTAAATGACAACAAAAAGGATTTGCAATTTACATAACTAAATACTGTATTCAAAATTTTTCATAGCCTCAGAAACAAAGTAAACTGCCTTAAAAAAACTTTTTCACTTTCCCAGTAGCTGTCTAGAATTTGGTTTATCCAACATTTCAGTTGTGTCTGTGTGCATTTTTTCCACAGGGTGAGCTGAGAATCAGCGTTCTGCCCACCTATCTCTCCTATGATGCCCCCTGGCCAGTCCGCAAAATCCCGCTGAGGTGCACCGTCCACTATGTTTCCTACCACGTTGAATCCAAGGTGAAGCGATTTTTTAAATCAGTCCAGACAGCCACAGAGGGGCTGAGACAGCAAAATGATACAAATTCACGCTGTTAAACTCATTTCCTTGACCAACTAACCTCTTCTTTGAAGCAATGCAAAAAAGAAAGCATATCGAATGGGCAGCTTTAAAAAAGTTTGAGATGAAAGCTCTCTGGTCTTACAGGTTTCTTCTTACTCTAGGAGTGAAAAATCAAAGTGGGCGACTGTGAAATGTTAGGTTTTGCCTTCTGATTTTGACTTCTTTCCTTTCCAGGTATATGCTGTTTGCACCAGTGTTAAAGAGCTCTGCACACGCATCCCCAGGATGACCGGAGAGGAGAAGGAGTTCGAAACCATTGACAGAGGTCAAACATGCACATGTAGCATGCATGCTCGCACACACAGAGACACACACACTATTTCAACTATTTAAAATTGGTTCTGACCGCTATTTCAAACCTTTAATCACCCCTGTGAGTTAACTATTGCAGTTTGGGAATTTATTTGTTTTATGACACAAATATGTTATGACACTGTTTTTCAACCTGTATAACCATACAGATGAACGTTACATCAATCCTCAGCAAGAGAAATTCTCCATCCAACTCATCTCTCCAGTCAGCTGGGAGGCTATTCCCAACACACGGTAAAGCCATTTTCCTAGAACACATTATGAGCCTATTAATGACTATAACTTTGCAAATTGTGTTAGATTTTGTTTTCTCACTTGTTTCTCTCTCTCAAAGTTTATTTTGTTGTTTTTTTCCTTTTTTTTTTGTTATAAGAGAAAATATTTCGAGAATCAGTTGGTTAGATAGAGAATCTTGGGCCACATTGTAGACAATGTATTTTCATGATTTTCTTTCATTTCAGTGAGGGTAGAAATATAGGTGCAGTCATTACTGACCCTCCATTATGTCTACCTGCACATTTTGAAGTGTTTCTCTGTACAAGTGGACATATTTTTTTTTTAATTCAGACCTTGGGCAACTCTGTAAAGCCAAAACCCACAGGATACATGTCTGTCGCATTCCACCAGCATAGTGGACTGCACAACTATTAGGTTCCCATTCCAGCCATTGCTGCATGTTACACAGGAAGTTTTGCAGCGCATCTCCGGTCCATCCCAGAATTATCTCTAAGTGCTTTTCCAGTAAAGATACGCACCAAGTCTATGTTCGGCGGCCCACGTGCCCAGCATGCATCAAGCTGAAAAGAAATTGTCATAGACAGGATGTCGTCTGGTAAATTCCACAATAAAATGTCATATGCTGACTCTTGACTTTTAATCGGATCGTATTGATCGTAAAATCAGTGTAATACTCCTTGGTTATGGATTTATCACTAACACAGCACGACCTCAAGGACTATCTCTAATTCATGTGGACCACAATAAGCCTTTAGCTGCCAGCTGTGTCAGGTATAGCACAACAAAGTAAAATGTAGTTTACTAAACACAGTAAAAATTTACAATGCTTGTTTACAAACAGTAGGAGCATGATAGCCATGGAATAATATCCAAAAAGAAGGAAATCAACCAATGAAAGGCAAAGCAACCTGTTTTGAGTGTGTTTTTTTCTCTTCTGTGTACTGAGTCCAGCTGTTCCAGATTGCGCTGCATTGCTGCAACACTCCAAACACACTTCTAGTGGCTCATAGCGTGTGTTGTTAGAGCTGGAAAGTGACGCTGACAGAACGCGACAAACACCCATCCTGGGGGTTTCGGGCTTTAGTGATGAGAAAATCCTCTAAAAATTTACTGCCTGAAAGCATATTTTGCATTATCTATTTTATCAGAAAACTGACCCATCGTTCCCAAAAAGAACTTACTTTTAAGTTGAAAAGGATTGAAACCGTCAATGATGACCACAGATGTATACAGTTTTGTTCAAAATAATCGCACTCTAACATCATTAACCAGATCAATTTCTGCTTTTTGGAGAAATAATTTCCACAAAGCAAATAATTTACTAGTAGGTGTGATACAGTGATAGAAAACTGACTGACCCAACAGTCGTGACAAGCATATGGCTGATTCTGTGTAATTGAAGCACTGAATGAGAGAGGCATGTTCAAAATAATAGCAGTGTGGCGTTCAGTTAGTGAGGTCATACACTTTGTTACAAAAACAGTGTTCAACAAGTAAATCTTATTAAATGAGGAAGGCAGCAAATGCTGCAGTGCATTTCTGAAAATTTGAGTGAAATAGGTTTTGCCAGGCATTGTTCAGAAGAACAGCGTGCTTTGATTAAAGGATGATTGGAGAAGGGAAAACTAGACAACAACGACCCAACACACCAAAAACAGAACAGCAACTTGATTTCAGACCAACAAGATTAATGTTATGGAGTAGCCAGCCCAACCCCCATGCCTCAATCCAACAGAAAAGTGAGCTTGGACTCTCTTTTTTTTTTTTTAACACACTGCTATTATGTTGAACTGCAATCATATAGGGTCATCTGGACTCAAACTGTGGAATTGCTGCAACAAGAGAACAGAACAGAAAAATATTTCTGACTTACCTTTTTTTTTTTGCCTACATGTTATCAGGAAAAGTAAGCATGTCGCCATAGTCGTTAGTCAGTTAAGGAACAATCGACAGCGGAAAACACCAGCTCAGAAGGCATTGATGCCATTGGTATGCAGAGAGGCTGGTGTACCAACCTTGCCGATCCAGTAAAGCTCTGACTTTGCTCCAGTCTACCAGCTTTTTATCTATATGGAAATGCTCCATAAAAGTACTCAAGCTGCTGTGTGTTTCTCCCCCAAAAGGAAAACCATCACAAAGACAGCTGCAGCCTTCAGCGGAGCCCCTCAGCAACACCCTTAGCTAGTTGGTTTGCATTTTAACAGGATTTTAACCTAAAACACCTTCCTGATAGTGCAGTATAATGTGAGATCATACATTGTTTATCTCTACGTATTTAAAAAGCTTTATTTTTCAGTGCCCTTCTGCTGGCCAAAAGGAAGAAATAATGCCTAAAGTTTATGGCAATGTGAAAACAATATGAGATAGAATAGTGTGTGGTCTATACGTTTTTTTCTGAAGAAACACAGTCGCAGTAGACTCAGCAGTCAAAGGGGTGTTTGAGTGTGCTAATACTTTACTTTGAGCCTTCTTTGTTCCTGTAAGGATCGACCTGGAAGAGTGGGAGCATGTGACCTGTATGAAGACAGTGGCACTGAGGAGTCAGGAGACTGTGTCCGGACTGAAGGGCTATGTTGCTGCAGGGACCTGCCTGATGCAGGGGGAGGAGGTCACCTGCAGGGGCAGAGTGAGCAGCACACAACAAGGCCCTCGCATTTCTTTTTGTAAAAAAGAGGAAAACATTTACCCCTAAGAAATGAGAACTAAAATCTTTCTGGTTTACTTTTGGTGCTTGTTTTAAGATTCTGATCTTGGATGTGATTGAAGTGGTGCCAGAGCCTGGCCAGCCCCTTACCAAGAACAAGTTCAAAGTGCTGTATGAGAAGGAGCAGAAAGGGCCTGTGACAGCCATGTGTCATTGCAATGGATACCTGGTGTCTGCGATTGGACAGAAGGTCTGGACACTCACACTTATAAAACTATATTGTGAAATTGCATATCTGTAATAGAAATATTAAGTCTGTGTCACTTTTAATACTTTTTATTTGATAATTCTTTTTGAATACATGATACAAAAGGGTACATCTTGTGGGCAGAAAAGGCAAATTATTCAGTGTTGCATATACAGTAAGTGTGGAAAAACAATTTGACTTTATCCTTGTTTCTGTAGATTTTCTTGTGGGTCTTAAAGGACAACGACCTGACAGGAATGGCCTTCATTGACACTCAGCTCTATATTCACCAAATGTTCAGCATCAAGAATTTTATTCTCGCTGCTGATCTGATGAAAAGCATCTCACTGCTTCGCTACCAAGAGGAAAGCAAGACGCTGTCACTCGTCAGCAGGGTAAAGGAGCAGCAAAAGCAGTTCAATTACTGGTGGCATTTTATTGTTTCCTTTTATGATGGCAATAGGCCCCTGGATGTTGTATTTGAGTGCTGAGGAACATTCAAGGTAGTGTAGTCATGATCTGAAGAAGTGCCAGTTTTGGGAGAAATCTCGAATGTAAACACCACTCCTCCCATCCAGTTTTCCCTTTAGCTCCTCCTCTCCCCTCCCTCTCTGCTCCAGCAAGACCCGCCCTCAAATAGACGCTCCTGCTCACTCGTATCGTTTAAATCAAATTCAGATATAATGTGGATAAATACTTCAGATGATTACAAATGGGGTCCAGTCAACATGAAAGTAAAAAGCATTGGTGCTACTGTAGATGCTAACAGACTACCAGCAAACACAATGTTTGCAGGACTTCTACAACTAGGATAAAGTGACATAGTCCAGGACCTGAGGTCAACAGTTTAGGGGCACTACAACACACAGCAGGTCTCGTTTGACAAGAAACACTTATGTTGGAGACACTTTGCTTACTTTGTTAAAGCAGTTTACCTGTCCAGCAGAAAGGTTACAGGATCCGCAAGATCCGAAGCGTTCCCCATCATTTGAGCTAGCTTCATTGATGTTGGACCTGCTTTTTAGCTCTTGTCCGGTCTACCTCCGTTTTAGGTGCCTGTTATTCCACCAGACTCTCCAGTATTTACAGTTCTGGCCAAAGGAGGATTCAGAAAATTTTCCGTACTTTCTGGTTGCCCCTACTTTTCGATTTTGTAGCACGCTCACTTTGTTTGGGCTCGTAAACATTGTTTTGGACGTGAAGCGTGCCTCACAACATGGGGGAAGGGCATCTGCCTCACAACCAATCAGCACTAAGGAGCAGCGTCCACCTCACAACCAATCAGGTTGGGGGAGGCGTAGAATGGCTTTGTTTACAGTCAAAAAGAGGGGGCCACTCAAAAAATGTAAAATGTTGACTACACAGACATAACAAAACAGCGATATTGTTATATTACCAAATGTCATCAATAACTAATAACTATTGCTTGATATTAAAAGCATTTTTGTATATACAGCACAAAAAAGATGCTTCTTTCATGAAATCCTGCCTACCCCACCTTTAGCAAGAGAGACTGCATGTCTATTTATTAGGATGTACATGAAGGTATTGACAATATGTCTCCTGTGAGCCTTTGGATCGTATTGTGTAAATCTTGTAGAGAATGTAATTCACTATCTTATTGATGTTAAACCTTTTTTTTTTTTTTAATCATTTATTGTAACAGGATGCTAAGCCCCTGGAAGTATACAGCATTGAGTTCATGGTGGATAACAACCAGCTTGGGTTCTTAGGTAATACAAGTAATTTTTAAGGAAAAAAATATGTAGCATAAAATAGCCTCTTGTCATTAATTTTTTTTCTTAATCCTTTTTTAGTGTCAGATCGAGACAAGAATCTCTATGTTTATATGTATCTTCCCGAAGGTATGTAATATTGCTCAATCAGCAGATTCCGACATTTTGGACTGCAAATGCACATCCACTTACTGAGTGTGTTGTGTTGTGGTTGCAGCTAAAGAGAGCTTTGGAGGTATGCGTCTCCTGAGACGGGCAGACTTCAATGTCGGAGCAAACATCAACACTTTCTGGAGGATGCCTTGCAGAGGAGCCCTAGACTCTGGCAGCAAAAAGTCTCTGACCTGGGACAACAAGCACATCACCTGGTTTGGTAAGTGACTGAGCTGATTTATGGAATCCAGTGATCACCAATTGATAAATGCGACATGATCCCTTTCCACGTATGTACTAGCCTGGCTGGGCCATCCTGTTGCGTGAATTCCTTCCCACAACAGTCTGGACTTCGGCCCATTGGGAGCTTGTATTCCCGGTCAGAAAATAACCGGGCCAATCCCTGTTGCATTGCGGTGAGCTTGTGCTTAAACAGCAGGTGGACCTACTCGTGACTTACACATTTGGCCAAGTTTGGTTGCTTTTTACTGCTCTCCTCAGTGGCCAGAATGTTGATTTACACCACTGTGTTTGTCTGGCTGCAAACATCCTTATTTTGTACATGCTGTGGTGATATAAACCCAGCAGTCACCATTATGGAAGAATTTTCTCCCTGTTGCTCTTGCACGCGTCATATACTTGCTCCCCTGCCATCCATTCAAATGGAGTAGATCAAACTGTGTGAGTGTGTCTGACCTGAATTATCCCCTGCTGTGAGGTCCATGTGTCAAGTGAAAATTCCTGAAAGTTTCAGAACCTTTAGGTACCCAAATTTTCTAAAAGAATTTCAGTTTATGTATTAAAAGGGTCATCAAAGTGCATTCATGTCCTGCCAGATCCTTCATAAACATATTTCATCCAAACAGTTGATTTAACTATTTTACTACCTGCTAGCACAGCCAGGCTCAAAAACTGCATGCTGCAGTCTTCTCACTGAAGATAAAAACAGCTCGCTGCAACCACAGATCTTTAAAAATTAGGACACTTCGTATTGTGAGCTGTCCCGACCTAGTTTAGAAACTAAACAAGTACCTTTCCTAACAACTCATATCAATTTCACTAAGAGCTTATAGGAAGTTTTTATAAACATACAAAAGATTATTATTCATTGAACATGTATTTAGGAAAGGATGTCTGTTGTCAGATAATAGATGAATTCACATTGATGCAAAGGAGGAAAAAAAAGCCTGTTCATAATCTGTTTCAACAGCAACTCTAGATGGAGGAATCGGCATGCTCCTTCCCATGCAGGAGAAGACTTATCGCCGTCTTCTCATGTTGCAGAATGCTCTGAGCTCAATGCTGCCTCATCACGCTGGTCTAAACCCCAAGGCCTTCAGGTTTGCCTCCATCTACCACATAGTATTGTTTATACATTGGAACACACTGTATTAACCTGTATTGTTGCCTGTTATCTAAATGAACATATCATGTGAGCTTTTATTTCTAGTCCTAAGAGGCAAGTTAGTGTCAGGTGTAGTTTCTGCAGTTTGGTATCCCTAACCAGTTTATATACCGTTTCCAGGATGCTGCATAGTGACAGACGGAGCTTGCAGAATGCAGTGAGAAACATCCTGGATGGAGAACTCCTCAACAAGTACTTGTACCTGAGCACAATGGAGCGCAGTGAGCTGGCTAAAAAGATTGGTACCACTCAGGACATAGTAAGTGCAGAGACTGAATGTTTTTTTTTTTCTGTCAGATTTGCCTTTTATCTGATCTTCTATTCATCTGTAGATCCTGGATGACCTTTTGGAGATCGACAGAGTCACAGCTCATTTCTGAGAGGCACATTTCCGAGCACTGTCAACCGGAAGTCGTTTTATACGGACTGGAGAAAGATGTTTTGCTATGTTTTTGCAAACTGTATTTGTTTTTTAGTTCATACACCAAACAAAAAAATGACATTTCCTTCAGACAAATTTGTACAAAATAAAAAAACAGTGAAAGTGATTGACAAAAGCCTTGTGTGTTATTGAGGACAGCCGTTTTATGAAAAGAATGTAAAACATTTTATTGATATCATGAGATTGCTATAACAACATTGGATAAGTCTAGCTTTTCTTTTCTTGTTGCTGGACTTAATGTTAACTGTTGTACCAATTACTGACACTAAACTAAAACAAAAATGTATGCTTATTTTGACATTTATTTATTGCCACCATAAAAGTTTTGTTTCTTTTCCTTGAAGCACTGAAATACATTGTTCAAAGGCAACCCACTGTGAGATGTAACACTGAAAATTTTCATTGTTAGCCCCAGGAGGGATGCAGCTTTACAGTGTTCTTACATTTTATTTGGTATAACTCAAACACTGAGACTCAGTTTAAAGTATTGCTGGAGATGCTGCAGCTACTACAGACAAAATGTATACGATACATTTTCCTGAACCCTGAACAGAAACTTCAGCTTAAAATCATTAAAAAAAAAAAACATTCAAAACCAGTCGTAGTAGGATAGCACTTTAAAAAACAGCCATTAAAATATCAAAATATATAAAATCATTAATTTAATGAAGAAAAAAAAATACAACAAGGTGTTCAGTTTTGAGCTGCTGGGGTGGGTTTGGTGCTGTAAAAGTCCCGCAGCTCAAAACTGTCTCACTTATGCAGTAAAGTCCACCACGAGAAAACAAAATGATTTGGTATAGAGCGCCAACACTGGAACAGAACTAGAATCTGCAGCTCTCTGTGTTGCTGCAGTAGTCAAAAGCTGTGGGACTGTATTAACAGGCTTAAAATAGTTCTTTCTTCCCTGACCTTTGTAAGAAAACCGTAAACTATCTCAGATACTCTAATATTTCTGCATCCAAAGACGTTAAACCAAGGAATGACAGCGTGCTCAGGAACCAACGGGTTAGACTCATCGCTGCCATCTCCCATCTGTAAAAGAGTTGTCAATATTTCAAAACCAGAGCTTACATCAGTTAGGTTTACACCTTCACAAACTCAGGAAACTTGTGTCTGCATTTTAATCATAGACTGTATATAGAATGGACGCAGTCTGCCTCCAACTGAAGCTGTACATCAAGCAAATATGGGAAAGAATTCCACCTTCAAAGCCTCAACAATTAATAAAGTTTATGAGTTTGAACATTAAATATCTTGTGTTCGTAGTGTATCCAATCGAGCATAGGTTGAAAAGGATTTGCAAATCACTGTATTCTGATTTTACGTACGTTTATCACAATTTCCCAACTTCAATGGAATCGGGTTCTGTATGCTTGATTACTCTTCCTCTTGGATGTAGATGACGTAATGGCTATGGCACACTGAACCAAAATTAAATTGTAAAACTTAATCTGAATGTGCGACCTGAAACTGAATTTTTGTTTTTCTAATTTAAGGAAAAGAGAGGGTTTTATTTTCAAATAGGTTAAATTCTATTTTAAATCAATTAAATTTACTCTCAAAATATTAATTTCAATTTCAAATTGTGATTTTCAAATGAAATACAACTATTCAATTTCAGTTTCTAGCGGCACAAATTTCAGACCATATTTTTCTTGCACTCTTTGCAACCCATCAACATCTGTTTTATAAAGTATTTATACAGCATTTATACCCTAACTCTTATGGAACTGGGTTTATATCTACCTACAATATATTTTTAGGTTCAGTACAGGAGTTGTACAAATGTTAAGCAAGTACAAGACGTTGCTAAGTGAGTTTATTTGGGAAAATTTAGAGAACACATAATAAAGACAGACAGTAACCCAAATAACTTTTTATGAAGCACTGGATGCCGAGGAGTAACTAATAGAGAGAGGTTTACAATAACTTTTACCTTAAAGCCAGCTCAAACTTCAAGCCTTCCCATGTTGACCTGATCCAGCTGAAAATCCAGAGTCTTGTCAGCATCCTGGTCCTCTCTGTCTGCATTTTCCCCCAACCTCGCACCGCACTGAATGAGAGCAGCTCACTTTATAATTGTGACTAGTCAACAGTTACAGAAGTAAAAATGTCAACATGCAGGCAAGAAACAGCTCTCTATGATCAGGCATTAGGAGGTAACTTAAAAACTAACTAACCTCTTGGCCATAACAAAGTAGCGATCCACAGGTGCTCCCAGGGTAATATTAATGCTTCGGACTGTGTTGATGTTTCTGAAGACGAGTAGCATAGGCCGTGGCATTGCCTTCAACACCTGCATGATGCTTTCAAAGCGCTGTGTGGCCATTTCACGCATGTAAGCCGTCTCCTCACGACTGAGGATGTTAGAAAGACCAAGCTCTCGCATGTTAATGGGTCGTTGCAGCAGCATCTCAGAGAAGAGTAAATATTCTGAAGATAAGACATAGAGATTATGCTTGACACACAAGAAAAAGAAATATGATCCAGTTTACACGTGTAATTTATAACACCTTGTGATAGATAGGGGGTATTCAGCATTTATTGTTACACAACAACCAAAATCATTTACCTTTGACACCAAGTGCATCGGAGTACTTCTGCATTGCAGGCTCATCTCTCAGGACTATGGACCTCCACAGTTTACAAAGGGCAACTCTGTCACTAAGGGAAAAGGTCACAGTTACAGCTGATTGCAGAGTTCTTTCAGAGGTTTTGTTGAACAGACTGCTCAATCTTACTGTTGACTGAGGTATTCATACAAGCCGTGGTCCAAGAGCACCAACTCTGCCTTCTTATCAGGACCTGGTCTCACAAGAACTGCAAATATGAAAAATATATGGTAAAAGTGTGCAAACTACGTGTAATTACTCTCGAACCCTTCTTATGACCTCAAGTTTTGAGTGCCATGGAAATCCGCTGCAGTTATCAACATTATGAAGATCATATTGACACCTTCCTTTAACATCATAGGTTCACTTCCCTGAAAGTATCTCTGTTAGGCTGTACTTTTGAGCAGTATGGTGCTTCCACAGGTTTCTTACACTTTTTTAATTTCCCTGTGCACTTCAGAGACTCTGATTTATTCTCTATTTGATTCTTTGGAAATATCACAGACCATATGTGACATCACTTAAAGTTCCTGTGAAAAACGTATAATATTTAAAATATCTGATCATTCTGTTATTTGTAGTTTAATTTAGATCTTACTTCGGGACCGCTGAGATTAACACAATGGCCTCTCTATATGGCTTGTGTTTAACTGCAAAGCTATGTTACTTGCATATCACTCTAGAAGAAGTGTAAAATATCATCTCATCTTCCTTGAAACTAAATTAGTCTTGATTTTGGCAACAATGAAAACAATGAGCAAACTTACTTTTTCTAAACAGTGTTGTTTTCTGAAATTTGAGTTCTGTACCTCAAAAGACACTTGAGTGGAAAAACAGATAATTTTCGATCTACTTAAATGAAGTTACTGTTGCCCATTCTGCATGGGAAACCTGTTTATACCAAAAGCCCACAATCATAAAGATGTTAGGCAAATGATATCTCATAATGCCCTCGATGCTTAGTACAAGTATGGTTAAGCCTAAAGGCCACAGGATCCAGGTTGAGCGCGTTCTATCAGCGTCAGGTGTCACGGAGCAAATAGGTACCAGTTCTTATCAATGCTGCAAATTACACAGGAAGTGTCTCAGCTCTGTCTCAGAAGCGTGTTGATCACTGCTCTGCTAAAGATACGCACCGAGTCTATTTTCACAGCTCCCTGCTTCCAACACGCGTCGATCTCCACAGAGAAGATCATCCAAGACAGGATGTCAAGCACAGAAACCGCACATGCCATCCGGTAAATTTCCAAAATAAAACACCATGTGCGGACTCCCTGACTGTTAATCAATTCGTGTATATGAGAAATACTTCCTGGTTATGGATTGATCAGGAACACAGAACAATCCAATGGCCAATCCCTGATCCATGTGGACCCCAACAGGACTTTTAGCTGCTAACTCTGTCCGAAGGTTTAGTCATCTAAGACTTAAGTTTAGCTCGTCAACGTCACATCTTCGTTGTGGAAAAAAAGGGGCGTTGATGAAATATTTTTGTCAACGAAAACAACCAGTGTTGTTTTTGTTGACGAAATATTTTTGGCAATGTTATCGGCAACGAAAATAACACTGGCTTACAGAGATGGGAGTGGATCCTTGCTGTGTTTCCTGGATCACAGATTACCTGACAGGAAGGCCACAGTTTGTCAGGTTGGGAACTGTATTTCTGGGACATTAATGAGCAGTACAGGGGCTCCACAAGGGACAGTGCTGGAGCCATTCCTGTTCATACTGTACACGTCAGACTTCAAATACAGCACTGAGTCCTGCCACATCCAGAAATACTCAGAAGACACCGCTATTGTGGCATGTATCAGAAATGAACAAGAAGCTGAATACAGAGAACTGATAAGAGCCTTCAGTGACTGGAGTCACAAAAACTGCCTCCTCCTCAACACCTCAAAAACAAAGGAGATGGTCATAGACTTCTGCAGATCCAAACCCTCTCTTCAGCCAGTGAACACCTGTGGAGTGGACATCAAAGTGGTGACATCAAATAAATACCTAGGTGTACATCTGGATAATAAGATGGATTAGTCTAAGAACTGTATTTGACACTGTGATGATGATCAAATAAACTAAACTAAACTAAACTAAACTAAACATAGACTATAACTACAAAAAGGGGCGGAGCCACCTCTTTTGCCTGAGAAGACTCTAATCAATAGACATCTGTAGTAAGATGCTGCAGATGTTTTATCAGTCTGCAGTGTCTACAGTGTTCTGTTCTACACTACAGTCTGCTGGGGAGAAAACATCCAACACAAAGATGCAAGACGTCTTAACAAACTGGTGAAAAAGGCTGGCTCTGTGGTTGGATTCAAGCTGGACTCAGTGGAGGATGTGGTGGAGAGATCTACACTGAGGAAGGTGGAGACTATTCTAAAGAACATGGATCACTTCACAACACCTTAATGGACCAAAGGGCAAATGGTGGTGGACGACTCCTCTCTCTTTGCTGCAGGACAGAAAGATTCAAAAGGTCTTTTGTACCAACAGCTATCAGACTTTGTAATTCTTCTGTAAATAGTAGATAACTTTTTGACACATGAGACTACAGATAGTTGAATTTCCCTTCGGGGAAAAATAGTTATTCTTATTCGTACACGCTTGCAGGAATGTGTATTTATTCTTATGTTGTAAAATATGCTTTGATTCTGTGCTTTCTATCTTTATAGAGTCACTGTGAGACCTCACTTAAAGGAGCTGATGGTTTTCTCGCTTTGATTTATCCTTATTCATAAAGGAACTTCATGTTACTCTTGTGGATGTGTATTTCTGTTTCTATGGCACGTATAGTCTATGGGAAACTGTAAATTATCTTATGATTGCAAAATCATCTAAAATAATCATTCAGCTAAAATTACTGAAATTTATATCACAAATATTGAGATAATGACAGTGGAATAACTACTGGTTTCCATTTGTGGTGACTGCTGACTGAGATAAGGGATGAGAGTAAATGAATCCTGGAACTTGGCCTCGTCAGGAGCAGGCTAGCTCCACAGGATAAATCTCCTTGGTAACTTTAACCACAACATATCCTGCTTTCCCCTATCCTGCTTTTGTGCAACCAGATAATGGATAAATTTAGCCAGAATAAGCAAGATTTTCCAACTTAATCCCGTATCCTAGTTTTGTGCAATAGGCCCGAGGGCTGCACTACTGTGCTGCCATGCTCCAAACATGCATCCCTGTGGGCGATGAAGAGCTCTGCCCAATGGAGCAGAGATGCGGCGCTGACGGAATGCGCTCAACACGGATCCCGTGTGTTTTAGGCTTTAATCCTATTTTGGTACATACTGTGCACAAGCACACACATTAATGTACCAACCATTCCCAGGATGAGGGTCAGCATGAATGAAACCAGTGTAGAATATCTGCTCAGCAAATGTCCGGATCAGTTTGTCTGAAGTCTAAAAAGAAAAGATTGAAGAGATATTTTACACAGCATCTTCACGATTGTACTCCATTCCGAATAATTTCTGTTGTGCAAAGTGCATTAACTTACATCTTTTAAACTTAATCCTTGTCTTTTAATCTCTTCCACATTGTTGATTTTGCAACCATGACAAAACTCTGCTGTCAACACTCTCTTTGAACCGGAGGGAAATGATAAATAAAAGTTTTAGCAAATGGAATTTTTGGAGTCCAATTATTTAGTGCTTTCAACAGAATCTCACCTTACTAGTTTGATCCCAGAAAACCTTAGGTACGACAACAAAATGGAAGTGCTTCAGCTCTTCTGCACACCTCTCAGAATTCCTGGCCTCATTTTCAAAGTCCAGCTCTTGAGCCAAGGTGATTTTCAGATCCTACAGAAGGTAGAATAAAAATCTACTTCATTTGTCACCTAAACATGTACAACAGGTTGAGCACATACACCAGTCTTCTGACCTTCAGAACCCATCGGAATCCAAAGCTAGGGTGCATGAACTTCACAATATCCAGCAGGATCTCCAGTGTTCTGATGTCACCATCAAAGCGATCCCTGAGGTCAATGTACTGCACCTTTAAGGGTAGAATTCAACAAAAAGATAGGATTGAGGGATTGTGCAGGTTAACTTTGACTATACCCCTTCATGAATGTCCGAACTGCCTAAAAAGAGTAAAGTTTTGAATTTTTGATTCATTTTTATTGCCATTTTCAATATTGTTACCATAACAAGGGTGAAGAAAAATGAACCTTCTCCCAAAATGTTGGTGAAGACACATGACATTAAACAGGTGATGTGGTATACTTTTTATATCTAAGTAATATAAACCTCCCTCTGTGAGGGTTGTTTATCTAAAACAAAAAATTAAAAACAAAATACAGGCAAAGAGGACACATTTTTATTCATAACCTTGGTTTTAGAAACATGCTCACCTTCACAGCAACAGGAGTCCCATCAAGCAGTTCAGCCTTATGAACCTGGGCTAAACTTGCAGCAGCGATGGGTTCATAGTCAAATGTTTTAAAAAGCTGCTCAGGGGTTTTGCTGAAATCTTCTAGAAAGAGAGCATCCACCTGTCGAAAAGACAAACACAAGCCTGAGAAATGTTAAGTTGTCCTCTACTGCGGAAGCTTTGTTTGTGTTTAAGTGCTCACCTCTTTGTATTTGGTGTTCAAGGCCTTGTCCTCAAGTATTTGCAGGGTATGAATGTATTCAGGAGGTAAGAGGTGGTTGAAAGAGCACAGACCTTGTCCAAGTTTAACGTATATTCCTCCATTCCTTATGGCTCCATCCACCATGCACTCTGCTGCCCTCTGGTGGCAAGCTGACATCTCAGCCAGGTAGGATGGACTGTCCTAGCAGTGGAGAACAGCAGTCAGATACAATTTCCTTTACAGTAATGACATCCTTACAGCATCATAGGAAAGAATACATCTGTTACCCCTGGCCCACGAATATACTGTATGTGTTTTGGTATCTATTAATTAATGTCTACATTACTATGGTTGGGCAGTGGTGGCATTGTACAAGTGGTGTTCAGGGAATGAGTTATTGACCCTGAACCTTTTCATTATGATTTGACTGTGAGAATGCATGTGCTTCTTTTTCTGCTATATGTTAGTTCATTTGACTGTCATGCAGGAGACATCAGTCCATCACCCCGCAGTCAAAATGGTTGAAACTTGTAAACTTGAAACTTGTATCTTGTTTGCTTTTTTACAAAGTAACCCATGCTTTTATTGAATACAGTGAAGTACAATACTCCCTGCAGAAAATACATGGGTAGCAGTAATAGTAAAAAAATTAAAAAAAAACTCAAAAAGGTACAAGTATACAATCACAGCAATATATACAGTACAGGCCAAAAGTTTGGACACACCTTCTCATTCAATGCATTTTCTTTGTTTTCATTACTATTTAAATTGTAGATTCTCAAAACTATGAATGAACACATGTGGAATCATGTGCTTAAGAAAAAAGTGTGAAATAACTGAAAACATGTTTTATATTTTAGATTTCTCCAAGTAGCCACCCTTTGCTTTTTTGATAGCGCTGCAAACTTAAGCTGTTCTCTCAATGAGCTTCATGAGGTAGTCACCTGAAATGGTTTTTACTTCACAGGAGTGCCTGAAGTAACCCTGACAAGGTACTTCTGTCATCAAGAGCAAAGGGTGGCTATTTTAAAGAAACTAGAATATAAAACATGTTTTTGGTTATTTCACACTTTTTTTATAAGTACAAAATTCTACATGTGTTCATTCATAGTTTTGATGCCTTCAGTGATAATCTACAATGTAAATATTCATATAAAAAATAAAGAAAAGACACTGAATGAGAAGGTGTGTCCAAACTTTTGGCCTGTACTGTATGTAATTGGTTACTTTCCACCTCTAACTTCACTCATGGGATGAAGAGCTTATTTAAAGCCTTGACAAGTTGCAGAAGTATGGAAGATGCAGTCATTGATAAAACCAATCACACCCTATTTACATTACACGATGAAACTTACCTCATCTAGGTCACGAAGGCATACATTTGTGGTCCACCAATAATCCACAGAGATGAAGATTCCCACAGAGAGAGATCTAAAAACACACAGATATATGATTTACATGACTTATAATAATTATAATCATATATTGCTTTGTTAAATTACATGAAAGGAATTTTACAAGGCAATCCTAACTAGTCCCCAACACAGAGGCCCAATCCCAAACCGCCCCCTAAACACTCGCCCGATACACTCTCCCTCCGTTTGCGCGTCCCTGCTGAGGCTCCGCCATATTGAAGGCCGTCCCAAACCACAGAGTGAGGAAGGCAAGTGGACTGTTCAGCCCTCAAATAGTGAGTCTGCACCAATGCTCACTCATGGCAGGATTTGCAGGTAGTGCACCGGCAA
The DNA here is from genome assembly GCA_962446985.1 of Xyrichtys novacula. Classification (NCBI taxonomy): domain Eukaryota; kingdom Metazoa; phylum Chordata; class Actinopteri; order Labriformes; family Labridae; genus Xyrichtys; species Xyrichtys novacula. Next base: position 26,713,527 of record OY660884.1, on the reverse strand, counting down.
AAATGGAGGAGGAGGAAACAACAAATAAATATAAGTTCAGTATGTGTCCACCTTTTGTTTTTGTTGTATTCTGTGCTGACATTTGTTTTGATTGGTCAGGCACATGTCAAATAGTAAAGGGCTGCATAGACCTGTGGAATCACTAACAATCAGTAGTTTGGTTTAGCTCCTGTCACTGTGATGGTTCCTGGATTTAAGATTTTACTGGGAGGTTGAAGAAACAAGGCAGCCGGAGCGGCTCAGAACTGAACATGATGCCCGTTTAAAAAAAAAAATAGACGCTGCCTTGCACAGGATGCGTCTTTGTGTTGCTATGGTGATGGATCTTTCCGTTTTTCGGTGGAGTGAGGAGGGCGTCCCATACCCGCTCGTCTTGTTTACACCCTCCCATTTCAATTGAGGCGCACTCCACAGCTGTGAGTGTAACGTCATTACAAGTGACACTCGATAGTGAAGGCCGAGTGTGTAGGGGGGCGGTTTGGGATTGGGCCACAGTAAGAGAGTCTACACCTATCAACAAGGACACACCTGATGAAGCGACCAAATCCTTCAATCACAATCCTCAGCCTCCTCTTCGCTCTTGGATCTGACGCCGCATACTGGACAACCACAGCCACAGGTACACCAACAGTGATGCCGATAAGTGTTTTCCACCACAACCCTCTCCGTGTACCCTCTCTAGAAGCAGGACACACAATGTCATAAGACACACATAATGTCACAAAATTTCACTATGGCTTCAATTGTATACGTGATTATTGCCAGGATATCATATAGTACCTGAGTGAGTTGAAGGATCTGGTTGTTTGGAGAAGAGAGCCAGAATGCGACCATCTTTGGCGCAGAGTCACGTGGCGTAAACATAACCTTGACTTAAGAGAAAAATTGCTTTTATCAGAACAGTAACTAGGTTAGCTCGTCAACGTCACGTCAACGTCACGTCAACGTCAGAACCCCATGTAAAGTGGCTTCCTAGGGGTGACTTTTCATTGCCTGAAGCATCTTTTGAAAAGCTGTCTTATGTCAAAATAAATCATTTAGGCATTCAAGTAAATAAATCATACCATGATTTTTTTTTTTAATAAATGCCTTTTGTTTAGCAGGCTAAATTATCAATAACCGTTTTCTTATTGTAAGCCTCACTTACAAGGTGTAGTGCACTAGCCTACAGTATTTTACTTTATCAAACTTCCCAGTGGAAAATGTTTTTAAATGTATTTATGTATGTGCATGAATCCTGTGCTGATGATTGAATTTCTTTTCCTGGCAGGATCCTTTGGCTCTGTAAGCTGCAATCATTGATTGACTTGTTCATTATTTCTAAAATCATTAAACTTAAGTCTTATTCACAAGACAGGCCTTGATAGTGGGACAAGTAGTGGCAGAACATGTATGTGTGTGTTTGTGTTTGTGTGTGCCATGTTTACAAAGACAGAACTAGAATTTGTGGGGGTATTCTAGATCAAGGTCAGCAGAGTCAGCCGGGGCACTGGGCTGTTTTTGTTCACTGTCTGCATCTGAGGGACAAATTGTCTCCAGTGCTTACAAATACAGATGTGTCAGGGACCTGAGCAATCAAACATCAAACATACATAACCCATAAATGTACGCAATCCATATTTTATATGACGTATATACACTCACCGGCCACTTTATTAGGTACACCTGTCCAACTGCTCGTTAACACTTAATTTCTAATCAGCCAATCACATGGCGGCAACTTAGTGCATTTAGGCATGTAGACATGGTCAAGACAATCTCCTGCAGTTCAAACCGAGCATCAGTATGGGGAAGAAAGGTGATTTGAGTGACTTTGAACGTGGCATGGTTGTTGGTGCCAGAAGGGCTGGTCTGAGTATTTCAGAAACTGCTGATCTACTGGGATTTTCACGCACAACCATCTCTAGGGTTTACAGAGAATGGTCCGAAAAAGAAAAAATATCCAGTGAGCGGCAGTTCTGTGGGCGGAAATGCCTTGTTGATGCCAGAGGTCAGAGGAGAATGGCCAGACTGGTTCGAGCTGATAGAAAGGCAACAGTGACTCAAATAACCACCCGTTACAACCAAGGTAGGCAGAAGAGCATCTCTGAACGCACAGTACGTCGAACTTTGAGGCAGATGGGCTACAGCAGCAGAAGACCACACCGGGTGCCAGTCCTTTCAGCTAAGAACAGAAACTGAGGCTACAATTTGCACAAGCTCATCGAAATTGGACAATAGAAGATTGGAAAAACGTTGCCTGGTCTGATGAGTCTCGATTTCTGCTGCGACATTCGGATGGTAGGGTCAGAATTTGGCGTCAACAACATGAAAGCATGGATCCATCCTGCCTTGTATCAAAGGTTCAGGCTGGTGGTGGTGGTGTCATGGTGTGGGGAATATTTTCTTGGCACTCTTTGGGCCCCTTGGTACCAATTGAGCATCGTTGCAACGCCACAGCCTACCTGAGTATTGTTGCTGACCATGTCCATCCCTTTATGACCACAATGTACCCAACTTCTGATGGCTACTTTCAGCAGGATAATGCGCCATGTCATAAAGCTGGAATCATCTCAGACTGGTTTCTTGAACATGACAATGAGTTCACTGTACTCAAATGGCCTCCACAGTCACCAGATCTCAATCCAATAGAGCATCTTTGGGATGTGGTGGAACGGGAGATTCGCATCATGGATGTGCAGCCGACAAATCTGCGGCAACTGTGTGATGCCATCATGTCAATATGGACCAAGCTCTCTGAGGAATGCTTCCAGCACCTTGTTGAATCTATGCCACGAAGAATTGAGGCAGTTCTGAAGGCAAAAGGGGGTCCAACCCGTTACTAGCATGGTGTACCTAATAAAGTGGCCGGTGAGTGTATTTTTCTGTTACTCGACATTTCTTTGCCCTCCTCACCATTGTACTACTGCACAAAATTGTGTTGTATATTAAAGCTCAATGTCAAATTTAAGCTTGTACATTGGTGTAATATTTCGTGCTAATGTGTAAACATTGGGAGCAAAGTCTATCTGAGTCAATTCCGTCGTATGTGTTCACATGGACAATATATCTGATTCTGGTTCTGAAACTCTGTCACTCACACACTACTTCAATTAAGTCTGGAAATGCCCCTCATGACCAAAATATATTCCACAACTGCTGACGGGAAGGGATAGTTTTCGAACATTTATCTAATCGAATCTGACCCACTCTGGTATAATGTTAGTCAAGACATCTCTAATAATTCTCCTGTGGGGGAAAACTGTCTAACTAACAGACAGCAGCGGCTGACAATATACGCAGTGAAAAAATAACCAGCAACCCTTACACATATGTCACCGTACGTGTCAATTAAACTGCTAACATATCAAATAAGTCCTGCTCAAAATATACAGCTGAGACTCCTAAGCAGCCACCCCACCCCCATTCCCCTGATCTCTGTTGCTAACACAAACCGGCTAGATACTGTTAACGCTGCCGTGGCTAGCTGATGATGAAACCGCAATGCTACCGCAACCAAAGTCAACAAACACAGCATTTTTAATACATATAATTTCTTTACCACTCTGTCAATTCCTCCTGGCATTATATCCTGGGATACAATTAGATCTGCTTGAGTGAGGCGTCAATAAGAAAGTGTCTTTCCCGTCGGGTAGTCTTCTTCTTCTTCTTCTTCTTTCTCTTCTTCTTCTTCTTTTGGCTGTTGGCAAACCGGCATTACCGCCCCCTACTCAGCTAGAGTGTGGTTCTGGGTTTAAGCAGTTGATCTTCAATTCTGTTCATCAGATTTGTTGTTCCTTTAAGAAAATTTGGTATCTGTTTTTATGTTTGTTGAAGATTTTTTCATGTATACATTTTAATGTAAAGCTTACATTCTGTTGCTTGAGTGAATCCCTGAACCTTTGACTTTCCTGTAAGTACTGCCTGTGACTCATAATGCAATGCTGTGTTGTTTCCAGTTTATTGCAGTGAGAGCATAGTCCTGTGGGACGTTTGCCTATAATATGGAGTATACAATTTAATCCTGTGTGCCCTACCCTGAGTCATATAAATATGGCCTCTTCCCCTTTGTACACTTGGTCTTTGTTTTTTTAATATGTTGTTTCCATGTCAGCTTTTCAACAAATATGACTCCAAGGAACTTGACCTCACTCACTTAATCTAGTTTCTGGCCAAACAACTTTAATGAAAGTACTTTTTGCCGCTTAGAAAAACATATAACTTGTGATTTTGTTTTTGAAAATATGAACCCCCATCTATTTGCCCATTGCTCAACTTTCCATACTGCAGCTTGTGATTTATTTTGAATGTACTTAGGATTACAGCCCCTACACCACAGGAACCCATCATCTGCATACAGAGATTTTCCCAAACCCTGTTTAACTTTTTCAAAAAATATAATTTATCATAATACTAGAAAAGCACTCTGAGAGCGCAGACCTCCGCCAAGCAGCTCATGTCTCCCCTTATATTGTGATTCACACCAAAACTTTTACTGTTATGTGTCTTTAATAATTTTTATTTGTGTTTAAACTGGTATGTTCACTGTTCATAATGTTCCTAAAACAATAAATGCCCTGACCTGGATTCGAATCCAGGACCTTCTTGCTGTGAGGCAACAGTGCCAACCACCACACCACTGAGCCGCCCATTGGTTATCTTTCAGTATTGAAAATTCCAATGACACCCTTATTTTTGTGTGTTCTGGATCACAGTATCCGGATTTTTGTCTGGATCAGGATCAACTTTTGACACCTCATAAAACTCATTGAGATCCTTTTGTGTAATTTTTTACTAAAGACTCTGGCCATTTTTATAGAGTTAAATGCAAAAATATCTTACAGTGATAAAGAATCCTTCAAAAAATTCCTGGATCCAGAAGGCGATCCGGATCACCACCAAAATGTAATGGGATCCTCCTGGGGCTGAGACGCACCTCTGGTGAAAATTTCAGGTCAATCCGTCTGTAACTTTCTCCGTAAAGTTGTTCACAGACAAACAAACAAACAAACAAACAAACAAACAAACAAACAAACGCTACCGAAAACATAACCTCCTTGGCGGAGGTAATTAAATAATAACCTGCAGGGTTTCATTCTCCACCAAATACATTTCTGAATATTCTGCTCCTACCTTTTTACTGCTATTGTTCCTCTAAACAAGTCAAGTGGAGCGAAGGGGGGAAAAAAGAGAAAGTAACACTGATGATGTGAGTGGGAGGTAAACACAGGGGAGGTCTGTGAAAGCAGTGGGTGACACAGATTTACTGTTAGACTGCAGGAAACAGTATGCAGTTAGGGCCCAGGCTCTAATGTGGATGACCTGGATAACCCTTTTTTTTTTCTTTACAGAAAAAAATTCAAACTTATTTTACAGCTTTGTTAACTTTACGGCAAGGAAATCCCATTCATCTATGGGATAACTATGGAGGTCAGGACACTGAATTTAGTTAAAAAGTTTGTGTTTGTTTTGAAATTTAATTTTATATCATGGGTTATGATTAAAGAGTCACTTCAGGGTTATTCATCTTCGCAACTTTGGTGTAAGCTAAAAGAGAAATGGGTCTACAAATTATATGCAATCATTAATGGATGGTATAAGAGTAATTAGTTTTAATGTCAAGGGTCTACATAGCCCCCTCAAGAGAAAAAAAAAATCTTAATGAGCTTAAACATCTTAAATGTATGATAGCCTTTACACAGGAAAGTCACCTGTCAGACACTGAGCATAAAAAACTCAGGAAATGTGTACTACTCATCCCATAGTTCACGTAGGAGATGTGGGGTAGCCATACTGTTACAATGCTCCCTACATTTTCTTTACACGCAAAATTTATTGATAAGGAGGGGAGAATTATACTAGTGAATGGGTCCATTTGTGGAGTAGCTGTCTCTATGCTGAATACTTGTGCTCCAAATGAAAATATCCCTAAATTTATTTTTAAAAGTGTGCAATTTCGTTATAGAAAGGGCAAAGGGAATTATATTAATTGGAGATTTTAACTGTCTCGTCAAATACACTAGATAAAAATCCTCCCTCAACAAATGCACCTTTGAGTGCAAGCCAGGCTCTCAAACAGACGACCAGGGATATGGGGCTTATTGATGACACCTGCACCCAAAGGAGAGAGACTACACATTTTAGTCAAAGCCACATTCCTCATAGACAAGAATTGATTACTTTTTTGTAGGTAAAATGAGTCATATAGAGTGCTAGGGTGTAAATTACATAACGTAACCCTGAGCGACCATGCCCCAGTTAGCCTGTTATGGGATTTAGGAAGAGGTTTTAAACCAGGCAATGGCGACTAAATGTCTCACTCCGCGGTGACAGTACCTTTAAGGATTATATAAGGACAGAATGAGCTCAATACTTAGAATTCAATGACACAAATGAGATGTCACCTGTGACCCTATGGGAGGCAGCTAAAGTAGTCTTGAGGGGTAAAATAATTTCATTTGCATCAGCTAAGAAAAACTGTAAAGAACCAAACGTGTAGAACTGGAAAAACAAAACAGCTGGAACAGAAGCATAAAAAATTGTTATCTATTAATGATCTGACACTGTCAGGTGTGGATGTAGGACCCAAGTGCAGCACAATGCCAGGTAGTTGTTTAGAAGCTACTTTTATTGCAACAGTTCACAGAAGACAGGTATTTCAGAAGGTAACAGGAAAGAATATACAGGGATTGATTTAGCAGTCTCTGTAGGATCTCCAAGACCAACAAGAAACAGATCCACAGGAAACAGGTCCAACAGGTGAGTGCTCACGGAAAATGCACTACACCTGAGAGTCTATGAGAAGTGCAGCGGCACTGTCGAGGGGCAGGCTGGGCTCGTGGCCGAAGTGGAGGCAATGTCGAATCCTGGCAGACAATCAGCGGGGCAGATTAATTTCAGAGGGATCAGATGGAAGGATGGTCGTGGACAGGCAGTAGGTTGGGAAGCCAGCAACACAGCGAAACCTGAAGTTCTCACAAGAGCAAAGAAACTTGACAGGGGATCCAAGGGCTGAGACAAGAAGACGTGGTCAGAGACAAGCAGGAGTCAAAACCCAGAAGTCAATCCGGGAAATAATGCTGGAGAGTCCTGCATGCTGCGAAGACAATCTGGCACTGAATGAGGGACACAGAGTGGCTTAAATACTGGCTGGCTAATCAGCAGTGAGGCGCTGCAGCTTGTCATTCACAGGTGTGGGGAATCAGCACTGATGAGGAGGTGTGGCAGGGAGGTGAGTGAGAATCAGCCTGAGAAACACAGCAGAGTGTGAAAGACACAGCTTAACAAAGCTAAGAGAGCTCTGGAAAATCTGCTTATAGAAAAGATGGAGAGAAAATTTGAGGTTTGTAAAACAACGTTATTATGAATGTGGGGGTAAAACTAGTAGATTACTGGTATTATCAGTCATACAAAAAATTAAAAACAGTGATCCAGGGGACTCCTTTCTTTACAAACCAGACGAGATATCAGATGCGTTTGCTAAATTTTACAAAAGGCTGTACTCAAATACATATACATGCATAGATTCCAAACAATTTGATATTTATTTAAGAAAATATACAATTGCCGATACTGTCTGACGAGACTTCGCAAACTATGGATTGTCCTATAACAAGAGAGGAAATAGTGAAAGTATTAAGGGAGTTGAAAAATAGTAAAAGTCCAGGTTCAGATGGATTTTGTAACAGATTTTATAAGGTTTTTGTGGAGGAAGTAAGTCCAGTTCTGGAGAAAGCCTATAGGTTTGCATTTGAAACCGAGGAACTTCCCCAGAATTGGAAAGAGACAATTATTTCAGTGATATACAAAAAGTGCAGTTCTTATAGACCCATTGCGCTTCAAAACTCTGATTGTAAATTATCAACCACGATACTTGCAAAATAATGATAATAAGGCTTTCAGATAACATAAACACAAAATGGCTTGATAAGGAAAAAAGTTGTTGTTGTACTGATATGCCTCTATCAGTGATCCTTTATTAGTAATAAATTAATTAGAGGTTTTATTAAGCCATTATAAGGCTCTGTAATGGCTTAATAATGAGCTAATCATTTGAATCAGGTGTGTTGGAGCAGGGAAACATCCAAAACATGCAGGACAGTGGACCTCGAGGACTAGACTTGAGAACCACTGCTCTATAGCAAACCTGTGTGTGTCTGGGTTGGATGTCATCACACATCCCCCTTTACCATCCTTTCTATCGTTTCTAGTTGAAGTATATCCATTTAAAACAAAATCCCATCCTGGTTTCAACCAGGTTTTTTGTGTACATGTTATATGTGGTTTCTTGTGTAGACATGCTATGTACAATTTAACTCTTGGCCATTTGCAATGAGACTTCTGGCATTCCACTGTAAAATGACTAGGACCATGAAGACCCACCAGCCCATGCTTGGGAACTTTGTGCTGCCCCATCATCTCCTCGACAGTTTCCCATGCCAGCCAGGTGTTTTTCTGCTGATCTCACAACTATCTTGATCTTTTCTGTTTCCTTGACAGTTTGTGCAGTACAATCAATGACGTTCAATGACATTCAAAGATTCTAAAGTCCTTTTTGCTGAATCAGTGTATCTTTCTTTATTTCTTCACATCCTTAACATGATCTTGTTTTGTTGTTTTCCATTGCCATTTGTTTTGGTTTCTCTGTGTAGCGATTTGAATTTATAATAAATGACTTAAGATTAATAATCTTAATTTATGACATTTATGCACTCGTTTAAAGGGGCACCACCCACCCTTAATGGCAGGAAAATAAAGAAAAACAAAAAATTCATTCAGAAATCAAACACTAAGTCAAATTAATCAATCTCATATCTCAAGCCGAAATTCTCATTTCAGGGACTCCACTTCTGGAAGAACACTAACAGACAAGAACTATGATGATCTGTTTATTACAGGATAAATGATGGTACAACATACAAGCAATAAATGATGATAAGATAATGAGGATAAATAATAATAGGTGAATAATAAAAGACTCTGAGTCAGGCTAAGAGCACTAAAGTTAATGATAGTGAGTGAGTGAATATGCTCTAACGTATTAACCAACATTAACTCTGGTGTAAAGCTGAATTTGGATGTGGATTTGGATGAATTTAGGATTACTAAAGTGAATATCTGAGTCATGACCACATGAGACAGCATCAGCCCTGTTTGGAGTTCTGGAGGTTTGGATACTTAAGTGAGACTGGTCCTTGGCCAATATGGAGCAGGTACCGAAGGTCCGGGGCTACCGGCGGTTCGAGAGGTTCGGCTCAGAAGACGACTTAAGTCAGCCGAAAGATGGGCCAGTAGTCGCAGCACTTGGGCCCGAAGCAAAAACCAGCACCGTATGTATCCTACTCAATGCTCCTTTGGTCTCACCACAAACTCTGGCACAGAGGATGACTTTGGGCCTGCTCAGTGGCGTTTAGAGGTGACTTTGAAATCACCCAGATAACTCAGGAAAAGAGGTTGGATGGCCAATCGAAACAATTTCAAAAATGGCTTCGTGAAATTAAAGAAAAATCAATTGAAAACTTGATACTGGATTGCTATGCGCACAAAAAGTTGAAGTTTCAAAACTTGAACTAAGACGATGTTAAAGAAAAATCAACGTGAATGAACACGTGGTGTAAAACTTAGAAGACTATAAAAAACTAAGACTAAGTAGTAAGAGTAAGAGCTAAGAGAAAACAAAGAAGAGGGCTAAGAGAAGACCCGGAAAAACAAGTGGAAAAACTTCACTGGTTTTATCGCCTTCACACTGGGAGTGTCTCTGGGGTGTGTGTGTGAGGAGAAAGAGGAGGGGTCATGGGGTCTCCAACTGCAGAGGAGACCTCTTGGATCCCTGATTATTTGATCTAACTTATACTTTTGGCTGGTAAAAGAGTCAGATCTGACACTCACTCACTATGATTAATGCTATTAAATGCTTGGTTTCATGATAAATGATTTGATACTAAACACATATGAAGAAATGTAGGATCACATTAAACATTCTCATTATGTTTTAAGTATCACACTGAACATGCTGAATTACTCTGAAATAGAACAGATAGTAACACATAGAAACTGTGAACAACAAAAGAGTAAACACATATAGATAAACCTCATCATGATTCATAATGGATTCGTTATACTCACATTCAGATTATTCAATGACATTATAACCACCTAATGGTTAAAAAGACTAAATAAATGATTAACATATAAACCAAACATTTCTAAACTATTTCTGTTACTTGGAGTAAAATTACGGTTCATAGTCAGTAAATTTATCCCTTCAAAGTTCATGAAACAGTCTGAAAAGCTGTTCGTCTATAGAAACTAAAAACGGAGGTTCACAGAAAAAAAGAAGACTTGAGCACAAACTAGTCTTACTGTAACTACATGTCAACACCGCAAGCGGGGGGAGCAAGGAGGCAGAAGCTGTCCATTCTATATACAGTCTAAGGTCTTGTATCATAGCGTCATGTCTGCTGTTTGTGACAAACCAAACCCTGTGAAAATCTGGTAAAATTCTGGGGAATCATGATTCGTATAGTTGGGCATTCTTACCTTCCTTTACAGAATACGTATATGCACTGTGGGTGCATGGGGGACCCATCCAAGATGGCGGCCGCGCTGATACGTGAGCTTACATACACTGCATCAGTAAATGAGGCGTCTACGTACAAAATGTCTATGGTTGTAAGTGTGCATCTGTGCAGACTCGCTATTGAGAACTGAACGGTGCACTCGCCTTCCGCACTACGTCGTTTGGGACCGCACTCGTCATGGCAGAGCCTCCGCGGGAACGCGTCAACGGAGGGCGTAGGGGGCGAATTGGGATTGGGACAAAGAGAAAACCAGACACTTCCGTTTTCGTTCATATCACTACGCACTGGCGGGGCGGCGCTTCTTGTGCTCTTTTATGTTAGATGTCCAGTTTAAGTTAAGTCAAATCGTATCGAGGGTGCTATCCATAAAAAAAGTGTGGTATACATAATTACCCTTATTTGAACAGTGTTTAACTGATCACTATGTATCCAGTCGATGTAAAGTGATGTGCCATCTGCCTGGATTGTTCTTGTGTAGGAAATGTAGCTTTCGAATAAAAGTACATCACAAGTGAAGTCAAAGCTCCTGTGAAGAACTTTTGGTCTGAGGTGATCCTGGCTTCTCTTGTCAACAAGGCTTTGAGGTGCTCCCATTTTACACATTTTAAAGTGAAAATATTATTTATATGTTGTTATTTGACAAGCAAACATTTAACTAACTTTAATTACTTGCAATGGAAAATAAGGGACGTGGTCTTCCCACAGCATGTGGTCAATCGCCCTATTGGAACTCGTGGAGCAGGAATTAAATAAAAGGGACAACAGCAATGGCGGTGGTTGGTGGTGTCATTTGCTGTTAAGGCAATACAAAGGCATCAGTATCACTTTTGTCAAGTTTCTATACCTTCCGAATGTATTTTAAGCGAAGTACCAGTGGATAGTGTGCAATATTGCCGTTTTATTGCTTTGAATTTTACAGGTAATTTGCGTTGAAGTGTAAAAGATACATTATTGACCGTTTACAGCCTAACTCGTACAGCGAGCCACGAATTGTTTAAGTTTGACACGGAGGTGCCCCATGAGGAGAACAAGTGTGTAGTATTACCGCTTTGTTATATCATATAACATCATGCAGGTAACTCAGGGACAACGGTCCCCATCTGAAGAAAAAAAATAAACAAACAAACAAACAAACAAACAAACAAACAAACAAACAAACAAACAACAACAACAAAACACTGTGGACAATAAAAACCTGAAGCATGAGGTTGTCTTCAGAAGAATCACATCTACATAAACTGCTTAGCCTAAAATCTAAAACAAACAATGACTGGAAAATTTTTAAACGAATCGAACGCACAACAAAATTTGAGATAAATTAAAGCGTAATGAAAGCAAATTCAAAATAAAACTGGAATTGTCGATATAAAACCAAAATAATTTGAGGTATCTTTAGTCACTCGGGTTTCTAGCTTCTTCAAAGTATAAAAAGGGAATTTACAAATCATTTTTAACGCATGGATGACTTAAAATGGGCATAAGTATATTCAAAAGCGGCGTTTTACAAAGTATTTTATATGTAAGTGGTGTCAGGTATCCCGTTGCATTGTCCACCGGATGCTGTTGCAAGCCGTGTCGCTGCAGTATTGCGCTTTCCTGTTTACGGGCGGGAAGAGTGAACCAACCGGACAGAGTGGAGGCTTCAGTGCACTGATAGGCAGCGCGTTTGTATTAGTTCCATTTGCAGCTGATAATGTACACGTTTTAATGGTTCACAGGGCATTGCGAGGTCCAGTGCGTAGGATACAAGCGGACCGTTATTGAAAACAAAGGGGATTGTGGTTGTGCAGAGCAGATGGAGGAACCTCCAACAGATTCAGGCGGTGTTGGCGGCGGTGCAGCAGCAGAGGGCCCCGCGGTGCAGGTGGCAGATATCCGCTGGCTGAGTGGGGCTCTCCCTTTGCGACTTCTAGAGTGGAAAGTCAAACCTGGTTCTCTTGTTAACGTGGATTCCGTGCTTGCACTGTGTGCCCCTATACCCCAGGACATGGGGGCAGAGACAACGAGGCTGCCAGAAAAGAAGGTGAAATCGGACCGTGCTGGAGTAGTTAAGGAGCTCTGCTGTCAACTTGGACAAGTCATACCCCCCGGGTGAGTCATGGCACGCTGCAACGTTAGCAGCTTGGGAAGACAAAAACACACATGCGAGCTGAGGTTTTTGTACCGCTTTGCCAGTCAATGAATACACCCCTAGCACAAAGATAGCTAGCTAACAAGGTAACATTGGTAAGTATTTAAGTGTGTTGACGTTAGCTTGTTTGTTAGCCGCTCTAAAACCAACGCTCACAGAGCTTGCAAGAATTGCAGTTAAGACATCAAATTAACAAACGAGACTGTCGACCAAAGGTTTCAAAATAAAAGTGCTCTCATAAAAAAAGCAGTGCTTAGCCGTTAAGAAACACGAATAAAGAGCGTCGGGCGTATCAGCTTCCAGGCAGAATCAACATTTTTTCTAAGTAAATTTGTTTCCAGTAAGCTGTCCCCCGAATGTTCCTCCCCCTCTTTTACTATTGACGTGAAATTACAGTTTCAAACAGTCGATGATGTTTTATTCTGAAGGCAAAGTCACGTTAAACGTTCCCTCGTTGCTTGTGTCTTGATGCATCCTACACTCGCACGTTGAGGACGAGCTGCTTGAATGGCAGACAGCGGTGTAAAGTTTAACTCCTGCCCCCCTACCTCCCCACTGACAGTTTCAAAATAACAGAACATGTATTTATCAGCAGCTTCTTGGTCGTGCTACCATGTAATGTCAGTCATATATGAGCTTAATAGTCATAGTGGGACTCTTCCACTAGTTTAGATTAAAATTATTTTATTATTGTGTGGTTTTGAAAGTCCAAGCAGGTTTCCAAGATAGTATAATGCCCTGATTTTCAAATAAAAAGTGTACAAAAGTGGCTCTACTGCAGGTATGTCTTACCCTCAAGGACTGTTTTCACTCACCACTCTCGCAATTAATCTCTCAACATCAGTTACTGCTACTTTTATTCTTTTTTTTTTAATTTAGTATTGGTCGTGTAATATCAATATCAATCAACCTGTAGTATACAGGATGGTAAAGCATCAGCTATATGCAGTGATTCTGAAAATGTGAAAAACTGATGTGCGCTTCATAACCAGGCTTTGTATCCCTGTTGAATACAAACAGTTTGACAAGATTTACATATTTTTACCCTGGATTACGATCCAATATTTGCCATTTACTCAAAGCATCCCAACGAATAGTGTTTTTTGCCACATTAAGAGACACACTAATATGCTTTTTCCTTTTTCAGGGGCATAATCATCAGAATTGAAGAATGCAGCCATCCAATAGTAATGAAGGGTTTGTGTGCTGAATGTGGCCAAGACCTGACTCAGTAAGGAAATGCAAATGCAGTCACTATTTTACACCTTACGCTAAACATGCATGTATATTATATGTTTGTTTATTTGTTTATTTGTTTGTTAAGGATACCCATTAGCTGAAGCCATAGCAATCAGCTAGTCTTCCTGGGTTCCTCATAACACGAGCAAGTGCAAACCGTGTAGAAAATACAATATCACAATGAAAATTATACAATCAATATATGTCGTAAATTCAAAGGGTTAAAAACCAGAAACTCAATCTGGCAAACAAAATACAGTAAAAAACATCCATGTTTGTGTTTATGGTCCTTGAGAAAATACACTACCATCCAAAAGTATTGGAATAGTGAGGTCAATTTCTTTATTTTTGCTGTACACCGAAAACATAAATGTAGGTCAAAATAAACATCTCAGCTTTTATTTGCAGGTATTTACATCTGGATCTGATACACAACTTAGAAGATAGCACATTTAGTTTGAATCAACTTATTTTTCATGTAAGCAAATTTATTGGAACATGTGACTGACAGTTGTGTTTTGTTACCCAGGTATATCCTATTACATCGGTTATTCCAACAATAAATAGTGGTGAATGTCTACTCTTTGTTTTGGATTTGGGTTTTGCCCATGCAAATTGCACTTATAGTTAGAGGTGTAACCAACATGTAAACTAGAGAGCTGTCAATGGGTAAAAGACAATCATTTGTGAAGCTTGGAGATGGAAAGATTAAAGATAGAAAATCAATCAGATTGATTACATAAATGGTGAGGATAGCTAGTACAACCATTTGGAATGTCCTGAAGAAGAAAAACATAATAAAACACTTTTGTACTTAGTAACAGACGTCAATTGGGTTGACCAAGAAAACATCAGCACTTAAAGACAGATTGTGAGACCTTAAAAGAAAAACCCGAAAACAACTGTCAGTGACATCAGCAACAACTCCCAGAGGGGAGAATTGAAGGTCTGACAATCTCCTGTTCCCAGAAGACTTAATGAACACAAGTACAGAGGCTACACCATTCATTGTTAGAGGAATAGGATGGCCAGGTCTTATTTACCAAAAAGGATAGAAACGGACCTCAATATCAAGGACAAAGTTTTAATGCCAACAATTTAAAGAAAGATGCAACTAAACTGATTTGGAGATCCTCCACCATGCAGCAAGATAATGAAACAAAAAAAAAATACTGCCAAAACAACATATAAGTGCATCAGGGACAAGAAAGTAGAAGGTTTTAGACTGGCCAAGTCAATCTCCAGACTTAAACCTTATAGAGAATGCATTTTACCTGCGAAAGAGGAGACTAAATGGACTAACCCCCAAAACAAACAACAACTGAAAGGCTGCGGTGAAATCTGGTAAAGCATCACAAAAGAATGCAAAAGTTTGGGGATGGGTCACAGGCTTGATGCAGTTATTGCAAGCAAAAGATTTGTTGCTAGATATTGTGTATTATTCACCCTAATCTATTATAAGTCTATCTGTTCTGATACCTTTGCTCACCCCCAAATTGGTGTACCATTCCAAATGCTATCCTCAAAGTTGTGTATCATATCCAGATGTAAATACATGGAATTAAAAGCTGAAGTATTGATCTGTTGTCTCATATTTATCTTTGACTGTCAAATTTAAATGTTTTCAGTCTGCAGAAAATATAAAGAAATTGGTCTTACAGTGTTGCAATACTATTGGAGGGAAGTGTATCTTTTACACCTTTATTCACTCTCTTAGTACTCTTAGCTGAACAAATCATCTAATAAAAATAAAATTAGAAGGTGTCAGTTTCACACAGTAATGTTATCAAGTAAACTTCAGTCAGTTTAATGGTATGGCTAATTATCATTATAAGTTAAGATTAATTAACATTATTATTTTAATTTCCCTGAGGGAACCTTCCTAAAAGAATAAATAAAGTTATATCTAATCTAATCAAATTTGTTGATCAAAAGATTTCCTCAAAATAGGGCGCAGTCTTGTACCTCACAACTGACTTGATCCAAACCAGTGTATGTTGTTTATACTATCTCATTTAATACCATCAGAGGGCGCTGGAGGTCGTACAGAGAGCTGAGTACAGCTCTGTTTAAGTGCTCTCACTATGCATTTTTTCTTTCCGATTTGATAAGGACATAGAATTTACAACTCAGTATGAGTCCGAAGGAAACTCAAAATTGACAATGAATTGTAATGATTCTAGAGAAGTAAATTGCCATTAATACCAGAGTTCGAAGCTGCTGTTTCAAGAACTGTTTGAAGGTATGCGTAAATTTACTATCAACTCCTAAAAGTTTGGATAAATTATGTATACATGATTTATCTAAATTCTGTTTTCTCTAGAGGCTTTAAAGAATACTTGCAGGATTTTGTACCAAGAACACTGACTTTTCAGCCTTTTCATCCCAATGTGAGATTTTCCTATTTAAAGGGCTTCAGAAAAAAATAAAATGATGTTGGATGGTATGTTATAAAAGCAGATATCAGCAAAATCTTGCCAACTGAAATATTGCTCAATTCATTTTTGTTATATGGGTCCTCTACAGCCTGATATACAAAACTGACATACAACACATAACAATCAGAATGTTAAAGTTATTTACCATGGCAAAAGATAAGTAATAGTTTCATATCAATATTTTGTGGGGATTTCAGCTAAATCTTGCTTTCAGTTTCAACTTGACTTAGGGAACTCTTCTTTTACAAAGGTTCTTTGGATGAAAATGGTGCCATTTGTTTTACTAACAACACATGAAAACTGTTTTCACAGAATGGTTTTCCAGAAGCAAATGCTAATTTCTAGAACAAGTGACATTCAAAACAAGCTAGAAATTCACCTGCTAACCAAAGTATTTTCTTTTGTTAAACAACAAATATTTGCTCAAATCAAACCACTAGCCTCTACTTAGTCCATGAAGTCTAATTAGCAGGTATGTTGTTTCTTAGTCACGAAACAAGAGAGATGTAAGATATACACTAATCATAAAATGTATGACTCTAACTCTTTCTCAGGCTGCAGAGCACAAATGGAAACCAGCAAACTCCCATCTCCACAGCAACCGTCTCCATGGTGCACAGTGTTCCTGAGCTGATGGTCAGCTCAGAGGTGAGTCATATGATGGAGATACCCAAGAGCCTGTAGAAGGAGGGCAGAAATTTGGTACCTTTGTACCAAATATGTTTCTTTCTTTTGGAGGCAGAGTGCCCTGTTAGAGCCCGATATGTAACAGTAACCCAAAATGTAACAATGACCTGAAATATTATCTAAAACAGGGTAAGCATCATTACGTACCGTCTTTTTGAAGAATGCAGATATTTTCAATTGTGGTGCTGACATGCTGCGCCTCTGGGCTACGCCGAGCGGCATGTCAGCACGCTTGTATGTTGTGTATGTCCTTGCAGAAGAAGGGAGAGATACATTTTCCTTGAAAGTAATGAAATGATTGCAAGCTTTAGAGTCTGAAATTGCACCAGTTATGTTTTATAGGGTGTTTTGATAAAAATAAAAATTAAATATATTTATTAATCTACAACTTATATTCTGGGTCAAGATCTCGCTAGCAGGGCAGGGGTATCTATTTCAGGTCATTAATACATTACAGGTCATTGTTACATAGGGCATCAACATGCCCTAACCATCAAAATACATTTCCATGAAATGTGTGGATGAGAAAATTTAATTTTCAGATTAATTTATTTAAAAAAAAAAAAAAACACATCGACTTTTTATGTTTGACCATAGACCTAAAAAGGCGTCTAGACCACCTTACTCTCAACTTAAACAAATAACACCATGTACCATAAACATACATAATAATGGTTTTGATTATTGGTCTCTTTACTTACCCTCTTAAATAAAGGCTAGTGCCTAATCCTCAACCTTTGATCTGATTTGCTTTTTTGCCGTAGTTAAATTTAATCTGTTAAGCACAACTTGAGAACTCTGTTTGGGGGACTACACTGTACAGGAGACACAAATATGTGATGTATTGGTTAACAAGCTGGTTAAATGAAATCAGGATGACTCTGATGCTAATTGATCCCTTGAGGAAAACATTGAATGGGAAGACCAACAGCAGTCACAATACCACATAATACACCACTGCACAGAAATGTAATGCATTTGATGCAAAAAAAAAAAAACAAAGAAAAAGAAAAAAAAAAACAGTAGGGCGTAAAAGTGTTACAGACAGGGAAGGAAGGAGAACTAAATCAAAAAGCCTACAGAATCAAATCATGTAAGCATGAAATAATTGTAGTACTTCCTCTAAGGAAGAGTTTATTTAAGAATATTTTTTTCTGAAATGTAGTGCTAAGTTCTATACTGAAGCCACTACTGGCTTTAGTATATGGATATATATGGCCACATCCTATTTTTTGGATGTGTACTCAACAGAGTTTACAAAGTCTGGTCCTTTTGATAGTTATGATTCTCTTACCACAGCTTTGTGTTGTTTATTGCTACCAATAAACAGAGGTTGACAATTATTAACATAAACCTTAAATTTAACAAAATTTAATCGTAAATCAGAGCACAATCAAAAACTTTTTGCTTTACTAGCAGCATCACTGACACAATCACTACTGAACATAAGACACTTGTGGTGAGTCTCAGCTGCCACCGAAATCACTCTTGGCTGCCCTCTAGTGACGTGAAGGAGCATTACTCTTAAACTCAAGTTATGAGTCTTACACTGAAATATGTGTTGTTTTCCTCAAGTTTTTCATTAATCCTTTCAGTGGGGACTGTATGCGGTGATCAACTCAAGGACAACTAATTAATTTGCTGTGCAGACGACAACTGGCTAATACTTGGTGTGTGCCCCGCGGTGCAGCCACATATACTGATACATATTGAGTCCGAGGCAGTGCCACAAACAAAGGTGTGGCGTCTTTTATTTTGCTGTGGCAGTACGCCACGATCAATTACACGTAAGGGAAACCCTGCCTTTTATTGTGTTTGTTTACTTAAACAGCAAGCAGAACAGCTGGGCAGAGAAGACCAGCAGAGACTCCACCGAAACAAAAAGCTAGTCCTGATGGTGGACCTGGACCAGACACTGATTCACACTACTGAACAGCACTGCCAGCGTATGTCCAACAAGGTATTTTTCTATGATGCTACCACTTAAAATTTTTAGATCAAAATCAGAATTGGCAATAGTGTCCATTGAAAGACCTTTGTAAGTTTTATATTCTGCCTTGACCTATGTAGTTTTATTCTACAGCTATTTAGCTTTATACAAACTTTTATTGCCTTGCTTCAAACTTGTTCCATGAATAACCTGAGAGTCCCACTCCAATTGATTCTATTATACTATTTAAAGTCTTCTCAGTGGTCTTTAAATAGTGTTTTTATCCAAAATCACATCACCTGTGTCATTTTCAAGGACTTTTCTTCTGCCGAGCTCCAGTAGCTCATTAGCAATTTGCCCTGAGTCATAGGCAGAGACAGTGCTGCTCTGCACCCTTCTCTTTAGCCTGGCTGGGCCATCCTGTTGCGTGAATCACTTACCGTTCCTTCCCACAACAGTCTGGACTTCGGCCCATTGGAAGTCGGCAGAAATCGTTTATATCCGCAGAAGACGTTGGATATAAACGATTTCTGTCGACTTTGCAAAGTCAACTGCAGAATTAACGGCGTTCTGAATGAACAGTCACCATCTACACATGGACCAATCAGGGGCTGCCCTTCCCTGTTGTCCGGGGAACAGTGGAAACACAGTCACTGATTGGCCCGGTTATTTTCTGATCGCTGATACACGCTCCCAATGGGCTGAAGTCCAAACTGTTGTGGGAAGGAACGGCAAGTGATTCACGCAACAGGATGGCTCAGCCAGGCTACCTTCTCTTTACGCTAGCTTGCAGCCTAACATTGCCAGTGCAGGAGAGGTTGCAGGTAATATAGGAGATATTCAGCTCTCGGACACTTTTGTCTTTGGGGGCATGATGAAAGCTAATATCGTAATTAGCTTTCTAACAAGCTAGCAATCCGCTACCACACACTTGTTCCACGATTGTCTACTTCTCGGGGTCTGGCCTGCAGAGCAGGACGCCAGGGGCGGAGCTTGGATTTATGACATAGAAAATCATTGTGTCTGAACCTGCTGTTTGGTCTGCCAGAGGTTCACAGTGATTTGAATGCAGAAATACTCAGAAATGCAATTTTGCACTTAGTTTTATCGTGATGTGTCTTCTAGAATCAAAAAATTGTCATATGAACATGTAGACAACAAGAAACACATGATTTTTATTGGAATGGGTCTGTAAGCTGTGAAGATATGAGGCTTTGTTTTAAAACGTGCCACATTTTACACAACCATAACACAACCTTTCTGACAGGAAGGTTAAAGGTGCCCAATGGAGTATTGTTAACAAAAAGCACTTTTGTTTTACTTTGTGCTACTCTTATGTATGAAAATAAAATAAATTTGAATTTGGAATTTGAATTTCTTTCAAAGGCTTAACAGACTAAAGACATTTTTAAAGCAATAACACAACAGCAGATTTGTTCACACTCTTTTGATGTCCTTAATGGAATAGTCTTCTTACCTTTCGAGGTTTATAGCTAGTTTTGCAAGAGAATTATCGTTAAAAAAGGTTTAAACCAATGTAAACTGTCCTGTCTCTTTGAGTTTATTGTGTAATATTCAGTTCTCTTGTAATTTCCTCCAGGGCATTTTCCACTTCCAGCTTGGACGAGGAGAGCCAATGCTTCATACACGACTACGCCCACACTGCAAAGAATTCTTGGAGAAAATTGCTAAACTTTATGAGTTGCATGTCTTCACATTTGGGAGCCGCCTTTATGCACACACTATTGCTGGTAAAGGACTTTTTCAACATTTAGCAACACCTTTCACACACTGTAGGAACCATATTGACCAATAAAGGGTAATTGATATAAAAATCCAGAACAATACTAAAAAGTCCGACAGTGCAGAACCCCCTTTGGCTATGTTGACACTGCGGTTAAAAGTGAAAAGTGAAGTCCAATTTTTTTTGCTCCGATGAGACAAGTCACATTGATAGTGATAATTTTTAATCAGAAATGCACCACTTCCATATGTGATAAAAAAAAAAACAAAAAAAACAAAACAGATATAGGTTGTATCTTTTGCAATGCAACTGCAGTGTGACTAGCCAGGTTGAATAAAAAACATACAAGGAAGACTTTCAGTGGAGGGACAATAAGGTTTTTGACATGAAGTATTTTGGGTCACACAGAAGAACAGCCAGCACTGTAGTGTCCTATCCAAGCATCATGTCATGGTCTGTCAGACTGTCATGTGTAATTTCATTATTTGTGTTTAGAAGAAATAATGATGAAAATTGAAAAAACAGCAGGATTAAGAGCCTTAGTAATGTCTTGTTTTAATTTTATTATACTTCTCCTTTTTCTCCATTTCTGCTTTTAATCGCCATCTGAAGTACAATTGGCTAAAATTCACTCTACAATGAAAAAAGTACTGTTTTTAATGTGTAGGGGGGGTTGTCCTACTAGTCTAAATGCTACCTTTTTCTGTCACTTGTACTGCCTGATTTTGTCCATAAGAGGGAAGTGTCTGCAAATAATTGGCATTCCAACTAATGTCAGTTTACTGGTGTGAATATCATGTCCCCTTGTGCCATTTGCAAGCAGTTGGAGTTAAATTTGTGTGCAGTGATACATTTTTAGATCGTAAAGCTAGTTAATGTAATGTATTCACTGGTCTGTTTGTAGCACTGTTTGGCTGGTGACTGATGGTGGTTGATTTCAGTCCATCATTCAAGGCTGGATTAAATTAGAGTTCAGGATGTCTGTTTTATGCATTTATGGGTGGTCTATATAATTATATGCTTTTTTATTTGGTATGCAGGCTGCAATTCTGTTATCATACTGTATGTAATTCAAGCAGCCCCAGCCCCCGGGACAGTTCTACCTTCATATGATGAATGCTTAATGCATTTTGAATTGGATTTCACAACTACCCCTGCTTTATGGAGGTCAGCATGTTTTAAAGAAGTGCTTCAACCTATGAGAACTTCTTTAGGGTTGAGGAAGACTAAGGTCAGTTTCAGACCAGTCAGATTAGATTTTTTTTCTCTCTAAGGTTTTATTGGAAAAAGTTATTTTTCTTTGATGGCATTATTAGAAAGCCCAAGAAATTAGTTTAATTTGTAGAGAAAGTACTTGTAGAAAAAAATTGAGGATACTTTAGTAAAAGATTACAGATTTGTATCAATTGTAGATTTCTATTTTTCCTTTGTTAGGTTTTTTGGACCCTGAAAAGAAGCTTTTCTCTCACCGGATCCTTTCTCGAGATGAATGCATTGATCCTTTCTCCAAGACAGGAAATCTGAGGTAAAAACTGGTTCATATTACAGAAAACAGTTACACAAATTGTGGGCAGTTAAATTTTAATGTACCCAGTGACCCACTCGATAAAAAATTACACATTTGTTGGACATCTAAATAGAAAATGATCAATATGGCTTGACTAACTTTTTACACTGGTGTAAACAGTTACTCCTATCATTTTTACTAAGTTACACCTACAACACATATTTATGTGAAATCAGTTATAGATCAATCGTTTCTGATTATGGATTGATATAGTGCTGAAAGCTGGGAGCAATTGTAAATCCTGTTACTCTTTAAAATACAGTTGATAAAACATGATAAAGAGATTCTATTTCGGACATATTCTCTATAATAAAACCCCTTAGTTGTTATGATTTTGAAATACCCTTCTGTAAGAGCTGTAAGAAAGGGTGTGCTTTCAGCGGTAATTACTAAACACAACTCAAGCAGTAGAATAAAGTAGATATCCAAAAACAAACAGAGGCAGGAGAAAAATTAAAATTGAGATTAAATAAGTAGAAGCGATGGGAATGTATTTATATTGGAGGCAATGAAAAGTAAATTGGAATGATGGCAGTGGAGCATAAAAAATAAGGATCGCTTAGGGCTTATCCAAAGCCATCCTCAGCTAGCTAGTAGAAAATGGCCCAACGAGACCTCTAATGTCGTATCAAACCATGTAATGTTTTTCAATTTTTTACATGTTGAAGTTAAACTACTACATTTCTGACACAATGGTAGAAACAAAGATATCAAGTCACACTTGGTAGATTTTTCATATCCTGCAGCCCTATTTTTTTTTTAAATCAAGTCTGTATAATCTATTTGGCTTCCTAACAGGGTAATTATGGCACAATTCTCATACCCCCTTTAGCATTTGTACTGTAGACTGTGTAGATGAGCAGAAAGAGGAGACATCAGGTCCTTCTCAGTGTTACTTGTGAACTCTAATCAGTGAAACCTTGTTATCAAAAACTTTACAAAAATGCAGTAACATGAAAGAAACATCCGTCACTGCTTCACTACAGCCAAAGAGCAATACATAAATTAAATCAGTTTCTTTTATCAGGGAAATTTATAGTACACTTTTTTCTTGACAGGAATCTTTTCCCTTGTGGTGACTCAATGGTTTGCATAATTGATGACCGTGAAGATGTGTGGAAGTTTGCACCTAACCTCATCACTGTGAAGAAGTACATCTACTTCCAGGGTACAGGGGACATCAATGCTCCACCTGGATCACGGGAAGCTCAGATGGCCAAGAGAGGTACTTTGCTTACATATCTTTGATAGCATCAATGGCAGTTTATGCAATACAGAGGATCGAGTGGACAACCAAAAATACACTGTCTTCTGATTTGTTTGTGGTGCCAAACATACCAAACATATTTCTGCAGTCTTGGCGACTGCAAAATGCCACCGTTTACATGCCCCCAAGCTCCTCCATTACAAATGAAATGACAAGACTGTTTTCAATACAATGCAAATAAAGGGATCCCAGATCTGGTGAAAATCGTGTTGTCGATATTTTTCGATATCCAGGCTGTTCCAGAGCTTAACACCACAAACAGCAATGCACATACTTTTCAGAGTTGTATGGACAATCAGACAAATACATTTATGTTAACCCCTTAGATTATAGCCCCCCTCTCTGGTTTTGAAAATTTTTTGTAGGTTACCAGGTAACTTACTTTGTGTTGCTTTGTACAGCACTTGAGCCATTTTAAAATTGACCACGTCTTTAAATTTTAATCAATTTGATTTTAGGAACAGAGGGCTGGTGTGATCTCTGTATCCAGTGTGATTTATGATCCGGATAACTCTTTTTTTTGTAATGTGCATATCTTTTGTAGATTAGTCTTGTATGTGTTTCCCCAGATTTCAACACAGTAAGAGAGGTATGGCAGGATCATGGAGCAGTAGAGTGTGCGTAATGATTTTTGTGGTCATAAATACTTTGATTTGTTGATGATTCCAATACTTCTTGAAATTTTTGAACACAGATATTTTATGTATGATTTCCAGCAGAGTTTATGATCAATCAGAATGCCCCAAAACTTACTTTCATGGACCCTTTTAATAAGTACATTATCAATTAATAACTCAATGTTAAAGACAGATTTTTTATTTCTAAATAACATAAACTTAGTTTTACTTACATTAAGTGATAATTTGTTTCTGTCAAACCAGCGTTTCAGTTTACTCAATTCATTCTGGACCATCTTTGCTATCTGCTGTGGATTATTACCAGTACACAAAATATTCGTGTCATCAGCAAACACACACTTTAGAAGACCAGAAACCAGAGATGGGAATTGTGGAGTCAGCAAGTCATCTCCATGCCATATATTTGTTCTGCTCTGTCACTGAACCAGCTGCTTCCAATGAGCAGCCAGGAAGGTGAGCTCATTAGTGGAGGCACCTGGTTCAGTAACTGAGCAGAACAAATACATGGCATGGAGATGACTCCACAATTCCCATCTCTGCCAGAAACTTTAAATATGTTATTGATATATAAAATGAATAATTTAGGACCCAATACTGACCCTTGTGGGACAACACATATAATGTCTAAACACCTAGACCTGTCCTTGTCCACCTGAACAAACTGAACTCTGTTGCTGATGTAGCTTCTTCAGCCAGTCTAGAGCCACTCCCCTTATTCCATACTTCTCCATCTTGTCAATTAATATTGCATGATCAATGGTGTCAAAAGCCTTCTTCAAATCAATAAATATTCCAAGTGTATATTTTTTTTGAATCTATGCTTGTAGATATTTCTTCTGTTAGTTCCATCAGAGCCAGGGAAGTGGATCTAGCTGATCTGAATCCATACTGACTGTCCATTAAGATGTTATTTTTTTACGGGCTCTATTTCCGTGGCTCTCCGGCGACTCGGCGCATGCGAGGCGTCCCCAAGCACAATTTGGTATTTTGGTGAGCGGCGTAGCCTGGCGTAAGTATCCCCCTTCCCTAACTCAGCTCCTCCCACCAGCGTAAGTCGTAGGGAGGGAGGAGAGAGGGCGTGGAGTGGGTTTAACACAGCCAAGACCTGTATTGACCAATAACATCAGCTCCTCTCCTGACCTTTAAATCTGCCACCGGCGAGACGTATTACTACTTTCGTGAAGTACTCAAAGAGACCAAGAGATGTCTGAAGACAGTAATGCCACACGATGGCGACAGAAGGCAGCCCCTCAACAAGTGTCACTGTAAGTGCTGCACTGGGCGTCTTCCACACTCTCTCATATGAGCACAGATGGATTTGGTGTGTGTAAGTTTGGACCCACTAGTAAGACAAACATCCTTTCCACAAATAAAGACACTCACATAAAGTTGCACATATTCAAACCTCACGTGACAAAGGTGGGTTGTGCGCAGAGATTACATCATAAATTCCAAGGAGTTTTATTTCTGACACTGTTTTCAATTGTCATGTAATTTTAATTCAATATCCCTGTTCATTTTTTTCAATTTCCAAATACCAGAAATTTAGTTTTCTTTATATTAACTGACAATCTATTTACATCAAACAAAGTTTTTAGGATTTCCACTTCTCATTAAATATGGGACAAAGGTTTCTCCAAATTTTATCCTAAATCCATACTGGTGTTATTCTTTCATTATCAATGCTATGCTTATCACCAGTTTGAATACTGGTAAACTCTTTGCTGTTTTTCATTTTATTTGGGAACACCTTCCTGAAATGACAGATTACATATATAAGTCAGAGGTCAATAACTTTATCAATACTAACTGTGTCAGTTGAATTAATATCAGTTGATATATGGTTCTTTGAATTTTCTTACAATCTTTATTAAATCAGTTTTGTTAATCCCACAATGGAACATAGTTGTTTTTACTGTTATAAAATTTATTAAACCTATTTTGTTTTTCCATACAGCACTACAATTTTACTTGCCAAACTACTACCAACTCCAACAAAATAATTGTTGAAAGTTGTTACTTTTGAGCTCGCACAGTGACCTCTATTGTGTGCTTCTTGGCACAGCAAATTTAGTTATCAAGTTGGAGCTACTATCTTGCCTGTATGATTTCTCCAGAGCCCTTTATCACCTTTTATGGCTCCTTTTTATATCCATACCTGTTTTTTAGGTGGGGCAGCTGCTTTTTGCAGCTCTTGCACACATAGATCTCTTTGTGGTTTATCACTTCGTGGTCTATCACTTATGCTGCATCATTTCCTTTTGCTACTGTGCTGTCTCCTTTTTGGTGCCCTCTGCACTTGACTATGGCTATTTGTTTTAGTTCCAAAAAGGTATAAAAAAGGTCAAGCAGTTGATTCAAAGATTCAAATGTTAAACAGGGGTGCCAGCTGAGGTCATGAAAGCTCTGCATCTCCAATGGCACATGTCTACATGTACAGCTTGCACTGCGTAGGCTGAGTCAGTTTAGACAGTCACAATTTTGTCTTTGGTAATAGCCAACAATTCTGCCATTTGTCTTTACTCGGCAGTATTTAGGTCATTCCTTATGACTACTAGAGAGCCCATCATCGGAGGTGAGCTCCGGGTTTGTGTTTTGTGTCAGACTGTGTGTGTGTGTGTGTGTGTGTGTGTGTGTGAGTGTGCGTACCCATAGCATCTTGTGTTGTAGGGCCTCTGTCATAGCACATGCTACTGCTTCGTGAGGAAGGGGGAGCCGCGATAGTGGAAGCATGATTAGGCTCTTCTTTCTCTGGCTGTTGTGTCTCTGGAGGAGTCAAGGTCGTAACTGGCGCTTGATGTATCATTTGTGCAGAAAACAGAAACTGTATGGAGAATTTAACTTCTCTGCCCCTAAAAAAATGCTGTTGGCGTAAAACCTTTCTGCCTTTTCTGCTTTCCATTCCTGCATTCTTACTGCCTCTTCAGTTTACACTGACCCCAAAGAGCCGGATTTCCAATCCTTCCACTTATCCACAAATGTCTGTGACATTGTAAACACCACTACATGTGTAATTCAGGGAGGGTACAGCACAGTGCCTGAGTGAGGACCTGATCAAGAAGCTACTACACAGTCTGTGTGCTTGATCGTTGAGGTTTTCCCAGTCTCATCACTTGTTTTAATTTACCAACCTTGACACCCTCATGAAAAGATCAATTTTTATCGTCTTCCAACCCCCCCAAAAAGAACTATTTGAGATCTGTGTGAGTGCAGGAATTCTCCTTAAGTCTAGGATACATGTGACTCTTTTGATACAAAATCAACTTGAGTTTATTTCTTTGTCAAAGAATTAAGGTAAATCAATCTCAATGACCAGAGAATCATCTTATTCAAACAATTTATTTTTAGTGTGTTCAGTGTGCAGAAATTTTTGATGTAAAGAGGTTTCCTGCTCACCCTTAAGTTCAGGCGTGCTTGAATTGTCTGAAAAAGCATCTCCACTGATCAACTCCAGTAGTCTTCAATCAGACATAATCTCAGAGTCAGCCAATCCGGGTCACGGCACCGAAATTGTAAGAATCAGTTATTTAGTTGACTGCTCACGGACAACCAGAGAAGTCTTCTAGTTTCAGATAAACCTTTTATTATTGTCACAGTTAGAGTAATACAGCGCTGGACCTTGTGGCGTCTTTTGTTGATTCTTATTCTGTCCAGCAGTTCAGTGAACAAATAGAAATCTAACGTTAGCAAAGTAAAACACAATTATAACAGTGCCAATGAGGAGGACTTCTGTTTTGTCACTGTTTGATTTAAGTTAACAAGCAGAAACCTTGAGCAGAACTGGACTCATGTTAGACAGACAGGAGAGAGACAGACAGGAGCTCAGTGTGAGTTTTCTGCATCAGTCGAAGACAGGATGTGTTTAATTTTTGTGATATTGTGCTGGTGGAAACAGGCTGTCCTAGAAATTTCTGGAATGTGGGAGTTGAAGAACAAATCTTAATCAAATTAAACTCCCAGATTCCTTACAGTGGGACTGGATGCCAGACTCATGCCATCTAACATAGTGTAGTTATATTATTGAAAGGGTGTTTAGAACCGAGAATAAGAACTTGATTTTTCTTTATGAGTTGGTCTGAGTTGAGCATCAGAAAGTTACTGGTTATCCAAGGCTTCATATCTTTGGGGCAAGCCTCTAGTTTGGTTATTTGGTTACTTTATTTGTTTCTTCTGGCTTCATTGATAAGTGTAATTGAGTATCATCTGCATAACATTAGGAGTTTACAGAGTGTTTCCTCTCAATTTTACCCAGAGAAAGCATGTACAAAGTAAAGAGAATTGTTTTTCTGGTAATTTTGGCAATTTTGTTCAGTATCATTTGTGTCTTTGCAGCGCTTTTCTGTTCATGCATTTGATGGTAATTGGCTTAATTGACATCAGAACCCACTCATCTGCTGCCCTGCTTAGTATTATCTCACTTATTAGTTCTGGTGCATATGTCCTTGAGTGCAGTGCAATAACCTTGTCTTCTTCTTGCAGGAGGACCATCAGGTCGATCAGCAGACAGTTCAGAGCCAGAAGGGATGCTTGGTGGTGATGAGCTTAGTAATGGCCCAGGGAAAAAGGACAAAGACCAAAATGTTTCTATAAAGGAAGAGTGTACGACATCACAGTCTTCTCAGGGAGCACAAACAAATGAACGAGCAAACCCCACAGGGAGTATGGTAGATGAATCAAGTAAAGGATCGGAGACTGAGGTAGAGTCTGGGCCAGAGATAAAGGTTGAAGAAAGTATAAAGACACTTTTGACACAAGAGGCACAGGAGGGTGCAAACTTATCAGTGCCAAGCCATGAGTCCAAAAACTTAGACTTTGACCTTTCCAGTGATAGTGACAGTGACTCCATGACAGATAAGCCGCCTTCATCAGAGAGTGATGCTGAAATCAAGCCAACAAAATCTGGTCAAGTCAAAGCAGTTCAAGAGCTTGGTGATGAGGGTGGAGCAAAGGAAGGCATCAGTAAAGGTTACAGTGATGGAGAAATTAGCTCTGACACGGCAGAATCTTCAGGAGTTCTTCTTCCTGACCCTGAACTGGGAAAGGGCTGCACAGATCGGACAGAACCTGAAACAGAATCCCAGAATAGTGAACAATCTGGGGTTACCATGGGTGAAGAGCTTCTGGATCAGAGTATGGAAGACGAAGAGGAGGAAGATGAAATTGATACTGACCAAGATGATCACTTGATCTACCTGGAGGAAGTGCTGGAAAGGATCCATGCAGAGTACTATGTACGTTACCAGGCCTACCTTAAGAAGGAAGTTGGCGAAACACCAGACATCCGTAAGATTGTCCCAGAGCTTAAGAGTAAGACACTGGAGGGCATAACAGTTGTGTTCAGTGGCATCTACCCAACCAACTACCCCATGGAGAGAACCCGGGAATTCTACCATGCCAAAGCACTTGGGGCCAAGATAAGCAAGAATCTGCTTCTTAGCTCCAAAGATCCAAGTCGAACGACACATCTCATTGCAGCAAGAGCTGGTATGTACAAAGTGTTCAGAAAGAACTAAGTAACAGCACTCTTGATGTGAATTTGACTACTGCTTTTTCTTTACTGTAATGATTATGACTGCTAGTTCATGCCATAGTGTTTTTATAGGAGCTATAAATGTAGGCTTTATGTATGTTACATTAGATTAAGTTTATAAGCTGTACAAGGTATATATTACACTGAGTAAGATGTATACTTAAATATCCCCCTGTGGAAATTTGTCTCCTTATTCTCTGTCTGCAATGACCCTGGTTGCTGTCACATAACAGATAAAGGGTAAAATAACAATCATGTTCTTTGCAGGGATACAGAGGGAAAAGCTCCCTAATGTTGAGCTCCTCTTGAATGATTACAGTGCAAGTTGACTTGTATGATGTTGGTTTAATTCTTCTGTTGGCTTGTTTGAGGATTTTGTACATCTCTCTCCCTGGTCCTTAGCAGGGTTACACCGTCATTTAGTAGAAACCTCCTGGTAGATTTAACCAGCTACATGATTCATATGCCGTAACATACAGCTGCAAGGTGCACATTCTGAATCGGAATTATGAAAATAAAAGTACTCTTTAGAGCCTGACTGATACTGTATTCTGTTGATTGAATGTGGTATCAGACTGTAGCAAATCTTTAATTTTCTCGTTGTTTCCCTTGCTGGATATTGTTGAGGTAAATTCATTAGATGTCTGCTCACACTTTTTGTTATAAATGCAGTCAGTCTTCTGCAAATGAGCCTGGAATTCACAAGGGTCATGCAAGACAAGTTTATAAGTCAGTTGAGATTTTGCCAGATTTGTGGATCTGAATCTTGTCAAAACTTTTTTCAACTGAAGATGACTTATTACTTACACTGTCATCCAGTGAATAACTCTCAGGGGTCAAACATCACAGGAAAGTAACTGAAACTTTTGGATATACTGAAGTTCAGGCATCTGCAAGGGTCTCCTTACTAGTTCTATAACGGCTGAAAATTATACTGATGGCATCATATGAATAAGATAAGCAAACCAGTCAATCTGTAAGAAAATGTATCTACCAGCATAGTAATTGTAATGCCTTAAACCACTGCAACTACGTTGGCGGGTTGGATGAGATGGTTAAAAAAATTTTAACATTTTTGATGGCAACGCCTATAAGGGGTAATTTTGATAGTAAAAGAAAGCCGGATGAGATTTTTAATTGGAAAATGGACTTAAACATGTGTAAGACAAGATCAGCAAAGAGTTAAGACTTACCACTTTGTGTCACTTATTACTTTGTCCACAAATGAATGGGAAGGTGGATGGGTAAAAAGTGAAGTTCATCTGTCATTTGAAGTTGGAGATTTAATAACATTGGAATAACATTGTTTTAAGGTGTAATCTCTATATCTAGTTTCTCTATGTGACAAACTAATAAAAGGGAAAAAGGGAAAAAGTAACTCCCATTGCTAGTATGATTCTTGTACAGGTCTGTTAACCAGGCTCTTTGTTACTATGCTCACAGAAACACAGTTCACTGCATTTTGACATTTGAAGAACACATTGGCACTTTAGGCTATGTTTTTTTTTTTAATTCAAATGAGCAACAATTCAAAAACAGGAGGCGATGATGTGCATTATGTGGATTCTTATTTTGCACTTCTAATATCGACAACACTACTAAAAATGCTAATACTAAAAATTCTAATACTAAAAATAATGTCATGACTTGATTAACTGAACCCATTTCATGTAAATAATGTGTCTGCAAAATATTGCATTTCATTGCAGATGGGGATCAAACCAAGTTTTTTTTTTCTGTTCAATACATAACTGATTTCAGATGTTATTTCTGTCAGCATAACTGTGTTTAATGTCTCAGCACATTTACAGTTTAAAACAAACAAAAAAAACTGCTTCAGCTCAGCATCAGAATTAACCATGAGGAGCAGTAAAAGGGGAATCAAGCCGTGATGGTAATCAGCTCTATAATCAACCCTCTGAAAATAAGCAAAAAAGTGCTTGTATTGTTGTGTCTCCCTGCTAAGAGATGCTCATCTTGCACCTGAAGTGGACAGAAAATCCTACTAGGCAAAGGTGGAAATGTGTCAGTGTTGTCAGGTCCAGGAAGTTTTGCTGAAAATACGTACTGTTTGTAAAATTGTACTTTTGATATTTGTCCTTTCCTCAGCCAGCAGAATTTTGAAATTGTAATCATTGTCTTTACCACTCACCATGGTATGTAGTTCATTTAATTACAGGGCTGTCCTGACAAGGAAGTTTCCTAGTTCACTTGTTTTCGAGGATTAATATAATTATTATCATGTTAATTTAATAATTTCTGTGTATTTTGGAGAGATATGAGGGGGCGGGGGAATCTTTCAGTTCCATGTCTCAAATTGAACTTTTAGACTCTGTAGCAGAACTTAGATTTAAAAAGTTGGCCTACTTGTAAATGACAATGTGCACAGCAAAACATTTGATAATTCTGAAAAATCATTTAGGATGCTGTACATTTTTAAAAGACAAAAGAGGAGTGCTACCTGGACTCAACAAAGAGTTTGTCTGAGGTGCTCTTTTGGATGGGATTCACAAAGTCATTGAAGCAAAAAGAAAAAACTCCAAGGCACTCTCTTGATAATATTAAAATGCCTTTATTGAAACGGCAGGGTCATGTTGACCTTAAAGCAAACTTTGACGCGTTTCAGCATCAAGCCTTCAATGGGAAGTAAAGCAAACCGATGCTGGGTTGTGGTAGGCCCTTTTAGAGGGGTGCTTCTCCAATAGGAAATTGCCACTTGGCCTTAGAGGTTTGACCTACATCTGGTGACAGCCAAAAAATGCCTTTATTTTAACGGCATGGTCATGTAGACCTTAAAAGCAAACTTTGATGCAGATTGATATTTAATACATCTCCAAGGCACTCTCTTAATGTTATTGAGAGAGTGCCTTGGAGTTTTTTTCTGTTTTTGCCTCAATGTACATTTTTTAAAATTTATTTACACAGGGTAAACATTTTCTTTAGCTGTCAGCATTCACTCAGGCTTAGCAAGAAAGATAGACTAACATTAAGATTCCTTTACTAATAACTAATCTAGTAACTCTCAGCTCCTGTCCACCACGTTGGCAGACCCCAAAGACTAATTCAGATACAGTTGGTCTAGCTCATTCCTGCTTCCTGCTAACTAACTTTAGAATCCTTGTCAAACTGCGGTGAAAAATGCTTATGGGAGCACAACACCTCACTCCTTTCACAGTTCTCTCTATTTAAACAATCCTCTTAAAACATGTACTTCACTGTGTAGCACAAAGTGGCATGACCCCCCCCCCCCCCCCCAGAAAGGAGGAAAAAAATCTCACTTTGCTTTGTTCTGGCAGTTAACTGTATAGGTCTCTATGAATATTTGCTGAGGAAAAAGTTAAATAATGGCTGATAATCACCTGGTTCGACAACCACCTCTCATTGCAGCAAAAGTTGGCTAACTACACCAAAGCTATTTTCATTTATCAATAATAATGGTGAGGACGGTGGTAATTATTGTTGTGTTATAATGTATTGCTCAATTTAATTCAATGTTAAATTTACATTTACTTGGACAGCTCTGTCCTGATATTTTACTACTTTACACTGAAAGGAACTATACTCAAAGCTCGTTGTGGTATGTGGTTGAGGTTTGTGTCAACTTCGACACTTCCTTTAGTCAAAACAGTTATTACTCATCTGGTCATGTTTCAGTCTTGTTTAAAAAAAAAAAAACATATCCTGCTAACTTTTGACATTGAATTATGTCATTTATTTTTCATATTTTGTGTGGCAATTAAAGAAAACCAGCACCGTTTCCTCAGCTGTACGGTTGACACCAACCCCTCAAACCATTTTTAGGAATCAGGAATCAGTAACAATATAAAATTCATCAATCTTGCCATTGATGGCCTTGAGTAAGATGATGCCAGTTTCTTATGGGAGTAGATAGTCTGCTATGGCAACACCTCTGCGTTCTGACTTATGTGATGCACTTATCCTTAACGGTGCACTCCATGGCGCTCCACTGTGTCTCAACTTCGCTGGGAGAGAATAGCTTTTGTGGATGCGACCATGCTAGATGGTTAAAAAAAACATCCTTGATACTGAAAGGCTGTTGGATCCAGAAAACAGCAAAGCTACCACCAAGCTACTCAGAAACATAGTTAAGCCACTAACGTTACTATTAGTAGACCAATTGGAAGACAGCTTTAGAATCAAGGTGAAGCTTCTGAATGGAGTTTGCAGTGATTTATGTAACTAACATGCAATTGAAAACCTTACATATTTAGCTTTTAATCTTTCAACTTATTAAAAGAACATCCTTCAACATTAGTGTGATTATTTGCTGAAAAGTACTTGTCTTCTAACTACTGTAACTTAAGGCACAATGGTGCTCAAATACAGCATCCTGACCTTGAATACTGTAAGGACTTGATCTTCAGCTTTGGCCCTCAAGCTTATCCATTTTCACACTTTAACTTTAACTTTAACTTTTTGTTTATGCCAATAAAGATGACCAAATAAAAATAGAAGCACAACACAAAAAAATTAACAGTGAATGATTAAGATGATCAATCAATCAATCGTTTATTTGTCATTGTCATAAAATAACAATTGAATTCCGTTGGAGCATACAACCTTACATAGTAAGATAATGTGTACTCAAACAGTGGTTGTCAGTATGTAAACAAGCATCAGGTTTAAGCCATGCATGACTCAAATAACCAAAGGTTAATGAGCTTCAAGGTAGTCTTCGTGCTAAATATCAACATGTTTTATTCAAGAAGAACCACTTCTTCGTAGATTTCTCAGAACAAAGTATGACTTTGTGTTTTAACAGGAAACTAATGAGTGAAAATAAAGGGACTTACATTTAATTTCAGTGAATTTAATCTAGAAATATTCCTGTCTCTTTCTCTAAAATTGACCAGAAAATAATGTGAGCTGTTATCTCATCATTGATCTAAATTAATCAGTGTGTATTTTGTAATAGAATTGGACCGTAAGCTCAAAGTCTCTTTATCTTTCCCTTTTTTGCATTTTTTTCTCCAGGCACTGAAAAGGTTCGCCAGGCCCAAGGCTACAAGCACCTCCATGTTGTCAATCCTGACTGGCTGTGGAGCTGTCTGGAGCGCTGGGAGAGGGTGGAGGAGCAGTTGTATCCCCTAAAAGAAGATTATTCCAGAACACCAAGGTAAAGCGGTGGTTTGAGATGTTGTCAGACAAGCCATTACAGCACAGGGAAAATTTAATATCGCCAGATTGAGAAGATACATCATAACGGATTAGAAAGGGACAGTGCGCCGCCAATCTAAATGAGTCGTAGTTTCACTTCTATGGTCACACAGAGATGAATGATACAGGTGTTTATAATGCACAAACCCAGCGCACTGATGCAGACCATAAACCATAACACTACAGCTTAAAAGCTTGAGGTTATTATTAGCAATAGTGCAGTGGACTCTCTTTATGTCAGACTATCCACACACAGTTCACTGCAAAGTTGGGAAACTCTGAGAGTCTTATTTATGTTAAAAAGAATAGTCACAGATTAAAATTCTCACAAATTTTTGTTCATCACTTGAAATCAGTCTGAGTTGAAATAATTCAAAATTTAGCTACGATTTTTTTTGAAATGATAATTTTTGTCAAACTAAAACTTGCAGAAATAAGGCTGTGATCTTAAGAGGAGACAAAACTACTCCTGGATTTAGCCATCATGGATACTGTACAGTAAAGCCAGTCTGTACTTTATTTTCAGGCTTTATTGGTCAATAATGTATTTTTTCAGTCAGAGGTAGTGTTTTCTACCTTTTTGAGAATATTTGGCCTCAATAAAGTTACAGAATTTGATAAATACATTATCTAAAAATACATGCAATAAAAAAAATGGTACATGGCTCACAATGTGAAACTAAAATAGTCCTTTCTTATGCCCTTTTATCATTTAGAAAATGTTTTGTACCAACTCTTAATTGACCTGCTTCCAAAAGCTTTTTATCGGTTCAATAGAACAATAGAGCAGTAGTTTAAACAGTTATTTTTAGAATCTTATATGTCAACACATAGACCTGCACAACACTCAATCAGTGTACCAACCCTGTAGAGGAAAACACATATCAATAGATGACCCCACAAATTATGCTACTTTAAATGGAGCAGCAGTAGCTTAGGAGGTAGTGCGGTCGTCTAATAACTGGAAGGTTGGCGGTTCGATTCCTCCCTATCCCTAGTCCATCTGCTGTGTCCTTGGGCAAGACACTTTACCCACCTTACCCCCAGTGTGTGTCCTCCGCTGGTGTATGAATGTGAGTGTTGCGTGGTGGTCATCAGGGCAGCTGTGACTACCAAGGTAGTTTACCACCAACAGGGTGTGACTGTTTGAGCGAATGAATGATGTATCCAATGTAAAGCGCTTTGAGGGTCTCTGATAAAGCGCAATAAAAATCTGCTCCACTATTATTCTGAAATCTGACCAGTGAAATTAATGCAGGAAGTATGAGGCATTTATTTAAGAAAAAAATCAAGTGACATAGTCTCATTTCTGCCTCAGAAATGGTGAATTAAAAAGATTGTTAATTAATGTGCATGATGAGCAAGCCTTTTATGTTGCAAGAGTGCATCTGAAATTTTCTCCATGCCAAAATTTTTGTTTGTTTGCAAAATTGTATGACCTAAATCTGTTCAGAAAGGCTCCAAAGCAAAAACTGTGCGTTATTCTATTGTTTTTCAGGACAATAATCTTACACAGGGAAAGTTTTGTACTAGTCAGGAAGTTGCAAACACATCATAAGAATAAATATAAAGACAAATATGATAGAATAATGATTGTTATTTTGCCGTGATGTCACCAGCCCCTAACCAGAGTGCATCAATATCCTTTGGGGAGATTACTGTAAATCTGAAGTCTGAATTCCTTTCTGCTCTAGGAGCAACAGTCCAGCAGCTTTCTCTGACAGTCTGGGCTCCATGCAGAAGCCTATTTTCCAACCCTCAGCAATTCAACACAGACCACCACCTCCAGCCCCTGAGATCCGAACCTATGACCCTGTCACTGGAAAGCTGATCCGCAAGGGCCCTCAGGTGTCACTGCCACCACCCTACCTCCAGGCTTCTGGGTCTTTGTTGCTCTCTGACGAAAGAGAGCAGTCGACTCACGGGTAAGAACAACATTAAAGGGATGCAATTATGTCATTGAATAGAACTGCCAGACTCTTTGTTTTTGTGTCTTTGAATTAATTCGATTTTAATGTTTTAGTTTAAGTTTGAGCAAATTAAAATAGGAGTTAAAACTGTTAAAAAATGCATGTACAGTGTTGAATGTTTAATGGAGTATACATAAATATTTGAGTCAGATATAAACTTGAGAAAGTATTTTAAAAGCAAGTAAAAAAATAAAACAAATCATTTTTGTCTGATAAGTGGGTTTTTTTTGGGCTACACTCACAAAATTGGCACATTCAACAATTAGCCAAGTGTTGCTTGTCAGTAAGTAAATGCAGCCAATGTAGATTAAGATAACCCTTTTTGTCCTGAGGTTAAACAGAACCTAAGAGATCTGCACTGAGTTCCAGCAGATGAATAAAGGCAACTATTGTCAGAACTTCACACTCACTCCGTCTGAAATAACCTCTAGTTATGATTAAAGGCAAAGGCTGGCTTATCAGTTAAGTTACTACCCTGAGACACTGGCTATATTTTTTTAAATAATGATTTGTAAAGTTTCTAAATTTATTACCCTAGTAAAATAATGTAGTCCAAAAAACAAACTGCGATCTAGAAAGTCAGAAACCTCAATAGCAATTCTAAAGACTGTGTATAAAACTTAAATAAATAAAGACTCTTCTCTAATTTGAACATGTGCAGGTTACACAAAACAAGAATTTGTGTATGGTAACGTCCCCTTGTGTCAGCTGACATTGCAGTTGAGCATGTTGTTGGTTAAACATGAGTGGATTCCTGAGGTTCATAGGGTAGTACCACTGAGTGGTAGACATTTCCCTATACTGCATCTAAAATAACCCAGTATTTTCCAGAACTGTAGCATTTTAAAAAAAAAAAGCCAGTTGTAAAAGAGGGATACTTTTGCTATTCCTTTTTTTCCACTAATGGCAATCACTTGTAAGGGTTGAAAAATGTCTTAATATTTCCCCTTGGACTCATTTCCTTCTCTGTTCTCTGTAAACCACAACAGCAGTTGGTGTAGTGTCACACTACAATCAGCTTACACAAATTACCCAAAAAGTAGATATGGAAAGTCTTCAGCTATCAACTGAAACCCTGTCAACCGACCTTCAAATTGTTTATAATGTATGGTAACAGGGAGATCCTGTCAACTATAAAATGTTTGGTGCAGCTCCCTCACAAGTTTCCAAACTTGTGTTTGAATTTCATTCTTTATTATTTGCACGTCAGGTTTGGTTGAATAGGTAATAAAATATAATACAGACAGTTTTAAATATGCAAGGTCTAAAAGGGCTTTTTTAAAAGCATCTTGTACATTTTTTTGAGTTCATATAGTTTGGTAAAAATTTAGGGATGCAAATTTCAAGTATTCTCCTTACCTGGTCTCTAGAAATGAGTAATAGTTGATTACTTGCTTAAAAATGAAAAACTTGTATTTTTCCTGTGACAAAAACAACTGTAAATGCTTCTTTCCCCTGAACTATATTGTCTTATTTTACAATAACATTATGAACGTAGCTGACAGTATTAAATTGCTAAAAAACATAAAGACGCTGAGATTGTTCAACACACTGAATATCAACAGTGTGTGTGGGGGGGAATTTTCGCTGTTACCCCCCCTCTCTTGCTGCTCAAGGAGCTACGCTGTTCACGGTAAATTACGTTACCCGCGCAACTCGCTATATAGACAGTGGCCATTTCCAAATTCACCTAATATACTAGCAGTACGTACTGATTTGCCCAAAATGTAGTATGCAGTATGCAAAAGGTGAACAAATGCGAAATTTGCAGTATGCCAAAAATACCAGGATGACGTACTAATTCAGGAAAATTTCACAGTTTGCATCGGACAAGTCTGCTTTGCCTACTGTTATCCAAAATGTAAAGCGCCTGGGCAGACGGCGAAATAGCGTTGAGTGGCAAAACTTTTCACCCAAGCATTCATTTTCTAAGAGGACAGTGAAGATTTCTCCTTCTCACAGCCTGTCTTCTCCTCCTTCTTTCAGCATTATTTGTGCAAACCACAGACAAGAATGTCATGTTTTGTTATCATACCGTACAGTTTTTTTAATCCTTTATACTGTATGGTATATGGCGTAATGCCATCAACAATGTTAACATCACACAGCTGGACAGGCAGCTGGCATTAGAGGGGGTCAAAAGCTTTCATGCAGAAACGTGAGTAAATGTTAAAGTAGTCTGACTCAGTCAGCAGCCATACAGTATATGAAATAAATTGACTGTAGTTGTCAAACTATCGAGACACTGGGAAATAAGACCACACCATGCAAATGCCATCAGTTTACATGTTTAGCGAGGATTGCAACTTCTTTTATTTGAGCAGGAAACGAGGACAACATAAACGTAACTTTGCTGTATTTACAGTGCTGTGATGAGAATCAAATGCCACCAGATCGACGAGTCTTTGCATAGACAGAACACGTTTTGATGGCTGGTATTGGGCTAGAAAAATCCTGAAAAAATCAAATTAAAACAAATAATAGTTTTTTTAGTGCATAAATAAATGGGCAACATTGTAGTGTCAGTTAAACTGGGCAAAGCGTACTACATGTTAACGGCCAACTTGCTGTCATACTGCATACTACTATCGAACACAGTATCTACTGCATACTGCGACTGGCAGAAGTATGCAGTAACAGCAAGTGTATAAGCTTGAACGTTCCCCTTCAGATTAATGAAAATAGGGTCCAACAGGATTTGATGTGCCCATTAATGACTAAAAACAAGTCGAAAATAGCATCGTGTGTTGTTGTGCTCACACAGTGCGAGTAGAAATTATTAGTGGCACATTGATATTAATGCTACTAATGCTATTAATGCTACTTGCTATATAGACTGTGTATAAGCTTGAATGTTACCTTTCATGTTCATGAAAGTGGGACTGACAGGATTTGATGCGCTCGTTGATGACTCAAAACAAGTCAAAAATAACGTCATGTGTTGTTGTGCTCACACAGTGCGAGTAGAAGTCATTAGTGGCACATTGATACAAAGGATCATGTAAAATGTTGGCAACAGCGCAATTACATGCGCCGCGATTAAAATAAATGTAGGGGAAACACTATAGTATATCAGTGCTTGTGTCCACTGGGGGTCCAGGTCCACCCTAACTAGTGCTCCAGTATCCGGCTGATGTCTTACATAGCATGTAGTATACAGGACCATAAGTAATGCGTACAAGCACATTAAACACACCTGGCCCAGTCTAGCATCATTATCCACAAAGCTGCACACAGCTGCAGGACCACAGACCATCTCTTCTCTGTGACCAAATCGGACACTCGTGCGTCCCTCTCGAGCGGGCATGCACTCACACTTACACAAGCATACGTTCACATATGACTCCAGCCAACCGACATATGGTGAAATGTGTTTTAATATGAAGCACAGCAGGTCTATCAAAGCCAGTCTGAGTGAAGTCTGAGTTTAGATTTTTTTTTTACCTTATGCAAGAATGGACCATAGAGGCCTTGGCTCGGCCTCTTTCTGCTGCCGTCCTGTCATCCAAGAAGAGGAGAGACAATAGATTAAAAAGCATGGCATGCTTGAGGAGTGGTTCATTTGCTCCTGTGTGCTCGGGGGGCCCTCGTGGTGGGCAAACCATCGAGTTTGGTGAGGGAGTTTTCACAGGGCAGAATCAAGTGACAGTAAAAGTGGTTTTCTTCAAAGCAGGGCTAGTTGGTTTCTCCAAGCCTTTTAAATTGTTTTTTTTTCCATTCCTGGTGGCCATTTGAATTTCAGTGTTATCTCTTTGGTCTTCTTGTTGTTTGTTATTTGTCAGCTGCTTAGTAGCAGTGATTAAGTTCCCTTTGTTTCCTGGAAAGCATGGCCCAATTAAAGGCATGTCTGGTATTGGTTTTATTTTTTAGTTATTTGTTTTCTGTCCCTAGTTCCCTAACCCTTTGATTGCTTTGGCAATTTTAGTTCTCCTTCTCTTGGAATAACTTTTAGAACGCTGTGGCCCGCATCTAAGCTCTACTCCCCCACCTCCTGACACTGTGCATAAAACTAC
Source organism: Xyrichtys novacula (assembly GCA_962446985.1). Taxonomy (NCBI): domain Eukaryota; kingdom Metazoa; phylum Chordata; class Actinopteri; order Labriformes; family Labridae; genus Xyrichtys; species Xyrichtys novacula. The sequence goes on along the minus strand of OY660884.1, from coordinate 26,672,636 downwards.
ATTAATGTTAACAATTTTGTGGAGCCAAAGTGAAACAGACAGTAAAATAGCAGATATCAGATTCTGACCAGGTTAGGTATTAAATTTATATTATTTTCTCATTTCCGCCTGTATCTGTTAAACTACTTGAAGTAGGTGACATGAATGGGGTTTAAGGCCTGTTTATTGTCATACAACAGGGAAAGTCAAGATGATGTGGCGGGAACAAGCAGAGATGATGAACAGCCTGGACCATCGCGTCGAAAACGCCAGCCGAGCATGTCTGAAACTATGCCACTGTATACACTGTGCAAGGAGGATCTAGAGAGCATGGACAAAGAGGTAAGGATATTTCCACTACATATGACATAGTTGCCTCCTTGCTTAACCAAACTTGTTAGTTTTAGAAAGTATAGAAAGATGTGAATCACTTGGAAACAACATGGTCTGTTTTAAAGAAATTAGTAATCATTTATTTAAGCGATGTAAGGTCGATAGTGGTCAAATTAATTTTGTAAGTGATGTCGGAAAGGCTGGTTTCCTGTATAGTTGCTTGGAGCTGTTTTGAAACTCCAGTATTGACAGTTATCTGTGCTGTAGCTTCCTTTATACTCCAACCACTCTGTCAGCTGATTTTAGCTTAGATCCTTCTTGACAATGCTGCAGGAGCTGCAGTGGAGCATTCAACAAAGCCTGTTTTTTTTACTTATGTAACTATACAAGTCTTATACTAGCACATCACTAGCAGGCTTTCATAGGTAAGCTACCACCTGCTCTATAATAATGCATATCATGGACATTTGGCTGGTCAGGCAGTAAAGACCAATTCCTCAAGTTTTTTGTTTTTGTTTTTAGATAGCGATTGCAAATTAAAAAAAGTGCACAATCAGATCCACAAACAGCAGTAAAACAATTATCGCCTAGTATTGCTCTTTTTCTATCTTTTCCAGCTTGGTATCAATCTATCTGTCACTTCTCTACTCCAGTATGTTCTTTTTCACTCACCTGTTGATACCAGCGATACATTTACTTGTTATGTTAATACAAAGGTAAAGTGTAAAAAAAACCCACAAAAACTGTTGTAATGGGTATGTGGTTGTCTTCATTTGCTATCTTCTTTTTTCATGTAACTAAACTCTATTGCAATATTGACAATAACACACCATGAACTGAAACATATGCCAGGGGTTGAGAGGAAAACAAAAAGAAAATGAGATATAAAGATATATATGAAATTTATGGGAGAGTAAAATTGAGGAGCAGTGGTCTTTATTCTAGATAAGATTGTAAAATGTTACAATGTGACCAACACAGCATCTGCTTGACATCATGAACAGCCTAAAATACATCCCCAGGAGGGAAGACTTCAAGCTGTGAAGGGGGTGTGAACAGTTGAGTCAGGTAACAGTTGAGCCAGTTTAGAAGTACTACAGCAAAGAAAACGTGTTAGCAGGCCCACCACATGAAGAGGCCCATGGCTTTTTCATGCAGGACGTGACGAGGCATTCACAGACACAGATCAGACACACATTTATTTAAAGTAACATTTCGATATAATGTTGACTGGGAAATTAATGGTTAATGTGTAAGTTTGACCAAATTTTGTTAAAAAATGCTGCCCACTGTGTTTTCAACTTTTTAACTGAACTCCGTTTACAGATCCAATGAGAAAATTAGACAGTTTTAGTGAAATATATTGAATGACCTAGATGTCAGTATGATTGGTCATGCTTTTATGATGAGCAGCCTGCTGTTGATGAGCTGTAAAACAGCCTGCACAATTATTAACATAATTGAATTCTGGCATTGAGTTACTCTGTAGCTGCAGGCAACAGCTCATTGAGAGGACCACTGTGCCAAGTCTTTGTGGGAGATGACTTCTTTTCTGCTGTAACCACAAACAGACATCAAAACAATGCATTGCTGTGTCCTTTAAACTGGTATAATTACAGATGTTGTCAAACCAAACTATATTTTTTATTTTCTTTTTTCATTTTAGATCTTTATCCCTGTGCTTGTTTTTTTGTATGACAATGCAAACTAAGATTTCATGATCTCAATGTAGAGGACTTTCTTATTGCCCAGACACATGAAACATACAGGTTGTTGTCTATATGTACTACACAGACAGTATTTGACATACATTTCTGCAGCTCCTTTAATGTTGCAGCCTCTTGGCAGCCTCCATGACCAGTTTTTCTTCTCACCTTTTTTCACTTTTGGAGGGACATCAAGTTCTTGGTAATGTCACTGTTGCACCGTGTTTTCTCCAGTTGATGATGGCTTTCCTCAATGTGTTCCATGGTATATCTAATACCTTTGAGCATGGATTTTTATTTTCTGTTTTTTTAAAGGTTGTGCTCCTTCCCACTGTTACTCTGTATAAGATCCAGCTGTTGGGGTGCTCAGTGCCCACACTGAACGTCATTCCCGAGCTACAGGCAGTAGTTATCCTGCAAATGTGACATAGTCAGGAGAGAAAATTTGGTCTTGTTTCTTTCCATGGGGTTTTTATTCATTTATTAGAATAAGCTATTAATATAAGCTATTTAAATAAGTATCCCAAATAAGCACCAGCCATGCCTCTGATGCATTAATTGAAAAAAAAAGTAAGGGAGAACAAAAAAAGAAGAGAAAAAAATTCTGGTGACTTCTGCACTTTAGATTCAGACACGGTGAAGTGGGTGAATGTTTGTATTTGACCATATTTACTGGCGCTCTGATGATGTGATCAGTGCACATCTTTGTTTTTATGAAAAACTCCAATAATTTCACTTTTTTTGGCTCGTCCTATCGACTTCAGTGCAAATTTTTCTACTGTTTTGTACAATAAATAAAAGTAATTTCACCCAATCAAACAGCATATTTTGACATATTTTGACACTTTTCAAGCCTTAGGACTGGTAAGGAAAAAAATATGTCCAAAAGGAGAATAAGAAAAAATCCTTAGCATACCAAAAGTTATAGTATAGGGGCCTTCTGTAAAGTTTATGGCATTTCTATTGGGTAGGGTTCTGTGCATCATTAATCATTAATGCATCATGATTAAAAATCAGCATTTTATTGTTACTCAAATTGCTCTAAAAGTGATTCAGTTACGCAGAGATATCAGAGCAGTCCCTGATTGGTGATTTGGTCTCACCTGTGGGCCTGGCCTGAGGCTCACAGGTCGCCATGGCAACTTGAACTGATTGCTCATAACGATGGACACACCACAAGCTGAGGCAGTCAAAAGAACATTTTTTTTTCTCCAAATGATCATGGTCATTGAACAATGAGTGATCAAAAACTATGATACCCAGTGAAAGGTGGATTGATATAGGTTACTAGTGGACAAGAATGTTGAAGACTTGTCATCAACAGGCTTGCCTCTGTGTTGTCTTGAGATAATCTCCTGCCTTGAAGAAAGACTACAGCTAATCCAGGTCTAAATTAGAGTTTAAATTAAACCTGGCTAGGGGCAGGTTTAACTTCAGAGTAAAGGCTGAATACTTCACTGTGCATGGTGAAAATGGATTACCTTGACTCCACTCTGTTCGGGCTCCTCCGACACCCGATTCAAACTTATGTCATCTTTTTCGAGAAAAATATTCAATTATTGGAGATAAGATTTCAATAGTAGAGGCCATGACAGTATTTATTTTTAACAGAGTGCAACAGATAGTTCTATTAAGATTACCTGCTCAGGAAAATTATTTACTTTATATCAAATGAATATTCAAGTGTTTCCCCCCTTGAACTGTCCAGATGATCATTATCTGGGATACCTTCCAAGGGTTGTTTCAATTGTTATTGCTTTCAATTATTCCCGTCACCAAAACTGCCAGGTCATTGGTCTCTGGTCTAACTGGGGGTCCCTCTCCTGTCTTGAAGCGCTCCCTTCGAGCAGTTTCTGTGGTAATTTGAACTGTATCTTAATGTTTTTCCACAGCACCTTTACGAGGCAATATATGAACATGTGTGTGTGCCTGATATGAGAAAATACATTTCATAGTGAATGATAAGTAAAATCAAGCCGACATAAAATTAAATCGTACTTGAAGTTGTTCAAGGGACTTGTTGGTAACATTTTCATTTGAATTATATTCATTTATAATCGCAGTCCGTGCATTTCGTTTTTAGAACGCTTTCTTTTCCCTTTCTCCATGCTTAATCATTGGTAAAACTCCCGTTGCACACACATACACAGCTAAAATTTATCCTAGAAATATTCCACCCCACCTCCGTACTAATTCTCTCTCGCCTTTCCCCTATCTTGCTGTCTCTCTCCCTTCCCCTGTCCTCTCCTCCTCTCCCCTCTTCTCTCTACATTCCACCCCAACCCAGCAGCGGCATGGTGGCTGTCTAGCATGAGTCTGGTCCTGCCCAAGGTTTCTGCCTGTTAAAAGGAAGTTTTTCCTTGCCACTGCTACTCATGTTAGTTGAGATGGGCCAAAACCCATCTTAGGTTGGTTCTTGATCATCAAACAATGAGCGCGGTCCTGACCTGCTCTTGTTCCTTGAAAAGCGTCTTGAGATGACAACTCTTGTGAATTGGCGCTATATAAATAAAATTTGATTGATTGATTGATTGATCTTTGTACTGTATGCACATAGTTAATCTGATTCGGCTTCCAACACATGATCTGACTGGTCCTTAAATACCTTAGTCTGAGACTCTGTAATCTGGAACTAGTAAATCTCAAGTTAAATAGCATCTCAGAAAGCAATTTGATTAGTGTGGATTGAATTAAACCAGATTAGTCTAGTCCTGGTTTTGTTTAAGCCCTGTATGGGAAACTGGGCCAATAAGTTTTAGCCCAAAATGTAGCAACTTGTTACATTGTGGGTCTGTGATTACATTATTTCTTCTTACATTCTGGGTTCAACATTAATGTTACATTATTGACCAATTGTTACATTTTGGCTTTATTACATTTTTTATAACATTTTAGGTCATTGTTACATATGGGGTCAATTCAATGTTACATATCAGGGACTAACAAGCCTCTTTGAGTTCAGAGCTGCCTCCCTTGAAGTTTGTGCCTTGGTCGGAGAACAGCTCAAATGGTTTTACATTTCTGGCTATGGTGTAGTAGAGTGCCATCAGAAATCTGTGTCCATACTAGCTGGCAGATCAACGCGCATTGCATACGCGGTTACACACTTAAATACTATGACCCATCTTTCTTTTTGTGCTGCCGATCTTGATAAGGTAAGGCCCAAAACAGTCCATAACAGTGAAATAGAATGCTGGGCTGTAGAACCTTAAGGTGGTGGTTTGAAGGTCAGCCATTTTGGGGATGACTAGGCTGCTGCGCCATTTCTGATATTCAGGACAGTTATAACTTGCTGTAACTATCTCCAAAGCTGTGGCCAAAAACAACAGCCGCAAGCAACAACCTGGCAACAGGAACATCGCCTTTGTCAGGGCTGGAGAGCAGCCACAGTCACAGCCCAAACCAGCAGCTGGCCTCCTCACCTCAGCGGTGGACTGGGATCTCAGAGTTGACCTTGGCAAGCAGCTCAAGTTTCCAGACCAGATCACAACAACTTCCCTGAGGCCAGACATCGTGCTATCATCAGTCTCTTCAAAGCAGGTGCTCCTGTTAGAGCTGACAGTTCCCTGGGAGGATCGCATAGAGGAGGCAAACGAGCGGAAGCGGTCAAAGTACCAGGAGCTGGTCGAGCAATGCCAAAGAGGAGGGTGGAAGGCACGGTGTGAACCCATTGAAGTGGGGTGCAGGGGCTTTGCAGGCCGCTCATTGTGCAAGGTTTATTCGCTACTTGGCATCACCGGGGCTGCAAAAAGGTCAGCCATCAAGTCCACCATGGAGGCGGCAGAGAGAGCCTCCAGGTGGCTGTGGATCAGGAGGAGCGAACTGTGGGCCATTGCTACTGGGACACAAGCCAGGGTCTGATCAACCCTAGGCTGGGTCACCTGAGGGAGGACGTATGATGTTGAAAGACCCGAAACGTCCGATGAACTCAGGAACATCACTGATGATGTGTCCCAGCTGCATCTCATGATGTATCTTCAATCATAATGATGTTTGCAGACAGCTTTTCTCCCATATAGAATCCAGAACCTCAGTAGCCCATAACTCAGCAAGGACCCTTTTGGGTCATGGGTAAGTGAGTTGGCTGTCATAGTCCTGAATGATGAGTTTGGTGGATGATGGAGTTTGGCACAATTGGATATGTTGTGTCACACATGAGTCAACTGGGATTCTTGATCATATTCTAGAGCCAAGGTGAGAAACCTGCTGCTTGTGAGGACTGGTTTCTGGGATGACTAAAGCTTGAACTCCTCTGAGAAACAGTCTTTTTAAACCAGTTTGACAAAAGCAAGTGCAGCTTGTTTGTCGTCATCTACCTTTTGGTTTGAGATGAAGGCCAACCCATGATGTCCTTGGGCAGAAACCTTATGCAGCTCCTTTGAAGTAGTCATAGGCCTTAGCAATAGGTATGTAAAAATCAGGAGGCACACTGATATGGTTATTTTCGCAGCTAGACACGATTGCCTGCTAAGGAGCTGTCTGGAGAACATGACCAGGGTGATTCATTTTGCCTCAAGAATGGAGGACCATTGCTCCAGCAATTGGGACCAAGGAGCTGTGACATGGACATGTCCCCGGATTAGAGCATCAACAAGCTTACCTCTGTGTTAATATATTGCCTGAAACTGTCCTCTGTCAGCAGTGGCGGTTCTAGACTAACGGCACCTTTGCAGCAAGCAGGGGCGCCTACAGCAGCAGGGTGTGCCAATTTGACAAGAGTTGATACAAAACCGCTTTGCGGCGCAGATTTATTATTATTATTATTATTACTATTATTATTATTTGGAAGTGCTCGTGCCGCCCCCCATGTGATACAAATGCCGCCCTGGTTCTGCTGCCCCGTTCGCCCGTGCCTAGGACCGCTATTGTCTGTCAGCGACTCTGGTGCAGATAAAGACCCGGCACAACAAGATTATGATTGCAGCTGATTCAGCACTGTGGTCGAGTCAGTCCAGTGGATGATGCTAGAGATACTGAGGGTGAGCTCTTTTCTTTGGACAGCAGTCAGCTGAGTACCAGTGTGGTAAGAAAAGAATTGGAGCCTTGGGATAGACAGCTGATGAACTGGAGCAATCTGAGATCTTGCTTCTAGGAATGCTACTTGAGTGTCACTAGTACCATTTACCGTCTGTAAGTAGGCAACTGACCCATAAGCCCTCTCCAATGCATTCAAGAAGATATGGCTGCTTGGAGTGCAGGTTGGGTGGTCTGTTGTGAGGTGAACATAACATCTGAGTGGAGAGATGGCAGGGCGCTGATGAACTTCACGCTCCCAAGTATGTCACCGCTTGAGTAAATCATGTGACAGATGTGGGTCAAGAAAGGGCAGTCCTCTTTCTTACTCTAGAGACGCTACACCAGCATTTTGGCTCAGGCAGTTTAGGATGATCAGACCGAAGGTGCTGTATTGTCTGGCCAGGACCCAATAGATACTGTTATGTTATGCGCAGTCGGTTCAGAATCAGGATGTTAAGTGTGATGAAGCTGGTGTTGGTGTAGGGCATATAGTGCCACAGCAGTGCTAGAGCCTGCTCCAGTTTGGATTATGTCTGAGATATTGTTAGCCCACTGGCATAGTTCGAATCCACCGGGGAGGAGTAGTTGGTGAAGCTTGTTCACAAGTTGCTTGGCTTCTGATACTGACGTGAAGCTCTGCAGGAGGTTGTCAATGTGAAAGCTGCTCTCGAGTAAATGACAGGTGTCTTAACCTGCATATATGGAAGATAGGTCTAAGGCCATGTCACAGGTGATAGGTGATAGGTGCAGATATGCGGTGTGATGATTAGCATGAGTTGTTTACATGACTTGCTAACCTTCTGCACAATAATAATATTTTAATGCCAGGACAATATTGCACGCTTACAACGGGTCTGACAAATGTATGAAATCAATACAGGTTATAGTTGTCTTCTTTTAAACCAATAGACCGATGTGTCACATTCATCTTTTGTAGTATAATGTGTGACAACACAGGATACTCCACACTCTTGCATAGTGATGCATTGCAATCTCTGACTGAGTCCTATTGCTGTACAAAATTAGATCTACTCCACCTTTAATGACTGTTTACTTGTGTTTTCACAAACATGCACTGGCCAGCTTAGAATTAATTCCATTTCAACTCATTGCAAACATGGCAGCTTATGCAGTGGTTTGAAAAGGGTAAAACCAATTTCCCTTTGTAATATGTTACATTTTTCCACTTGTTTGGAAAAACACTGGGTTCATGCGGTTTAGTTGCCTTAGCCCCACCCACTAAGAGTTTTTTTTTTTCTACTCATTAATTTTAGATACTGTAAGAAACCACTTGCAAGAAAACGAAACCTCCTACAGTTCATCATTGCATTTAGGTTGGGTACAAAAAAGAACACTCCAATGTGAACTTTGTCTAGCAAACACTATAAACAATATTTAGCTCAGCAAAAATCCCATGTCCTCAGAAAGCTCAATAAGAAGAAAATAGACATGACCGTGACAAGCCTTCACTTCAGAAAGACACCTTTAAACAGCTGGGGTTTGGAAAATAAAATGAAATTAAATCCTGATAAGTTTATGGTACATGAGTGAATGAGAAGTAAATCAGTGTGAAGAGTGAGGTGAAGATTTAAGAGTGGCACTACAGGGACCCTCTGAGACATGGGTCATTAAGTCTGGGATCATTGATGACTGGGCACAGGCCTCACTCACACTGATCTCAGCTCTCCCTCTGCCTTAAAGTATTGATCTTATGCATCCTCGGTGAGATATAATCTTTCAGAGTGCTGAGAAGGGCAAGGTTCTGCATGAGTTTGCAGGATAGAGAAGCCTATAAGTGAATGTATAATAAGATGAATATAGTATTACAGACCACTTTTTCTATGTCTGCAGTTTACTCAGCACTCAACAATATAGAATTGTGTTGCAAATGAATTGATGATCATTTCTGTCATCCTTCTGTAAAGTATGGCCAAAGAGTCTTGGAGCTAGGACCCATACAAATTGCAAAAGGTAATATTGATAATGTTGTAAGAGTAGTAAAACACATCCTAGCCATTAAGTCAGTGTAAACTTAACAAGACATGCTAATGAATTTGAAGTCAAGCTAGGGGTGGTCCCTGGATACTGTTTTAGCCTTTTGTCTCAATGGCTTATACCTACAGTAAAGGACTTGGGTGTGACCTACTTTCTCTAATGCAGCAGCAGCAGACTTGAAATTTAGTCAATGAAGAGGATTGTCTTTAAATTAAATCTCACTTTTCGCTTCAATTACTGAGGCTCTTCTTCAACTGACCATACTGCCTTAACCTGATTTAAAGGGGGCACTTTTCTTTTTACAGACAGTTTGAGCAAGGCAACACAACTACACAATGTAGAAAAGCCAGAGTGGTAAACGCAGTTGTTTGGCATGAAGAAACTGTAATTGATTCAACATGGCAGCTGTTTCTAAAAAGGCTTAAAGCCAAAAAATAATTATCGGGGTAATAAAAGTAAGTAGAGTAGATGTTTGTTCTAAATTGCATTTAGAACAAACATCTAATGACTTGTTTTAACCAGGTTCCCACTAAAAGAGCCCTCATATCAGCTGTTGTTGGAACATCATGGGATCCTCTGTCATGGGTGCTATCCTTAGTCTTGGAAATGTTCATGAATTTCAGATATACAGTAAAAAAAACTACACAAAAATACAAAGGATTTACCCCTCAACCGATTTAGATCATCAAACAAATCTGAATATCGTTTTTTAAATCATTTTATTTGTTATGAGAATAAAGCTATCCAATTCAACTTGGGCCTATGTGACAAGCAATTGCCCCTTAAAGCTGGTTGTGCCACCACTCTTCAATTGTTCTGTTTAATTCAGCCATATTAGAGAGTTTTTGAGCATGAACGGCCTGTGTAAAGACCACCGATGAAAAATATGTTTTTCTTGTTGTCTGTATGTTTATATGGCATTTTTCTGATATTACAGGACTTGTAATGGGAAAACAAACAGCAAAATTGCATTTTTGAGTATTTCTTTATCTAAATCACTGGCAGACCCAAACAGCGGGTTCAGACACAGTGAGATTTCCTACATCACATATTCAAGTTCTGCCCCAGCACTCAGCTCTGCAGGCCAGACTTTGAGAAATAGAGAAGACGATCGCGGAACAAGCATGTGCAGTAGCAGATTGCAATGCTCATAATAGAGCTAACTATAATGTAAGCTTTTATCATGCCCCCAAAGAAGTTAGTGTCCGAGAGCTGAAAAGCACCTATATTACCTGCCGCTTCTGCTGCACCAGCAATGTTAGGCTACAAGCTAGCATGGGGAGGAGTGTGCAGAGCAGCGCTGTCTCCGCCCACAACTCAGAGGTGAATTGCTAATGAGCAACTAGAGCTCTGCAGAAGAAGAGCCCTTGAAAATGACACAGGTAATGCGATTTTGTCTAAAAACTTGATGATCACAATAGAAAGACCTCTGAGAACACTTAAGATGGTAAATGAAATACAGTTGGAGTGGGACTTGAAGGTCATGCCACAGCATCTCAATCAGTTTTCAGTCAGGACTTTGACTAAGCCACTCAACAGGATTTTCTGGTTGAGAGCCAAACTGATGATTTCATCAATTATTGCAGGTTGTCTAGGTTCTGAAACGGCAAAGCAGCCCCAGATCATCACACTACCACCACCATGCTTGATTGTCAGTATAATGTTCTTTTTCTGAGTGGCTGTTAAAATAATTAGCAACAAAGCTTTGATGTCGCCAGTTTGATACCAATATATATACTCGCTCCTTCCTGAAGGGGTAGTCTACCTGAATCCTAGTTTTCCCTTCGTCACACATGGACATTACTAAGTATTCAGTAGGCTACTTGCTGCATGCTTGCAGTGGATTTTTCTATTAATCTGGTTGTCATACTCCACCAGTATGGAATCACAAATTTTGCATTTAGCAGCTAACAGAGGTTTTCCACGGAAAAATCAACTTTGTTGTTATTTGGCCTAGGATGTGTGCCACTGAGCCATCATGGAAATGTTATAACACAAGCTTGTCACTCAATTTCAGACATTTTTTTCACGAGCCGGGGGGAAAAAGTCAAGTAACTGTTGTTAATTTTCAATAAACTGAAGCAAATATTTTGATTAGTTAAGATAAGATCTGTATTTATCCTCAAGGGGAATTTCGATACATCAAACTATCATTATTTCATACCAAATCAAAATTAAGAATAATCTCAACTTTTAATATCATTAGGCAATCTTATATATAAAATGTTAGGCAGTCAAACATTTCAGAAAATACATATACTGCTTTGTTGCCATGAGTCAGATGAGCAGATATAAACTAATCTCAAGTTTTAAAGTTTTATACAAAAATACAGCCCACAGCATGTAAGTTTAGCATAGAGGCCTGAAACAGAAAATGGCTAGCTTGACTCTGGGCAATCATTACCTTTTATGATTATTTGTGAATGTTTTATAGCTCTCTTGTGTAATCTGTGAACAAAATGAGACAAATCAATCAGCCAGGTACACATAACATTCCTTTTTTCCATAGTGAGACCACAGCTTTTTGGCATGAGCCAAATTCACTATTTCTTATAGAGCGTAGCAAATCAGCTTCCAATCATAGCTTTGTAATTATTTGAGGGATTTCCAAACTGGTCAGTTCTGATTCATATATTGTGGCCTAGAATATGATAAACATAGTTTCTTATATATTGTAGACACTTTTATGCTCTTTGTTTATGGAAGGATATCACTGGATTGTTTAATATTGAGTTATCATTGGGCTCGTCTTTTAAATAACATACTGCATTAATTACCTTCTCAGATTACAGTCCAGAAAGCCGCTAAAGTATTTGTAAAAGAGTAACCATTTTACAACGATAATTTAATGCTTAATTTGAATTCTACAATGCATTAAGAGAACAGGCTTATGTTATACTTGCAGCAGACATAATTCATTAATTAAAAAATTTCATAGTTTCTATTAATGGTTATCTCTGGATAAATGTTGCTTCTTAGTATAAAACAGTAAGCAAAATGATACTTGGCTCGTCATTTTTGGATGTTTTAATTTATACGTAAATGACAGGAGTATTTGTTATTAATTTGATGGAAATAATGTTATCAATCTAATCTGCACTTGAGAATAGCTCATACACTGGGTTGTTTAAAGGTATATTTATAGAAGCTGAAAAGAGAAATATAATTATCACAAACAAAACTAAAAGCAAATTGCAAAGTCTTCGAATATGTTTGGTTGCATTGAATGTTGTGTTGACACATAAGCCTCACAACCAGGTCCTGTCCAAAGCTTTGAACAGTATTAATTAATATCAAACAATCACTCACAAACAATCCTTCTTTAAAAAATAGGTGGATGACATCTTAGGGGAGGAGAGCGACAATGAAAGTGAGGGCAGAGGGAAGGAGAAGCCAGGCAATGAGGAGGTGGATGAAGAGGAAGAACGGCTGCAGCCAGAAGCTGGACAGATAGCAGGAAGAGGCTCTGGTCCTAAGGTGCTGGGCACGGAGGAGGAAATGCAGACTCAATTTCCCAACAGACTACAGGACAGTGTCCAAAGGTGAGACACAGTACTTTACTAAAAAAAAAAAAAAAAAAAAAATCAACCTTTCCATTTGGTGTGGTCATATAGGTACAGCAAGTAGTCTCAAACAACATTAGGCGAAGCAGACTTATAAAATGAAATAAGTAAATGTTTAGGAACTTGATCATTATAGGTACATTATAATATTTATGAAAAAAACTGTTTATTACTATGTTTAAACTGTGACTGATTACATAAATTACTTTGCTTTTGCTAACTGAAATTGAGCCTTTACATTGACATAAGAATCGGTTCACACATCTTACAGTATTATGTTTCTACAGTAGCACAAATCAGAAAAATGATTGGCAGCCATACATGTTTTTGTGACTAGTGGCTGCCTGAATTGCACTGGTTGAAAGACAAAGATGAAGAAGAAAAAGGAGAGAGTGGTTGTGGTGCACAAAATTATTTGTATTGACAGACATTCCCATAGTAAAAATAGTTAGATAGATATACTTTATTGATCCCAAACTTGGAAATTCTAATGTGACAATATGGAGGATCATACTTATCATAATACACAGACAGTTCTTGTCCTCAAAAGCCATCATCACGTCACCAGCAGAGGGGTCAGGCAAGGTGTGTTTTAGACTAGAATATGACTGCTGGGTATTGCTAAGTTTTCCCTGTTTTTTTTCTTTAAAATGGTCAGTCCGCGCTGTAGATCCAGTGAAAAAAAGTGTTGTGTACAGCCATGGTTTGGTGACGTTTTTTTAGACAAGCTATAAAGTGGTGAAAATTGTAGGTTATTATTTGATTTGAAAGAGTTTAAATGAATGTTACATTTAAGATTGATATCCAACAACACCTGAGTGGCATGAGCAGCATAATGTTATCATATTGGCAGCAGATACTTGGTATTTAGCTGCTTTTACAGTTTTGGTTTGACAAAATTCTCACTAGAAATTACTCTCAAAATTCTCACTATTAAGAGTGATATAAAGAGACATTATGGCAAAAGTTACAGGTTTTGGCAGTGGTACTGAACTCACAATCTCAGCCAAACTCTCTTTCTCAGATCAAATTCTGTGGAAGGTACCATTAAAATACACTGTGTGCACAATTATTAGGCAAGTTGTATTTTTGAGGATTAATTTTATGATTGAACAACTACAGAGCCCTCAGTCAATCCAAAATGTTAATAAACTTCAATCTGATTATTTCACAAAGTAAAACTGAGGTTTTGGCTTTCTAAGGAGAAAATCTATGTGTGCACAATTATTGGGCAACTATTAGTGTACAGAATTATTATGCAACTAAATGAAAAACGAAAATGTTCCCACATCACTTGTTTATTTTCATCTGTTTAAGTGAGAATAATAATCAAACAACTCAAAATTTACAAATAAACATTTCTGACATTTAAAAAAAAAGAAAAAAGAAAATCAGTGACCAATATAGTCACCCTTCTTTTCAATAACAGCCACAAGTCTTCCATTCATGGAGTCTGTCAGTTTCTTGATCTGCTGACAATCAACTTTTCGTGCTGCAGTAACCAAAGCCTCCCAGACACTGTTCAGAGAGGTGTACTGTCTTCCTTCACTGTAAATCTCCCGTTTGAGAAGGGCTCACAACTTCTCAACAGGGTTTAGGTCAGGTGAAGAAGGGGGCCATGCCATCATTCTTTCATCTCTAAGGCCTTTATTGGCTAGCCATGCAGTGGAGTACTTCGATGCATGCGATGGAGCATTGTCCTGCATAAAAATCATGGTTTTCTTGAAAGATGCAGACTTTTGCCTGTACCACTGCTTGAAGAAAGTGTCTTCTCAAAACTGGCCGTGGATTTGGGAGTTGATTTTAAGTCCATCTTCAACTCGAAAAGGTCCAGCTAACTCATCTTTAATAATACCAGCCCATACCAGTACCCCGCCTCCACCTTGCTGGCGTCTGAGTCGAATTGGAGCTCTGTGCCCATTACTGATCCAGCCACGGGTCCATCCATCTGGTCCGTCAAGAGTCACTCTCATCTCATCAGTCCATAAAACCTTTGAAAAGTCTGTCTTGAGATATTTCTTGGCCCAGTCTTGACGTTTCGACTTGTGTCTTGTTCAGTGGTGGTCGGGTTTCAGCTTTTCTTACTTTGGCCATGTCTCTGAGCACTGATCATCTTGTACTTCTGGACACTCCAGGTAGGTTGCAGTTCTGGAATATGACAGCACTGGAGGATAATGGGTTCCTGGTGGCTTCATGTTTGATTCTTCTCAAATCTTTGGCAGTTAATTTGCGTCTTTTCTTCTCAACACGTTTCTTGCGACCCTGTTGACTATTTGCAACAAAACGTTTGATGGTTCTGTGATCACGCCGCAATATCTTGGCAATTTGAAGAGTGCTGCATCCCTCTGAAAGGCTTTTCACAATTTTTGACTTTTCAGAGTCAGTTAAATCTCTTTTTTGGCCCATTTTACCTGAGGAAAAGAAGCTGTAATAGGATAATATTTAATAATTATGCACACCTTGATATAGGGTGTTGATCTCCTTAGGCCACACCCTCCCTCGTTACACAAATACACATCACCTGATATGCTTAAAACCAATAAGCATTCAGGTTTAAACAACTTGAAGTTGGAAAATATGCATGAAAATAATAATATGGTCATAATACTCACTTGCCTAATAACTGTGCACACAGTGTAGTCTTGTTAGCCACTGATACCCCTTTAAAATGGTAAAATAGGATGATACACTGTCACAGTTTAGGAGGTATAGGTAGGTAGGTGAAAAGATTGCCTGACTTACATTGCAGTTGGCCAAAAATCTTTATCCATTGAGTAATCTTGCAGCTATACAGTCTTATTTTTGGGTCATACCTTTGTAGTCATAACCCACTGCTTAATCAGTGCTGACATTCTGAAGCCAGACAGTCTGTTCCGTTGCTATGGAGACAGATTTCAAATGGGCAGGCAGTTGAAGGCTTTGATGAGTCTCATATTACTGAAGTACAGGAGTGAGTTCAGTCAAGCTAGTAGATTTAGTCTTTCCCTAAAGATTACTCAGTTGTAAGGCTGCACAATATTGGAAAAAACTAACATTGCGATTTTTTTCAACCCTGCGATATATATTGCGATATTAAAAAATGCAGGAATTTTCACCAGGTGACCTGAATAGCACTTTATGTTACGCTGCACTGCTGAAATCTTGAGGACAGTTAACCTGCTCTGATCTCACCTCTTTTTGTGAATGTTAGAATGGCTTCTGTCTGTCTCAGAGATATTTTTAGCTTTTATTGTTCTGGGACGTTATTGTGGCGACAGATGAACACAGAACACGTGTTTTGGTCGACATTATCCTTCTTGTAACAGAAATAATTCCAGATAACTGACTTTCATTTTCTTTTTGGCAACAAGTCTTCATCTTCAGTGGTTTTCTCTGTTCGTTGCTCAGTTTGCGATCATTGTTGTTGTTGTTAACAGGGTTGTACTGAGAAACGCGTGTCCTCCGAGAATTGCATGCACCTCACAAAACGCGCACAGCTTACAATAGAGTGGTCCATGGAAATGTACAATTTAAAACCCATACAGTTCTTATTTGTTGGGCTAAACAGTGATGAGTAATGTTCCGAAAGTAATTCTCAGCGGACACGCGTTTCTCGGCTCAACTCCGGTTAGCGACTCCCTCCATGTGCAGGACATGTGCAGGGATGGGTTTCATCCTCTCTGATTTTGATTGACAGCTGGCAGAGTAGTCTGATTGGCAACTGAGTAAAGAACGAAGGTGATTGGTGGATCGCTGCACAGCACATGCAGAGTCACATGCAGTGTATCTCAGACAGTTACCCTTGAAATTAACTGAGTTCATTCACCTCCAACAACGCAGGCTCTGCGATGTGACTATCGCGCACACGTACATCGCGATGACGATGCTCAAACGATATATCGTGCAGGCCTACTCAGTTGCCCGTTGTACATCCTTTCTATATGGTATTTGTGTCTGCCATTGTCAAGTGTGCATCAGGAAATTGTGCATTTTATTCTACAAATCAGGAACAAACCACTCAGGTCTTTTACGAAATTGACCTGGAGAGAAGTCTTGACACCAGACTGAAGTAGGGTACAACATTGCAGCAGTCAATGGCAGTGTTTACTTGATTTCAAATATGCAGACAACACATGATCATCTGATTATCAGTCCTCTAATTTAGTCTGCTGTTGTGAAGCATGAGTGCATCTTTTAGTGTAATCCCTCGGTTATCGGCTTCAACTGCTTGGCAAGGGATGTCAAATTCTCTTCTGTCAGGGCTTTGGCCTTCTGTTGTTATATTTTACAACACCTTTTAATAACTTAAATATGACATACTTGAGACCTTGCGTGAAGAACAGTTATCCATCAGTGCTCTGATTTGTATTATTGAATAAATGTAGAATGAATATGGATTAAAATGAATGTGTCACTTGAACAACGAGATTTATCTTCAGCATTGATGTTGCAGTGTACCAAGTATAGTCATAGTGCAGAGTGTGTGTGTGCCTACACATGCAGAGTTTTCTTGTCAATTTCCACTATATGTGCATGTAAAGTATATGTATTAGAAATATACAGGATGTTGGATGTCAGGAGTTGTACTAGTCATAGCTAAACTAGTACAACCCCCATGTACTATTGGGGATGATGAACATTAAACTTAGGCACATTGTTAATATAAATATTACTCTAACTTGTATATCTGTACTTGAAAAAAACAAATATAGGGCATGTATGAAAACACAAAACATAAGCATCATCAGTAATTTTTACTTTGTATAGCCAACCTTGTGCCTAATGTTGCTTTGATGTTTGAATGTACAAAACTCGGTTCCATTGAAGTTTGGAAATAAAATCAGAATACATTGATTTGCAAATTCTTTTCAACCTATATTCAATCGAATACACTACAAAGACAAGATATTTAATGTTCCTACTCAAACTGTTATTTTTTTTTGCAAAAAATAATTACCTCAGAATTTCATAGCTGCAACACGTGCCAAAGTAGCTGGGACAGGGGCATGTTTACCACTGTGTTACATCACCTTTCCTTTTAACAACACTCAAACGTTTCGGAACTGAGGAGACTAATTGTTGAAGCTTTGAAGGTGGAATTCTTTCGCATTTCACCTTCTCTGTTGGATATGATTCCACACTTGGAGCTCTGTTGGCTTACTGAAACATACATTTACATAGATATTAATCCCTCCTCTTTCTCACTGGGCGTCCATTCACACCATCATGCCGGCTCATGTTTCCAAATGAGGAAATAGAGCGCACGTTTACCTTGTGTAAAATAGATGGGTATGGCGGGTCAAAGTGGTCACGTGATGCAAGAAAAATTAATTACCTTGTTGCTTGCCATGAATCCCTAAAAATTAATGCTCCATTGATTTGTGTAAAAGCTTAGTTAAAATGGCAAAACATTACAGAAAATGGTCTGAAGTTAGAAATGGTAAAAATGGTTTAAATGTAAATAGTTTTTTCAAACTTGTGTAATTGATAATGCCCACTGGGAGAGGCTAGGGGGGGTTAAAAGAAGGCTGCCTGGGCCTTTCTTTTTTGAGACTGGAGTTTTTTGTGTGGAAGGTAACTGCCAAACTGGCTTACATATTGCTGCTATGTTTCTGTTTTTTTTTTCTTGAGTGAGAATCTTGAGTTATAGTAACTCTCTCTTATATAACTCTTGCCTTGTTGGCATTTTCCTTTTTGCTTTGTACATTTTGTAAATAGTATTCAACCATTTTTTTGCACTTTTGTAAATATTTTTGCACTGCACCTTGGAAGGCCGGCTGTAAATAGATCCTATCACTATCACCTTGTTTTCTGCTACACCTGTGTTTTTCCACTATATCGTCATTGTTTGAGCGAGAACCCTGCAAAAAGGGGCTTTACCCATATTTAGTAAAATACTCTGGGTGAGGTGGCACGTGTGAAAAATAAACTTTTTTCCTTTAAAACAAAATTGACAGCAGTGAGCAGCGCTGGTGACGCTGTTGCAATTTCAGTATCATGGCCAGGTGACATGGCTCAATCCGAGGAATTATGTAATGTACTAATTATCTTTGCGCTTTAGTAAGAATAAAACGGGTACACAGTTGGTTTCCCACCATGTGCACTGTCATCAGAACAAAATATCTGTCCCAAACAATAGAATCCACCATTCCCCCGATTTTTCTTCACAACTTGACTACTGCTAATACTGATATGTAAATGCATAAGCAGCATTTTGTCATTGCACATGCTCAACTTGTTTGCATCACTTTATGGGTTTATAAAATAAGTGTTTGGGGATTATAAACTAATGAAAAGTTGCTTAGTGTGTTCATTTACACTGCTGTCAGTCAGATTCGTCCCTCTGTTATTTCTCCTAACCCCCGAAAAATTTTTCCCTGCTCTACATGTCAGGCACACACATTTCTCTTGCTTTAATCCCTGTGTGTGTGTGTGTGTGTGTGTGTGTGTGTGTGTGTGTGTGTGTGTGTGTGTGTGTGTGTGTGTGTGTGTGTGTGTGTGTGTGTGTGTGTGTGTGTGTGTGTGTGTGTGTGTGCATGCACACCCATATGTGTGGGCCAGGCTACAGAGGCATGGATAAAAAGCAGTGCTACAGATGAAAAGAAACATCCCTGCTTATCACCTGTGCATTTTCAGTTCATATTATGTGCTGTTCAATAATACTGTCCTGCCTAAATAAACAGGACAATTGCTGATACATTTAAGCTTTGCAGTGTCGTTTGAAATCATATTTTACACTGGGGTGCAATGAGATTTTGTGCACTTTTTAAAGGTGCAAGGACCGAAAAAAGTTTGAGAAACACTGGTCTACTGCCACTCTTATTCCAGACCCTATTTTTTGTCTTTCTGTACATACTAAGCTATGATTGTTAAAATTTAAAAAAGACAATTCCAAGTAACACTTGTAGAAAACTGTTATTCTCTTTGCATGATCTGGTTGGCCTTGTATCCATGGCTACTTAGGACTCAGCAGGCAGCAGAGTGGTGATTTTCTTCGCTGCACTCTTTGGGGCCCATCAGTTTGCCTGTCACCAGGCACCTTCCCTTACCTCTAATGAGTCAAGCCTGAAATCACTGTCAGCTGTGTTGTTGAGCTGTTGTTGAAAACCTTGAGAAATCCAACTTTAGTTCAGGCAGCAGCAGAGAGGAGCAGCATTTGATTAGACAGATTGAGAATAGTTTGACTTGGACCTTTTTAAACAGTGAGCTCAAATTGGCAGGTAGGGGTTAGAATCCTTCAACATTCAAAGGAACCAAAGTAAGTCTCCACCTTTGTGCTGTTTAAAACTGTTCTTGGAAGTACTTGTTAGATATGTGCCTCATGGTGTACAACAAAGAGACTGAGAGAAAAAACAAAGCAACTTATCCAACTTTGTGTCCCTAGGACTGTCTGATCATTTTGTTTTTGCTGTCGTACCAAAAGAGTTTTGTACCATGCTATTTTCCACTATTGCTATCCACTATTCCCCTATTCCACTATTCCACTTTTCCAATTTTCCACTATTCCACACGTCTGTGTAGTTTTCTTTAATGGTCTCTGGCCAGAGGATTCATTTGTATCTATCTATAGCACAGTCTCTATGCAGTGAAAATAATGAATAGCTATCAATCAGGGCCTAATGCAAATGCATGTGTACAGCACCCATAATTTTATGCAACACATCTGCCCTTCAGAAGTTGCAGCTTTTAGCTATTGAAGCAGCAGAGACCAGAATACCTTAGCTGTCATCTCTGTTGTTGGCAGAGGAATATTGATTAATTAATAGTGATGAAGTGCCTTATTGTTAAGTTAACACCCTGTCTGTCTGCTTAACTGTAACAATGTCATTTTCTTGACTGACAGAAGGAATCTGATTGAATTGTTGCACAGTTTTGCATTTCAGGCAGTTACAGATTTGAGAAAAAGAGTTCTAACAGCCTTTTCTTGATTTAGACTCTGTGGGACCTCCGTTTCCTCTAGAGCTGGCTTAATAGTCGACACTCTGTCATTTGCCATCCTTGGCTTCACCATTTTCTGATATTTGGTACAAAAAAGACTTACAGTCGTTGCTTAGAAACTGTTTGTTCATACAATCATTCACTATCTGCTCCAGCCTTTCTTTCATGTTTCTGTCAAAATTAGCAGCAAAGTTGCTCCTTATTTCTCCCTTTTCACGCATTCTACAGTAATCTATTTGCAAACAGTACCAGGAATAAAAACAACCCTCGGGTTAACCCTCGGTTCCTTGTAATTTAAGCTCTATCCAGTCTTGTTTGTCCCCAAAAGTGCTACTCTTTTTTTTTTTTTTTGCCTTTTTTACTTTCCTTGACTCAAATCTCTGAAACAACTTCAGCCCTGACCACTTAAAAAAAAATAATAATAAAAAGTTCAATGTATCACCCTTCTTATACCAGTAATTGTGCACCATGTCACTGTTATTTTCTCTTGTAAAAAACAAAAAAGTGCCGCATTTCCTATAAAAAAAATGATCTAGATTAAAAAATTTGTCTTTAATAACTACAGTTGGGGCCATGTCATTGATGAGTAGTAAAATGGATTTTGTTGCATTGAATATTTATTTACCGCCAATTTCCTGATTTTGGCTCCATCCAGCGCTGTTTGTCCCCAAAACAGACATGCAGATAAGTGTTAATAACATAATCAGTTTTAATTTTATTAATTTTTTAATTTCTAATTTTTTTTACTTTCTTCGACTCAAATCTCTTGAACAACTTCATCCCTGACCTAAATAATAATAATACAGTCAATGTATCACCCTTTTTTGCCAGTTATTGCGCACCGTCATAAGACTTGGCTTCATTGAGAAAGCTTGTGTTATAAAAAGCTGACTCCATCAGAGCAGAATAACATGCCAGTTTTACCTCCTTTTCTCGAGTCTCGTCCTCTACCAAATCATATTTGATTTTATATATATCGGCATATAGAATCAGAGGATATATGTAAGATAGGAATCATTTACAAGTGCTTTTCCACCTCTAACCAATATATGACCACGATTACGCTGATAATACATATATATAAAAATTTACTGCATATTTGAGATACGATATATTCTCACCTATTGATCCGTTGGACCTGTGCATCATCTTGCATGTCCATCCACTTGCTAAGAAGTTAGCGCAAAGTTGAAATCGTCCAAATACCCCCCCCCCCTTAGTCCCAGACTGCAGCACTTGGACTGCTAACTGTAAAAACTCAGTTTATGGAGCATCAGGTCATGCACACGGACACAGATTCACACCCGTGCACATACATTAGAGCACACAAACTTTTCCTTAAACATGTAGCCCTACTGTGGTTTCGTGGGGACAGCAGTTTAAACGTATAAAAATATATCAGTCCATGGATGAAACACTGTGTGCGCTGCACCGAAGGGATTAAGCGTGACTGCAGCCGAGATTATCCCTGCTGCAGTCACATTAACAATCTACAGCAAGTAGGGATGCACTGAAATGAAAATTCATGGCTGAAACGGAAAACCAAAAATGAGGAAACCAAGACCAAAAACCAAAACACCGAAATAAATTGTGCCAATTGTTAGTGCCATTGCATTAATAGCTATGTCTGTAAAATCAGGGCATTGCAATTGTATGTAATCAACATTAGTTCATGTTAAATATTAAATTAGTATTAATTTATGCAATTGCAGTGATAATTTTTTACTTTTAGAGTCAGTGTGTTGTTGCATGTTCTGAGCGGTTTATACCTTTAGAATGTACAAGCCAGTCAGGGGCAAAAACAACTCTGAAGTTCTGAGAGAAGAAGTGTTGTGAGCAGTAGAAACGTGGTGAAGAAGAAGTAGCGTCAGTATGTTTACTTTCAAGCGTGAGCGAGCGGGAGCTGAGCATAAGTTTGCGTTGCAATGTTGATTTCTGTTAATTCAATGAATAGAAGTGAGAAGAAGTGAAACTTCCTCCAGCATCCGCTTGTGTATTTGGCTACAACATCCGCCACAAACGGACTGGGTGCACTTGGAGGGATTTTCCTGCTCTGTGCAGCGCTCTCATATTAAGAATAGTGATTGGGATCTTTGGATATCAGGTGATAAATTCAACCCAACATGAAGAAACTCTTCGCAGATACACCCCTCTTAAAATTGCAGCATTACTCGCTTTGCTAATTGCTATCCGTAGATGTCAAATACATTGAAATACTTCCACACGACAGACATGTTGGCTCTTATACCGACAAGCGTGCTGGTTGCGGTTTTTCTGATTCAATTCGCGGAATTCTGATCCCGATCTTGATCCTTTGTTTTGATTCCGATTCCTAACGATTCTCGATTTCAATTCTTTTAAGAGGCAGGGTCAAAAAAAGTTTAGGATATTTTAAATGAGCTAGCTAACCTACAGTCTTTCTGCATGAATGACATTTCACCTGTTCAATCAGCTTTCTCTGGATCTGGTCCCAGATGGTGTCAGCATCCAATTTATGTTTAAAGCGTGGATCCAATGAAGTAGCTACTTGGAGAAAGTTCCTGGTATCATCATTCTGCAAAACAAGTTCTTTTAATGTTTTAGCAAGCCACAGGATATTTCTATTTTTCAACAATTTCTTTCCAGATGCCCTGCCTCAGTCACTTACCTGGTAGCGCTTGGATAGGTTTGCCCAAACCTATTTTTTAAGGTTTGACACAAAGAACGTGTCTCCATCTTATACAGCCAGGTGTGCCTCAAGGTTCTTGAGGATAGGCAGAACCTGTCTATATGTGAGACTCTTTTCGGAAGACACGCGGCGTGTTGACGTGTAGAGCACCTTCATAAGGTTGATGAAGTTTTCAGCTCTCCTAAAGTCCTCCTCAGTTAGCCGAGCAAGTCTGTATGAAAAAGAATTAAGAACACATAGAATGGAGTTCGAAATATTCTCTTTTATTCGTAGCAAAACACCTAACATATGCACTCCCTACATTAGCACATTCACTCTAATACGGTTAATTGAATTTGTATTTTGTGTGTACTGGTATTTTTTGTCTTAGCTTGTCTATCTATCTCTACCTGTCCCTTTCCATATCTTGTCTCAGCCGTTGATCCAAGCTGGCTACTTAAATCGCAGGGTACTGCTCTGTGAATCTCTCCAGCATCAGGCACAGAGAGTTCCACCGTGTCCTGACATCAAGTATGAGTGAGTGTCGGGGCAGCTCTGAGAATAACAAGAACATCAATTTGAAGTTATTTAGCAGATGCTTTTCATCCTAGGAGACAATCGATGCTTTTGTAAAATTGGACTCAAATACTAAAGTACTACTCTGCAGAGCTCATAAATAGTAATAATGATAATAATAATAATAATAATGATAATAAGAGATCAGACATATAAAGTCATTATGTATCAGTGCACAACAGTCAAATAAAGTGAACTTTGTGTGTCTTACGTAGAAGTTCTTGCTTTTCTTGGAGAACCACCTTGGACATCAAGCACCTCTTCATCCACACAACAATGGCTCGGAACTTGGCCACCCACTGACTCAATGAATTTAGGGAGTATACACTTTGTGCTGCTAGATTAAGTGTGTGAGCAAAACAGCACAATTTCACAAATTGCAGGCGCTTTATAGCCACATCCATGTTGGCAGCATTATCTAGTGACTGCTATGATTTTATCAGCCAAACTCTGACAGAACATCACTGATTTCCTCTGCAACAACACAGTCGGTCTGTGCCTTGTACACAGCCTTTGTTTTTAGCAATTTTTGCTGCATTTTGCCCTCAACTAAGTAGTGTGCTCTGATGGTGAGGTAGTGGTCCTGTGTGATGCTACTCCAGCCATCACATGTGAGTGCAACAGAGCTGACTTCACTGAGCTCTGCAATAATGTTAGACTTCTCAACCTTGTACCACGATGGGATTAATGTGTTTGACAGGTAGTCCCTGGAAGGTGGTGCGTATTTGGGGTTTAGAGTTTTCACCATATCCCTGCAAACATAAACAAACATGTATTGTTGCTGTTACTGTTTAGCTCAGTATCAATTAGCTTAACTCTATCGTTATTGCTTAACTAACCTAAATGTTGGTGATTCCACCTCTAAAAAAGGGATGCAGCTTTTTCACGATGTGTGCAGTAACCTTTCTGTGGCACTCTTCCTTCTTTTGCACCAACATCTTCCCCATTGGCGCTATGGTGAACGAAGTACGCTCAGTCGTGGAGTCACTAGCCTGGCTAGCAATCTCAGGTTGTAAGTTGTCTATGAAAATATACGTGTGCTAATTTGTTAGCTGCCTCAATGTTGGCGCAAGAGACATTATTTATTGTATATGTATTGTGTAACTTACCGGATTCGGACTGCAGTGTAGTCACTGTGGTGCCAGGCTGGGCGTCGGAGCCGGAGCCGCAGCCAGAGGAAGAGGCAGCCAAGGACGGCCGGCGCAGTGTGTCAAAGACAGGGCAAACATTTATTTCTACTCCATGACCTCGTCAGAGGTGCTTCATCATGTTTGTCGTGCACCCTCATATGCATGAAACAGTTTTGTCACAAACGTTGCATTTTGCCGAGATTTCGTTGTGTTTAGGAAAGTAAAGCCACACTTTGGACCGCCAACGGACGCTATCCATGCTTGACTGACTAACTCGACTATGCTAACACTTCTGATGGACACTTCTTCATTGGTATTCAGCGGCTTCTACTTCTGGTTGGACTGGGTATCTACAAGTTGAGTAGCACTGTAGCAAACCATGCTTGCAACCCTTGCTTTTTTGGATTTTAACATTTGCCTTTTTGGGATTTCAGTAGCTTCCTTTCCTTGAATAATCCCAACGCTGAAAATGAACAATAAGTTTGAAGCAACTTGTGGTCTTTTTTGCCTCTGTTATAGCAGTTAGCCGAAATGTAGGGAGTAGATATTAGGGGATAACAAGAAGCGAAAGGCCAATTATACTGTGTTGATTCTTAGTCAATGATATCACTGAGCTTTGCACTGAACTGTTCATGCTAAGATTTAACATTTTTGTTGATACATCCTTAAATACTCTGTACCAAGGTGATGAGTTTGAGAACATTCTTAGAATTTTAACAGAAAAACCGAACAACATTCCAGCTTTATCACTACTGGTCATTTGAACTTCATAAGTACTGAGCTAACAGCTAACTTCTGAAAGCTCAGTGACCTAACATATTGTGTATTTAAGGACTATAGACTATATCTAGCTAATGAAAATAGAAGTGTTTGCTGAAACTCCAGTTCTCAAGAGCTTGCTCCTCTACAAATACACATGACTGCTTTTAAACATGTTGTTTGCCACTAAAAGACATCCTAGAAGTATTTCATATCACAGTGCATGTCCACTTTTTTTCTCAGGAGATGTGAACATTATATCTTGCCACTCTTGTTAAATTAAAGCGAGCACCGCACAGTACAGGTTTCTGCCTCCAGCACTATTACTGCCTGAGCAGCAAAACTGTTTTTAATGTTTTTTGCTGATTTAGCAGCCTGTGTTTGTAGTAGGTTTCAATAAATTATCAAAGCTTTCACATCAATATTTCTCTACATAAGGGTTTACCTTGTGCATTCAAAAGTAGTCAAGAGATTTTGTATGGTCTCAAGAGCACTGTGCTATTTCTTTGTTCCAATGCTTCAGGAGACACTCCAACCTCTCTGAAAGACGAACAATCCTCTGCATATTTATTTGATATAAAAGGTTCTACTACCTGGGTAGTAATTTACTTTTTCTCAGTATAAACCATATATAAGGTGTTACTGGTACTGTATAAAAAATGAATACATTTTATTGCAAAGTTTTGTGATAACTACTTGAACATCCATTTGATCTCCCTTAATTTAATTGCACTCCTTTGTTTTAAATATGATCCGGGTTTAAGGGAAGGCTGCTGCATTGTTCAGTCAAGGCTGTCAGTCATGTAAATTTTACCATGTTGGCTTTGCCTCTTATGTAAATTGAATGTCAAACCCAATACTCCTACAGCTCTTTCAGTGATTTAGAAACAGTCTACAGTAAACACATGGTAGGGCATTAAAAGCTGTGTGATGTAGCACATTTTGATGAACAGGGTTTTAATTTCTTATCCCGTGTCTGTTAATTCTTGAAAACACTCCTGTGTTTTATTTGACATCTTTCTCATGATGGCTTTATTACAATGTCTTGGAAAGGATATATTTCCAGCAGCAAGTTCAACCTGTTGTTCTTGGCACTGGGGATTCATGAGGGTAAAAACCGCTTGTAACACTGGGCAGTTTGAAATGAACATCAAGAATATCAGATTGGTCACAGAAGAAAAAAAATCTTCACCTTGTTCCTCATGCTGGCTCCTGTTCCTTGTGACTGTATCAGAATATTTTTTGTGGTAAATTGTTAGTTTTTACTTTGAGTTTTCCTTTGCGACACTATTTGGCACCATTTTATGTTTTTACTGTTATTAAGCATGGATTTTCTTTCAAGGTTAAGTGTTACATGTCTATTTTGTCTTGATAGTCATAGGTTTAAATCAGTCTTGAGTAATTACTCATGTATTGGATTACTTATTACTTTGAACTCACAAATAGGCATACTTTAACTTAGTGTTTAAATGTACATGGACTTTTTTTGGAGGCAAAACAAAGCAAAATTGGTATGACACCATATCACTGCCACAAGGTGGAAGGATACTCAGAAGTCTTAAAATGTTATCTTGTGCTGTTGGGTGTGAAATTGTAGGACTGATAGTAGTATATCTACTAAAATCGTACCATCAACAAAAATGAAGACAGTTGTGGTTGTACATGATGAGATGAAAGGGCTGGATGGAGCTAAGCTAATGTTTTTATCACACAGGTGATTGTTGGATTTGTTAGCAAAGCCTCATGGACAAAACTGTGTCTTTATAAGAATGCCAAAGGAATAAATTGCAAATGTATGGGCATCAAAGGACTTGTACGCTCTAGGTTTGTCTTAACTATACACAGTTGTTTTTATCAGTTAAATATAAATCTCCAACCATTTTATCTTTGGTAATCTTGTCAATTCATCCATTCACTGAGCCTAGGGGTTAGCTAGTCTGCTCATGTTCACCTGTGTTGACTTGAATAACACTCTGTCCTACATTAAGACTACTTTTATCTCCTGCTGTTGTGAAGAAACAAACTAAAAGCACTTTTTCAGTTAATGTTGGTTGATGTGTCAAGAAGATTGTTTCACCTCAACTAAAGCTCTGCTCACCGAGTCATTTTGTTTTTTGGATTCAAAATTCATTGCATCACTTAAAGATTATCCTTTCATTAGCTAAAGTAGTTTACACAAATGAGAGCAGTACTGTGCCATTAGATGCTTTTTGACTGCAGGAATTAGGGTCTAAATTTATATCTGGGGTAGAAAATTGACCCCTTGAAAAGCTCCTGCTCAGGGGGTGGAACCGATTAATGGCCTAGGAGCTTAGGGAGGCAGGACTAAATAACTCCATTTAAGATGAGATAAGATACTCCTTTATTAGTCCCACAAGGAAAAATTCCATTCGCATGTTTTTAAATAAAAATTGTTAATTTACTTATGGAATACTGGTAATGCAGTATTACAGAGATAATGAGGAGGAAACACTAAAGAGCTACTGGATTACATTCTACATAATTTAGTGTTGGAAAAAAAAGGAAGCTTTGCCAAGAATTAAGAGATGTGGAGGTACTTTTCTAAATACCACCCCAAGATGGTGTTGGCCTTTTTCGCATTATTTACCCAAGACTTCAGGCCCCCAGTGGCCAATAATTGGCCTCAGGAACTATTTAGTTCCCGAAAAAGAAGTCCTTTGAAGCAAAAGTAGTGGGTGCTTTTTCTTACTTTTTTGTTGTGACAGTGCAAAATGTTCTGTGGTATCAAATCAGCAAACAAATCAAAGATGGTTTCTGATGTTGTTTTCCAAGTTATTATCTCTTATACCATGAGATACAGTAAAACTACTGCAACAGCACCCAGTACTAAGTCAGGCTACAAACATCCACCCTGTAATAAGCACCAAACTGACGGAACTATTCTGGACTATTCTGCCATTGTCTTAGCTGGTCTTTTCTTTTAAAAGCCCAGCATATTTTTGAAGTGGCGAAATAGAGCTCCAGCACTTTCCCTCTTCAAAGACTTCTCCTTGGAAAAAATGTCACTTTTTTTCCAAAATCATCCAAAGTGATATAAGTGAGCTGGAGACATTGTGCTTCTGTCTGCCAACTAGCCAGTCTGTGATGCTTTATGCAAAAGAGCCACAGGGAAAAGAGAGGCAAAAGATCTGACAGTCTAACTGGATAGAGCTTTTTTTATGTTTTTGTTTAGCAGACAGTTTATATTTTACTCTGGAGACTGAAAATTTGGAATAACCAAATGTCTGTTGAAAAATCCCTGGAGTTTTTTTTTTTCTGTTTCCATTCTCTGCCTTTGGCAGATTTTATAGGAGAAAACAAGAGTATTAAGTTTATCGGGTTTCAAGCTGGTTATTATTATATAGTTATTATTCTATTCTCTAGAATCACAAACTGTTGCAGTCCATTTTTTGGACATATGTATGTGATACATGTATGATAAGGGTGGGAGAAAAAAATGATTATCAGAAGTATTACAATTCTCTGGGTTTTTTTTTTTTTGTTTGTTTTTTAAATTCAAGAATAGATCTCAAAAACTGACTTACATGTGGTGTGTATTTTTTGAGAAAACCCTGGATCCAGCAAAACAGCTCCAGACCATCACACTTCCTCCTCCATGTTTGACAGTTGACGTCACACACTGAGAAACCATCCTTCTGCCTACTCAACGGCATACAAAAATCCTGCTTGATGAACTGGAAACTTCAAATTTGGATTCATCAGTCCATAACACCCCCCCCCCCCAAATGATCCGTTCAGTCCGTTCAGTTCTTTTGATTGGCTGAAGAGTCAGTTCCCCGTTCCTTAGGGCGGGACTATCTCCGTGCTTGCCTGTCTTATCCTATTGTCGCGCCTTGCTCTGTGGGTGGGTGGGTGGGGCTTAGAGAAGCAGCAGCACTACTGAGCTGACTGAAAAACCGGGACCGATGACCGACTCGGTCTCCATCTTTTCAGTCAGCTCGATCTGACCGAGACATTGACCGACTCTCAGACTGACTGAGTACAAGCGTTCACTCTCTGCGAGGTGCTGTCAGCCTGTCACTAGCCGACCGACTTGTGAACGTAACGGGATGTACTGAATAAAATAAACTATAAGGCAGTCTCTTGCGGGGGGTATCTGTACTCACGAGTCCAACAAACTGTGCCGAGGCTGCCGCACGAGCCGACAGCCGAGCCCGAGCGAGCGGGACGGTCTCACACACACACACACACACACACACACGCACACACACACACAGGCACACAGCTGCTGCTGCAGCCAGAGGCAGAGACTCACTAGCAGAAGGTTTAGCATGCTAAGCTAACAAACAGCGGTTGATAAGAGTACACGGGGTTGCTTGAGGCAGCCGGATGCGTTTGTCCAGCAAAATATCCAGATGCTGTATGGTGTCTGTGTACAGACACATCTGTATTCAGCCACCATTTGAATTAGTACCAATGCGTAATGTGCTAGCCTAGCTATGTAGCTTGGTTTAACTGGGTCAACATGCCGGTGTTTTGGTGTAAAAAGTGACCCTGTTACCTGGAGACTTTCTAAAAAATTCGCATGAGATTGTCCCAAGTCACACAGCTGTTGAATATCCTTAGATCTCTCTGTGTTTTGAATGTCAGCAAAGACGTATCTGTTGGAAATACTTGATGTTATTGTCACAAAGGGAGCTAAGAGGCTCTCGTTCGTTCAGAGTCTGAACAGATCTCCCCCTGCATAAACCCGGTCAGCCGCGTCGAGTCTAACGACCAATTGGAATATTCTATTCTGTTCTATTCAATAAAGGAATATTCTATTCTAATTGACCAAAATGACCGAAATGAACGGATCTTTTTACTGAATGAACTGGAATGATCCAGTTCACTGAAATGAATGGTTTTGCTCACCACTAACACCTAGCTCGTGATAGGGGTGTGTCGATATACAATTTAATCGCGATATGCGATATTAAATGGCTGTAAGGTAAGGTACTGTAAAAACGTTCCACAGTTATTATTTAAAGACGAGTGACACTCAGCAGAGGTGAGCGAAGCCGAGTGCTTACCAACCTATGCTTGTAGTCTTACCCACGGTGTCAAAGCCTCGGTAGCAAAATGTACAAACAAACCACCACAAAAGTAGTCCCAAATCCAAAAAACTCAAATAAAGTAAATTAATGCCAGCCTAACAAAAACTGGAACATTAAAAGAGAAAATGAAGAAATTTTACAACAAAATGCGTGGCCACCCACAATGCATTGCGGCCACTCAGGGCATTGTTGGAGCGTGTCCACAATGTATCCCATCCGCTCATTAGCTTCTTAAAGTGGAGGAGATATGATCCGATATTTTAAAAACATGAGTATTGGATCATGACAACATGTCAAATGGAGCAGCAAACTTTCGTTCTGTTTTTATGTATCCCAAAAATGCACAGATAGAGATGTACTTGGGTACATAAACTGTACAGTAAGCTGTCATGGTAGAGAGCATTATATTTTCGGGACAGCAAATATTCAGAATCAGAGGGCTATTGTTTTCGGCTTATCTGAATAGTCTGAATGAAATCATTAAAGGCACACCCTTTTGAATACACCCAACGGTAAGGAAAACTTAACACGCTCCCATCAGGGGAGCATTCAACGGTAGGGGTGCATTCTACAGCATAACACCGGACCAAGAACAGTCAAAGACTGAGAATGATGAAACGCCTTGGCTGTATCCTCCTATTTAATAGGTTTCGTCTGCAGTATGGATGTTTTACGGCTTAACAAAACAGATGGAGCAGGTAAACCTGACACCAATCTGCAGGTTAAGGAAGTTGCAGCGCCGTTGTCTAACACTTCAAACCTACGTGCCCACCTCTGTGAACACCATCCAGCACCGTTCGCCTAAATCAAGGTAAAAACAACATGACCGCAACAAGTTTGGTCTACTCTACTGCTTATCATTGACATCATTAGTGACGTTTCTGCTAACTTCAGCTCCAAAAAGCTAATGCTCCCAACGTCGCGTTAGCTACCTCTTGCTCATATTGTTTGTGCGTGTCATGCTGTGCACAGAGAAGTGATTTCGCAGTTTTTTGCCATTTTTAATAACGTTGCAAGCAATGCGCTAATATCGTGATAATATCGTGAATCATAATATTTTGGGCCACCAATATCGTGATCTCAAATTTTTCATATCGGGACATGCCTACCCCCTGGAGAGGGTTCCTGATCTCACAAACTGTTGTGAAGGGGTTGTTCTTCACCAGGGGCAGAATTCTTCTGTCATCCACCACAGTTGTTTTTCGTGGTCTCTCGGGTCTTTTGGTGTTGCTGAGCTCACTTGCGTGTTCTTTCTTTTTCAGAATGTTACAAACAGTTGATTTGGCCACACCTAATGTTTTTGCTATCTCTCTGATGGGTTTGTTTTAATTTTCAGCCTGATGATGGCTTACTTCACCGATAGTGACAGCTCTTTTGATCTCATATTAAGGGTTGACATCAACAGATTTCAAATGCAAATGTCAGACCTGGAATCAACTCCAGACCTTTGACCTGCTGAATCGATGATGAAATAATGAGGGAATAGCCCTCACCTATCTGTGAAATAGTGTTTGAGCTGGTCGTCCCAATACTTTTGGTCCCTTAAAAAGTGGGAGGCACATAAAGAAACTGTTGTAATTCCTACACCATTCACCTGATTTGGATGTAAATACCCTCAAATTATAGCTGAATGTCTGCAAGCACAACTTGTTTGTTTTAGTTAAAAACCATTGTGGTGGTGTCTACAGCCAGAAAGATGAGAACTGTGCCGATGTCCCAATATTTATGGACCTGACTGAAAATATGATGTCTATGGGGGTAACACTGCTCTGCTGCTTAACTGATTGACCACAATAGAGGGAGCGGGGCCAAGACAACGAGCTTTGCCCTCAGCCAGCTTCTGGAAAACCTCCAGAGAGGTGGCCAATCAGAAGAAAGTAGGCTTGTGGAGGAGGAAGGGGGCTTAAAGAAACAGCAGCTATAACTAAGTGTTTCGGGCGGAGGATAAAATAATGAATTTTAAATACTCTGAGAATTATTTTTTTATCTGAAAATCACAAAGATATTCAAAATGTATCAGAAAGGAAATATTGAGTCTGAAAAAAAATGCATAATACCCCACCCCTTTTATTAAACTGTGCAGCATATGCGTTCACACTGAATCAATTTCAAGTTGCTGAATTGTTTCAGATAGTATTGTTCTAAATGAACTAGTTGCTTTAAATGAATCGTTACACCCCCGGTTAATAGCTGTTTTGCTTAGTCAAAACATCTTAGCCTTGTGAAGGCATGGTTATATATCAAGATATGCAGCATTCATATGTATTTAATGTAAGATCTGTAAGTAATAAAATTGCATCAGAGAAAAAATCATGTTTCTGTTAATGTAATTAAACCACACTCAGTTATGGTAAGAGAAATTTAATCCTGATCTTAAACATTACGTCATATCAAAGCCTTTATGTCTGACAACCATAAAAAAGATGCTTATCTGAGACCCTATTCATATCTCCCTTTTCCAAACAAAAGAAGAGAAACAACTTGCCTGGACTGGTTGGTCTCATTGGTGTTTGCTGAACTTTGTTCAATGTGCTCTGACTGAGTTGAGTAGAAAAATAAAAACACTGCCAATCTTGGCACTCTTTGAATTTCACTCTTTTACTTTCTCTCCATGCTTTTTTTCTACCAACTTAATATGTTTTTTTCTCCTGCCTCAGGCTATGGTTCTGTCAAGCACTGGCTATATTTTCAGGTGGCCTGCTCTTAAAATGGGGATTAACAGAAACCCTTGCACATGGGAGTATATGTTCTCATGAAATGTCTGTTCTTGTTCTACTGCTGTTTATCATACAGTGTGAAATCTCTATCCCTTCACAGAGCCTGTTATGTAATTATTGCATATCTCAATTATTCACATTTTGTACAGGTTATGTGGGGGTGATATACTTAAAGCAATGTAAAAAATTATTTCTGTCTGTAGTTTTGGGTTAAACAAGAGTGCTCTTGTCTTTGACATCCACTGAGTAGCTTGTTTCATATTCCCCACTGAGATAATGGATAAAGTGTGCAAGAGCCCATACATCCAGGCTTTTGTGTTTAACAAATGACTAAGAAATGCCTTTCTGAAAAGGCTAGTCAAATATTCTTCCCACAAAGGCTGCTCTGTTTCAATTAACAGTTTATGCAGATAAACAGTGAGAATATCTGCCAGTGAACACTGGAGCTGAAAGCACGTTGGCCGAACTACACTGCACAGCTGTTATGCATCTTTTCTATGCCTGCTGTGACTGCTTTCATCTGAGCCTGAATATGTTTTGGACCTAACACAAAATCCTTAATCATTAAAGCCCCCCTGAGATTTTGAGTAAACAAGCAAGGTTTTTTTTCTTGCAGTCTTGCAGTCTGTTGTGGCACATTTCGTCTTTTTATAGTGCATAGGTGTCATTTGTTGAGTAGCTTTAAAACACTGGCAAAACAATGTCATCTTTATATTGGTGTAACCTATTTTGTAACCTTAAACCATTTGGCATAACTGGATCTAAGTGGGTCATTCCAGAGAAAGCATGTTTTATAAGTTATATCTAGAGGCCGATAACTGATACTGGATGGCTATGATCAGGACTGGCTCTAGGCAAGCATATATGAGGGGGCAGTCAAAGGTGTGAAGGGTGCATCATGCATTCACATCATGCTTCAGCACTTTTTTTTCTGTGCTTATAGTAACAGTGTTTTCTTCATGGAATTGGGTTGTTAGTTACAGTTGAGGTCAAATCATTAGCCCCCCAGAAACTATTCAGCATTCCTTAAAATACTGCACAATGTTTGAAATATTTAGACAATTTCATATAGAAATTCATTCATTTATGATTTTGCTCCACTTAAGTACACTTTGGAATGTAGAATAAATATTCAAGATTTCCTTATAAAAAATATGTTTAAAACTGTAATGGTCAAAATTATCAGCCTTCATGTGATTTTGTGCTTTCATAACACATTAACCAGGATTCTGACCACACCTAAGAAATCAATTAGCCCTGAACTGTATTTAAGTGACTCCTAGAAGCAAGAATATGGTTGATCTTGAAAGGTTTCCCAGGGAAAAATGGGCCAACATCCCTCAGGAGAAATGTGCCAGCTCAGTTAGAAAATATAAAAAGAGGTTGTTGTCAGTTTCAGATCAGAAAGGCTACACTAATGACTACTAATTGTCAGAGGGCTAATGATTTTGGCCTGCATTTTTTTGCTTTCTTCTTGTTTCAATTCATTGAATTAGTAAAAATGTTATTTTGGCCTTATGCAGATGTTGTCTTTGTTCTTGTGGACACAAACAAACTATCAACACTTTTGGTTATGGCCCACGCCATTACATTGTAAAGATAAGGTGTTTATTTAATTTTATAAAGGGGGCTGATAATTTTGACCCTAACTGTATGTGTCCAACCCCAACCTGGAGAAGTGGACTGCACTTTGTCAGGTCTTCTACCTTCAGACCAAAATTTTTTGAGCAAAATGTGTTTTTTCTTTTTGGGCTATTCTTTACACCTACCCTAATCTCTGAAAAATGAAAACCCGAATAGGGCAAAGGTGACCAAATAGTAATAGGATGGCTCCTCTCTCTTCGCTGCAGGACAGAAAGATTCAGGAGATCTTTTGTACCCGGGACCATCAGACTGTACAACTCTTCTGTAAATAGTAGATGACTTTTAGAGACATGACAAATGAGACAACAGACAAATGAATTACTTCAGAGATGAATAAAGTTCTTAATCTTATTCTTATTCTTATAACTTGAGAATGTTCACGCTTTTCTTCATCGGATTTACTTAAGTATGAACCAAGTGTCTAACCTATATCACCACAACGTCAGACTGTAAATTACCTCAAGAATTACTGAAATATAGTCCTTTGAAAATACCATTAGTTAAGGTGGAAATAGTAGTTGTGTGGCGAGGACTCCTTTGCTTTCTCTGATTTACAAAAAAACAAACAAGAACATACATTTATGTCCGATAGCTGTTTGTTTTGGAAATGAAAGCTTAGAAACTTTTCACTGACTTTTGTCCTCAATATATTAGACTGTGATTTGAAGGTGTTAGACCTTGAACTTTACACTGAGTTCAAGGCGTATAATACTGAGGAATGGCAGTCATGCATTAAATTGCATATCCTGTTTAAATTTCAAAAATATACAGGACACAGTAACTTTTATTTTCTTTATGGCCAAAGCCAAAGCCTGATTAAATCAGATTACTCTTTATGCATCTAGTTGACATGTTTAAATGTAAAGAAATTCCTATGAAACCCTGAAAGGTTCATTGTGAATTTCAATACATTAAAGTTGCTAAAATTTAGTACAATTGGCCCCCTATTTTCTGAGGGAGGAGATGATGGGGTAGTGAAAGTGGAAACTAAGCTGCTATTTCCTTGCCTATATTATTACTTAGACTCTGTGAGCTTTCCAATTAGAACGTCTGTACCCAAGGGCCCTGTTGTGGGTAATTGCTTTTAAGGATTGACTGATGCCCTAAAGACTCTGGTAATGGAGCTGTTTTCCTCCAGTATACGCTTAAATTATTTTGTCTGCATTCATGAACGCTTAAAAATAATGACGATAACTTGCGACGAAAACATGGCTTTTTTGTACCAGAACTGTTTTTTGTACCCCCCCACACACACACACACACACACACACACACACACACACACATACACACCTAATTGATATCTGATTGATATTTGATTGCAGCTGGCGGAAACGGCAACTGTTTCTTCTCTTTGTGACATGCAGTCAGAGCTGCCTCTGTTATAGTGGGGTTTATGATTATGTGATTTGCCTGGCACAAACATTCTTCAACAGCCTTAGTGAGAACAATTTTCTTCTGCTATGCTGTGCAGAGCCTGTATTTAGACAAACAACTGCTGGAGAGGGTATCTGGAATTTTTTGATGCTTCTCAAAGGTTAGCTGTCAGGTTAGTTTTGGAGGTGCAAGATAGCAAGAGTCTGCACAATGGTTTCTCTACAAATTAACTGTTACATAATTGTATTGGAAGCGTTGAGTACTAAATGACAGATACAGGCTATCCTAAACCATAGGCACTTGCAAATAAATCCAAGTTTATGTGCTGGCATTATTATTATTTATGGCCTACCAGCAAATATGCATGAGTCATAAATAGAAGAATCTTTTCAGCCATACCTGCAATTAGGGCTGCACGATATATCATTTGAGCATCGTCATCCCGATGTAAGTGTACGGGACAGTCACATTGCAGAACCTGCAATGATGGAGTCGAAAGCACTCATGTAATTTCAAGGGTAGCTGACTGACATACACTGCATGTGACTCTGTATGTGCTGTGCAGAGTCACATTCGTTCTGTACTCAGTTGCTACCCTGCCAGCTGCCAATTAAAATCAGAGGAGAGGAAACCATACCCCTGCACATGGCCTGCACATGGAGTGAGTCGCTGGCACTGCCAGTGTTGTGCCGAGAAACGCATACCCACTGAGAATTACTTTCGGAACATTACTCATCACTGTTAAGCCCCACAAATATGAATTGTATGGGTTTTAAATTGTACATTGTAGAGTGGACCACTGTACTAAAAGCGGTGTGCGTTTCCATGAGGTGCATGCGTTTCACGGCACAACACAGGTAACAACAATGATTGCAAAATGAGCAATGAACAAGAGAAAACCACCTAAGGTGAATACTTGTTGCTAAAAAGAAAAGGAAGGCCAGCTATCTGGAATTATTTTGGTTACAAGAACGATAAAACGACAAAACAAATGTTCTGTATCAGCAGTGCCTTTCATCTGCTGCAATAACGTCCCAGCACAATAAAACCAAGCCAAAAATTATCTCTAAGACAGACAGAGGCCATTCTACTAACATTGACAAAAAAATTAAGATCAGTGCAGATTAATTGTCCACAAGATTTCGGCTGTGCAGCGTAGCATAAAGTGCTATTCAGGTCATCTGGTAAAAGGTCCTGTATTTATATATAAATATATATATATATATATATATATATATATATATATATATATATATATATATATATATATATATATATATATATACATACATACATACTGTATATAAATATATATATATATGTGTGTATGTGTATGTATATATATATATATATATATATATACACACATACATCGCAGGGTTGAAAAACATTGCAATGTTAATTTTTTCCATTATCGTACAGCACTACCTGCAATGCATTGATGTTAGTAAACAAGAATCATTAAAACACAATGGAAAAAAAGGGGCAATTATATTCTGTATAATGCAGAGTGCTTCAAGCAAATGAGAACTGCTCTTTACTCCCCGATTACAATATATTCACTGAAAAGCCTTTGAACAGCACAGTTGACCCCCAGCTGCTTTAGCGTATTAATAAGTGGAATAATTACTGGTGTCCAATGGAAAAAAAAATAAAACAAAAGTCTTTGAATAATGCAAAATTAAGCAAAAAATAAGACTAGGCCATAACCAGTGGACTGCAAAAGAAATAAGGTATTATGTCATTTAAGAGCCAATGTCCACAAAAACCTTTTTTTTTTTTGCACTGGCTGCGCCCTATACTTTATATTTTCTTTTAAAAAGCAGAGCAGATCAGTGTTTTCAGAGCTCATTGTACTAAGCACAAAGACTCTCAGCAAATTTTGTTCACTGTATTTGAAGCCATCTCAGGTGAAAGAAGTTTAATCTTCTGGAGTTTGAAGCCTCTGCACCCAGTATCATTTCTCAGATCAATATTATGAAGAGGGAGAAATTCTGATGTGCTGGTCACCAGGCTTAAAAGTACCTCCTGTATTTACAAGTTTATCAGAATCAGAAAGGGGTTTTATTGCCATTGTCGATGAACAGGATTCACAGACTAGGAATTTGTTTTGGCATGATGGTGCAACAATCAACAGAGAGAAATATAAAATACTAGAATAAAAACTAATAAGAGCATGCAAGAAATATATAAAGTATAAGAGAATAAAAGTATAAAAGGTTATGTACAATGCTATCTGCAATAAGTATAAAAAGCTATGTACAACTAAACAATCTAGAACTACAGTGCAGTGGGAGGAGTGCAATTAAAAAAATCCAAAGTACATTAAACTAAAGTGACCAGTGATAAAGTGACAGAGTTCTAAAGTGTTCATGAGTCTAACGGCAGAGGGGAAGGAACTGTTCTTATGACGGGAGGTTCTGGTCCGAATGGACCGTAGCCTCCTGCCTGAGGGGAGTGTCTCAAGTAGTCCATGTGCAGGGTGAGAAGGGTCAGCTGTGATCCGACCTGCTCGGCCCCGAGTCCTGGAGACGTACAGGTCATGGAGAGATGGAAGGCTACAGCCAATCACCTTCTCAGCAGAGCCCACAATGCGCTGCAGTCTGTGTCTGTCCCTGGCGATGGCCCCGGCGTACCACACCATGAAGTAGGAGCATAGGAGGGACTCGATGATGGCCGTGTAGATGGCTGCTGCAAGAAGTACATCCTCTGCTGGGCCTTCTTGATGAGGGAGCTGATGGTTGGCTCCCACTTGAGGTCCTGGGTGATGGTGGTGCAGAGGAAGCGGTAACAGTCCACAGTGGTGATGGGGGAGTCGGTGAGGTCGAGGGAGGGCAGGGGGGCTATGGCTTTCCTGAAGTCCACGATCATCTCCACTGTCTTCTGGGCGTTGAGCTCTAGGTTGTTGCTGCTGCACCAGGTCATCAGCCGGTCCACCTCCATCCTGTAGGCAGACTCATCTCCATCCGAAATGAGTCCGATGAGGGTGGTGTCATCCGCAAACTTAATGAGCTTAACGGAATCATGGTTGGAGGTGAAGCAGTTGGTGTACAGGGAGAAGAGCAGAGGGGAAAGTACACAGCCCTGTGGAGATCCTGTGCTGAGAGCCCGAGTGTCCGGAACATTCTTCCCCAGCCGCACACACTGACTCCGGTCCGTCAGGAAGTCTGTGATCCACCTGCAGGTGGAGTCAGGCACTTGGAGCAGGGAAAGCTTGTCCTGGAGCAAAGCCGGAAGGATGATGTTGAATGCAGATCTGAAGTCCACGAACAGGATCCTTGCGTAGGTTCCTGGGGAGTCCAGGTGCTGCAGGATGAAGTGCAGACCCAGATTTATGGCGTCGTCTACAGACCTGTTGGCTCTGTAGGCAAACTGCAGAGGGTCCAGGAGGGGGTCGGTGATGGACTTCAGGAGGGATAAAACCAGGCGTTCAAAGGTCTTCATGACTGCAGATGTAAGAGCCACCGGCCTGTAGTCATTGAGTCCAGTTATGCGAGGTTTCTTGGGGACGGGAACAATGATGGAGGACTTGAAACAGGCTAGAACATGGCATGACTCAAGGGAGGTGTTGAAGATCCTTGTGAAGACTGGAGCTAGCTCATCAGCGCATGGTCTCAGAGTGGCAGGAGAGACACAGTCCAGGCCAGCAGCCTTGTGTGAACT
The DNA here is from genome assembly GCA_962446985.1 of Xyrichtys novacula. Classification (NCBI taxonomy): domain Eukaryota; kingdom Metazoa; phylum Chordata; class Actinopteri; order Labriformes; family Labridae; genus Xyrichtys; species Xyrichtys novacula. The sequence goes on along the minus strand of OY660884.1, from coordinate 26,632,557 downwards.
CAGCCGCTTAAACAGTCTGTTTACTTCCTCTTCATGGCCCGAGAGGGCAGCGGGGGGAGGGGGAAGGTCCAGAGTGGTTGGATTTCCAGTTGTGTGGGGCGTGAGGGGATGTGAGTCCATGACTCCGAAGCGTGTATAGAAGTCGTTCAGGTCGTTGGCTAGTTTCAAGTCGTCAGTTGAACGAGGTGCTTTGGGCTTGTAGTTTGTAATCTCTTTCAACCCCCTCCACACCGAGGCAGGGTCGTTGGCAGAGAATCTTTGCTCCAGACGTGCGTTGTACCTGGCTTTAGCCTTTGCCACCTCCTTGCTAAAACTGTACCTGGCACATTTGTAGCGGTTTCTGTCACCTTCCCTGAAAGCACCTTTTTCTGACGGAGCTGCCGGAGTTTTGATGTAAACCAGGGCTTGTCATTGTTATATTTCACCCTGGTACGCTGTTGGATGATGCGGACTTCACAGAAATGAATATACGACGTCACCGTGTCTTTGTAATCGTCTAAACTCTCTTTATAAGCCTTAAACATATCCCAGTCCGTGGTGTCCAAGCACGTGCGTAGCTCCTCCACAGCTTCACTGGTCCACAATTTGGATGTCCTCACTATAGGTTTACGGAGTTTTAGTCTCTGTCTGAACGCAGGGATCAGGTGAACCATGGCGTGATCTGAGAGTCCCAAAGCTGCGTGAGCCACAGGGCGATAGGCACCACTTACTGTAGTGTAACAGTGATCTAATGTGTTGCCCTCTTTGGTCGGGCATGTTACAAACTGTTTGTATTGTGGTAGTTCCTGACTGAGATTTCCTTTGTTAAAGTCCCTGAGGATTATAACTAAGGAGTCCGGAAAATTCCTCTCTACGCTCATAACCTGCTCCGCGAGCGCGCGCTCGGCCTCGTGCACGTCCGCACTCAGTGGAATGTAAACAGAGCAGAGTATGAATGAGACAAACTCACGTGGAGAGTAGAACGGTTTGCAGTTTATGAAGAGATATTCCAGAGAAGGAGAACAGTTTTGGGAGATCACTGTCAAGTCGGAGCACCAGGCGTTGTTGATGTAGAAGCAGACTCCTCCACCTTTTGTGTTCCCACCGGAGAGTACACGATCTCTGTCTGCACAGAGGAGATGAAAACCCTCCAGTTGTATGGCGCAGTCCGGTGTCTGTGCATTTAGCCACGTCTCCGTGAAGCACAGAACACAAGATGAGGAGAAGTCTCTATTCTTCTTCATCAGCAGTGCTAGCTCATCCATCTTGTTGCTGAGTGAGCGGACGTTGGAGAGGAAAATCCCAGGTAAGGGCGTACGGGTGCCTCGCTGTCTGAGCACCCCAGCTCGCCTTCCCCTTCGCCGGCGTCTCACTCTTTTGGCCAAAAAGTGGACCAGTTCAGCAGCAGACGCTAAAAAGAGTGGCGTAATGTCTGTGGGTGTAGTTAATCTGATGTGAAGAAGCTCCTCGCGGGTGTAGGAGCACGATGACACACGGTTAACGCACAAAAACAGACAAAACAACGAGCACCAAAACACCAGGGCGCCTACTCCGGGCGCCATCTTGGAAGAAGTCTTAGAGCTGTCATTAATGCCTAGACATGGTTCCTCTCCATTGCTGTTTTTTTTTTTTATTGTAGATTCCCATTATTAAAAAACAACTGTCAATACAGTGGAAATGAATGTGCCCCAACAAAACTATCATTAGCTTGCTACTGTGTGTACAGATAAGAAACACTCTGAAAATGAGGTCATAGATGCTGCCAGCACAAAAAAATAAAAAATATGTTGGCTGTCATGAAATTTTACATCAAAGATGCATTGAATTACACTAGAGAATACTGTATGATAAAACAAACAGCAGTCCCAAGTCTTGAGATATTAAGCAAGTGCGGAAGAGCCAAAAACTGCAGTTACTCTAGGTTCTACTTAAGGGTCAGCTGCAAAAGCTCTGAGAGCCGTATACACACCCTGTCTCAAAGACCTTGCATGCTACCAGCCTAGTACAAAATACATCTTGGTATAGAAAGCTTATTCTTCTTATTTGTTTTCACAGCTCAACAAGATAATGAGGGTACGAGTTTGCAAAACTAGAGGCATGACAGACTTGGGCACACAAGGCTGTTCTTAAAGAGGCTAAAGGCCCACCTTTTTACCACTATGCCTCCTGCACATTACAACAGTGTGGCTTTGTAGTAAAAAAACTGCATGTACTAAACTGGCCTGCCTGCAGTCCAGATCTGTCTTCCACTGAAAATGTGTATCACATGATGACGCACAAAAAAAAGACAGACACCGGACTGTTTAGCAACCGAAGTAGTCATGAAGCAAGAGTGAGAAAGAATTCAGTGAAAGGTGATGCAATACAGTGGTAAACGTGCTCCTGTCTCAACCTTTTAGAACACACTGTAGGCATCAGATTCAGAATTAGTGAATATTTGCATGAAATCAAAGCTCATCATTCTGAAAACTAAATATGTTGTCTTTGTAGGGTCTTCAGTTGAACATAGGTCAAATGGTATTTGTGAATCATTGTATACTGATTTTAGTCAACTTTCACACAATGTTCCAACTTGATTAGAATTAAGGTTTGTATTATTGTGCAACACTGTGAATGGATTGTGAGGGGTAACTTCAAAGCCTTGCATTGCCTCATGGAGTCAATCCATTTGGTCTATGAGACATTTTGTCAAGTCATACCCATCTGTCCTATTAGTCTGACAATACAGCCTGACACTCTAGTCCCAGGTGTACTTTGAGAGATGACGTGCAAGAAAGGGAGATTGCAATTGTAACTTGGGTTAACAACATACCAACAGCCATCTGCCTTGCCTGGCTGCCCCTGCTTTTTCAGCAGAGGGCACTGAGAAACTGAATAATTCCCTCACACTCCCAGCACTTAATAAAACAAAGCTCAACAGTGCAAGAAAGAGGGCAAGCTGTGAGGAATAAGAATGCTTACTCAGGCTTTTCACATTTATGGAAAGAGGGCAAAGGAAGAATACGTAAGTAGGAACAACTAAAACTGCAAGTAAACTGACCCACTTTTTTCCTCCAGGCTCATGGCTCTGAGCTGGTGATGCAAGCAGTTTTTTTCTATTTCTGCTCTTGGTTTGGATTGATCTCACTGCTTCATAGTGAGATCAATCCAAACCAAGAGCAGAAATAGAAAAACTGCTTGCATCTCTGAGGTAAGCCAGCCTGTTAATATATTGTTTATCATAATCTATATACACATACATAGGTCTTTTTTTCACTCTGAGCATTGTCTTTTCTTGAAAAACAGTGAGTTTTGATATGCTTCTGAGTACTCACTCAAGGTTTTATATCTTTGCTTTTCAACTTTGACTATCACTCAATATATTTATTGCACTTGACATATGTTGTGTCTATGAAGGCTTGTTTTGTGACAAGATGTTGGATGTTCTTTTTTTGTTTGTTTGACTTGGACATGATCATGATTGACAAGATACCCAGAATTAAACTTTATGCTCTCAGTGTCTGGTGCTCTCTGCTACTCATTTCATCGATGTGAAAAGAGCCGTAGCAACAAAATGAGGACAGTTTTGTTTTGGATTAAGACAAATTTGTCAAGGTACCTCAAATTTCTGTGTAATTGCAAATTGTCAAAGTAATGGGTTTGGTTAAGACCCTTAGGGATATTTGCCTTTCATCCAAAAGGCTTTGTGACAGACAAGTTAGGAGTCCCTGGCCTAGATACTGAGAGGCTTGGCAGACTTACTCCGAATTCTTAGCAGTGCTGAATTGTGCATTATTAACCAATATGAAAAGTGACTGAAATTAAGGTTGTATGGGCTTTAGCAATGAAAAAAGTATTGTTGAAAACAACAAAAAGGGGCTAAAATTTCATTTGCCTGTTGCTCCAAAAATACTCAGAATAGAGTATTTCACCTAATTTACCAAAACTATTACAAATTGGTCACTTGAGCTCTCATTTAAGGGGTGAAGGAAAAATGTTGCATTTGATGCTAAATTAATATTAATCTTGGCCGTATACATTTGTTATCTCAAAATTTTAATAACTCGGTCATCATGTACTTCAATTTTAATTAATCTCTCATTGAGTTATTTTTCCCATTTGACCAAGGGTTAGAGAGAAATGTTGCTTAATGTTCTTTGAATCCAATCTTAGATACTCCCCAGACAGTCAAACTGGTCAGGAATTATTTTTCTATTTATGACTATGTTTAAGAAGTGTTGCATTTATGTAACACATACACATAAACACAGACGCACTTACTACAGACAGTATTATATAATAACCCCTCAATCGCCCACCCCCTGGGACCAATCGCACACTTTTGACAGAGAGCAATTAATAGTGTTCATGTACAGAGCGAAGCTTATTCACAACAAGTAATAATGGAAAAAATAAACATAAGTACATATACATAAATACTTATACAAAAAAACCGTTTTTTTTCTCACTAAAGCCAATTTACATCATGTTCTAGCTAGGGAATATGCTCCTTATTTCTTGACCATTTAAAGCAACCTAATTTTACTAAAGGTCTAGTTCTGAATGCCAAAATTAAAATCTAAACCCCAGACCTCATCAAAAATGTATTTTCCTCTCCACTCTAACTACCACTGGTTAAGACTCTCAATGTGGTCTTGAAACTGTGCTCAGTATTGAGGAAAAGATGGCAATTATGTTGGTCAGTAGACAGCTGCTAACAATGGAGGTGTGAAGAGTCCTGAAGTTCACGTCATCATAGAGAGGCAATTAGTAAGCAGTAGTAAGGATGTCCATCAGCTTTTCACACATGAAATAACCATAATGAACATAGAATTAAGAAAAACTTGAAGTGGAAAGCAGCTGCTAAGCCCTATATGAACAAAAGCTGAAAGCTTAGGTTTCAGAGCACTTCTTTGAGCTGTTACCACGTCTCCTGCAGTGGAAGAAACCCTTTTTGCAGCTACACCAGGGATGCAAAGGGTATTTCTTGCTAAATTGGACAGTAAGGGGAAAGCAGCCTGGTGGTCCTTCCACCAACTCACTGGATCCCCACTGAGAGCCAATGGATCTTCTTTGTATTTCTTTATTTCATCCACTGCCTGATCATGCTGTGACTTGGACAAGCTCTGTCTTATGGGAAGAGACAATGTCTCTCCAGATAAATCTGCAAGAGCACAGGAAGAGTCCATTTTTCTCTTGCTAGGTGGGGACTGGGAAGAAGATCCACTTTCAGCCTCTTCTTGCTCTGGTATGATATTCATAACTTCACAAGATGACTTATGGTATCACCATGTTAAAAACACACTGAAACAGGGAGTATAGTTTGACAATAATAAATTTGGCAGGTGCATCTTAACAAATTAGAATATTGTGAAAAAGTGCACGTTTCCTCAGAAATTAATAAATGAAGGAGCCATAACCCCCCCATTTATTTTCTAAATAAACATGCAATTCAGAAGCTGTACATTCCTCTATTTTAATTATTAATATTGCAATAATTTAAGGAACTGTATTCCTAATTTTGGTGAGCAATAATCTACAATCATCAAAATAAAAAAAAGGCTTGAAATATGTTATTTTACATGTAATGAATTTAAGAATGCAGAGACGTTTGTCTTTCAAACATTAATAACAAATAAAATGGGCATATTTTCAATATACTAGCTCAATGAGATGCACCTATACAATTGTAATATTAAAAATACTGATTATCCTCACCTGAGAAATCTGCGCTGCCTCTGCTCCCATGGCAGCGAAGGTGTCCTGTCATTCATCTTCTTCCAAGAAAGGAAGTACCTTAGAGCATGGATCTAGAGCTGAGGTCATGAACTGAAAGGGCTTATCACTCACGTATCTCTTACCAAGATCGCCAGTCACAGCTTTTTTTTTATTTCCCTTGCCACTGTCGGGTCAGTTGCTTGAACTTGCACGTCATGGAGCTGGAGGGGCAAAAACTGACAACATGGGGGTCTTTTCTTGCCACATCAGATGTGGCTCCTGCCACATCTTCAGCATATTCTTCTGCACCTCAGCAGAGAGCAACACAACACATATCGCAGGCGATGGAAGGCAATCAGACTTCAAACACTTGAACAAAACATGAACTACACATTAATAACAGGTAAACAACTCACTGATTTTTCATGTGTTGTTTACGTGTTTTCTAGGTAAACAACGCACACAATGCACACACAACATGCACACGATGTGTAGATTTTTTTATGCAATGTTTTTGTGTTGTCTTTGTGTTGTTAATGGGTAGACAATGAATAACAACATGCTGACAATGCGTTAATGACATGTTGATTTTACATGATTATGAGGAGCCCTTTCGCTACTCACCCAGTTTGAACAGGTGAGAGCCATAATGTTTAATTGGCTCCTGAGCAGTAGGGTTAAACCATTTCTGTAAGCCTGGGGGCATATTCAATAAAAGAGGCATATTCAATAATAGCAGAAGAAAACAATGACATCAGGGACTTATCAATTTGAAATTTGGCAAGCTTTCTTAAACCAAAAAGTCTGCTGGCCTTTCTTGCACAGCACTCCGGTATTACATTTGAATTTCAAGCTATTGTCGATCACAGTGCCTAGATATTAAGTCAAAGAAACTGTGTTAAAGCAAAGGTCTGAAACATCATAATGTCCATATGTGTGGTTTTCTCAGCATCTGCATGCAATCAATAACTGACAGTCAAATCAAATAAATTCACTATGGTTCAGAAACATTTTGAGAATATATATTAATAAATAGCTTTATTGTTCATTTTTTGTAAACTCCATTCACAGTTGAGTGGGTATGACTAGTCAGTTTTTTTTTGTTTTTTGAGATTGCCACTTTCGATAATTGCTGTGGTCTCTGAGAATATCAGACACAGAGGTTTTGTGCTCCCAGAGGGCAGGCTGAACATGAATGAGTGTTTCCACTCCAGGTTGAAAGCTCTGTTTTCACTTTGCACTTTTCTTTTCTAAGACAGCAGCGCCATTTGTGATTATTTCTCACTCATTCTTTTCCTGCTAAGTCAATCCCTGTTTCAGTCTCAAATATCTCTTCATTTTCCTCTTTGTATAGCGTTACTTATTTTTCTTTATTGATTATTCTTCTCTCATCCTTCCCTTACCACACAACTGTTGCCTGCAGCAGAGCTGTGATTTTTGGTGCCTACAATGCAGAGAATTCATTGTCTAAGTAGCGTCTTGTGGGATGGATGAACCCGCACGCAATTGGTCTGTGTGTTTCCTGAGCTAGTAAACCAACGCCACGAACACAAGAAAAGCTGCACCAGTTACAATAGAAGCAACCCATCAATTTTTTTAATTTTGTCATAATTAATTGACCACAGGTCCAGGTCCGTATAGGACTGCATCCGGGTCCGAACTCAGACCGTGGTCCACCAGTTGGTGATCTATGGCCTAGAGGGTCTTTGAGAATAAACGTAACCTTCATTTATCGATGTGTGCAGCCAAAACAGGGGCCCTGTTTTTAAAGACACATTTCTCAGGTTTCAAACCCTGGTCAAAGTTAATTATACATCACTTTTTCAAGTTGTCACTTCCAGGCTATGGGAGAAAGTAGTGTTACAAGTAGTCATTATAATAGACGTCTGGGACAATTGAATCTGGTCCTTTATGACAAGAATAGTTTTACTCAAAAGCCATAAAAACATGCATATATGGCAGGATTTGACTGTTTTTGATTACTCTTTACTCTTTTTAAGGGATAAAATAGAAACTTTTACCATCTTTTAAGCAGGTGATCCAATTATTTGTTGTATTGTTATATTAACTGAGTAACATGGATTATTCCCCTGGTGGAGCAGTACTGACAAGTCTACATGTTCTCAGATGTTTTATAAACTTATAGTTACACCATTAACCTTGGTCTTCTGTATTTCTCCACAGCCTTTAGTCTCGGGCCTGAATAGACATACACATGGCCATCTGCAACCAACATCGAATGGCTGTAGATGAGGCAAAGCACTGAATCGCTTTTTGACACAGAAGTGCAAGATATTGTAAACTTTTCTGAACAATGTCATGGCTAAGCAGCTAGCAAAAGTTTAAAGCAAGTAGCTTAAATAAGCGAGTTGGTCAGTATCGAAGCATTGGTTTCCAGTTTCATGACAAGAATGTTCAAAGTTTTTTTTTTGTTGTTGAAGCAGAACAAAGCAGAACATTTCCCTCCCCCAAACAATGCTTGTTTTTTATCCTTCTGTTCTACATTTTTAATGGATGATCAGAAAGTGAAGGGAAGGAAGATAAGGTCTTGAAAAAAGAAACAATCATTAAACTACCCTACTTATCAGCTCACTGCATATGTAGATGTTTAATACATTATGGATGGGGAGTGAATACATCCATCCATTTGCATTTGACTCATCTGCTGTAAGTGATATGAGAATGTGGAGGATGTGTTCTGATATGATATGAGTGGCATTGCAGAGGTTTTTTCCCCCCCTATCAAACAGTAACTTGCCACTTGTATAGTGAAGATTTGTCTTTTTGTGATTTTGAGTTGGTTGACGAAAACAGCTTCTCTTGCTGTTGAATTTGTTTTGTCATATACATTTAAGACCAATGTTGCCCTTTTACACATGTGGCACACAATGCCTCACGGACAGGCAAAGAGAGGAAAGAATGGTTAAGATGTACCCAGCTATTTCAGACATCATGTCCCCACATACAGCTTCTCTAGATAATGCTTTGAACATAATGCAGTTTATGTTTTTAAAAAAGGGTGCTCAATTAATGGTGTGGAAAAAGAACGATAAATGCACAATTGTGCTTAAGAGATCTTACCCATAGAGGGTCTTTTAGGCTTTTCTTTCTTCTGACGAGACCTGTGGTTCTTGACCCTCCAACATTAAAGGAATCGTTAAAGGAAAGTTGGAGTGCATCCCTAAAGGTTTAGTTCATCATTTAGTTCATTACCTCTGTCTTCTCTATTCTGTGCTCTGTTTCTTCCTCTTTCACACCCCATTTGCCTTTCACTACCCTTTTCCCTCAATTCCAGAGTTGTCAGAAGCATTTAAAGTCTCTTCTTTTTACATGGCTTCCTCACCTCGTATATCTCTGCCTCTTCTCTCACCAGTGCTAGTATGGGATGCCTTCGGTTAGTGTTTTCAGCCTTTGACTTCAGTGAGAGCTTATTTCTTAATCAACAGAGGTAGTTGCACTGTATGACAGGATTTAACTGTAGGCCATCCCATTTTGTAGAGGTCTCCTCAACATAGCCACTCTGAAGCCATTTTACTCTGCAGATTGTTCACTCTTTACAGCAGTCCTCTGAATAACCTTATGTTCATACAATGCATATTAAATTAAGGACAGTAATCACTGAAACAATCTGTGTCTAAAATCAAGACAGAGTGAGAAATTTGAGGCTTTTTTGATCTGAGAATTATGTAAAGCTATTAAAAAGTTATCAGAAAGGAAATATAGTGTCGGAAAAAATACACAATACCTTCTCTTTGATCTTAAGGATGTAAATGTTTAATTTGTTGTCAAATTAGAGGGTCAGAGTTTTACTGTTTTAACAAAAGCATAACCTGGCACATTCCTCCAGCTCACACACACCATGCTGTCTGCAGGAGTCTACTGTAAATGTATTGTCAGTTAGTCTCTCAGTTGATAGAAGCCAATATCTGACCTTATTTAGTAAACAACCAGAGCCCTGCTGTTGTGGAAGGTCAGTGACACTGTCTGACAGTGATGTGGTCTAATGAGAGGGTCTGTTTCAGTAGAACCCTGGTCAGTCCTCCAAACACCCCAAAAAAACCTCCTATACATCTCATTAGCGTCATAGGCCTCTGTTGTTGCTGGTTTCAGAACTTGGTCATATCTAGCTTTCTGCATATTGTTGGAAACACTATGCAGTATCTCTGATATACCGGATTTTTTAATTGTGTCAATGTGACCAAATAATAATTTAAAATGATAATTATAATACGTAATATATTGCATAAAGAAGACGCATAATTGTCCACGACATTTGTATTTCCACCTGCTTTATTTACCCACAGTCTGAACTTATCTGTCATATCTGCTCTGTGCTGTATTCCATCATTAACGATCCTCTCCCAGAAATCCCTCATCCGTGTCCGCTCCCATACATACGAGCTTTGCCCTTTGAATTATCACCCATTGCCTTCGTCTTCTGATGACAGCAACGGCAACAGCAGTAATGGTCACAGAAATAGCTTCTCTCCAAAACAAAAAGTTTTGTGTCCGTCCATGTCGGTGTGCAAAAAGGCTTAAGGAATACGAGGTCGCACGGGCAGGAAGTTTACCTCGTTGCTTTAGGCAACGGCCATTTAAACACGGCTCGCGAGAGGCAGACGGCTCGCTTTATGCACTGAACACCATTCAATGGAAACACCCGCAAATCGCAATTGTACTTTGTCGAAATTTGATAAACATCGCTTTTAATTTAGGGCAAAAATGTAATGGAACCGTCAGCTACTGTCTGACAGTGATGTGGTCTAATGAAATCTGTTTCAAGAACCCTTGTCAGTCCTCCACAATAACCCAAACAAAACCCCTATACATCTCATTAGCGTCATAGGCCTCTGTTGTTGCTGGTTGGACCTAACTTGGTCATATCTAGCTTTCTGCATATTGTTAGAACTTGCAGTATCTTTGATATAGGGGATTTTTTTAATTGTGTCAATGTGGTGAAATAATAATTAAAATGATAATTATAATAGTAATATACTTGCATAAAGAAAGCATAATTGTCCACGACATTTGAATTTCAACCTGCTTTATTTACCCACAGTCTGAACTTATCTGTCATATCTGCTCTGTGCTGTATCTAACCATCATTTCCTCTCTCCTACCACTGTTACTGATTCATATCTCCTAATCTCCATAATACTGGCTCCTAGAGTCTTTTGAATTCCCCATTACCACATTGTTGCTTTGTACTTTAACATCAGAGAGACTAAACAGCTCTTCTCAGTCATTAAGTTAATGTCCCCATCTTTGCAAAAGAATTGCTCTACATAAAGTTAATTGCATCTTGTCTTTATTGAGAGGACAGGCTTTTTTTAGTTCTCCTTTTGACTTGAAAGCACTGTTTACTTAATCTATTTCATATTTCATAGAATCAACTGTTTATATATTAATTAGCAACATTGGCAGATCCAGAACAATGAATTGATTTAGAACAAACATGACCAAGCTGTAAATGTTAGGGCAATGATATTTTTAACCGTCAGCAGCTGCAAGGGTTCCATAAATCAGGTTTAAGAATTGTTCATATCTTAAAAAAAAAAAGAAGGTGGTGCTATGTCTTGCTCTAATTCGTATGTACAGAATGTATATATCTATGTATCCCTTTTAAAGCATACTTCGACTTGCTACCTCTTGTTGCTGAAGTTCTATACATATGGCAAATAATACAACACATTGGATGAACAGCCCAAGGCTCCTAAAGCCTTAAAGGGATATTTCGGCGTAAAATTAAGTTTGGGTCAAACACACCGTCGAGAGATGAATGTTGCCGACCACTTGCTTCTCTAGTTATACCAATTTTAGCAATGACCGCAGATAGCAATACAGAGAGCCATGCGCTCAACCAAAACGCCACTCTATAGCCACAAATAATGCTCAGAACAGCACCTAACGTCATCAACAGTACATAGAGGGTCTCAGCCATAGTACTAGCCACCAAACATCTTTTTAACTTTGACTCATTTCTTGTTTCACACAACTCACCTTCTTTCTTCCAGCACTTTACTTCATCTTAATCAAATTATGATTTCTTTATCTCTATTCAGTTAGAGTTGCATTATAAGACCTTTATGAGAACAATGGCTTACATGAGTGACTAGATTTTATTTTTAGCTTATCTGAGAACTCATCCAGAAAAAAACAAACATGATTTACTCTGCTAAAATCTTTACGTAAATTGTGGTCTTTTCACCACTCCCCAATTGATTTAGTTAAAAAGCATATTTGATTCTCTTGTCAATTTAATGTTAATTTTTGAATTAAGCAGAAATGTCTGAGACTGAGTGTACCTTAAGTTGTATCTATGTAAATAATGTTGTTTGATGTCAATTGTACTTGACACTTCCAATGTTGGTTGGGGGAGGTGATAAAATTGTGATCACAATCACATAAAGTGATATGAGGTTTGTGCCTCTTTGTTCGCCCCTAATGTAAAAGTATAAAAGTTCTTTCTAATATAGACCATTGGATAAGGAAAAGTAGCTTACTACTTTGGGCAAATTATCAAACTCATACAACAAAATCATAACCAACCAGTTTATCTGCTTTTTTTTTTTTTGTGCAGATTAAAATATTATTTCTCAACCTAATACACTTTAACTTTAGTCATGGATTAGAAGCAGAGTAATGGGGATCTGTTCTTAGAAACTGAAAACAGCAGTTGAATTCCACAGATTAAAGGTATAGTTTGGAAGATCTCTTTCTAAATTTCCCTTTTTTCCCCCTTTAGGGGCCACAAACGCAAGCACGACGAAGTCAAGGAGGACAACAAAGATGAGAGGAATGAGGAGCCAGAGGAATCTGTGGATGAGTCTTCCAAAGATTCCAATGAGGAAGAAGGAGGCAGCAGCTCAGAAGCAGATGAGATGGCAGCTGCCCTTGAAGCAGAGCTTAATGACTTTATGTAATGTGGACAATGAAGGGACTCAGTCAGAAAAAAAACATTTAAAAAATCAAGCTCAGTTGCTCAAACAAGTGGAACATAAAGATCATATTTTTCTGGTTTAGTATGTTTGGATTAGGATGTCTAAGCCATGAGTGAATGCTGAAAAAATGAATGTCTTGTACAGAAATAATGTTGCTGTGTAAATAAAGGCTTATCTTTTGTAGCATTGTTATATAGCCTTTTGGCATTAAACAATTTGACATTTACATTTTATTGTAAGATAAAAAATCATGGTCATGGAATTTGATACCGTTTTGTTTTACCTTTTTCTATTTCAATTTTTTATATTGATAAGAAAAAAGGTAAGTGAATTTTTTCTGGTCATACATGCCAAAGAGTTTGGAAAATATTTGCCAAGGCGTGTAGCTAACTGTTTTACTCTGGACTTCCAGTTTTACCTTTCTTTTGGCCTGAACATTTTTTTTTTTTTTGTGGTCATTGATGCAACCAGCAGATCTAGACATTTGAATGTCATTTCTTCCTCCTCATGATATTTGTACTTTTGATAGTTTCATGGTAAGATAAGATGAACATTTTTTGATAACTAGCCCCTTGATGTACTAACTTAACTCCAGGATTATCCTATACATGTTCTAGAAGAATTGACTTCCCTTCTCCTCCATCAACCCACACCATTCTCTACAGTTTAGAAACACAGGCACTCTTAAGTCACTGCTCATGTACACTGGAGTGTTTTTCTTGAGAAGACATAATTTACACACACACATTTTACCTTTAGTATTGTTTTATCATATTGATGGCTGTTTTTTTCCCGCCCGGTTTTTGAGATATAGAACTTCCAGATATCTACCTCCTACTCTACACAATATGATGGAGGCAGTCAAAAAAAAATTTGATGTGGAAATTAAATGGAGAGTTTGCAGAGTGCAACATCTCATCTTTGTCAAAAGTTATCATTGCATCATGTTTTGTGTTTTTGTTGTGAATATTTTTTGCCAATTCAAAAGTAGTTTGAAAGCTGATATTTCCTGTAAAAACATTTTACAATGATTTACAAGATTTACCCACTTTTATTTAATGTCAAGGGGAAAATGACATGACGGTTGACATTTTTCTGCATGTCAAAAAAAGTTTAAAGCTGGCAATACAGCCCAGGATCTACCAGCATCTTACCCTTTGTTGATCTTTATAAACTAGTCTTGAGACCAGGTTAGAAAATACAGCATGACTCTTATGGAGCATCGACTGTGTCAATGTTGCTTTGGTTCGGTTGTATAGATGTTTGATATATATTTAGATTGAAACCTGCTGCACTGAGTTTTTTGTTTTTGTCTTTATTGAAATCATTCAAATGACTGAAAGTTTTCTTGAAAGAAAAAGTTATTGTCCTAAGGCAGGACAGCAGAGTCCAGTTTTGCGTCTCTGCTGATTTGAAGTATATTCCATTACTTTCTCCCTTGATGCTAACAGAACACCCAGATGTATCTTTCACAGTAAGAGTTGTCCTGTTTTGTTTTGTTTGTGTTCTTGATGGTTTGATGATGAAACAGCTGTGACATGTAAAGTATGTGTAAAGTTTGTTTCTTACTTGACCCCAAGAGACAAAATACTTTAATAAATAAAGGTGTTTCTAAGAAAAACAACAGAATTTTGCAGTTTTTATTTTTTTTTGCATCCTATACAAAGAAGTGCAACATGCAGAGAATATTTTGTGCCCTTCCTTAGTATGTCCTATTCATGATCACTTAATCGTTCTAAAGATAAAATTATTCGTCTTTTAATTTCTGCTATGATCAATAGAGATAATTTGTAATGGCACTCAAAGAATCCCGCCACGGCAGGTTTGTCAGTTAATGGGCTCTGTCAAGAAAACCATATCAGAACCATTGGGTATTGTTCCTTTCATCATTACACTCAGACAGGCAGATTTATTATTAGAGAGTACAGACAACACAAGTCATCAGTTTGCAATTTGTTCAGCTGGAGGGTAAAGAAAATGGGGAACATCTGGAGGGGGTAACCCTGACATTTTGGTCTCTCTTTATTTTTTTATTTATTCGTTTTTTAGAAAATATTTTTTTGACAATTAAACACCACATTTTTAACACCCAATCCCCAAAACAAAAACAAACACAATCAACCACAACACAATCCTGCATAAACAAGTAGAGTATCAAAATGCTGAAACCTTACACATACATAAACTACAGGCCAAAAATTTGGAAGCAATATCAGATTTGTACAAAGAAAAAAAGACCATAGTATAGTATATAATTTGCAACACAATAAACATGACTATTGTGTAAAGAGTAACTTATCAGAAGACATTTTGACTATAATTATTAGGTATTTTAGTTATTGTTGCTTAGACTTTGCTTTCTTTAAAGTAACCTCCTCTGGCTTTAACAACAGCTTGGCATATACCAGGCATTTGTTCCACAAGTTTTTAAGTTATGTTCCAGGGATTGCATTTCAAGCTTTCTTAAGTTTATTAAAAGGAGACTGCTGATTCACGGGACGCATTTTTCTGACCGATCGATCCAATTCATCCCACACAAGCTCAATTGGAGAAAGGTCTAGAGACTGAGGGGGCCAAACCATCTTTTGAAGAACACCTTCCTCTTCTTTTTTGTCTAGGTAACCCTGACAGAGCTTGGCAGAGTGCTTAGGGTCATTGTCTTGTTGCAAAACAAACTTATGAGCCACAAGTCTGAGTCCAGATGGAACAGCATGGTGCTGGAGGATGGAGTGGTACTGTTCCTTCTTCATGAAACCCTTTACTTCAAACAAATCTTCTACTCTATCACCTGCAAAACATCCCCATACCATGGAACTACCACCTCCATGCTGAATTGTGGGTGTAACACATGGTGCTTTCAGACGTTCACCAGTTTGTCTGCGGACATAGACTCTGCATTTTGAACCAAACAGTACAAACTTGTTTCTAGTCATCATAAGTCCAATTTTTGTGAGCTTTTGCCCACTCATATCTCTTTTTCTTGTTCTGTGGACGAAGTAGTGTTTTTTGCAGATACACAACCCTTCAAACCAGCTTTTCTCAAACGTCATTTCACGGTTGTCAGAGATATGGGTTTCGACCTTGTCATGTTGATTTTCTCCCTTATTTTTGGTGCTGTCTTTCGCAGATCTCTCTTACCAGGGACAATGATATGTTTATCCTCTGATTTTGTAGTGTAGCAATTTTTTCTTTCTGTGTTTCCTTCTTTCCTCAATGTATAAATCTGTACTTTTGTTTCTTTACTCAGTTGCTTCTTTCTAGCCATTTTTGCGGTAGTTTGAACGCAGTTGAGATTTATTAGAATTTTTGTATATAGACTCTCAAAAGCCAAAAAGTTGAAGTGAATAATCCAACTTTGATTTGTTTTTTTTTTTTGCTTTTCTACTGAAGTTGTGACTCTTGCAAATGTTTTCAACCCTAAAACTAAGCCCTCATTTTCTTTTGCTGACATATATTTAGCAATGGTATGTTGGCATCAATGTACTGTATATCTAAAGGTAAATGGAGTAAAATGGTGCATTTTCATGAAAGCAACATCTGATCATGGAATAAATACATCTCAAAATACATAAAAACTCATGCTGGATTTAAAAAAAGCATTGTGAACAAAAACTTGAAGTTACCAGGGTACTGGTATGGTATGGGCTGTATTGGTTGATACGTGCTGAGTCAACCAAAATTCTGATTGGTCAACCTGCTTTTCCCCCCGTCAATTTACAGTCTATGGTTAATTTCATACAGAGGAACCAAGTGCTAATGGGGGTGTTTTCAGAGCATTCCTGTTTCATAGTTAACAGCCTGTCTCAGAACACCCCCCTTGTTTTCACCATTTTGGATTCGCCCAACCCGGTGGCGACCGGCTGGAGACAGGAAGATTGAAGAACATCCTTGTTAACCAACATTCAGTGGTTTGCTGAATATAACATTTGTGTTTAATTGCCGTTTTGTGCTGATATCGGTATAGTTTCACCCTGTTGAGCTGAGCCCCGCCAAGCCGCGTCATCCCCCACCGCAGAAGTTTGCTGTCATAGTCGGAAAAATCCCCCGATTGGTTGATTTTTGTTGAAAATTTCAGGGTTTTAGTCAAACACAATTTCATTGGTTGATTACAGCCCTCTACAGCACTAAAACTTTATTGACAATTTAAAACTCCAAGCATGCTGACAGAATCAGCCAGAACCTAAAGTAGGAAACAATTGGATATGGTAATCATTTCCTCCAAATTCAAAATGTAAATATAGTGGGTTTTGAATTTGGTTTGGTTAATCTCCTGTGCATTCCTGTTTGGAATGTCATGGCTACCACTCTAGTTTCGTAAGAAGTCCTTTGTGTTGACCAACCAGTGATTTGTGGTTGCTAAAGCTTCACTGGTAACAGGGTTTAAATCTTGCAGTTATCTACTTTTAGCTACATTATGGTGGTAGGGGGGCCACAGTAGCAAACAGTTTAAAGGTAATGTAGTGTGCCTTCAATGTAGTGTCTGGTTACAAAACTGATTCAGTTTTTTAGCTTAAGATATAATTTTTTCACATTCCCATATTGCTGCTTAAATCTCTTATGCAAACCAGTCATTTAGCAAACTAATGACCCCCAAAATATATTTCCCCCCAAAAAAGAAATAATCTGATCATGGAAAAAAATCCTTTCAGCTCAGCTGACAACAGAGAATTTTTTACACAATAGCACCTGCCCTCTTTTATCTTGTAGGAGTGGATTTATCTCACCAGCAACTCATTTATGTTACAAGAAAAGTACGTCTCAAGAGGTTTGTATAAAAACTGCTCAGAGAGACATCAGGAATCTATAGATTTTTTTGGTCTTTTGCTGTCATAGAATGTGTCCCAAGATGAGTATTAAAAAAAGGCTGTCAGCGGTCAGAGATCCAGCTGCTGCTGAGGCTGCTCTCTGATGCTGGCAGGGCTCCATGTTTGTGCTGACTGTCTGACAAGCGATGTCAGATTCTGCACGCAAATCCTATTTAATCTCCTACTCGTGGGATTGTTGCAAGTTGAGGATGTGCAAGTAAAACAGCTGATGAAAACTTCACAGTAAGTGTTGTCATGCTCTGATTTTAAGATACTGGAGCTGTGTCAAAGAGTGTCCTGGTGGACTCTGTGACATTTTCCACCCCTGCGTGTCTCCCTCCAAATAAAATTAAAAACTGCTTCAATGTCACATAATTTCCTCTCTTCTTCCTTGCTATCAAATCACACACGTGTTAATGCACATGTGCACAATATGTGCTCCAGTGCACATTCAGGCATCATTAAGATATGAGAGATTCCATGGCCTCAAATCAGTCTCTGCAGTAGATAGATCAATTGTTTTATCTTCTGTCAGTTTGGTTCCAGGCTTGGTAAAGATAGGATCTTTCCATCTAAGTAAGATGTAATATAAAAATGTGACATCAGAGATAAAAGACAGTTGGTGTGGGAATTGCTTCCCTCACTTCCTTTCTTCTCTCTTTAATATTGCACCACAGCAGCCATGCACTTGTCAACTTGATGCAGCCAATGAAGGAAGAAAGACCTGTTCTCTAAAGAGATGAGATACAAAAAAGAAAGCTTGCCAGGAGGCTTTACATTATTTACTTTCTTCAAAACTCTCATCTCTGTAACTCCAGATGAAAGTAGCCACAATAACAAGACAACAAGACTACTGCAACGTGAACTATACTTCTATCACAATTTTCTTACCCAAGAAGTCTAAAAACTGTGCAAGAATTTGAACTTATTTTCTATGGAAAATAAGGTCTTTGAAAAAATAAATTATCCATAAAAAATGTCTTTTTGATCAACATTTTTATTTACATTATTTCAACAAAACATAACAGTTGACCCCACCCCCCAACCCCTCACCATCCATGCTGATCCCTTTGTGGTTATCAACATCAACCACTGTGCATCTTCATGTACAGCTATTACAGCTACATAACTGCATCAATATAGACAAAACATGTAATGTGTGCATGCTTTTGCATTTAACAGTGTGCATGCAAAAGCGTTGTACATTAACCTGCCAAGTCACTCCATCTTGAGCAACTTTTAACCCACTTTTAAGCAGTTTTTAGCAACTTTTTCGACTGCATTCTTAAGAGTTTGTTGGTTTTTAAGTTGGACTTTTACCGTGTATGGGTTTTTGATAACTGGCCATCTTCTTCTAAAGTTCTGAGAAAAAAACCTGGCATGTGCTAAAAGTAAACATGGCTCCACTTACCTCACTGTCCAACTGTCCAAGCTGTGTCGATCTTCATAAGAAAGTCCAGGAATTGGAGCAAAGAATATCTGCTCTTTCTAAAATCCAAGAGGCCAAACAATACCTTGACACCTTGACACCATGCAGCAGCTATCACCAGCGTGGATGAGGTGGATGATGATGCTACCCCTTCTCTGGCCACAAAATCTTTACTGCCGGCTAGTTCTACAGCCCCCGCTGCTGCTCCAAATCCTGGTGCAGCTCTGGCTGGTGATAACTGGCTGCGACTCGGAGCTAAACCCAAGAACCAAATGAACTCCCCTCCGGGACACAGGGAGTCATTGACTGTTGTGGATGAAACCAGAAAAAATACCGGGAACTTCACCAGCTGTCTCTCATTCGCCTGATTCGTCCTGTGCCTAGCGTTCCAGTGGAGGGTACCAAGTAGGGAGAGACATGCTCACAGGTGCACAGAACCTCCTCTGGAAAAAGGTGTACAGGCCTATAACATTTCCTTCTCCACTATATCAACCCTTATCATCAGGGACTCCATCGTGAGACACGTGCAGCTGCGTTGGGGCTCTCACGCTGTCATTCCCCAGTGCCACTGTGCTTGACATCACTAGCAAAATGCTGGACATTCTGAACTCCCACCCAGAGGCTGACAAAATCATAGTCCACACTGGCACTAATGACATCTCCAAACAGCAGGCCAAACTTTTAAAACATAACGTTCACCACCTGCTCCACATTGTCAAGTTGAGTTTAACGCTCAAGTTTACATTTCTGGCCCCACCCCAACCTGTGGAAAGGGGATTGGGTGGTTCAGCAGACTGCTGAGCCTCAACACCTGGCTGTCCTCTGTTTGTGGTGCCCACAATATGGGCTTCATTGACAATTTTTATGTGTTTTGGGAAAGGAGGCATCTGTTTGGGGTTGACGGGCTTCACTTCAACTGAGCTGGTAGCCGTCTGCTATCTTTGAATCTGGCTTATGGTAAGCAGCAACCTACATTCACCTCTTCTGAGCCTGCACATACTAATCAGCCTGTCACTGATTAATGTCCCCTAGGTCCCAGCTCCTATGGTTTTAGTTACACTGCTGACCCACACAATACTGGACTTGGACCTTCTGTTTTCATTAACTGTTCACCCATTCCTGTCAACATCACTTGGCATGAGAAAACCACACACCATCATTTTCACTCTGTGAACTTCAATTACCTCTAACGTATCCCAAAACATCAACAGTCCACCCATACAGTCTATAAATCACTGGTCATCATCAACACGGCACTTTTAAATGTTTGCTCCATTTTAAACAAATCTTTTATTATCCATGACCTGATTTTAGATAACAAGGTTGATTGTTTATTCTTCACTGAAACGTGGCTGGGTACAGATGCGTATCATATTGTATTGTATGGTATTGTAACATGGGGAAACTTGTGATAAACCCCTCTAGTAAGCAAAACATGAAATTGGTTAAAGACACAAAAAGTAGTAATAGCTGAATAAAATACAAACAAATAAGAAGCAGTGTTCAGTATTTACCCACAATAGCTGAAAACTTGCATCTCCCACCATATGACCCCTTTCTGGAGTCCTTTAAAATGTTAAGTATTTGCCCCACTTTGCTTCATATATCCAGTCTACCCACTTGTTTATATGATATTTTTTCAGGTGCTTCAACTGCGTCCCGAGGGCAGTAGGGGACATTGAGTCGGAATGGGCCTTGTTCCGCTCTGCCATTGTCGAAGCAGCTGTTGCAAGCTTGGACACTCGGGAGGCGCTCAGAGTAGAACCGCTGCACCTCCACGTCGAGAGGAGTCAGCTGAGGTGGCTCGGGCATCTGGTAAGGATGCCTTCTGGACACCTTCCGTTAGAGGTGTTTCGGACATGTCCCACCAGGAGGAGACCTCCTGGCCGGCCCAGGACCAGGTGGAGGTAATTATATCTCTGGCCTGGCCTGGGAGCGCCTGGGAATCCCCCCGGAGGAGCTGGTGGAAGTGGCCGGGGTGAGGGCTGTCCAGGCTTCCCTCCTGAAGCTGCTGCACCTGCGACCTGGACCCGGATAAGCTGTCTTCATAAACGCCATTTGAAAAAAAAAAGAAAAAAACATTATTACCATGGGCATAAAAAGTGGTTGTATTTGCGGCAAAAAAGCCTACAGGATAGGCTATCCATCTAAACCAGTTTTCCCCTCAGCTTCTCTTCTCCCCTCTCTGCTCTAGCAAGCCCCGCCCACAAACAGACGCTCCTGCTCGCTCGTATCATTCTAATTAAATTCAGCTATAATACAGATAAATACTTCAGATAATTACAAATGGGGCCCAGTCAACGTGAAAACAAAAAGCATTGGTGCGACTGTCGATGCCAACGGACTACCAGCAAACACAATGTTTGCAGGACTTCTACAACTAGGATAAAGTGACATAGTCCAGGACCAGAGGTAAACGGTTTAGCGACCCTACAACATCTTTCTAAATATCTGAAACTCTTTTTATTTCTTTGAAAGGACACTATATCATCAAGCTGGCTGGGCCAAGCCCCAGACACCATCATTATCTCAGATTTATCAGGATTCACTTTATAGTCAGACACTAGACCATAGTCGTTGAGATTTTGTAGGACAGCTGGGATTGAGTTAATGGGGCTTTCAATGGATAATAATTTGTCTTCTACATATAGAGCTATTTTTGTTGGAGTCCAATCTCATCTCTTATTCTTAGTGTATGCGTGTTTCTTCTAATCAATTCTGCAAGGGGTTCCATGCTAAGAGTGAACAAGACTGGCAAAAGTGCATCCCCCTGCATCATCCACATTAAAGAAATCGGAGCATTGACCATTAACTCTCACTCTTGACTGTGGGTTTAAATAAAACACTCCAATCCAACACACAAAAAAAGTTTCATTAAAGCCGATATGAGTCAGACATTTCACTTTAACTACAGGTCCACCTACAATATATTTCTTCCAAATGGCTTTCATATCTTATAAAATAAGACAATACTTAAATATTTTCACTGTTATGGAGCAGGGGGTTAAGGAAGTTTATTAAAGGGGACCTGCCATCAAAATTTCATACCCATTTTTATCAATTTTTCATAATCCTTGATGTCCTCTGATCATGTTTGCAACATAATTTTAGCTGAAAAGTTATTTGATGGTTTGTTGTAGTATGCCCAAAAACCTTACAGGAAAACCAACTGGTTTTGGCTCATTAACATTTATGGTAATGAGCTTTGCTCTGATTGGATCGCTGCTGTGAAGCCTGCTGTGCTCTGATTGGCTCAGCAGTGGAGGTTCGGATTTCGGTTTATACATTTAGCTAATGTGTGCTAAAGTAAGGTGACCAGATGTCTGTAATGATATCCGGGGATATTCGGTGCGGCGGGAAGGGTGCAGGGGCTGCAGGGGCTGCAGGGGCTGTGTGATCACAGACAAAGTCTCGGTACTATTTAGTAGCAGCGCATGCCCCTTGTAATAACCCCCGTAAGAACTGTTGTTCAGGACTGCTTACTTGTGCTTCCTACCTATTCGGCTACTGTAATAACCGTTGTTCGAGCCCACACACAACATTTTAGCTCTCATTCATGAAACGCTTAAATCAGGGACATTTTCTGGGACAGCTTTTGCTGGGGACAGGTCATCCAATACGAGGACTGTCCCCGGAAATCTGGGACGTCTGGTCACCTTATGCTAAAGGCTAAAAATGGCAGGTATTAAACCATATATTTTAGACCCCGAGTCCGAAGAGGAGGTGGAAGTTGAAGAAGAAGCCGGAGATCTCCAGCGGTGTTTTCATTCATTCTGTCCAGCTTTAAGTTCATTTTCCCGGCAGTGAACCGAAGGAAACACTGGTCGTTTGGAAGAGACCCATAGCGGGTACAGTGGTAGCTGGGTCTCGCTCTGGCTGGAGAGTGATGTTGACTATGAATAAGTACGAGAACGAGAGAGTGGGCGCGGCTCACCGAGGACGCGCTCGTGAATAATAATGAGCAAGGTCAGCTTGACGTCAGAGGGACCTGCTTTTTCAATTGGCCTGGTTTACCCGTTACTTTATTTTAAACCTTTACAGAATGCAAACGACGTAACGGTTTGTTTTCACATTTACAACATAAGACGAACATAATATGGACCTTATCTGACACAAAAAACACACAAAATTACATTTTTGATGGCAGGTCACTTTTAAGATATCCTCTCTCACTTCCTTACTATTTACTGTTCCCACATTTCACCATCATCACCATGGTGTGCCAGCTCACACAAAAAATTATCTAGCTCAAAATTCAGTTCACACCAATAAAAGTTAACTAGGTCACATACATTTTTTAGCTACAAGTTCTCTTTTTTAGCCAAGCCACCTAATCCTTGTTCCCATAAAACTCCAGCAAATGCTCAAAGCCATCGGTCTCACATGCACTGCTAACTTCATTGTTTGTACTGTCAGCTGGATTAGCCATGCTGAATGCATGGAGAGTGCCATAGATCTGACTTCTCCTGCCATAAAACACAGTGTTCAGCATCATTCTGCAACTCCCCACACCTCTAAATGTGAGCAGTTAACTGCCCCAGGAGTGAACTACCCTCATGTTCCATTCATGAGTTATAAACTTAGCAGTTCAGTGCACCGTTCATGAAAATATAAGCACGTCCAATGAACATGTTTATTGTTACTCATTTACACACAACACCGATCATCACCATATAAGCGGCTAATGTTTAATCCAAATGAAGCAAGACTTGTTACACACCCAGCTGAAGTTAGATTTATCTTCATTTAAAGACAAATACTACTAACTAGCATATTGAAATCAGGTGACCATGTGTTTCATAGCTGTTTAGCTTTGCTTACCAGATGGATGTGGACCTTAAGTTTTAGACTATTTTATTAATTCATTTTTTAGTTTTCGCATTGAAAGCTTTTTGCTGCTAAAAAGAGAGTAATTAGAGTTGATCGTTCATGTAATGTTGAATTTGGAACAAACCTTTTACTTGATTGTATTTTTGAACATACACATTTACAGTAAATATGAAGCAACAGGAGCAATCCCAGTACAATACAGTACTGTGGATGGCTAAATAAATAAGAAAATAAATAAGAAAACAAACAAAAACAAAAAAACTCCATGCTTTTTAGAGCTGACATGACTTGCATATGTGGAGGACCGTTTTTAGTTTGTCCCTTGAGTTACCTCTTATTGGATTTGAGCACTTCTTTGAATTTTAATTCCATGAAAATGAAAGATTTTATCAGTCAATTCAGTCAACATTGGCAGTGCATCAGGATTCAGCACTTACCTTTTGGCTAAGTTCTGGACTGGATTGGCACTTCCTGAGCCCAGCCTTTCTTCAAAGATGATTGAAATTTCATAAAAAGTCCATAAAAGAGAGAGAGGAATATGCAGACAATGTAATGCATTTACAAATGTAATCATATCTAAAGTGCTTTTCCTCTAAATTGCTTCGACCATTATAACACATTATCATATGATGATTACCAGATGGTGGAGAGCTGGACCTTCAGCAGAAAGAGGAACATATCTTTTCACTTAAAGGAAAATCACTGAGAAAGGTAAATGGCTGTGGGGTTGCTGTGGGAATAAATGTCATTCAATTGTGACATTTGGCTTTTCCACTCTGTAAAAGCCTTTATTTTACAGCTTTATTTCCGCTCACATCCCCATTAGCTGTTGCCCCAGTGACTGCTTGTCTCGCTACAGTTCAGAATGACACAGTAATCGAACATCTCTATTCCATTATCTTGGACAAATTAACTGCATGTCTGTTTGTGTTTGGATCTCTACCTCTCTACTTGGCTGCACTGTACCATCAAAACATGTTCGATGCTGAGTGCTCAGGTAAAAATAAATAGAGGTGTGCAGTTTACTACACAGCAGATTTTATGGACAAGCAAGAGCAAATAAGATAATCATTTTTGGAAAACTCTTCTATTTGTAGAGTAACCAAGAGATAAAAAGGAGCCCCCACTCTTGCCTGCTTGCCCAGTGTGAATAACAGCAGGCAGCTGGTAGAGGTTGAAAAAATTATACTTGATTGTATGAGAGGAGGATTTAACAACTACTGGCATCACTCATTGTCTTTTTCCTAAACACGGATCCAAATAATAGTTAATGAGTAGAGAGGCTAGCAATAGGAGAGGCAACATAGTTGACGCAAACGCTAGATTTTATTATGAGAGTCAGAATTAAACCTGATTCTTCTTTCTTTTATTTATAAATAAACATAAATAACTGATAAAAAAAGCATGTTAACTTGTGACTTTTTTTTCATCATACGCTTTTCATTTTATTTGTCTTAACATTAATCCTTATGGGGGTATAAAATCGTCATTATGTCAGATTCAGATTCCATCAGCGTTGTGATAATCACTTAAAGGAGTGGAACTCAAACTGACTAATAATTTATTATACACACTGGCAGGGTCTGATCAGAAAAAGAAAAGCAGCGATGATTGTTAATCAGTCAATCATCAGTTTATCTCGATGTAAACAGGCGTCATGGGACAGGCAGAATGGACAGATAGGCACAAATGATTCCAACACAAGCTCTCAAATATTACAAAAAAAACCCTGTTGTCTTTGAGTATGAGGGGTTGGATGGTGTGGACCTGACTTACACTGCGCCTACACCATGCCGCTTTTGAGGCAATAGAGTCCTCTATGTTCAAATTGATTATCTTCTCTGTATTGTTATGAGTACCCTGTGTCTCATTAAAACTTATACCTCTTAAGATCAAAAGAGGGCTACACTATGATATAATGAGTTGACCCCATAAAATGCTGTTTGGTTCAAATCTCAGAACATGAGTTTTACAAGAGAGACAAGATTGCTTGCCTTTCCCCGACTGCATGTCATTGAAAACTATATATCAGAAAACTATAAATGTTTCAGCTATTTAATCGGGTCAATTGGTTACTTCTCTCTGCTCACAGATAGCATACACATTTTTTTTTTCAGAGAAAAAATAAATAAATAAAAAAACTTTGTTGGACACTTTGTTTTTTCTTGTTCCATTAATTTGAATTAAATTTCTCTGACAGAGACACAACATGCTTTTGCCTTAAAACGAGATCTGTTTCAAATGTAAACTTGAATTATTTCCACAACTCTACTGATATTGTCTATCAAGATTAGTCTTTCTCTTTAGACTTTTAGGTCATTGTTTTTTTTCCAGGAGGTAGGCATTTTTGTTGAAACATACAAGCTGTGAGCTAAATCCAAACACACAGTACTAAAGATAAAAATACACATCATCAGACTGTGTTCATAATGCTGATGTCCTTTCTGCTGCCCTCAGGTAAGGATGTGATCTTGCATCAGGTGAGTTTCTCATTATAACTGCAGGTCACAATCATAAAGCTAAACCCTGGATTATCTCATTCCTAATTTACACAAGGAAGATACTCTTTTATAGTGCCCTTGAATAAAGACCTCATTGTGAAGAGAAAATCAATCAGACCTTCTGTAGGGCAAAATGAAAACCTTCACAATATGTCAATCCTTTAAGGACACAAGAACATTAGAAAGTAATCTAGGACTGACTACAATTAAATGGCATATTAGGTTATATACGTAAGTCATCCCTGCCAGGACAAAAACCACGACAACTGAATTTAAATATGTTAGAGAATCCTCTGTACACTCTAAACATTGTATTGCAATCAGTCCCGTTAACATGTTAATGTGAGTGTAAGTGTGTAAGCTGTGCTAATGTTGCATTGTATTGAAGGTTCAGTGTGCAGATTGGGATATATAGCTGTCAAAGATTGAAACATTTCTAATCAATTCAGATTTTTTTCTGGATGGCACCTACTCTACTTCCTCATCTTCCAGCTGGCCCATCTGCAGCCGCTGACTTAGGGGTGTAGTGGTCAAGAGACATGGGGCTCTATTTTCGTGCCTTGCCGGAGACGTGCCGCAGGCGCGGCGTAAGTCAGGTCCGCCACGCCGACAATGCGTTCCCAAGCACAGTTTGGTATTTTGGTGAGCGGCGCAGCCCGGCGTAAGTATCCCCCCTCCCTAACTCAGCTCCTCCCAGTGGTGTAAGTCGTAGCGAGAGAGGAGAGAGGGCGTGGAGTGGGTTTAACACAGCGGAGATCTGTATTGGGGTCTTCACACTGTCTCATATGAACACAGATGGATTTGGTGTGTGTACGGTTGGACCCACTGGTAAGACAAACACTCTTTCCACAAATAAAGACACATAAATTCCAATAATGGCATGAAAATCAGAATTATCTGTGCGTAAATGACGCATCGCGCTCCGTGGCCTGGCTCTTTCTTTCATAGATGTTGGCATATAAAATAAATACAAAATTGAATATTATAATATTCGTATGTAGGCGTAAAGTAAATAACTCATCTGATCACTGAAACAAATCATCTGTTCAGCCGCAGCAGGACGGGGAGAGGAGACATGTCCAGGTCGAGCTGCGCGAGAAATAAGAAGAAGAGGAAGAAAGAAAAGGAGGGAGACAAATTACATATCTTGTTAACTTCATCCTGTGTCTATTTACTAGATATTTAATTTTATTTAATGCGGTTTCAGCTGTGTTGATTCGGTCAGGTTGTGTGTCCAAACGCATGCCAAACACGCTCATAAGATCAGATATAGATCAGAATATATCTATATAGATATGTATGTATGTGCTGACTGATTATTAGTTGTTCGTTAAGAAAAACAGTGGTGGGGGGTAGAAAATAAATAATGTGCTGATGTGCTTAAAAGGTACAGGTTATGAAGTCCTAATTTGAGGCTACAAGATCCAATTTGTTACCACATCTCAATTAACTTTCTTGTTTATTTGGGTTCAGGTTGTCTAGGCCAGTTGGCAATACATTTCTTGTGTATCTCATTATGTCAATGACGATGAAAATAGGATAAATTGTGCTGCCCTAATGTGTATGTGTCTGGCTTAATCAGGCTTTTTGTCCTTACAACATCCCATGTAGCTACATACTGTACGGATGTTTAGTTACTGATGATGATGTTGTTGTATTGGTCAACAAGCATGATTAACAGTATATCTCTTATCTAGATTGAAAAAGATCCAGCTGTGGACAGAGGAGAGGATCCCAAACAAATTACTGCTATGGTGATGGTAAGGCTGATGAGTCATGACGGTGAGTCATGACGATTTAACTTGTTGTTTGGCTTATTTGCCTTTTAGCCATATGCACTAACTTACTAATACCACCTTAATCCAAGAGAAAGCAGCTCCTTCATCACCGGCATGACCACCTTTACACACATACATCTTAGAGCTGATGAGCATGAGCAAAGTGATAATCACAGAGTTTGTGCTGAGGCATACCTTCTCAGGTCTTCTAAAAAGACTATTAAGGACCTTCTCATGGGACCTCAGATGTCACTTCACAGTCTGCAGGAGGCGACAAGTGTTGGAGCGCATCATAGACGTGATGAAGCTTATCGGCAAAAGGGGTTTGAGCCACAGAGGCAAGCAGGCAGAGGCAGCATACACACTGGATGATGACACTATTGATCGTGTCATTTTTTTAAATTATTTTTTTTTGCTGGGAAAATAATGTCTGTCTCAAGGAATGCCTCACTCGTAGCATTGAAAAAAAGCAAGCAAATCTGTCCGTCTGACTCTGGATCAAAAGGAGGTAGAGGTTCTCTTGTTACTTTCTTATCAAAAAAAACACCAAAGATTACATTATCACCACCATCAAACACCTAATGAAGGTCACCATCGCCACTGAAATCCGGGAACCTGGAATGTAATGTATCCAGATTGACACCACACCCGAAAACACATCTCAAGACCAGTGCTCCGTTATGATATGTTATGTGACAGACATCGTTTATGAACAACTTGTGGCTGTGATCAGATGTGAGGCCTCCACTGGGCAATACTTTGCCCAACTTGTGAATGAGGTGCTGGAAACCATGAACCTGGACGTAAAGCAGTTTATTGGAAATTCCACCAATGGGGCCTCCAACATGCAAGGACAATAAAATTCCATGTGCGGTGCTTCATGCACATCCTTAACTTTGTGCTGGCAGACACAACAAAGTGTGTATTGACAAGCGGCTCTCTGTTTTCTCGTTAAACAATATTGCTGTCTTCATCAGAGAGTCCTACCAGAGGATGAGCATCTGGGAGAAGGAGAGCAAAGACCCAAGACACAGACGTCTCGCCCCCATCGGAGAAACACGCTGGTATGTTGCTTTGCCAAAGGTGTTTGGCTTTTTTGGAAAGCCGGGTAGGGCCCTGTATGTTGATGTTCTCCACACCCTCATTAGCACCACTGCATGGGCCAATGCAGTGGAATACGTCACACAGCTCCAGCAGTATGAAACAATACTTACAGCTCAGATTTTCCTGAGAATTTTTCAGGTCACCTCACCAGTATCATGGCGGCAGAAACACAGCTGAACGATATGAGCAGAGATTTCCAGAGAGTCAAGGCAGCAGCTGACACGTTTGTCCACTGGGCCAACAGTCAAACACAGGCACAAAATGAGGAGACTGAGTCGGAGGCTAAAGCATCTGGAGGTGGAGATGGTTTACAAAAAGTGTTCATCTTGCAAGGACTACCCACTATGTTGCTACCATGTTTTGAGGTTGTACAACCTCCTCACAGATGCATACCACATCATTACTCTTGCATTCAGATTCCTGTTCACCCTGTCTCTTACAGGTAGCATGTAAGAGAAGCTTTTTGACCCTGAAATTCATCAAAAACAGGCTCAGAAGCGCTCTCTCTTAGCAGCACCTTGAGGCTTTTATGCTCATGGCTACTCAGCCGGATGTTTTAAAAACGCTGGGTAGTGACAAAATCATAGATGTCGTTGTAGAGAAAAGTGAGCTGCTGCAGAAACTACTTGTCGAGTGAGGTAATTTACTTTATATTTATTCAGCTCA
The DNA here is from genome assembly GCA_962446985.1 of Xyrichtys novacula. Lineage (NCBI taxonomy): Eukaryota > Metazoa > Chordata > Actinopteri > Labriformes > Labridae > Xyrichtys > Xyrichtys novacula. The sequence continues at coordinate 26,602,827 of OY660884.1, read as the reverse complement.
GCATTCTTGGCCAGGTCACCACTGATTAAGAGACTTAAATCTCAGTTGTTTTCATGTAGTTGAGTAAAGGTTAAATGACTATAATAAAATAAACATTTTGTATAGTTATCCTTCTTTGACTTATATTTACATTAGAAAATATCTTATCTTTGTAGACTATTGAGCCAACAATTAAAATGACCTTCTTGTTTTAATCAAAGCTTCACAACAGGATGTTGCAGTCATGTGTACATACATATTTTTGTCTCTCGCCCATATAGGCCAGCATGTATGTTCCGGAGGGGACTCCAGAGAGGATTGTGACCTCCAGATTGTCATTTGTCAACATCAACCACTTCAACCCAGCATCCTTCATAAGCACTGACTGCTTGACCGACTCACTGACAGACTGACTGACGGACTGACAGACAAAGACCAAAAAAAAAAAAAAAAAAGGTAAGAGAGGAAAGGTTGTTGAGTAGAGTGGAGTGAACCAGGTGAATGTTCAAGCTATTGGGCTTGCCAGGATTTTTCACATTTAAAGTTTTTAGATTTCATATGTAAGTTTGTTATTTTTAGTTTAGTTTTCATTTTCATAAATGTTCTGGCATAAGTTTTTATGTAGGCTACTATTTAGCTATTTTGTTCATCCATTTATGTTGAAATGGGCTTATTGTTGTAATTATGTTGCCCGCTAGTGGGTTAGACAGTTTAGGGTATAGACAGTCAGTGTAATTCAGTTTTAAATCTAACAGCCTGATGAATTTGTTGGGTGTCAGTGATCTGTTTCCATTAAAATCACTACATGCTGTAAAATCACTACTCTGCTGTAATTATTATACTGCAGGGTTCTGGTTATTGATTACTATATGATTATGGTCTAAAACACCGTCATATGCATTTTTTTTTCATCAAGTTATTTGTGGCGCATGAAGTGGGCCGGTCTGTCCGTTACTCGCGGGCCACTCCCCCCCTCCCTCTGGGGTTTAATGAAAACAGCCTTGCAAATCCTTTCAAACCCTATAATAAAACTTGGGTAGTGATCTGAGACTAATCATGATGGACAATAAGTTTGAGGGACAGTATGGACAGTATTAGCCTCCTTTTACTGATCACAAACACTGCAAACTTGCTTTGTCTTGAGATGGTCTTACATTGCCATTGTTTTCCTTTTCTGCAATGAATATACATGGAGAAATAAGCTTTTTATTTAACTGATGATAACTCAAAACTACTGCCTGAACTAGAGTGGTTCAATAAAATATGACTTTACACAAACTTCCATTTTTCTTCCACCAAGTAAACTGGGGACTCACTGAAAATCAAGTTCATACTCTGGCATCATAAGAGTCTGGAGTCTGGCAGGAGAGAAAATAAATTCAAGGTAACTAATGACAGAATAATAATACCTGTCTACAGGAAAAGAGGCCAGCGAGCTTGTAAAAACTTGTAAAAGGGAAACTGACTACAGTAAGTGACATAAACAAAGAGAAGAATCACCTTGTAGATTTAATAATTCCTTGAGTTGACCTATAAAGGTTTCTGTTAGCCCGGACAATGTGATATCCCCAACTCCATAAATAAGTCTAATTTACTTCTCAAATGTAATGTACATCTCACCATCAAATCTTCATTGTATTCCTAAAAATCACACCATTAAGTTGTTTTTGACTGAAAGGAGGCTGTATTTAAATATTTTTCTTGCAGACAGTGCAAAATTCTGTGTTTAACACCTTTTTAGTGTAGGCTTGATACTACTTGTACTGCCTTTAAGAGTCAGGATCGCAGTGACATGCCATAGTTCAATACAAAAAATAAATAAGTGCAGCAGTTCTATGACAAAAATGTCTTTTTAAGTGTTTGTGTGACAGTTAAGGGATGTTTGTCTCCTGTAAAATGTAAAGCTATAAGTGATCTTTCAAAGAGGAAATGACAACAAAATTCAAGATGATTTCAGAGCCAACTAGAAAAGCACTCGGAGAGCGCAGACCTCCGCCAAGCAGCTCATGTCCCCCCCTTAAACAAGAAATGCCCTGACTGGGATTCAAACCCAGGACCTTCTGATTGTGAGGCAACAGTACGAACCACTACACCACTGTGCCACCTATCTACATCACTGTGCCGCCCATTGCTTATCTTTCAGCATTGAAAATTCCAACGACACCCTTATTTTTGTGTGTTCTGGATCACAGTATCCAGAATTTTGTCCTGATCACCACCAAAATGGGATCCTCCTGGGGCTGAGACGCACCTCTGGTGAAAATTTCAGGTCAATCTGTCTGTTACTTTCTCCGTGAAGTTGCTAACAGACAAACAAACAAACAAACCAACGCTACTGAAAAAAATAACCTCCTCGGTGGAGGTAATAATCCATTTGTTTTCTTATTGTATACAGTTGAACAGTCTTTTTACCAAATTCTTTTATAAAGCTGCTATTATTGTAATAGTTCAGGAATGACGAGTGTTTCATTATGGCTAATGTTGGTCAAAATAAATATAGCAAACTTCAGGTCTATATTTTTGTCAACCGGAAAGAAATTAGTTAGTTTGTGAATGGCTCTTTTCTTCTCATGCTATAATATATTATTGGCATTTTCGAATTTCCCACAAATGACACAGGCTGTCTTAAACACTTTGAACAGAAATGCAGGCTAACATTAACACAAAATCTGCTAGCTGATAAAGGTTTTTTAAATCAAGAATCTACATCATCCAAAATGAAGATTTCTGCTAATATGAAGAGCTGATGATTTTTATGCTCATATGACAACAGCATTTGGCTATTCAATAAATATATTGCCATTATTAGATGTTCTAGTTCAAGTGTTCAAGGGATCATCTTTTGCCCCAAATAAATATTAATTGTCATTAAAGCATTGTGAAGTTAATCTGTATCTACCCTAGATGGACAAATAGAGTCATACACAGGCTTTCAGAATGAGTAAAAAACTATCAGCATGTTCAAAATCAGCAAAAAATCCAATATTGAGCATCTCTACTTCTCATAAATGATTAATGTAAACTGACAAGAAATGAAGTAAGCAGTTTCACAGGGCAGGTCAGTATTTACTGCTGCTGCTGTGGGATCGAGGCGTGCTTTAATGACTAATAAATTATCCCTTGGGCCCAAGAGTTGACTGTCTGCTGGTGCGTTCAGTGTTGAGCAGAAAAATACTAGTTATACTCAGGAGCTGAGGTTTTTTTTTTTTTTTTTCAGAATATTTTTGGGCATTTTTGCCTTTAATGGACAGGACAGCAGAAGAAAGACAGGTAATGTGACATGCAGCAAAGGGTCATGGTGAGAGCTCAAACTTCTGACCGCTGCGGCTAGGACCATAGCCTTAATACATGGGACATTTAGAACAGTAGGCTATTAATTGCACCCTTGGGACTTAAAGTCGTAAAATAGTAACCTCTGTAGTTAAGATTGTGACATTATTATAATTATTATACAGGAGGAAATCTAAAATGCTATGATGTCACATTAAAAAATGACAATGTGGTATAAATGTGTTTTTCTGGCAGATTTTATGAAATATATAATTTTCTCTAGTCAATAAATCATCTTTATTATCAGCTTGTTTTTTGTCATACTTCAACCTCACTGCAAAACATCAACACCTCAAAACTTGGACCTTTATGAACAGCACCCTTGGAGGCCTGGTTTTTATACAAGGACACTCTTGCATGATGACTAGGAGTTAAATACCACAATATGTTTGACAGGTATTTACTGCAATCACTTCTCAGAATAGCTACCAGGATGTGATCCTATTTATAACTAATGAATTCCAATTTAAATCTGTCCAGAGTCATTTTAACGTCATCATATTTGGAGGTTTTATCCTGAGCTGTTGTTGGGCAATTACAAACCGGAAACCCTGTAAAGCTTCTATTGCCATCATCATTTTTTATACTCTAACGTCAATCAGATTGGTGCAATCATTGTCTTTCTGCTGTCTCTCATTGTATGCACTCTATAGAGCTGACATAGTATTAACAGGCTGGGCTGCAAATACAATGAGACCTCAATACTAGGCGTCACCTAGTCCATCAGCTGGAATATGTCAGCCTTCACTTAGTGTGATGTGTGGTGGTCACTACAACAGAGACCCTTAATTACTATTTTCTGTAATTTTCTAAAACTAGTCTTTGGTTCTGTTTTAATTTGGATTCAGGTCTAACTGAAATCACTGATAATTGTAGGAATAATGGACCAAATTTTCTTATCCCTAAGTTTTCTGATGATACTGTATTGTTGTCTTTGCTGGTGATCAAAGATGGTCCCAGTATTCATCAGGCTCATACAGATAGTCTGGTGGAGTGGTGAGAGAAGAACTTACTTTTTATCAATGCAAAGAAGACAAGAAAAGTCATTTTTGGTCTTCCAGAGAACTATGTATAACAAACATTGAGCAAGTCTTTTCCTACAAATATTTAGGCATCTATGCAGACGCTGCTCTATTATGGAGCGCAACGTATTTATTTCCTTTGGAGACAAAGGTCTTTTGGTACTAGTAAGCCTATTCTGTTATTGTTCTTTCAATCTATTGTTCTCAGTCTTATGTAGTATGGAGTCTGTGCATGGTATAGTTGTCTCTTAGTGCAACTTAAAGCTTGACCGGGGAGACTGCTAAGCATCTGCTCAAAGATTGTCAAACACAGTGACAATTTTCAGAGCTGCATATACTAGACAATTGCTGTCACAGGCAGACAATATTCTGTCCAACCTGACACGTTTTATTTGAAGAATACCAGTTGCTGCCATCCAGCAGGAGATGTAGAGTCCCTAAAGCTAGGTTAAATAGACTGAGGAACTCTTATTACTCTGTCAGGGCACTGAATAGCTGTTAGAGTAGGGACTTGAAGGCACTGGAGCCACTTTAACGTTATTTATTTAGCATGTTATGTCTGATGTTTGTCTCGTATTATGTTTAGTTATATTTTTCAAATGTTTTTGCTATTGTTTGATGTGACACTTTGCCTGATGTTTGTGTGGTATTATGTTGTGCTATATGTTGTAATGCTTTCTTTTTGGTTAAGGAACAAGCGTCTTACAAAATACAATTCTATTGAAGTTGGTAAATTTGTGATAAATGTAAATAAAAACAGAATACAATGATTTGCAAATCTTTTTCAACCTATCTTCAATTGAATACACTATAAAGACAAGATATTTAATGTTCAAACTCATAAAAAAATTTTTTTGCAAATAATAATTAACTCAGAATTTCATGGCTGCAACACGTGACAAAGTAGTTAGGACAGGAGCATATTTATCACTGTGTTACATCACCTTTCCTTTTAACAACACTCAATAAACATTTGGGAACTGAGGAGACTAATTGTTGAAGCTTTGAAGGTGGAATTCTTTCCCATTCTTGCTTGATGTACAGCTTCAGTTGTTCAACAGTCCGGGGTCTCCGTTGTCGTATTTTACACTTCATAATGCGCCTTGCATTTTGAATGGGAGACAGGTCTGGACTGCAGGCAGGCCAGTCGAGTACCTGAACTCTTTTACTATGAAGCCACGCTGTTGTAACGTGTAGAATATGGCTTGGCATTGTCTTGCTGAAATAAGCAGGGGTGTCTTTGAAAAAGACGTTGCTTGGATGGCAGCATATGTTGCTCCAAAACCTCTATGTACCTTTCAGCATTAATGTTGCCTTCACAGATGTGTAAGTTACTCATGCCTTGGGCACTAATACACCCCCCTACCATCACAGACGCTGGCTTTTGAACTTTGCGTCAACAACAGTCCAGATGGTTCTTTTACTCTTTGGCCCGGAGGACACGACGTCCACTAATTCCAAAAACAATTAGAAATGTGGACTCGTCAGACCACAGAACACTTTTCCACTTTGCATCAGTCCATCTTAGATGAGCTCGGGCCCAGAGAAGCCGGCAGCGTTTCTGGATGTTGTTGATAAATGGCTTTAGCTTTGCATAGTAGAGTTTAAACTTGAACTTTCAGATGTAGTGACGAACTGTATTTACTGACAGTGGTTTTCTGAAGTGTTCCTGAGCCCATGTGGTGATATCCTTTACACATTGATGTTGGTTTTTGATACAGTGCCGCCTGAGGGATTGAAGGTCACAGGAATTCAATGTTGGTTTCTGGCCGTGCCGCTTATGTGCAGTGATTTCTCCAGATTCTCTGAACCTTTTGATGATATTATGGACCATAGATGTTGAAATCTTTAAATTCCTTGCAATTGTACTTTGAGAAACAAAATTTTTGGGGAAGCTGTTTTTATACCCAATCATGGCACCAACCTGTTCCCAATTAGCCTGCTCACCTGTGGGATGTTCCAGATGTGTTTGATGAGCATTCCTCAAGTTTCTCAGTAGGCTATTTTTTGCCACCTTTCCCAACTTCTTTGTCACGTGTTGCTGCCATCAAATTCTGAGTTCATTATTATCTGCAAAAAAAGAATAAAAAATATAAAGTTTATGAGTTTGAACATTAAATATCTTGTCTTTGTAGTGTATTCAATTGAATATAGGTTGAAAAGGATTTGCAAATCATTGTATCCTGTTTTTATTTACGTTTATCACAATTTCCCAACTTCAATGGAATTGGGTTTTGTAGATGCAAGAACATTTTCAGAAGAGATTCTGACAATTAAGGACTTAACTTACAAACTAAAACTTTATGATGAAGAATATAAATAAGGAAATTATCTCAAATATGAATATGTGGTTGATATAAGATATTACTTCATTGATCCCTTGGGAGGAAATTAATTTGTTGCAGCAACAAAAACTGAGTAAGCAAGTAAAAACACAGGAGGAATGAGGAGTAAAAAATGAAATAAAGAAAATGTAAAATCATTATATAATGAGGCAAACAAAATAGAATAAGAGGCATAAACAATGTTTATACAAAGGTATTAATAATCAAGTATTATGCAGGGCAATTGGAAGATGTTATGCAGAAAGTACAGGATAAAGTGACAGTTGTGGAACAAAGGTAACACGATGGGATATATCAAGACAGTTAACAACATGTTCACTGCATGGTAATGTAAACTATGATATGATGTGTAAAATATACAATAACTTAAGGCGTAATAGTTTAGGTGGTGATAATTTAAGGTGCAATACAAAGTGTCAATAAGGAGTGAAAAAGTTAGCATCAACGGTACAGTAGAAATAAAATCTGTCATCGAGTATACATATGAAGGACAGTGGAAATTGAGTCCCATTATCCCCTATTGAATTTCCTTTTAGGGATTCATAAAGTTCTTATCTAATCTTACTCCGTTTAGCTATGACCTACATGAGGATTAGTCATTTTCGAAGATCGCCTTTACAAAGTGGAAATAATTTGTGAGGCAAATTTTGGTACTAGATGAGACAAATGATGATCATAGAGTCCAAATATTCATCCGGGAAATATATCAGTTGCGTCCATACTACAGTTGGCCATGCCGCGACAAAAACACAGACACAGAACACTCCCCCTGACGCCGTGACATGATAGAGAAGCGCTTGGTGGATTTCCAGACACACGGTTGGGCAGAGCGCATGTAGCCGAGACCCGGACGCACCTGAACACTGTGAGTGGAGTGACCGTCAGTGAGCAGGAAATAGCCCGTCACTTGGTCTGCAAACGTCTGCTTCGTCGTCTCTGTTAAAGGGAGAACCGAACTGACGGAGTATTTGCCGCTGTGGAGCAACATATAACCCCATCGCGTTTCCAGTGGACCAAATCGTTGTTTTTGCATTTGGCACGCCACGTTTATGGTTTAAACGTTGGAAGGACGACTTTCAGCCGTCACAAAAACTCCTCATGTTATGTAAGTGCCACAAACCGAAAACAGAGTTAATTGTTCTGCGATGTCCCGGAGCATCTGCGTGGAAAACTTAACGGCATGCTGCATGTTGACTGTCGCGGCCGTGCGAGCGAGCTGAAACCAATGGACACGAGCGCGAAACACTGGGTAAGTCTCAGACACACACACACACACACACACACACACACACACACACACACACACACACACACACACACACACACACAGAGTTGTGTGCCTCTGCTTCAGTTGAGCCATGAAAAAATCTTACACTGCCTTCTGTCATAATAAGGATAAGACCTTAGAATAAAAAAAAAACACCCTGAATAACAAATAACAAGAACGAAAACAATGATTTTCTGTTTTTTCCCCTTTTATCAATTTGATGAACCATATTAGTTCTTGTGGTTTCTATGATGGTGAGCATGGGTGGACAAGAACTCACTGAAGTTACAGAAATTCAATAGCTTTTGTGTGCTTGCATTTAATCTGATAAGTATTTTCAATTACTACAACCAGCACATTTATTTCCACTTAAGTATTTTCTTTTTAAAGTATTGTGCCACACAACATTTTCCACAGGATCAGCTACTTAGTGAAAAAAAGTTGCCAAATTTTTTTTTTCAGCAACTGCATGGCATCGAGCTGATTGGATAAGGTCTACACTGTAAAAAAAAAAAGAAAAAAATCCCACCAAATGTGTCCCTAGTTTAGATAAAATGTCTCATTACACTTAACACAAGATACATACACTTGACAGGCCCTGATGTAAATTTTGTTTCAATGACACAGGGGTTCTAAAGATCTTAGTGTTGTGTCTGCAGACTCATGTAATTGGCGTAGAACGCAATTTTCACTCTGATCAATCAATAAAACCCAAATTTTTGGGTTTGTTATAACAAGCCTGTCAGCAGAGCTAAGTGTGCAGGGACCATCTACATAATGTGATACTTCAATACCTTTGGAATTCTACAACATGTTGTTTGGAAAATAGCACATATATATATTTTTGGGGGGCAGGGGGATATCTTGCTCCACTATGTGCTTTAAGTATCCAGTAGTCAATATGTAGGGTAGCCCAATTTAAAAAATCGAGTTCTCTCTTTTTTAAGAAGGGCAGAAGGGCAGACTGATGGCTTTACTCCTAGGGGTAGTATTATGCTTTTTCACATTTACAACAAAAAATGATAAGTTACCATGTTTGGTCTCCATTCTAGATGGATGCACAGTTCCAATTTATGAGGTAAAAGTGTGTTGTCATAATCCTCGCAAACAGCTTAAAACGTTACCTTGCGAGAAAATGCGAGACTCTAGAATAACTGTACCATTGCAATAGGCTCTCCTTAAGAGTTCATCTGTGCTTCTGGCAAAGCAGAACAGCCTACCTCCAACACCTATTTAAAAGGTAACAGAAAGGAGGTATAGAGTCTGAAAAATTCATAATACCCCCTCTTAAAGTAAAATGTCTTTAAATTACTGTACTTTTACTTCAGTAGAATGTTGTTGTTCTCCTTCAACCTCTGAGGATAAGTAAAAAACACAGGTAAATCTATGTCTAGTAATACATTACTGTTAAGTCTTATTTATGGCCATGCTCCAAACAGAATTCTTGCAGAATTGTTATCACGGTACTTTAAATTGTCTGCTTCGGTTACAGCATTGCTCTGCTCTTGGGATTGTTACATTGTGCAGGACTGTTGTCAATTCTGATGAATTTATACTCTCAGAGCATATTCATAAAGCTCCTGTCATCACCAATGCGACATGAAGGACTATTAGTCAGGGAGCCAAAGTCTCAAACGCTCAATAAAATGGGTTGAACCTGACATGGTCTGTTATACTTTTTATTTGTGTTTTTTTTTTTTTTTGGTGTAAACTTTGACCCTAAGAACCAATAATTGGAGGGTCTGCTCTGCCGGAAACACCATGACAGAAAACTGTGGCCATTTAGTGAATGTACCCTTAATTTTTTAATAGAACATTTTGCAAAATGAACAATTCCCTAACATCCAATGAAAAAATAACTTGTAAATAAATCTGGATCATGAGTTTAATGTCCGCAATATTCAGCTGGGCTGGATGATGTATCATTTGTATGACAACAGTTATTAGCTTGTGTGCAAAAGTTACATTGCAGGACATGTCAGTCTCATGACCTGAATCAAATTATGCTGTCACCACTTTCTTATTGTTCAGGATCAATCCACAACACGTTTCTATCTGAAATCAATTTGGTTCTTAACTGTGATCTTATTGAGATCTCTAAAATCAATGCAGGGTCTTAGTCCCCCATTGTTTCTCCATGCAAAGAAAAACTCAGTCACAACTGGTGACGTGGAGGGGCAAATGAACCCTTTAATGCTGAGAGAATAGATTTATTTCCTCATCCTATTATAATTCCAGGCAGTAGTTGCGTTGTGAAAAAAATTCAGGGGGGATAGTGGATTTTATTGTTTGAGAAAGATATTTTGTTCTGATAACAGTGCACATGGTGGGAAACCAACTGTGTACCCATTTTATTATCTCCGCCAAGGAGGTTATGTTTTTGGTAGCGTTGGTTTGAGAAAGTAACAGACGGATTGACCTGAAATTTTCACCAGAGGTGCGTCTCAGCCCCAAGAGGATCCCATTAAATTTTGGTGGTGATCCGGACAAAATTCTGGATACTGTGATCCAGAACACACAAAAATAAGGGTGTCGTTGGAATTTTCAATGCTGAAAGATAACCAATGGGCGGCTCAGTGGTGTAGTGGTTAGCACTGTCACCTCACAACCAGAAGGTCCTGGGTTTGAATCCCGGCCCGGGCATTTCTTGTTTAAGGGGGGACATGAGCTGCTTGGTGGAGGTCTGTGCTCTCAGAGTGCTTTTCTAGTTGTTACTTAAGTGCAAAGATAATTATTATATTACGTAATCCCTCGGATTGAGCTGTCCATGTCACTTGGCCATGATAATGAAATCGCAACAGCGTCACCAGCGCTGCTCACTGCTCTCATTTTTTTTTTTAAAGGAAAAAATGTCATTTTCACACATGCCGCCTCACCCAGAGTATTTTACTAAATATGCGCGAAGCCCCCTGTCGCAGGGTTCTCGCTCAAACAATGACAATAATAGTGGAAAAACACAGGTGTAGTGGAAAACACACTGATTGCGATAGGATATATTGACAGCCGGCCTTCCAAGGTGCAGTGCAAAATTAAAAGTGGTTGTTTTTAGACTCTCACTTAAAGTGGCATACATCTTTTTCTCTTATCAGAGACTCAATACAATTTTGACTTAACGTTGAAAACCTATAGTCTATATTTTTTAAAATCAAAGAAAGGCATTGATAAGGGAATTGTTAAAGAATTGAATCGATAAGCAGAATTGACAATGGCATTTATATCGATAAAATCTTATCAGTTCCTATCCCTACTCCACCTCTCATACACTTTTCTTGAAGAGCTGAGTGCACCCCATTTGCATGGGTTCATGATTGCCAGAGGAGCCCTGTAGCAGTTCTGATCAGATCCTCATGTGAATCAGGAACGTCATGGAACACTAACTCATCTTTGAACATTTCAGCAAAATTGAGACAGAGAATGGATGAAGGTAGAGGCAGGGGTCTCCGTATATTTTACCCAGATGCAGTGCCTCTTCCAGAAGGCTGTAGCCCATGAAAACCATATCTGAGAGGAAGGATATATTGTATGCAACCTGGGCTCATTCCAGGGCTGCACGATATTGGAAAAAATAACATTGCAATGTTTTTCAACCCTGCAATATATATTGCAATATATAATGCAATTCTGAGTCACTGAATGTGACTCAGAATTTAAATGTTTTACTGAATGTTCGCTTTGTCTGCCTGTGGCTGGCTCATTCCTTCAGAAGGCTGGGAGTAGGACACAAATGCAGACCAAAGGATTTTAAAACCTACTCTGCAAAGGTTACGCTGTTTGTGGTGGCTGGTTAGGTTTTCTCCTTACTAAATCCTATAACTAAATCCAAAATAGACATTCTATACAAGAGGCTAAAACAGAAATTACAGTGGTGTACTAAACTATGTGAACCAAGGGCACTTGCACGCATTTGCTGAGTTTAATGAACATTTTCCACATGGATCTTTTTTTTTGTTTTTAGGCCTTGTAAGTATCTTAAAGGTGGGGTAGTCAGGATCTGAGGAAGTGCCAGTTTTTAGGAGAAATCTTGAATGTAAACGCTACCCCTCCCAACCAGTTTTCCCCTCAGCTCCTCCTCTCCCCTCCCTCTCTGCTCCAGCAAGCCCCGCCCACAATCAGCTTGCTCCTGTCGTTCCAATCGAATTCACTTACAATGCAGATAAATGCTTCAGATAATTACAAATGGGGCCCAGTCAACATGAAAGTAAAAAGCATTGGTGCTACTGTAGATGCCAACAGACTACCAGCAAACACAATGTTTGCAGGACTTCTACAACTAGGATAAAGTGACGTAGTCCAGGACCTGAGGTCAACAGTTTAGCGGTGCTACAACACGTCCCGTTTGACAAGAAACACTTCTGTTACAGACACTTAGCTTACTTTGTTAATGCCGTTTACCTGCCCAGCATAAAGGTTACAGGGTCACCAAGATCCCCGAAGCGTCCCTGAAGTGTTTGTGCTTCATTGATGTTGACCCGGCCTCTTAGCTCTTGTCTGGTCTACCTCCTTTTTAAGTGCCCGTTATTCAGCCAGAGTTGGTATTTAGTTTGTTTTCTTGCTTGTGTTGGCAGTTGTGGCTAAAGGAGGATTCAGACAATTTTCTGTACTTTCTGGTTGGTTTCTACTGTCCGATATTGTAACACGCTAACTTTGTTTGGGCTCGTGAATGACACTGGGGAGCAGCATCAGCCTCACAACCCATCAGCACAAAGGAGTAGCGTCTGAGATGGAGAATGGCTTTGTTTACAATCAGAAAGAGCTGGCCGCTCAAAAATTTTAAAATATTGACTACACAGATATAACAAACCACAGCAATATAGCGATACTCCCAAATGTCATCAATAAACAATAGCTATTGACTGATATTAAAAGCCTTTTTGTATATACACCATATAAAAGATGCTTCTTTAACAGAATCCTGCCTACCCCACCTTTTAAGTTTTTAAAAAGTATTATTCGATCCTTTTTTTTATTTTAATTACTTTATTTTAATTTATTTAACCCATATTTAGCCAGGTAAGTCCCATAGAGAACAGAGAACTCTTTTTCAGGGACACCTGACCAAAAACGGCAGCAATACACTTTCAACAACACAAACTCAAACTCACCACAATACACACTAACTATAAACAACAGTAACAAAATAATGATCAGTTGAAACACTGACATTCAGAGAGTTTATATTCAAGCGTTTTCACATTAGATTCAAAAACATTCAGAGCCACCAAGTTTTGCGGTTTAAATTTAGTCTGCAGATTATTCCATGCAAAAGAAACAGAGAAACTAAAAGCCATCTGAGTTCAGACGCAAGTTGTGCAGTCCATCTTTCAAGGTCAACAGAGAGGAAAGGTACTCCAGCTTGTTACAGAGTACGGCTTTATAAACGAAGATGTACCAATGTCCATGAAAACGTTTTCTTAAAGAAGTCCAGTTGACCTCTGAATATTGAGTACAATGATGAGTCAGAAATCCATAGTTAGTGATAAATCTCAGAGCACTGTGATATGCACCATCCAGCAAATAAGGACTCTGAGCAGAAGCAGTCATGTACAATACATCTCCATAATCAAGAACAGGTAAAAGTAGACTCAACTAGTCTCTAATTGACATAAAGAAAGAAACAGGACTTTCTGTAAAAGAAGCCAAGTATGACCCTTACCTTTTAGCAACATACTAAATGTGCTCCTTGAAAGACAAGTTAATTTCTGCATTTAGAGCAAGCTGCAGCTGGCTAATCTGATCTTGCATTTCATGAAAAAGAGCAGTCCCAACACTGAACCCTGAGGAGCGCCCTTACGGAGCTTTAAAAACTCAGATGTAACACCATCTGATTGAACAGCCTGGGTTCTGCAACCAAGACAGTTTGTAAACCACCCAATGGCATTATCTGAGAACCCAGAAGCTTTAAGACGTTTCAGTATAATTCTGTGGTCCACAGAGTCAAAGGCTTTAGAAAAATCTATTAAAAGAGACACACAATACTCTTATCCAAGGTCTCAATGACACCATTAAAAACTTTCATCGCAGCAGTGGTAGTGCTGTGGTTCTGTCGTAGCACTACCACTGCTGCTTTGAAAGTGTACAGCCGATCAGTTGAAAAACCATTCGCCTTCAGCCCTCCCCCGAAATTATTTTCGGCAACTTAACCAATTCTTTTTCTGCCTGGTTAACTCTTTGTAACTACAGCCTACTTTCAAAAGTGACTGAATTGATAACTGACTGCATCATAAAAGCAATTAAGTCACTTTGTAAGTTATGCTCAATTTCTGCATCACTAGCCTTTACCTTTAAGATATGTACCTTTCACCTGGTCTGGTGTTTTATGAATATGTTCGGTTAAAGCTGCAAATTCACAAGTTGATATTGGAAGTATTTCTGAAACAATATATATAGTACTTGTACTGGGCCTGCACGATATATCGTTTGAGCATCGTCATCACAGTGTACGTGTGTGCAATAGTCACATCGCAGAGCCTGCGATGTTGGAGGCGAATGAACTCATCTAATTTCAAGGGTAGCTGACTGAGATACACTGCATGTGACTCTGCGTGTGCTGTGCAGCGATCCACCAATCACCTTCGTTCTTTACTCAGTTGCCAATCAGACTCAGTGCTCAGTTGCCAATCAGACTACCCTGCCAGCTGTCAATCAAAATCAGAGAGGAGGAAACCCACCCCTGCACATGTTCTGCACATGGAGTGAGTCGCTGGCTGCTGGTGTTGAGCCGAGAAACGCGTGTCCGCTGAGAATTACTTTCGGAACATTACTCATGACTGTTAAGCCCAACAAATAAGAACTGTATAAGATTTCAGCAGTGCAGCATAACATTAAATGCTATTCAGGTCATCTGGTGAAAATTCCTGTATTTTTTAATATCGCAATATATATTGCAGGGTTAAAAAATAGCAATGTTAGTTTTTTCCAGTATCGTGCAGCCTTGACAGTGTTTTAGGGTGTTTTCACACCTTAAAGTCTGGACCAAGGTCTGTGTTTTTGTTACATGGCATACCTGTGGTTTGGTTTGTTTGTGAGTTTCACACTACAGACATTTGATGATAAACCAATATGATATCATCATCAACTCCGTGCTTTGTGTGTCTCTGTAGTTTATATTGATTGGTCATTTGGCTGGCAGGCATCTAATGTCAACACGTTGAATAACGCAGATCTTGGATGTTGTAAACATAAATGAAACCAACATTTCCACCATCACATTATTGATGATTTTCTACTAACAGTGACATATTGAAGAGCTGAACATGAGGCTGGTCCAAGTTCGTCTAATGAATTTTATCAATAGAGGACGACTTTATTGTCGTCAACAGGAAAGGAGAAGAAAGTATGCAATTTTGAGAGCCATTGCAACCCCCACTCTGGAGAGAAAGAATGTGTTTTAAAACTCTTGAAAAGATAAGCTGTCTATAGTGAGGTATAACTTTATCTACATGGTTATGATATTCCCTGTTCTTGGACAATCTCCATTTCACATAATAACAGACGCTTCTACTCCTCGTGTTATTTCCTGTCTTTGGTACAAAGGTCTAAAGCTTTTAATATAATGCTTTCACACTGGGCATGAAGCAATCTGGGGTTCAGTTTGGTCCAGACCAAGACCACCTGTTTTGTTCCGGACCAAGGTCCAGGGGAGGTTTCACACTCATTTTGGTTCGGACCAAAGAGATAAATCTGGAAGTCCTGACCAAACTTGGCATGGTGGTGCGGTAGGGGGAGGTTTTGACAGAATGAGCTGGCACAGTGAAATTTTCGTGCTCGCTGGTGTGAAGTGCACTGAAAGCTTGCTGAACCTGGCCAGTTTTCAGCGCAGGCAGAGCGCAGCTGGTCTAGTGGTATTTTGATAGAGTGGTGGGATAGTGCGCATATGTCACCGATGCCTCACAGGCAGGTTTCCACAGTGTCAGGTACATTTCTTTGCAATAAATAATCATCAACAACTAATATTCAGTGCAACTATCTGAGTCAGCACATACATTAAGATCTATATTGATACATTCTGATCCATATCTTTTCTGATTAGTGCCTTTGGTGTGCTTTTGGACACTCCAACTGACTAAATTAACACAGCTGAAACCACATTAAATTAAATATCCAATAAATAGTCCCACATGATGGAGTGAACAAGATATTTAATTTGTCCCCCCCATTTTCTCTCTTCCTCTTCTTCTCACAGATCTCGACCCAGATATGTCTCCAGACATGTCTCTGTGTCCCCTCCCCATCCTGCTGCTGCTGCAGCAACAAGGCTGGCCAGACGATTTATTTTAGTGATCAGTAGAGTTATTTACTTTGAAAATTTGAACAAAAAATTTTCTATCTAACGTTCTCACATCCTTAAAATTCTGTGAATATTCAATCCGGAGTTACGCCCATATACGAATATTATAATATTCAGTTGCGTGAGCCAAGTTCATTTTATATGCCAACATCAATGAAAGAAACAGCCAGGCCACGGAGCGCTATGCGTCCTTTACACACAGGTGGTTCCGTTTTTTAGTGCCATTATTGGAATTTGTTTATGTTGTGATCTGTATGCACAACCCACCTTTGTCATGTGGGGTTTATATATTTGCAACTTTGAGTGTCTTTATTTGTGGAAAAGGGTGTTTGTCTTACCAGTGGGTACAACCTTACACACACCGTGCTTCGGCACGCCTTATCTGCGCGGCGGACCTGACTTACGCTGCACCTGCGCCACGCCACTGGCCAGGCACGAAAATAGAGCCCCTTGTCCTACTGTAGAAGCCATTTTTTAGTTCATTTCAAGATCTTATTTTTAAGTGAACAAGTAAAAGTCTCAGTTTAGATGGTTAATCGTAAGGACCAAATTCACGTAAATATATGATTCAAAATTAATTAAATGGGTTGCTTATGTTGATTAATAGATTCAGCTATGCCTGTCTAGAAAATGTTTGGTTATGGGTGGAGTCGCAATCGTTTTAGGTCAGCCAGCACAGTTTAGTCTTTTGTTTGGTCTAGGTTGAGACGGGCAGTACGTATGTTTTTTGACCATGAAATCTGAGCTGGATTGAACACCTTTTTGATATTTTGTTCAGTTTTTGAGTTGTAAGCTCTTTGGAACCTGCAATCTGTAAAATAAACAGAACAACCACAGACCTGTGAGTATTGGAATCATTTTATGAATAAAAGGCGTTAGGACATCTCGAAGGCTTGTCTGATTCAAGTGGCTTTTAAAAACTGTTGGAGGAGGAATCTGACACTACACTTATTGAAACCAATCAGGCACTGACACATCTGAATTTCTCTGGGAGCAACCCCTTATCCAACTGAAGGAATGGTCAGACTGAATGCCTCTTACAAGATATAAAATGTTCCTATTTCTAGACCGTTCCTTTAAGTAAATTCACATTTTTGAGGACCAAAAACTCTTAAATTCCCTTGAGACTTTCAGTTTCTTAATGTTTGTAGGACTGCTTTCAAATGAATGAGGTTCATAGATTTCACCCACATTGTCTGAGATATAGGGCCCTAGCCAGAAAAAGTTGGACCTAGCAGCTATATTGACCTCATTGTGGACTGATAAGCTTGAACAGGCTGGGAAGACTGGGAAAGGGAAAGTTGTTCCTCTTTCCTATTTATTTTTACACTCGGTTTTAGGTTGAATACAAGAAACTACATGGCACTCCCAGAAACACTTGCTTGCTGGCTGTAGGCATTTATCAAGAAGTTCTTTTATGTTTTAAAAGTTATAATCCAAATATCTCATAGACTCACAAATCTGTAAATTGATGAACCATGGAATAAAGAAAGTCTTCAACTTCAAAATAACAGCAAGATAAATATTTTCACAACTTTTCCCACCTTCAATGTGACCTATAATCTGTACAATGCAATTGAAAAACAAACTGAAACCTTTAAGGAGAAAAATAAAAAATAGAAAAGTTAAAATAACCTGGTTGCATAAATATGCACACCATTAAACTAATACTTTGTTGCAGCACCTTTGGCTTTTATTACAGCACTCAGTCTTTTTGGGAAGGATTCTATCAGCGTGGCAGATCTTGATGAGGCAATATTTGCCCACTCTTCTTTGCAAAACTGCTCCAAATCTGACAGATTGCAAGGGCATCTCCTATGCACAGCCCTATTCAGATCATCCCACAAATTTTGATGGGATTCAGGTCTGGGCTCTGGCTGAGCCATTCCAAAGTCTCAATCTTACTCCGGTGAAGCCATTCTTTTGTTGATTTAGATGTGTACTTTGAGTCATTGTCGAGCTGAAAGATGAAGTTCCTCTTCATCTTCAGCACTGTAGCAGAAGGCCGAAGGTTTTGTGCCAACACTGACTGGTATTTGTAACTGTTCATAATTCCCACCACCCTGACTAAGGCACCAGTTCCAGCTGAAGAAAAACAGCCCCAAAGCATGATGCTGCCACGACCATGCTTCACTGTAGGTATGGTGTTCTTTTGGTGATGAGCAGTGTTGATTTTGCACCAAATATACCTTTTGCAATAATGCCCAGAAAGTTCAACTTTGGTTTCATCAGACCATAACACATTTTCCCACATGCGTTTGGGAGATTTCAGTCGTCTTTTTGCAAAATTAAGCCGGGCTTTGATGTTTTTGTTTGTAAGATAAGGCTTCCGTCTTGCCACCCTACCCCATAGCCCAGATATATGAAGAAAGGCGGAGATTGTTGTCAGATGTACTACACAGCCAGTACTTGTCAGAAATTCCTGCAGCTCCTTCAGTGTTGCTGTCGGCCTCTTGGTAGCCTGTTTGTCGAGCATCATTTCTCTGTAGACGATGGGCTCATCAGTGTGCCCACCGAAGCAGAAGCCATCAGCCTCCTGCAGAGAACACATACCTCTCTCAGTGAATCTAACCTAAGGCTGCACAAGTTTGCCTTAAATAGTGAAGCTGTTCTACAGGCATTTGCACCGGGAGACAGAGCAGTTCTAAAAGACCATGACCTCAGCATTGAAGCTACACCAGTGCAATGTAGTTTGGGACTGCTGTGGGAGACAACAGCAGACACCTTCAAATTTACAGTCTCAGGACACAGAAAAGCTTTCACTCTCAGGGGAGTTCTGTCAACAGTAAATAGCATCTTTGACCCTTTAGACATGGTCGCACCAGTAACCATCGAAGGCAGGAGTCTCTTGCAGGAAATCAGTGTCAACACATGTGACTGGGATGTTCCCCTTCTAGAAGAAAAGCTGAAGCAATGGGAAGCATGGTGAGAGTTACTGCATGACTTAAGCAAGCTACACATCCTACATGCATACACTGCAACATCACTTTCCCATGCTGTACACACAGAGCTGTTTTCTGATGCATCCACAAAGGCCTTTGAAGTGGTGGCATATCTTAGGACTATTCAACCTGAAGGAGAAGTTGAAGTAGGGTTTGTCTTAGGAAAAGCTAAACTGGCCCCACTGTCTGAACCCACCATCCCGCGGCTGGAATCGTGTGCCGAGGTATTAGCCGTGAAAGTCACCGAACTCGCCCAAGATGAACTGGACATGAAGCTGGATGCAATCAAGTTCCACTGTGACAGCAAGGTTGTGCTTGGCTACATTCACAACCAGACCAAACGCTTTTACGTCTACGTTCATAATCGAGTCAGATGAATTCAGCAGTCCACAAGACCTGACCAGTGGTTCTGTGACACAGAGTTTGTTTTGTTTTAATACGAAGAAAAATAAGAACTCTCACCAAATTTGATGGTCCAATCTTTAAAAATTTGACTGTCAGCTCAAAATAAAGATGAAAAAAATGACAAATGTCCCCAAAACGGACACAGTAGGAACCGAGGTTTAAGTATTCACTTCTCTCGTCATCTGTTTTAGCAAATACTTTTAGCTGAGGAAATCTGAAAGGTGTCCCATACAGAAGGTCAGAAGGGTAAAGACCTGTAGTTGATGTAATTATGTGCATTTTAGTCATAATCACTGGTAAGCAATAAATCCAATCTTGCTTTGTTTCTTTCACAGCTTCTTTAGCTTTTATTATATTGGCCCTGCTTACCCCAGGTAGTATGTATTTTTTTTAACTCGTAAAGCTATATATTCTAATTTGAGTAATACCAAAACCACATCCCCCAAAACCACATCCCTCCTTCTTCCCTGATCTTGCTGACCCCTAGTTATCCGCCATCTCACCATCTGTCCTCCTCCTGGGTGACTTTAATCTATATATTGACAGCACAGACAATCAACCAGCCACAGAATTTTTAGAACTGCTGCAATGCCTCAATTTCACTCAACATGTAGCCTTACCAACACTCAGCCGTGGTCACATTCTGGACATGGTTTGCTCCACCAAACTCAACATTCAACAGCTATCCAGTCACAACAACTGCACCTCCACCACAGCTCCTCTGTCACAAGGTGTTCCCCAGGGATGGGGGTTGGTCCCCTCCTCTTCATATTCTACATTCTCCCCCTTGGCAAAATCATTCATCATTATGGACTCCAGTTTCGTTATGCCGACAACATCCAACGATACATCAACACCACCCACTCCATACTCAGCAACTGTCTTACTGAAATTAGAAAATGGAAGCAAAGAAACTATCTGCAACTGAACAGTGACAAATCAAACATCATCATCATCATCGGTCCCACATCCCACACCAGAATGACCCAAAACTTCAGCCTCATTTTCAACAACTGTGCTCTGTCGTCCTCCCCTCACATCCAGAGTCTTGGAGTCATCTTTGACATTCAATTAAATTTCGACCACCACATTAACCACATCACCAGGGGCCTTATGTATCAATACTTGCGTGGAACTCATACCAGAAACGAGCGCATGCAAGGTCCGTCACGCTGAAAAAAATCCGTATGTATCAATGTGTGCGGGTGCCGAAATCCACGTGTGTTTCCTTGATAAATCCCAATCAGCGTGGAATTGAGCGCAGATGTCGGAGTGACTGGGCCCGTCCCCGTTACGCCCTCCTATAAATATGCATATTTATTTAAATAGGGTCTCCCTGTCCTCGCACGCAGACAAAATGACAAGAAAAACTTCATTTACGGCGTGCGAGGTGGAGGTGCTGGTGGCGGAGGTGGAGGAGCGACAGCGTGTTTTGTTTGGCAGCCTGTCCAGTGGCGTCAGTGCAAAACAAAAACGCTTGGAGTGGGAGAAAGTTTACGAGAGGGTGAATGCGGTGGGTTCCGAGACACACACCCCCGCGAAGATTAAAAAAAAGTGGTCGGACCTCAAGGTGGAGTCAAGCGGCGTACAGCTGCCCTCCGGAGGAGTACCGGCCAGACAGGTGGGGGTCCGGGGGAGGAGACCCTCACACCGTTTCAGCAGCGGGTGGTGGCGATTATTATTATAGGGTAAGTGGCGTGTCACACAAACGTCCACATGTTTTGTCATCCCACTGAGCAAAAGACGTATATTAGACGTCTAGTCTAAGTTTATACTTCATTTCAACGTCGGGATTCAGTCTATTTTTAGACGGGATTTATACTTCGCCCTTAACTTCATTTTTCGATAACTTTTTATGCAATAAACAACTGTAATGTGCATAACTGACCTCGAAATACTGGATTACATTACCTATGATACAGTGGAGAGAGATGTAAACGCAACAGATACACAGAAGCAGGAATTGAAATGAACAAATATTTTTATTGTGTCACAGAAATCAATGTGTCGGCCGTGTCGCCGGCTTGCGGAACCCCGGCCCGCGGCAGCCCGTCCGCCGGCTCGGAGTCGTCGGCCAGGACCAGCGGCATTCGGGCCACCCCGGCCCCTGGCCCCAGCACCAGCACCAGCATCAGCACCAGCGCGCCGACAAGCGGTGGAGCGTCCACCAGCCGCGGCGCTTCTGCTGGACCACCCGGACGCAGTGGAAGGGTCCTCGCGGAGGGGGTCCTGCAATCGCAGGAAGAAATCATCAGGGGGATCGCGGGGATCAACGAGCGGCTGGACCGGCCCGTAAATGTCCTCGAGCGTCTGGTGGAGAAAATAAATAAATTTGGCTCATTGAACTGTGTATTCACTTCTTACCCATTCACACTGTGGCGATGAGATTCTCCTGCGCGAGGACGGCGGCCCGGCAGGGATCAGCTCGCATCCCTCCGTCTGCTGCTGGTTCGTCATGTGGGGCGACGTGCTGCTCGGCCACGGGGATGTGGTGCACGCTTGTCACATAGTGAGTCACCAAACACCGCCACACAGCGTCGCCAAAGTGCGAATCACAGTCAACGCAAGTATCGGCTCAACGCCAATTTCTACACCACCTCCTGACTTTGCGTTGATTAGCGCTGGAACCGACGCTCGTTTCGCGATGATAAATCTGGACGTGTGCGCCGATTTTGGCGTACACAAGGTTTTCTCGTGCCGCAAGCGTTGATACATAAGGCCCCAGGACCGCTTTCTTTTACCTCAGAAACATCAGCCATCTCCTCCCCTCCCTCACCCTCTCTGTTGCTGAAACCCTGATTCATGCTTTCAAAACATCAAGACTACATTACTGCAACAGCATCCTATATGGCTCATCTTCCAAAGTCCTCAATAAACTTCAATACAATCAGAACTCCGCTGCCCGCCTGCACCAACTCCCGACAATACATCACCCCTGTCCTCCAAAAACTGCACTGGCTCCCCATCTCACACCACATACAATTCAAAATCCTTCTGCTCACCTACAAATCACTTCACAACCTGGCCCCATCCTACCATACAGACCTGCTCCACCACTACACCCCCTCCTGTGCCCTCCAATCCTTAGAGAGCAATCTCCTTGCCCCCTCGGACCACACGCCAAACTTGGGGGGACAGAGCCTTCTCCGTTGCTGCCCCCACCCTCTGGAATTCACTCCCTAAACCCATCAGAGACTGTACAGACCCCCACACTTTCAAATCACTTCTAAAAACACACCTTCTTAAATTGGCTTTTAACCTGTAAACTGTTCTTTTATTCTTTTTTCATGCTATGACTTTTTTAACCTTTTACATCGTTGGTGTATTACTCCCAATTGTTCTGTATTTTAATTGTGAAGTGTCTTGAGCACTTGGAAAAGTGCATTATCTGTAAAGTTTATTATTACTGTATGTTGTAATTCTGACTTAAGGGTACCTTTCCTCCTGTTGAGACATGATCAATACCATGGCTAATTATTGCAGATCTGTGTAAACCTCTTGGTAAGATTTGTTTATTTCCATTATGTCTTTGTTCTAACAGAGAAAAAACAAACAAATTGAAGTCTCTTTCGTTAGTGGATTTAAATGAATGTCTCTGACTGCAGTAAATGCAAAAAGAATAAAAATAGTGTCCTGATCTTACACAGCTGTTACCGAAGGACTGTATAAAAATTTGACGTCTTGAGTTTACTTTACTATCCTTGACAGATGGATTTATCTTTGTGTATGTCTGCTGCAGTTTTAGCTAATGGAACATGGGACGTTGATAGTTGTCTCTTCATCTATTTTAGACAGTTTTTGATTGATTGTGCATTTTTATGTTGTGACGGTGTTAGTTGTTTGAAGTGCAACCACTTAAATTAAAGCTTTCCCTTGTAGGCTGAAGGAATGTTACCCCTTGGGATTTGTTTGTACATATTGGTGTGTGTAATATTATTACACACACCAAATCCATCTGCGCTTATATGGGAGAGTGTGGAAGACACCCTCTGCAGCGCTTACAGTGACACTTGTTGAGGGGCTGCCTTCTGTCGCCATCGTGTGGCATTACTGTCTTCAGACATCTCTTGATCTCTTTGAGTACTTCACGAAAATTGTAATATGCCTGGCTGGTGGCGGATTTAAAGGCGAGTAGAGGAGCTGATGTTATTGGTCAATACAGGTCTCGGCTGTGTTAAACCCACTCTACGCCCTCTCTCCTCCCTCCCTCCCTATGACTTAAGCCGCTGAGAGGAGCTGAGTTAGGGAGGGGGGATACTTACGCCGGGCTGCGCCGCTCACCAAAATACCAAAATGTGCTTGGGAACGCCTTGTCGGCGTGGCAGACCTGACTTACGCCGCGCCTGTGGCACGTCTCCGGCGAAGCACGAAAATAAAGTTCGCGGGAAAGTTTTAATTGTCATTGTGCCTCTGGGATTGATGCTGTCCAGTCATGGCTACTGTTGCTGATTTAGTCCAGTTCCCCTCTTAATAATAATAATAGTAATAATAATGATTAATATAAATATTCCATCCATGGTATAACAATGAATTTTAAATGACATAATGATAGTAAAGTACAAATGAAACAAAGATAAATCACATATTTCTTCTGTGATGTTGACAGTGTAGTAGTAGTACTGTGTAGTAGTTGCCACTATCACCATAGTAGAAAGACTAGCAAATCAATTAAATTTTGGATGACAGAAATGATACTCTTTCAAATATTGGTTAGTAAGAAGTTAGTGAATGATAGCCTGAGAGAATCATGATCCTTGTTATTGTTGGAGGAGTATGTACTTTTAATAGAAATGTGGTTAGTGAGCAGGTTTTTCCAGTGTTTGATGTGGATAGAGTTCCTTGAATTCCAGTTCATGAGGATAGTTTTCTTGGCGATAGTCAGGGCTGTGAGGCGTAATTGACTGTGCGTTTTATTCTGTTTTAATGCTGATAAGTCTCCTAGCAGACAAAGGAGGGTGATGATGGAATGTGGCAGCCTAGAAACAGGGATAGTATGTCTGTGACATTTTTCCAGAAGTGACTGACAGGTGTGCAGTGCCAGATGGTGTGGATGTAAAAGTCTGTGCACTTGTTAGTGCAGTGTGGACAGATTTCTGATGAGAATCCCATTTTAAACATTTTATGACCGATAAGGTGAGTTCTGTGAAGTACTTTGTTTTGTATAAGTTGTAAATTGGGATCAGAGGTCATGAAGTAAATATTCTTGCAAATTTGGCTCCAGAAGTTGACATTGGGAGCAATTGAAAGATCTGCTTCCCATTTTTCAGATGGCATGGATGGGGTTTTGTCAATTTGATTTATTATTCTGTATATTTTTGATAAAAGCTTTTTTTTAGGGATGAGAGGTTTATTAATGCTGAGGTGGTTGGAGGAAGGTCTAAATTTACTTTTTTCTTCTTGAAAGATGTTTCATTGGATGATTTACATTGGCGGTAATTTAGAAATTGTTGGCTCCCAATGCCAAACTTCTGGACCAAAATAGAAAGTGATCAAAGTGTATTGTCCTTGTAGATATGAGGAAGATTGGTGATGCCTTTTTCTCTCCATAATTTAAAGTTGAGTGGTTTCTTGTTGCTGAGAAAATCTAGATTGTGCCAAATGGGGGTGAAGGAGGAGGGTGCCAAAGTGGAGTTAGTAAGCTTGTGGAATTTCCACCAGGCTGTCCATTGCAATGATACTCTATACAGCGACAAAAACAGTTCAAGTTAATATCAAACTGAAATTTTTTAAGTCTTCCCATCAACCTGCTTCACTGTCTTAAATCATGTTGAAATTACCATCTTTACAATTTTTAAGCCCAGACAGTAGCCTTTTTTAGTCGATATTCTTGATGGATGCAGAAAGTGACAGCAGTACGTGTGTATGTTCTTCTTGCCTATCAATTTCCTGTTGGCATTTTCTTCTCACTCAACTCTGTAACCTTGTCACAACGCAATTTGTGGTCGCTCTGAGGTTATTTTGTTCAACATGCGGTTGCTGTATCTTTTATCTAAGCTCCCTATTTGCTGGTCTCCGTTCTTTTTAGTTGGTTACTGGTCAGTAATTAATTACCTCTCCAAATAAATTGAAAGTAATGTTGTAGTCTCTCTCTTTGTCTGTATGTTGTGTAGCAAAGACAACCTGTTTCTCATTCCAACCCCCCAAAAGAATGTAAGGCTTACATCTGCTCACTAGAGACAAGATGGTGTAAACCTTTCACACCAAATCACAATCCTTCTACAACCTCCTGTCTCTATACAAGATAACCAAAGAAGCCTTCCCAAAACACAAACTTTCTATCCTTTCTACTTCAAAGAGACAAAGACACTGTTTATGGCCAGCAGGAAAGAACTGCAGGACCACTCGATCCGATAAACACCTTGACTGGGAAGCGTCAGGTTTATCAGTATCCCGTGCTCTCTGTGAGTACAATCCAAAGAGAATAACTAAAATTAGTCAAATTACAGGTTGGATAGACACTGCACGATGATCTTCTGTCAGTACTCAACATGTGCAGTAAAACAGTTTTTTGTACCATCTGTCTATCATGTTTATAAGCCAAGATCTCACACTGACAGAATAAATCCTTCAGTCACAAAGTTCCTTGAGATCAACAGCTTTCCAAACTGTTTTCATGAACTTTTAAGAGCGGAAGTTATGTTTGAATTATAATCCTATTCTAGTAGGAATAGTGTAGAAATATTTAGTTAATCTCTTAATCATTTGTTTAGCTTTGTTAACCATTATGTAGTTATTCTGTTAGTTAATAACCTGAATGTTGGTTTGTAGAATCCATTATGAATTGTTATGAAGTTCATTTACATGTGTTTACCCTTGTGTTATTCACAGTTCATATGTGTTGCTATTTGCTTCATTTCAGAGTAATTTAACACGATTGATGTTTTTTTTAAAAGTGGTACTCAAATCATAATGAGAATGTTTGTTAATGTGATTCTACAATTCTTTATCTGTGTTTAGCATCAAATCCTTTATTATGAACCAAACATTCTTTAACATTAATCATAGTAAGTGAGAATTCGATCTGACTTCTTTACTAGCCAAAGTATAAGTTGGATCAAACAATCAGGCCTCTTGAAAGTCTCCTTTTAGGAAGCTGCAGCTGGAGATCAGGGACCCCTCCTTTCTCTCCTCACACCTTAGAGACACTTCCAGTTTGAAGAGTATAAAACCAGTAAAGCTGGTGTGCTCTCTTGCTCTCTTGTTTTTTTTCTCTCTCTTGCTTTTTCCTCTCTTGCCTTTTGCTCTTCACACCCTTTCCCCCCTTTTTTTCTGCTAAGTTCCCTCTTCGCTTGTTTTTTTCTCTCCTTAATTTTTTTCCTTTGAAGTTTTCCACCACGTGTTCATTCACGATGATTTTTCTTTACCATCGTTTTAGTTAAAGTTGTGAAACTTTAACTTTTTGTGCACATAGAAATCCAAGATCAAGCCTTTAATAGATTTTTCTTTAATTTCGCATAGCCATTTTTGAAATAGTCTCAACTGGTCATCGAGCCTCTTCTTCTGAGTCATCTGTGTGACTTTGTGAGATCAAAATGAGCATCCAAAGGATACATAGGCACTGGTTTTTGCTTCGGGCCCAAGTGCTGCAACTCCTGGCCCATCTTTCGGCTGACTTTGGTCATCATCTGAGCTGGACCACTCGAACCGCCAGTAGCCCCAGACCTTTGGAACCTGCTCCATCTTCTCCAAGGACCAGTCTCACTTAAGTATGCAAACGTCCAGAGCTCCAAACAGGGCTGATGCTGTCTCATGCTTCATAATTCAGATAACCTTAAAATTTATCTTTACACCAAAGTTAATGTAGGTTAATATGTTAGAGCATATTCACTCACTATTATTAACTTTAGTAGTCTTAGCCTGATTCAGAATCTTTCATTCATCTGTTATTATCTATATTCATCTTATGCTCATTTATTGTATCATCATTTATACTGTAATAAACAGATCATTATTTTTCCAAGTTCCTGTCTGTTCGTGTTCTTCCTGAAGTGGAGTCCCTGAAATGAGAATTTCAGCTTGAGATATGAGATTGATTAATTTAAGATTAACTTAATGTTTGATTTCTGAATTAAAGTTTTGTTTTTCTTTATTTTCCCACCATTAAAGGTGGGTGGTGCCCCTTTCAACGAGTGCATAAATGTTATAAATGAAGATTATTATCAAATATTAATCTTCAGACATTTATCATAAATTAGAATCGCTACAGTTGTCAAGAAGAAGAATTTTATTCACCCAGCATTACAATTACAACTATTTTTTATTTCTGACAGTACTAATATGATGACACGCGCATGGAAGACTTTCTATCTCCATCGTCTATCATTGCACTTCTGCCTCCTTCTCCCCACAATGACCATGTGAAATGCTGTCCCAGTTTGCACCTGCCTTTCAAACGGGCTAAATAAAGGCACAAAACAGTGACCGCAATCGGTTTACGGATCACCGGCACATTGCGGGTGGTAAATGATTTCATTTGCATCTGCTCCTCCCAGTATTTTTCTGCGTTGTGATGATCTACATATACTCTGCATATTCATGAAGCCAAACATGCTGAATCGATTCCGCGCTGTTTTGCTCATTTGACAGATGCAATCCTTGGTGCACCCAGTTAGTAGATCAGGTGCATGCGCTGTTTTTTGAACACGCAAACATTTTGTAGATCAGGCCCTTAATATGCTTTAAATCTTTTTTGCAGATTGATTTGATATGTGTGATCAGCGGCGGCATGAGAAAATTATTATACTGGGGCAATAGGGGTGGGGGGGCTGACTCTTTATTAGAGGTGCTAGTAAATTCTGATTCAAAAAACACCAACTAATAATACTGTAATACAGGGGTGTCAAAGTCAAATGGACGGAGGGCCAAATAAAAAAATTAGCTACAAGCCGAGGGCCGGACTGATCGAATGTTCATTGAAAATTTTTTAAATGACGCATATAGTCTAGTGAACCTAATTGAACCTACTGAAAACCTAACAAATATATTCCAATATGATCAGATAAATAAAGCAATACTTTCTTATGGCTCTGTCAGTAATCTTTAATTTTCAACAGACACAAAAGACAAATTTCCTTTATATAAAAATCCCCATAACATGAACATTAAATGAAAGAAACCCGTATTATTCAAGGCACCATCAGTAGCCTATATTTTCTATTTTAGCAAAAGTGGGCTAAATTTACTTAAAAGAAAAAAATAATAATAGCAATTTTCGATCATCCACTCAACTGAAATATTTTAAAAATATAATTGGATTGAAATACAATAAAATAAAGTGCAAAAATCCGCGTGTTTCGTTTCATAATGTCGTCTCAGATTATACTCTTTCAGTACCGCCACACTTTCTCCACACAGAAGACACACAGGTTTTCCAGCTACCTCCGTGAACATATACTCCGACTCCCACCTTGTTTGAAACCCCTGGTTCTCAGTGTCCACCTTCCGTTTTGCCATTTTTGATAGGTATCTGAAAGTTAATTTTACTGTAATGCTGACGACTGCTGTGCTAATAAATATTGAAATGAAGCAGCCTACTGCTCGGTGCGTCACCGTTGCATTGTGGGAAATGTAGTATTGGTGCGTGTAAAAGATCTGCGGGCTGCCGGCTTGCTGCGGTCTGCGGGCCGGTTCTAATAATAAATCAAGATCATCCCAGGGGCCGTAAAAAACCTTCTCGCGGGCCGGATGTGGCCCGCGGGGCTTGACTCTGACATATGTGCAAATGTTAATCATATAACAATTAGGGCTGGGCAATGATTAAAAATTTTAATCGCAATCAATCACATAATTTCCCTGATTAAGCTTGATTAATCGCATTGTATACACAAAAATCCAGTAAAGAATTCACATGTTGTGTACAGTGCACTTTGATTGGAATGTTCTGCCATGTGAACGAAAGCCCCATGACATTTGTTGTGCAAACACTATTAAAATCAGCACTTGTTATACAGTAACAGTGACATAACATATTTAGTGTAAGTCAACTTAAAAAATTTAAATACAAAAATTAAAGCTTATTGCTACTGAAAGGCTTTAAAGTACCGTATTTTCCGCACTATAAGGCGCACCTAAAAACCTCCAATTTTATAACAGCCTTATAATCCGGCGCGCCTTATATATGGACCAATATTGAGCCACAACAGGTCTCGCAACTACGGTAAGCAGCCGCCGACTTCATTTTCCCCCGTAGAAGAAGAAGCGCGTGGTGCATGCTGGGATATATGACTGCGCGAGGCGTGCCGTTTCATTTCTATTTGTGTGTTTATGTAAAGACCCCAAAAGGGCTCCTAAAACAGCTGTTTATTCATTTTGGGAGTGAACGGAGTTGTCAGAACGCTGGTTTGTAATCTATTAATAAAGTTTGACTGACCTATCTGACTGTTTTGTTGACATTCCCTTTAGCGCAGCTCCATCTAATGGATGCATAACGTAACCCCAGCCTCCACTGTAGCGTCTTTTCTATGCGCCTTATAATGCGGTGCGCCTTATATATGAACAAAGTTTTAAAATAGGCCATTCATTGAAGGTGCGCCTTATAATCCGGTGCGCCTTATAGTGCGGAAAATACGGTAATCCTGTTGCTTATAAAAAATAAATGCAATCTACGTACAAAACCCTGAGCCACAATCATAACATCTAAATAGGCAATTTTTAAGGTAACAGAAGGAACTTTTTTCTTTTATCAGGGAACAGCATAACCAGTCTATGTTAAGTACCAAATGTCCCTGTTTGAAAGGGTGAAACACAAAAAAGTTCACTATTGAGATTTCCTTTACGGGGGACTAGAAAGTAAAGTCCGTGTTTATTCTGGAGTTCCTTTGTCGAATCTCACTTAACTCAGTGCAGTTTGTCAATTCCTAGAACTTGATGGCCAGTAATTTTAAATGTACTTCCATATGAATTTAAAGTGCCATAACATTTACTGTGCAAACACACTCTTAACATCTGAATTTTTAAACAGTTAGCAGTTAAACAAAATATTTGTTTAGTGTTCCAGTGTTCCAAAACACTAATCGGCCTACAGTCTGAAGCTATCCACTTCGCTATGCTTCTGTTTATCTATACTTTTTCCAACACGCTGAATTTCACATAGTCTGCCGAAGCTTCGCTCCACTGTCTGTTTCGTTGAATGATTTGCTGATATCAACAGTGTGCTTCACATTAAGGTGATATTTTACACTTGAAGTACTCCGGTGATACGAAAATTCAGCTTGGCAGTGGATACAAATAACCACAATTATTGACTTTTTTCATCTTTATGAACATGCATTCACAGACATATCAAGTACACAAACAAAAGGAACCCTTTCACCCCCCTTCCCTCTCTCAATAAGATCGACGGTAGATGAAATGTACACACAAGTATGAATATGCAGATACACATCTCACGCATCTCAAGTCTATGATTCGGTCCTCGTTATCATTTCCACATTACACAATACCAATACTTTAGACATGGAACTAGTTACAAGCCGTTGCGAGATTATGAAGTCAATAATAACTGTCCTTGTTCAGGACCAAGCACTTGCCCATCAAGGTTATTCATTAAGGATAAGGAAGAGGACCACATCCTGTTGAAGTCCTCAGTTTTTCCTTTTGCCATGCAAGTCAGTTTTTCCAGCGCCAGGTTTGATGCCATTTCTGTAATCCATCGACCAGCGGTAGGTCCCTGGGTCTCCTTCCATGCTAAAGCAACCACTCGTTTTCCCTGTTATAGACAGAAAATAATTGCCTTGCTTCACAGTCACTGGAAAATCCTCAGGGTATAGTGTAGCAAGCATAATTTAGCCTCAGCCGGTATATTTTTTCCTGTCAGTTTGGAGATCAAATCTAGAACCTCTTTCCAAAATAACTTCAACTTTTGACAGCTCCATATACAATGCAACAGTGTACCAACTTCTTCCATACATTTGATACAACAGTCAGGAATATCAGGATTAAAGTGGTGTAGTTTAACAGGCGTGATGTAGGTCCTAAGCTACCATTTATACTGTAGGAGTTTGCATCTTGTATTTGTAGTTTGAGTTTGGGATAGAAGACACGCCTTCCCCCAGTCTTCTACACTCAAGATCCTTCTCCCATGCCAATAGATGAGACAGAGAGTTTTCTTTAGAACCTGCCAATAGTACACCATAAAAGATAGATATTTGACCCTAACAAATAACTTTGTTTTTGACAAATCCGCCGTCGGGAATAACTTTAAAATGGAAATGACCATGTAAAAGCTTCGTAGCGTTACACTTCTTCTCCATGTTTGTTTTGATTTTTCCACGTTTTTCCACCAAACCCCTTCTTTTCCAGTTCAGCAGCCGCCAGCCACAGATTTTAACAAAATAAAAGCATGTGAGCAACATGTGCTAATGCGGGATAAAATAATTGTTGGCATTCATAGATTATTGGGTTAATGTGAAAATAACGTGTAAACTCGGCAGCTCTAATAACAACAAAAGCATATTTAACTACTTGAGTTTAATGAATGAACAAATGCCTAACAACAAGCGAAAAACAAAGAAACATCTGTTGATTTACAAAAGAGTGTAACTGTGAAAACTGAAGCAGTGTGTGGTTACATGTACAATAGACTCTTACCCCTGTCTCTCACTAACTCACTAAATCTCTTCTTTCTCTCCCTCTGTTCTTCCCTCCTTCCCTTTCCATTTCTGTCTTTCTCTCTTCTTCTCCTGTCACCTCCTCTTCACTCACTCTCCACTCCTTCTCTTCTCACCTTCTCTCCTCTTGTCTGTTATAGAGTACCTATCTAAATATTTTTATGTGAAAACAGATGGCAGTAGAGATAGTTGCTGGATAGAATTAAGCTCAGTGAATTTTCATATTTAGCAATAACACTGAGTAAAGGTTACTTGTCTTTTTTTGTCCTACAGAGTTTTACCATGATGCTGAATGGCTGACAAGCAACTAGTCATCTCACAAACCCTGTAAAGTTCCTTCCCATCGTATAGTGGGGGGCACGGTCCCTCAGCAAAGTAGGAGGAATGTATCAGGAAGTTGCTTTCCTAGCTGGCAACACTGAACATCAATTTACCCCCTTTCGCTTCAAACGTGTGGAAAACCCTCAGGAGGTCAGCTCAAAGAAGGGTTTGTTCTACAAGCGAGCCCAGCTACTACTGCAGTCCCAGCCTTGTCACCTGGATGGAGATCAGATTAACTTTGTTGATGGGACAGCCATCATCAACGTAGGGGGCATCAAGTATTGCTTTCCATGGTCCACACTGGAAGAGTTTCCCCTGACACGGCTCGGCAAGCTGCGTAGTTGCAGCAATGAGGCTGAAATCATGGATGTGTGCGATGACTACGATGGTAGCCGTAATGAGTATTTCTTTGACCGAAACCCATCAGCTTTTCGCACCATTGTCACTTTCTTAGCAGCAGGGAAGCTGCGGCTGCTGAGAGAGATGTGTGCCCTGTCCTTCCAGGAGGAGCTGCTGTACTGGGGTGTGGAAGAGAACAACCTGGACTGGTGTTGCCTGAGAAAGCTGCGGCTTAGGCAAGAAGAGTTCAAGGAGCAGCAAAGGCTGGAGGAGGAGGCTGAGCTCACCTCTCCACAGTCCTGTGAGGAGAGTCAGCAGCTTCCTGGAGTAGTGGAAGAGACTCGTGCAGCAAACTGCATGCGTAGACTGCAGGACATGGTGGAGAACCCTCACTCCGGCCTGCCGGGGAAGATCTTTGCCTGTTTGTCAGTGTTATTTGTGGCCATCACTGCTGTGACACTGTGTGTCAGCACTATGCCAGACCTCAGAGAGGAGGAGGAGAGGGTGAGTACAGTCTTTCCTTTTAAATCATATCACTTATCTCTTTTTCTTGAAAAGATTTAGGTCAGTTACACAAAACATTGAACTCTTGTCTGACTTCCTTCTGACCCTCTGACTCACTGCCTTTTTTTCCTCATTCAATGACTCACTCACACAAAGGTTTCAAAACTAAGGCATCAGTGCCTTTTTGAACAGAGAAGATTAGGTTGGCAATCTTATAAGAATTAAAAAAGAAAGTATTGTTTATCTAATCTTTGTAGGTGAAAGTAGCCTCTTGAGGCTGTAAAAAAGATAAATTCATGATTGATATTAAAATGAAATGAAAATTTTTGAGCATTTCAGGGGCAAAATTTAAATATGAACACTGTAGTTGAGGCATTACACAACAAAACTTTGAACTGATATCACTTGGGTCCCAGGATTCCTTTTTCCAAACAACCTTGAGTATGTGAACGCTGTATAGCTGCTACAGAAGGATTCAGATTATGCTGATGCAGCAACCCACATACATAGATTTCTAAGGCTTTATTGTAAATCATCGTGACAGAGGGGAAGGCTCAGGGACACTAAGGCTTTCACACCATTCACCTGAGAAACAGATCATTGCAGCTCCCCTTGCTGTTTTTGCAGCATTATGTTCCTTGTGGTTGCACAAAATCGGTCTATTCCCAGATGTATGCTGTTATTGACGGCAAAAATGCAACACAAGAAAAAAAAAAAGCTGTTTGCACACATCTTCAAATGAATAATCCATGGTTTTGGGCTTTGGTTCTGTAAAATCCCACAGATATTCTCCCAATGCTGTTGATTTCCTTGACCTGCTTCCAAAAATGAATGTGAAATAAGCTTCACTGAATATGAAATAGGTTCTTATAATTGTTATATAACGATGCAATGATTATGCAAATTCTTGCCATAAAGCCTCAATCTATACAGTAAAAAGGCTTCCTTACCCAAACCTTATTTAGACCTGCAGGCAGCTGAAGTACTGTAGTTGGGTACAAGATGGGAGGGGGAAAAAATCCCCAAAAGTTAGTACAAAGGAGATTTAGCAGATTCCCCCCTTTTGAAAAGCAAGCTGTTGGACTATTGTAGCACTCAAACAAATCAACCACACAGTTTCATTTAAAATCTACCTATTAACACAGATGGTAGTATTTTGAACCCATGACGTGACGTCAGTGCTGCTATATAACCGTTCGCACACACGTGGGAGCGCCACTCACTCTAATGCTCTTGCCAGGTCTGCTTTTGCCATCTCTCGCTTCCTGTTATTTCGATATCAATTCATTTACTTTAAAAACCCAAACAGTCTTTTTAAAGTCTAATCTCACAAACTATCTTTTCTAAAGACTATCCCCTAGCCAGTTTTTCTTTTTAACTCAGCCTATCACCCCTCTGCCTTTTTCATCGTGTTGCAACACAACTGTCACACACACAACTAACACCCACACACTCGCACACTTACTTTACCCACTCACTCACAAAGGGCTACAATCATCAAGTCATAAAAAAATCAGCATTTTCTGCAAGAATCTTAATTGGGTGTTAAAGAATGGTCTAAGTCTGACTCTGACTAGCCCGTGATGCTAGGCTAGTCCTTCAACATAGCCACACACATGTGCACACATTGTTAAACCGTAAACTTTATTAAAAACAAGCGCTTAAAGAGCTTTAAGGGTCTACAGATAAAGTGCTATAAAAATCTGATGCATTTTTATTATTATTATTGTTATTACCGGATGACATATGACCATATTTTATCTCTGTGCCTGCATGATTCTACAGCTTAGTTGTTTTTAATCCAAAGGGCAACAGGTGTGATTAGTCACACATTGTGTTAAGTACTATTTTTGTCTCTAAACAATATCACCGTAGCACCAATTAACCACCTAGACCAGGGGTCGGCAACCTTAAACACTCAAAGAGCCACTTGGACCAGTTTCCCACAGAAAAGAAAACACAGGGAGCCGCAAAACCTCTTTGACATCTAAAATGAAGATAACATTGCATATATCTTTTTTTTACCTTTATACAAAGTATATAAAGAACTGTAGCGAGTTGCATTTATGAAATAAATGAACTATTTCGGCGAGTGTCTGTCTTCTTCTGTAGTTAAACCGGGAGATATCAAAATCTACCCGGATACAGCAATGCTGCTTTTTGATTGGCTGTTCAGT
Source organism: Xyrichtys novacula (assembly GCA_962446985.1). Taxonomy (NCBI): domain Eukaryota; kingdom Metazoa; phylum Chordata; class Actinopteri; order Labriformes; family Labridae; genus Xyrichtys; species Xyrichtys novacula. The sequence continues at coordinate 26,567,301 of OY660884.1, read as the reverse complement.
AGATATACTTTATTTGATTGGCTTGTGCGTGGCACGCAGCTTCTGAACTCTCGGAGGAACTCAGTTGATTTCCCCCAGTCCCATAGTTGAAGAAGTGCAACTTGGTGGACATCACCGTGTTCATTTATGATGCGTGATGCATTCATTATTAATGCGTGAGAAATACAATGTGTGGTGTGTGAGCATGTGAACGAGTGGGAATGCGCGTGTCATACGCTGAATGCGTGAGACTTGAGAGCCCTGTGCTCACGCATCATCGATGTACTCCCGTGCCATGCAAAACGGTCTTTGCAAATGTTGCACTGAACGCCTTCCTTTTCAGTCTTGGTGAAGTTTTCCCACACCACTGATGTTTTAGGTCGGGATTTGGGTTGGGTTGTGTCCATGTTTTTCTCAGCCGCTGCCTCGGCCATGGCTGTTTCTTTTCTGTGCGTCCTGCTGATGTTTACACGCCGGTGTCCATGGACATATATAAAGACCCGACGAATCGATTACAGAATTTGTTGGCAACGGATTTTTTCGTCACGACGAATGTACTTAATCGATTCGTTGTTGCAGCCTTAATAGTTTATTCAATGTTACAAGAGCATTATAATCTTTGAATTTAGAATTACAAAAAATAATAATAATAAAATAAAATAAAATGCAATTATGTATTTATTATTTATTTTCCAAATCCATTGGGAGCCGCAGCTTAGGGAAGAAAGAGCCGCATGCGGCTCCAGAGCCGCGGGTTGCCGACCCCTGACCTAGACATACCTATACATCCAGGTTAACAAGAATAACCAGGTGACTGCGTGGCCTTTAAAAAAATCTTTACAGCAAAGGACGGAAACTACAATCTGCCATTTGTGAATGCCTTCCTAACTGCCTCAATAATAACAAAGTGCCAACTGTGAAGTCAGTTAAAATGAGAAGGCATGTCAGTAAAGAAACATTGCTTTACTGTGAATGCACAGATTTTTTTTTACATGATGACTGAAAGAAAATTACAGGTTTGACAGTGCTCCACAAACTCTTACTTTTGATACCCAAGTCAGACAGAACTCATGATACAGTGACTTCTCTCATACCATGCCTCTTTTGTTGTAATTATCCTTTTAAAGTGTCAAGTAATGTGTTAAATAGCTGCACCCTTTCATGAATCCAGCTAGACTTTGTGATTTGATAATTACATTTATTTCAGTTAAGTCTGCCCACTCCTCTTCCTTCATACAAGGCTTTCTAATATCCATTGTCTTTGATAGCCAGTCACTGCTCAGATCTCCCTAACCCATTACAACTAATGAAATGAGTACTTCCAATTCCATACTGTAGTTTATTACCGTTTGTCATATATAATGTTTTTGAGGTTTCAGTTATGGCTCCAGTGTATGGAGGGTATGAATGCAACAGCCCTCACAGTTTGATGGAAAGAAAATTAGCTTTACTCATGTGCTGTAGTATCCTTCTGTTACCTTTGAAACCTGAAAGCAAAATGATTTTGTTGAAGACACTTACTTATGTAACAAATCATTTTTGGTAGTGTGGCTCATCCCTGAGAGCTCCTTGCCCTTTCACTTGAACTCATGGAATGCCAAAACCTGAGCCAGGAAGAACACAACTTTCTTCTGTTTTATATACATCTACAAAACCCAATTCCATTGAAGTTGGGAAATTGTGATAAACGTAAATAAAAACAGAGTAAAATGATTTGCAAATACCTTTCAACCTACATTCAGTTTAATACACTACAAAGACAAGATATTTAATGTTCAAACAAATTTTTTTTTTTGGCAAATAATTCATTTTGGAAATTGATGGCAGCAACACGTGCCAAAGAAGTTGGGAAAGGTGGCAAAAAATACAAAGAAATTTGAGGAATGCTCATCAAACATCTATTTGAAACATCCCACAGGTGAGCAGGCTAATTGGGAACAGGTGGGTGCCATGATTGGGTATAAAAGCAGCTTCCCCAAAAATTCTCAGTCATTCACAAGCAAGGATGGGACGAGGTTTACCGCTTTGTGAACAACTGCGTGAGCAAATGGTTGAACAGTTTAAGAACAATGTTTCTCAAAGTACAATTGCAAGGAATTTAGGGATTTCAGTATCTACTGTCCATAATATCATCAAAAGAGAATCTGGAGAAATCACTGCACCTAAGCGGCACGACCAGAAACCAACATTGAAGCCTGTGACCTTCGATCTCTCAGGCGGCACTGTATCAAAAACCGACATCAATGTGTAAAGGACATCACCACATGGGCTCAGGAACACTTCAGAAAACCACTTTCAGTAAATACAGTTTGTCGCTACATCTGTAAGTTTAAGTTAAAACTCTACTATGCAAAGCTAAAGCCATTTATCAACAACATCCAGAAACGACAGCATGGCTTCGCAGTAAAAGAGTGCGGGTACTCGACTGGCCTGCCTGCAGTCCAGACCTGTCTCCTGTTGAAAATGTAAGCCGCATTATAAAGCGTAAAATATGACAACGGAGACCCCGGACTGTTGAACAACTGAAGCTGTACATCAAGCAAGAATGGGAAAGAATTCCACCTTCAAAGCTTCAACAATTAGTCTCCTCAATTCCCAAATGTTTATTGAGTGTTGTTAAAAGGAAAGGTGATGTAACACAGTGATAAATATGCTCCTGTCCTAACTACTTTGTCACGTGTTGCAGCCATGAAATTCTGAGTTAATTATTATTTGTATAAAAAATAAAGGTTATGAGTTTGAACATTAAATATCTTGTCTTTGTAGTGTATTCAATTGAATATAGGTTGAAAAGAATTTACAAATCATTGTAATCTGTTTTCATTTATGTTTATCACAATTTCCCATCTTCAATGGAATTGGGTTTTGCATTCAAAACTGAGATAGGGAGAGCAGCTAAGTAGGCTTATTTTGCAGAATGGATGCACAGATGGGTAAGTGGTTAGGCTGTCAGCTGATATGGGCTGGCATTAGGGCTAAAAAGTTCATGATCAGTGTTGAGCACGTTCCATCAGTGTCACGTGTCACGCAGCAAATAGGTTGATATTTTAATCAATGCAGCATTGTGCACAGGATGCGCCGTCTCAGAAGCATGTTGAGCGTGGCTCTGCGAAAGATAAGCGTTGTGTTTAATTTCTCTGCTCTATGCTTCCAACATGCATCAATCTACACAGGGAAGATCGTTCTAGACAGGCACTGTCAAGCACTAAAACCACGCATGTCATCTGGAAAAATTTCACAATAAATCACCATTTGGGAACTCCTGACTGTGTATCAGTTCGTGTGGATGAGAAATACTTCTTGGTTATGGATTTATCAGTAACACAAAATCCCTAATCTGTGTGGACCCCAACAGGCTTTTTAACTGCTAACTCTGTCTGAAGGTAACAGCACAGTGTGAAGGAACATAATTTACGTAATTAAACACAAGTGAACCTGCAAAAACCTAAACTTTGAAATCAGTTTGCTTTTTCACATACAGTAGAGGCTCAACGGTCACTGAATGATTTTCAAATTATGCTCAACACGGATCCTGTGTGTTTTCAGCTTTAGAACCAATTGATTGACAGCCAAAGCCATTTTTCAAAGGTTTTTATGGCTTTTTCATGACAGGTTGAGTGTGGCCCATTATCAGCTCAAGCCCCCACACTAACTAGCAACAGGATGCCACCCTTCACCAGTGGCGATTTCCACAAACTTTTGTTGAAAACCAAAATGCACAGATTAGAAGTTAATGTCGTTTTGTGGAAATGAAACCACTCTTCCTTTTCAGAATAGAAGAGAATGCTAACACACAGCTACTTAGCACTGATAAGAAACAGGAGAGCTGTGACCTCTGCAATAAATCTTCACACAGAAGTCCTCCCTGGAACACTCCTGGAGCAAATATGAAAATGAACTCAGCCCCTTGGAACATGGATGGAAGAATGAAAGGCAGAACATACCATTCAAATCTTTCTGCCTGCTTCACCAGTCTGTTCCTTCCACCAAGGACAAGGGGCAAGTTAAGCCAAAACAAACAGGGGATAATTGTCATGAAGGAAACCAAGCATAGCTGAAGTGTGCTCCAATCATGAGAGATGTCAGGGGATCAGGAAGTGTATTCTGTACTGTCCCTTGATTGATCAATCATATAGATTAATGATCAAATTTGTTCTTTTTTTCCCCCACAGTTCCTCCTTGCTAGCAAGGAGCTGATGGTAGGTTGAGACTGAGAGGACTCAGAGGATTCATTAACCTCAGTCAGATGTATGTGGTTCAAGTAATACATCATTGGGGTTGTTGTCGTGTTGTACTTGTACATGCAGCACAGTGTATGCAGCAACCCTCGTCATTTTTCGGCTCATAATGGTCCCACACCACACTTCGTCTTACTTTTTTCATGTTTTAATTTAAATTTTTTTTTACCCCTATAGAAGCCCGCTGACGCTGTATCACTCCCCTTGTAAAATGTCAAAATCCTTCTGCACGGTGTGTGCACACACACACGCACACACACACACACACACACACAGTTTACCATCCACCGTGAGCTTGTCACCCATGTATCCCGTTCTTGGAGTTCACTGTCCAAATAAACATGTAGCAATTTGAATTTATAATAAATGTCCTAAAATAATAGAATTAAATTATGACATTTATGCACTCATTGAAAGGGCACCACCCACCTTTTCCTGGTGGGAAAAACAGAAAGAAAACAAGGTTTAATTGAGTAATCAAACGTTGACTCAGTCTTAAACAGATTTAAATTAATCTCACATCTGAGGCTGGAATTCTCATTTCAGGGACTTCGCTTCTGAAAGGAGCACTAAGAGACGACAACTTAAAATTAAATGGATACTTTATTGACAAATGCTAGGTGATAACATAAATTCAATAAATGATGATCACATAATGAGAAAATAAAAGAACATCTAATGGATAGATGAAGGAACAGTTTGAATTGAGCTAAGACTTGAGGTTAATGATAGTGAGTCAACAAGGAAAAATTTAACCTAAGTCAACGGGGTTACGAGGATAAATTTGGAAGAGTAATTTAGAGAAACTAAATTATAATTCAGAACATAAGCTCTGAACGGTTGACACATCACCCGGTTTTTCAAACAGTGTGTCAAGGGGTTTGCCTACTTATTTGATGACGGTTCTCAGCAGGCAATCTTGGAGTGGACCAGCCAAAGGTCCAGGCTACAGGAGGTCTTTGCGGGTCGGCTAGCAGCTGGCCAAATGGTGGATCTGATGTCACACACAAGCACACAGCACCGGCGCCCCGTCTATCCTTCAGCGCTCCTCTCTCGGAACCTTGTGGCAAACGCAGCTCGGCAGATGATGCTGGTTGGTGAGCAAACTCAGAGTGACCCCTGAACTCAAAGTCCTCCTGAAGGAGAAGAGGAGGGTCTTTAAATCCGGGGACAAGGAGGAGCTGAGGAGGGTGCAGAAGGAGCTGAAGAAGAAGATCAGAGAGGGGAAGGCCAGCTACAAGACCAAGATGGAAAACCTGCAACAGAACAACACGAGGGAGGTCTGGGGAGGCCTGAAATCCATCTCAGGTCACAGCAGGGGCCACGAGAGGGGACCTGAAGCAGGAGACAGGGAGTGGGCCAACGAGCTGAATCTGTTCTTCAATAGATTTGACTCTGCTCCCACTCCTCCCCCGACTCATCAAACCAACGACCTGTTTGCTGCTTCTTCTTCACACCACCTCAGTTCCATGGCACCGGCATCATCAACCCCCCTCCACTTATCCTCAACCACCCCCTCCAGCACCACCCCCAGCCTCTCCATAACAGCTGACCAGGTGAGAAGTGAGCTGAGGAAGATGAAGCCAAGGAAGGCCACGGGTCCTGACGGCATCAGCTCCAGACTCCTGAAGGACTGTGCAGACCAGCTCTGTGAGGTGCTACTGCACATCTTCAGCTTAAGCCTGAGTCTGGAGAGGTTCCCAGCTGTGGAAGACTTCCTGTGTGATTCCTGTCCCCAAGACAGCACACCCCAGGGATCCCAACCACTTCAGACCTGTGGCCCTCACTTCTCACCTGATGAAGACTCTGGAGAGGATCATCCTGAGGAACCTCCGCCTCCTGGTGAGCTCTCATCTGGATCCTCTGCAGTTTGCGTACCAGCCAAACATTGGGGTGGACGACGCAGTCATCTACCTGCTGCAGAGGTCCATGGCTCACTTGGAGAACACTGGCAGCACTGTGAGGGTCATGTTTTTTGACTTCTCCAGTGCTTTCAACACCATCCAGCCTTTACTGCTCAGAAGGAAGCTGGAGAGGGCGGGAGTGGACTGTGACCTAGCTGCATGGACCGTGGACTGCCTCACCGACAGACCACAGTTTGTGAGGCTTCAGAACTGTGTATCGGACATGGTGGTCTGCAGCACGGGGGCTCCAAAGGGGACAGTGCTCTCCCTCTTCCTCTTCACCCTGTACACCTCGGACTTCAGCTACAACTCTGGGAGCTGTCACCTCCAGAAGTTCTCTGATGACACAGCCATCGTCGGATGTGTATCGTCAGGGGATGAGTGGGAATACAGGACTGTCATCACTGACTTTGTCAACTGGTGTGGCACAAACCACCTCCAGCTCAACGCCAGTAAGACAAAGGAGATGGTCGTGGATTTCCGCAGGAGGAGGACACCTCAGACTGTTCCAGTGAACATCCAGGGTCTGGACATCGAGATGGTGGAGTCCTACAGATTCCTGGGTGTCCACCTCAACAACAAACTGGGGGGGGGGGACTGTTCTTTGGACTCCCTGGAGGTGGTGGGTGAGAGGAGGATGTTAGCAAAGCTTATATCCATCATGGACAATCCCTCTCACCCACTGCACCAGACTGTGGGGGCTTTAAGCAGCTGCTTCAGCAGCAGACTGAGACTCCCACCTTGCAAGATGGAGCGCTACCACAGGTCATTCCTCCCTTCTGCAATAAGACTTTACAACGAACTGTAGTAAAACTGGACTCGCACCACCACTTTTTTTCTGGTACTTAAATTGTGTATATTGTAGATAGTTTTATTTTCTTCTCCCTTTTTTCCTTTTTCTAAATTTTTTCTTAATTATTACATTTATTTAAGTTCTTAATATTATGATCTTTATTTTTATAACTGCATTTTTGCACTATCTTTGTGATGCTGCTGTGTCAAAAAAAATTCCCCCATGGGGGATCAATAAAGGAATAATCTATTCTATTCTATTCTATTCTATTCTATATATATATATATATATATATATATATATATATATATATATAAAGGTATGCTTCTGAGTGTACTTTTATAAACTAAAATTGGGCCAATTTAGTCCCAAGAAGTTTATTTGTAGGTACACTTGTAGTATATTTTCATCAGTGTACAAAGTATAACTTGGTAACTGTACTAAAATGACCTTTAGTGTAATTCATGAATGTACTTGAGGTATACTTAGTTTTGGTAAGGGATGGCAGACACTTTGGGCATCCCAGCACTTTTAGTTTTACTTTGTTAATGAAGTCATGTCATGAAGCTGTCAGACATGTGGATTACAGTTTATATTACAGTTCAGAAAATTAAGGGTGATGCAACCCAAATTCAGGAAGGCACTCAGTCTACTGGGCTGGCTCGCAGGGTTCAGGCAGTACTCAGAAGGTTTTTAAGAGCTACCTGCAATGGAAAGCACTTAGCCTGGCTGTCTAATCTAATGTGGCTCTCAGAAAGCCATTCTGTGGCTGGGAAACCTTTCTTTATTTCCACCCTTTCTCTCTCACACACACAAGGAGAAAACAGAATCTATAATGTATTTCACTTTTGATGCTTCCTCTTCCACACACTCTAAATGAATTGAGGATCATCAAACATCTGAAGTGTTGTGTCAATTTCCTCCTTCAGAATAGCTTACTCTGTTCATACTAAGCATCTTTGAAAACTGTGTCCTTGTCCCATTTATTACCAGCAAAAGCTCAACTGTGGATCTAACCATTCAGTGACTATGTGTGTGCCCAAGAGCCATTTACACTCCTGCTTATGTAAATCCTCACCAACCTCAGTGATATATTGTCAAAGAAAAATGCTAGAGCTCAGAGGGTGTGAATGTGTGGAAGACACCCATGTTAAAAAATCGAAAGGGGAATAGAGAATTTAGTCTATGCAGAAAATGTGAGCTGCACATCAATCATTTCTACTGTCTGAGTAATATTATTGTAGTTCAGACCCAGACTAATATGCAAACCTTCATTGTGATGATGATTTGTTTTTTTTTTATTGATGGGTATTAAGCATTTTTTATTTAAAACGTTTGTCCAAACAGCCCTCAAATAATTAGGTTAGTTCACTACTGGTTCTTAAAATAACTGCTCTTAGGTCATTTCTGGTCATGGTGGCTGACAGGGGCTAATGATCTGCAACAGTCGAAACAATCTTCATTAGGAGAAACATTCAAATGAATATATGACACAACTCCAAAAGCACATGCAAAACACAACAGTCGAAAGGCACAGCCCATTAAATGAGGGCATGTCAGGAGTAAGACTCTCACTCTCACACCGAGTGACTTTAAAGGGGTTTTTGTGTGGCAGGCTTTGGGTAGTAGTACATTTTTGTGTACTTGGCTTGTATTGCTGATCTTTTTAAAAGTATACTCTTAAAAAGGATTTATTAAAGTATTGACTGACCAAGTATATATAAACCTAAAGCACACATACATACTTAAAGGGATATTCCGGTGTAATATGAATTAATTTCTGTTGACAGAATCAGCTGGCGCAGTGACATTTTCATGCCCTCCCGTGGCGTATACAGTGCGCTGATTCAAACCTGGTCCGCTTTCAGTGCAGGCAGAGCAGAGCTGGTCTAGTAGTAATTTGGTAAACCGGCAGAGCATTGCACATGTCACCAGTGCCTCACCGGCAGGCTTCAACAGTGTTGATGCAGTGCAATAAAAAATGAACAACCACTTTTCAGTGCAACTATCTAAGTCATCACATACATTTAGATCTATATCAATATATTCTGATCTATATCTTGGCTGATGAGCTTATTTGGCACGGATTTGGACACTCAACCTGACCAAATTAACACATCTCAAACTGCATTAAAGGGGACCTGCCACCAAAATTTCATCCCCATTTTTATCATTTTTTCATAATCCTTGATGTCCTCTGATCATGTTTGCAACATAATTTTAGCTGAAAAGTTATTTGATGGTTTGTTTTAGTATGCCCAAAAACCTTACAAGAAAACCAACTGGTTTTGGCTCATTAACATTTATGGTAATGAGCTTTGCTCTGATTGGATCGCTGCTGTGAAGCCTGCTGTGCTCTGATTGGCTCAGCAGTGGAGGTTCGGATTTCGGTTTATCCATAATGCTAATAGCATATGCTAATGTGTGCTAAAGTAAGGTGCCCAGATGTCTGTAATGATATCCGGGGATATTCGGTGTGGCAGCGGTGCAGGGGCTGCAGGGGCTGCAGGGTCTGTGTGATCACAGACAAAATCTCGGTACTATTAAGTAGCAGCGCATGCCCCTTGTAATAACCCCCGTAAGAACTGTTGTTCAGGACTGCTAACTTGTGCTTCCTACCTATTCGGCTACTGTAATAACCGTTGTTCATGCCCACATGCAACATTTTTGTTCTCATTCATGGAACGCTTAAATCGGGGACATTTTCGGGGACAGCTTTTGCTGGGGACAGGTCATCCAATACAGAGACTGTCCCCGGAAATCGGGGACGTCTGGTCACCTTATGCTAAAGGCTAAAAACGGCAGGTATTAAACCATATATTTTAGACCCCGAGTCCGAAGAGGAGGTGGAAGTTGAAGAAGAAGCCAGAGATCTCCAGCGGTGTTTTCTCATTCATTCTGTCCAGCTTTAAGTTCATTTTCCCGGCAGTGAACCGAAGAAAACACCGGTCGTTTGGAAGAGACCCATAGCGGATACAGTGGTAGCTGGGTCTCGCTCTGGCTGTGAGTGAGTACGAGAACGAGAGAGTGGGCACGGCTCAGCGAGGATGCGCTCGTGAATAATAATGAGCAATGTCAGCGCGACGTCAGAGGGACCTGCTTTTTCAATTGGCCTGGTTTACCCGTTCCTTTATTTTAAACCTTTACAGAATGCAAACGACGTAACGGTTTGTTTTCACATTTACAACATAAGATGAACATAATATGGACCTTATCTGACACAAAAAACACACAAAATTACATTTTTATGGCAGGTCCCCTTTAAATTAAATATCCAGTAAATAGTCTCACATGATGAAGTGAACAAGATAGTTATTCGTCCCCTGTCCTCTTTTTTTCTCTTCCTCTTCCTCTTCTTTCTTGCGCAGCTCGACCCGTACATGTCTCCGTGTCCTCTCCCCGTCCTGCTGCAGCAACAGCGGCAAGGCTGACCCGATGATTTATTTTAGTTATCAAATGAATTATTTACTTCAAAAATTTGAACAAAAAAATGAAAGAAACTTTCCTTCATATTGATCTGTTTATCTGATATTCTCACATCCTTAAAATTCTGTGAATATTCAATCCGGAGTTAGGCCTACATATGAATATTATAATATTCAGTTGCATGAGTTCATTTTATATGCCAACATCAGTGAACGAAAGAGCCATGCCAGGCCACGGAGCATAATGCATCCTATACACACAGGTGGTTTCAATTTTAATGCCACTATTGGAATCTGTTTATGTTGTGATCTGTATGCACAACCCGCCACCCAACGAAATTTGCAATGTGCCTTGCCGGTGGTGGATTTAAAGGTGAGGAGAGGAGCTGGTGTGATTGGTGAAAACAGGACTCGGCTGTGTTAAACCCACTCCATGCCTTCTCTCCTCCCTCTTTCCGACTTACGCCGCCAGGGGGAGCAGAGTTAGGGAGGGGGGATACTTGCGCCAGGTTGTGCCGCTCACCAAAATACCAAAGTGTGCTTGGGCACACCTCATCAGTGTAGCGGACCTGACTTATGCCGCACCTATGCAATACCGCCAGCAAGGCACAAAAATAGAGCCCTGAAAGTTGAAACATCAAGAGATTATGGATTGCATGTAAAGATGGTATAGGGTCTTTGTTTCCTATACAGAAACAGAGCCTACAAAATTATGGCAAAAAGATTTCTAACCCTTTTGTTTAGGTATTTCTATGATTCCTGTACCCTCCCACTACCATCATCTCCAAGAGTACTTAAAAAATGGTTTGATGCAAATAAACTATCGTTAAATCTTAGTAAAACAAAATATATACTCTTCTGCAACAGGAAAATGGATACACTAGTAAAATTAACAATTCAAGATGTAGAAATTGAACATGTAAATGAACTCAAATTCCTGGGAGTTATCATAGACAATAAACTCAGCTGGAAATCACACATAACGAATATCAAGACAAAAATATCCAAAACAATTCCAATACTATATAAATTGAAACCCCTTGTTAATAATAACTCTGAGTGTCTCTAAAGCACTTACATAATGCTGCTGTTGAAAAACTGTAACCCCATCTTGTAGCTTGTAGTTCTAAATGGGTTTGGTGGTTTGGTGTCTCAACAGCAAAAAAATGGCTTTATGCAAAATAAATGTATTCTCTGAAAGATTCATGAAGTGTAATCTTTGAGTGCTTTTCCACTCTGAGGGGAGTTAATAATGTTGCCACAGAGCATATCTGTTGACTTAGCAAATGTTGATGAAAAGTTTTTGCTTTTATATACACACTTTTGCACATTTACACCTACTTACAACAACTACCAGATCATACTGTATGTATGTGTTTCTGTAGAGATTTCTGCACAACTTAAAGGTGTGATCATGAATATGTGAACCATAAGGGACCCGAGGGAAATGTAAAAGATTCCTTTAAGAAAGTGCCTGTTTTAAAGGATTTAAGAGGAGAGATTTACATAATAGAAGAGTGTGATGAGAGATATCATCATTGCCCGCATACTCTCATTAACCCCCACATAATTAACTGACACCAATTACGCAAAGAAAACTTGGAGTAAATGCTGGAAAAATGAACTCACACTTTATTTTTTCTCTCCCCCCATGGGGTACTTTGACTTGATTATCAAGCAGTATCTCATGTTTTATTTTCAAATATTTATAAATAATTTTTCTGCAGTCTTGAACAAAAAGTTTATTCCAAAAAAGAGAGCATATTTCAGTTTTGGTTGTAGAAATATAGAAAAGAACGTATTCTTGTTAGGTTAAATACTTGTATAGACTTATAGTACCTATTTATCTGTACCTTTTAAAGATTTCACCTCTTGATCACTCAGGTTTGATACAATTCAGTGAATTTTAAGACAATCACTGCCTTAGTTGTATCCTCCATGAATCTTTTAGTTCTTTCCCTGTTGTTTTTTTTTGTTCTGTGAAATATCAGAACAACCTTTTTGTTGCAAGATCAAACACAACAATCTTTGGAATCAACACTAAACTAGCAAATCAAACTGCGGCTCTAAAACAGATTCTTAATCAGTGTGCTTCCACTTGTGTCTTTCGACCTTTATCGGAAGCTCTGTCAAAGTCTTGCACACTGAATGATGTTATTTTAAGTTTTGCAATGTAACACAACCCTTGATGTCTGACTTTTATGCTTTCTTTCCTCTGCAGGGTGAGTGCTCCCAAAGGTGCTATAACATCTTTGTGCTGGAGACAGTGTGTGTTGCCTGGTTCTCACTGGAGTTCCTGCTACGTTTCATTCAGACTCAGAGCAAGTGTATGTTCCTGCGTACACCTCTGAATGTGATAGATGTGGTGGCCATCCTCCCCTACTACATCACTCTCATCGTGGACACTCTGTCAGTCGGAGAAAAACCTACGGGCTCAGGGAACAACTACCTAGAGAAAGTAGGGTTAGTTCTCAGAGTTCTGCGAGCTCTTCGTATCTTCTATGTTATGAGATTGGCTCGTCACTCCTTAGGCCTGCAGACCCTTGGTTTGACAGTAAGGAGGTGTACGCGTGAGTTTGGACTGTTACTGCTGTTCCTTTGTGTGGCCATGGCTCTCTTTTCCCCACTGGTGTTTCTTGCTGAGAGTGAAATGGGAGCCAAGCAGGAGTTCACAAGCATCCCTGGTAGCTACTGGTGGGCTGTTATCTCCATGACAACAGTCGGATATGGAGACATGGTGCCCAGAAGCATCCCTGGCCAGGTGGTGGCGCTTAGCAGTATCCTTTCTGGCATCCTCCTCATGGCCTTCCCTGTCACCTCCATCTTTCACACTTTCTCCCGCTCCTACTTGGAGCTGAAAGAGGAACAGAACCGGGCTCTGAGGCAGAAGCCAGACTCACAGGACAGCACTAAGTCTCAAAATAGTGAAGACTCCCAAGAGACAGACAGCTACCATGACATCATGGAGGCCACAGCCTCAACCTTGCAGCGGAGGAAGGCTTTTGCTGCTCTGAGGGCTGCTGAGACCAGAGCGTCCATGCGAACATAGCTGCTCTGTCTGTCTGTCTGCCTTTCTGTGTAAAGTGGCAGCCTTGAAGGCTGTGCCACCAAGAGCCGGGACTTCAAAGTTGACAAGATACAGGATTATGAGCTGGGAGGGGAGGCCTCTGCTTTGATCATGTGAGGCGCTTGTGCACCAGGGCGTATATGAATTTGTTAAGTTTCACAGAGGAGTTGCAGTGGTATTTTATTCTGCATAAATATGACTTGAACACATGGATGACTGTACAGTGTTTGTGATGATCTAATTAAAGTAAAAAACGTAACTGAGACAGTAATATGACTGAGATTTAGATTTAAGTAATACTGCATTTTAATCCTGAGAGTAATAATCAATCCCCCCTATGTTTAAAGACCCACTCTGAAATCGTGTTTTTCTTGTTGTCTGCATGTTCATATGGCATTTTTCTGATGCCGCAGGGCATGTCACGAGAAAACTAAGTATAAAATTGCATTTCTGAATATTTCTTCATTCAAATCGCTGTGAATCTCTGGCAGACCCAAACTGTAGGCTCAGACACAGTGAGATTTCCTACGTCACATATCCACGCTCCGCCTCTGGAGCCCCTCTATGCAGGCCAGCCTCTGTGAAGTAAATCACAGAACAAGCGTGTGCGTTAGCAGATTGCAATCCTTGTAAGAAAGCTCATTATGATAATCGCTTTCATCATTTCCCCAAAGACATTAGTGTCCGAGAGCTGAATAACTCCTATGTTACCTGCTATTTCTACTACACCGGCTATGTTAGGCTGCAAGCTAGTGTGAAGAGGAGTGTAAAGAGGAGTGTAAAGAGGAGTGTGCAGAGCAGCGCTGTCTCCACCAACGACACAGAGGCGAATTGCTAATGAGCTACTGGAGCTCTGCAGAAGTCCTTGAAAATGACACAGGTGACGTGATTTTGGCTGAAAACTTCATAATCACAATTTAAAGCCCACTGAAAAAACTTATTGGAAAAAAAAATTGATCAGAGTGGGACTTTAAAGAGGCTGTTTAAAGGAGGTGTTTGCATAAATGCCACTATTCAAATGTGTCATTATCTCCATTTACCCACGGCATCTTACCCGTAGTCAATAGAGGATGTATTTTAAGATTAGACTGACTGTTTTTATATTTACCATGTAAGTTGCTTATTTTTTCTGAACTACTTACACTCACCGGCCACTTTATTAGGTACACCATGCTAGAAACGGGTTGGACCCCCTTTTGCCTTCAGAACTGCCTCAATTCTTCGTGGCATAGATTCAACAAGGTGCTGGAAGCATTCCTCAGAGAGCTTGGTCCATATTGACATGATGGCATCACACAGTTGCCGCAGATTTGTCGGCTGCACATCCATGATGCGAATCTCCCGTTCCACCACATCCCAAAGATGCTCTATTGGATTGAGATCTGGTGACTGTGGAGGCCATTTGAGTACAGTGAACTCATTGTCATGTTCAAGAAACCAGTCTGAGATGATTCCAGCTTTATGACATGGCGCATTATCCTGCTGAAAGTAGCCATCAGAAGTTGGGTACATTGTGGTCATAAAGGGATGGACATGGTCAGCAACAATACTCAGGTAGGCTGTGGCGTTGCAACGATGCTCAATTGGTACCAAGGGGCCCAAAGAGTGCCAAGAAAATATTCCCCACACCATGACACCACCACCACCAGCCTGAACCATTGATACAAGGCAGGATGGATCCATGCTTTCATGTTGTTGACGCCAAATTCTGACCCTACCATCCGAATGTCGCAGCAGAAATCGAGACTCATCAGACCAGGCAACGTTTTTCCAATCTTCTATTGTCCAATTTCGATGAGCTTGTGCAAATTGTAGCCTCAGTTTCCTGTTCTTAGCTGAAAGGAGTGGCACCCGGCGTGGTCTTCTGCTGCTGTAGCCCATCTGCCTCAAAGTTCGATGTACTGTGCGTTCAGAGATGCTCTTCTGCCTACCTTGGTTGTAACGGGTGGTTATTTGAGTCACTGTTGCCTTTCTATCAGCTCGAACCAGTCTGGCCATTCTCCTCTGACCTCTGGCATCAACAAGGCATTTCCGCCCACAGAACTGCCGCTCACTGGATATTTTTTCTTTTTCGGACCATTCTCTGTAAACCCTAGAGATGGTTGTGCGTGAAAATCCCAGTAGATCAGCAGTTTCTGAAATACTCAGAGCAGCCCTTCTGGCACCAACAACCATGCCACGTTCAAAGTCACTCAAATCACCTTTCTTCCCCATACTGATGCTCGGTTTGAACTGCAGGAGATTGTCTTGACCATGTCTACATGCCTAAATGCACTAAGTTGCCGCCATGTGATTGGCTGATTAGAAATTAAGTGTTAACGAGCAGTTGGACAGGTGTACCTAATAAAGTGGCCGGTGAGTGTACATTTTTGGCCTATCATCTTCACAGAGAATCTCTTGCATGAATGTTTTCTGTATTTTTGGTCTGATTTGTCCCTGCACAAAACAATATGGAGAAATAAAATATAGAAATAATCTCACAGGGTATTCATGAAAAAGCATTAAAAATGCACTGTCATACAAATTCAGATAACATTGTATGAGTGCAGATATTGTGCTTTACTATGTAGCGAATTGAATTTATAATAAACATCCTAAGATTAACAAACTTAAACTATGACATTTATGCACTCATTGAAAGGGGCACCACCCACCTTGATGTAGGAAAAATAAAGAAAAACAAAGGTTTAATATAGAAATCAAACATTAAGTTAATCTTAAATTAATCAATCTCGTATCTTTGGCCGAAATTCTCATTTCAGGGACTCCACTTCTGAAAGAACACTAACAGACAAGAACTTAGAAAAATAATGATCTGTTTATTACAGGATAAATGATGGTACAACATACATGCAATAAATGATAAGATAATGAGTATAGATAATAATCGATGAATAATAATAGACTCTGAGTCAGGCTAGGATTACTTAAGTTAATGATAGTGAATGTGCTCTAACATATTAACCTACACTAACTCTGGTGTAAAGATAATTTGGATGTGGATCTGGATGGATCTAGGATTATAAAAAAAAAAAATATTGCAATCATGACCACATGAGACCGCATCAGCCCTGTTTGGAGCTCTGGAGGTTTGGATACTTGAGTGAGGCTGTTCCTTGGAGAAGATGGAGTAGGTTCACCAAAGGTCTGGGCTACTGGCAGTTTGAGAGGTTCAGCTCAGAAAAGGGACCAAAGTCAGCCGAAAGATGGACCAGGAGTCAGCACCTTATCTATCCTTTGGATGCTCCTTTGGTCTCACAAAAGTCAGGCTCACAGGATGACTTTGGGCCCACTGTGTGGCGTTCAGAGGCAACTTTAAAATCTAACTAAGAAAAAAGAAGCTCCATGGCCAATCAAAACTGTGTGACTTGAACAAAGACGATGCTGAAGAAAAATCGTGAATGAACACATTGTGTAAAACTTAAAAGAGGATGAGGAAAAAGTAGGACTAAGTGTAAGAGTAAGACAAAAAGACTTAGAGTACTAAAAGGATAAGAGGTTACAGGTATATTCCGGCATAGAATTAAGTTAGGGTCAATCAGACCATAACACCGAGTTAGACACCCTCTCGGGAGATGAATGTTGCCAACTGCTTGCTTCTCTAGTCATACCAACTTTAGTAATGACCGCAAGATAGCAATAAACAGCGGTCTGAGAAGCCATAAATAAACCTCAATCAAAACGCCACTCTATAGCCACAAATAATGCTCAGAACAGCACCTAACTTCATCAACAGTACATATAGGGTCCCAGCCACAGCACTAGACACCAAACGTCTTTTTGGCTTTGCCTGATTTTTTGAGCAAAGAGACTAAAAACAACTTACCCACTATCTTCCAGCAGCCGCTTGTTTGTAGGCAGAGCTCAGACGAGTCCATCACAGAGTGCAGCGGGGTGATGCAGCTCAAGGAAGAAGATTTATATATATATATATATATATACATATATATTGTGTGCATATTTTTGTGTATATACGTGTATATAGGTATGGATGTATATGTGTATATATAAGGTCTTTGTTTCAGTATTAATGATTAGTTACATATTCATGTTCGACTTTGGAGCTTTGGTTACTTTTTGGTGACATCAGAAATTCTAAAATTCTAGAGACATGTTAAGAGTCAACGAATAGGAAGGAATGAGGGTAGATACAAATAAGCTAAATATCTTCTACCTACTCCTTTTTGGATCTCCAAAAAATAGGGAATTTCTTGTCTAAAATTGTACTGTATGTATATTTGATCGATTAAACGATCTCTCTCTCTCTCTGCTTGTGTCCTGGGACCAAGTAGGGAACCTTTCCTGCGAGGAATGTGTGAGTTTCACACACAGGGTTGTCTTGGTGCTACAACTACTTCAGCATACATTAAAGGTCTGCATAAATAAAGTATAAATAAAGGTGTTGAAGAGTTGAAGTGTGTATATAAGGAAATATTATGATCTTAACACTAACGAATAAGCCACATACATCTACCCCCACCTTCATAAAAGCAGTAACATGTAATAACTAGATTGGCCTATGCCAGACCTATGTCTCCAGGTATGTCTAGAAGGTCCAGTTGCCAGAGTTTAATCAGTTGTATGAGATCTTTCAATGCTGCTTCAAGGCTTCTGCTTTTTAAATCCATGAGCAGTAAGTGTTCCAATCTGTGCATTTGCAGGACTCAGGGTGTTCTTATAGTGAAAAGCCACCTTAAGTTAGCACTAAGTGTAGACTGCGCACTGGTAAGAGCAACAGTTACTTAGAAAAATGAGGTTGACGTTGGCACAAGTTTTTGTTTCACCTTTTTAATTAGAATGTGAAGTGGCATATGTTTTCTTCTGTGTAAGTTATTACTTAATGCTTATGAAACCATTCAGAGGGACTAATGCTCATTAACTCCTTTAAAAGAAGTAACGAAGGCAAATATCCACAACCTAGTGTTAAAAAATAGACCCCAACTATTTTGGAAACATGACACAAAAAATCTTATAATACCCACACAGAAGCTACAACAGCCACAATGCTTTGATTTAAAGGAATAAAAAATGTTGTTTTGATGAAGAGAAAATGAGACAGTGAGACAGCAAATCTAGACTTGTGCTTTGTATCATAAATCCATGAAATAAAGATAAAAATGAACACTCTCCCATGTGGAGGGGCTTTGATTCAAAAACTAAACAAGAATGCTCTCAAATTTAGGACACTGTGTGCTAGAACATCCTAAATTGGTTTGTCTGTGATTTGGTTAATGTTTTTTCCACACCCATTTTTAATAATAAATGAATCTTGTCCCTAGGAGTGCTGTTGGCCCTGTGCTCTGTAAATTTTAATGGATGGTGTCAGAGCTTCTATGAAATGTGACTTGACTAAAAGAAGCCTGTTTAATGAACCCTCATATTAACAGAGCTTTGAGGTGATGCTAGTTTGGGCTGCTGAAAGGAAAAATAGACCTTGGATCTATCTGTTATGGCCATGAGCTCAAGAAGATCTTTGTAGAGTGCTGTACTTAGGTGAACCCTTTTAAAGCTATATGTGAATACCAAGTGTCATTGTCCCTTAATATGTGACCTATTATGTGTATGGCTGGAAACTACAGGAACCCTAGTAGTGTGATTCCTAGGACTATAAAAGGCTGGCTTCTGCCACGGCCTTGTTTTCTCACATTCCACCCTTCAGCCTGTCACATTGCAGCCACCGTTCTTTTCTTCTGTACACTCTACATACACGTCAACACTTTATATTTCACTACAAACGTTTTCATACTGATTTTCATTCGCACACAGGCCCCAGCAGCACATCATTTATAAATAATGACAACAGAAATATAATAATTATCATTGTGATGATAATTATGATCAACAGAACCATGAGGAGGCTGCTAAGAGATTAGCCATGGCCAAATACCTCCACAAAGTGAGAGAGGTCCCGAGGAGTCAGCTTAGCGCCTTAGCGTCTCTGTCTGATTGCATTTCCCCCAAGTAATGATCATAAGTTTTCTTCCTTGAGCTCCATAACTCCATGAAGTAACAGCATAGACATAATATACAGAAATACTGTATCTGTGCACAGCAAAATCAAAAGACTTCAATTGATAAGTCTAATTAACTACAGAATAAATGAACCTTATCCATACCAGTAGTGACGGCCTGCATAAGTGTGTGTAAGTGTATGAGTGAATTAAAACAAAGAAAATGAGCAGCCACATTGCCTGCACGGGAAGCAAGCAGATGGAGGGGGAGACCGACACCGAAGGTGCAGAGGGATATGAAGAGGACCCAACAGGGCCCATTTAGCTCATTTCTGAATGACAACCCTACTCTCTGGTCCTGGAAAAGAAAGAAGACCCAGCAAAACAGAAAAACCTAGTGGTGTGTAGGGGTCATCACATGATATATTCCCATCCATCAAGTTTTGGTTGTTTATTTGGCCATAGATAGCATACCTTTAAAATAAAAATGAGGAAAAAACAGCTAAACAACAGCATTAACAATGGGAGCATACTGAGAGATTTCAAAAATCAATTCACCATTACTTTTTTGTTTGACTTGGAGAAAATGTAGGAAGTGACGGCAACCGTGGTACCAGTGTTGGTCAGAGCACTTGGGGCCACTTTGCACGACTTACTGACACTTGCAAAAGTCATGCAAATGTTATCTAGTCATTTTACAGTATATCTTGCAAATATTAATTTTGGTCTACAGAAATATCTAACAACTCAACATGGAAATAATTACTATTACAATTTTTTCAAACTGTTATTATTATCAGTTTTCCTGTACCTGTCAGGTATATCTCTTATTCTTGGAGATTTACCTTTTGTGAGCCCAGCTGCTAATTTATGTGTTTATTATTTAGATATTCACAAAGCCCAAAAAAGGACAACGGCTTTTTGGCTTATTCTTCTTTTCACAATTGATGTCTACCAGAGGTACACTAGTGATGAGACCAGCATGGATATCTGCAAAACATCCCCATCAAACAAAGCATGACACAGAACTCTCTCTATGTCCTTTTTATTGGGAGACTATGCCAAACCACATTCTCAGTCATGCCTTCATACAGCCTGAAGTGTTGAGGATGTCATTAGTTGTTGAAGTGGATAACAGATGTGGCAAAAAGTTTTTAAAAAATAGCATTAAAATTCAGCAGATAATGTTTTTGATACATTTGAAACTAGGAGTGGGTTTACATTACAAAGACAAAACTTGGAAGTTTACATGGAAAAATGCTTTTTGAAGGTAAAATGAACCAACCGAATGATACAAAATAGAAAACAGATAAAGTCAAATAAAACCATGAAAGAAAACAGTAAATAAATTGTACTTTTATGGTCATCATAATCCAGTGAAGTAAAACAAACAGACAAACAAAAAAACAGAATACCTTCACTTGACTATATAACAGACATACACTACTTATAGTGGAATAACAAAATTAATACAAAACACAGGGCTAATGAGCAGATGTGAACTCAGCAAAAGCACACCTACTGCTAAGATATCAACATGTCAGTCCTTCGTATCTTCTGTTTGTATAAGAGCAAGAACAGAAAAAAAATAATGACAACTCCTTCCAAGTCTCACAGCAAAAACAGCACTTTTCATTTCTTGAGGCTTAGAAAAGAGGAGGACAGAATCAGGTCTGCTCTGGTATACAGTTCACTGAAGGGCTGACAGTGATACACCTGGTTTGGCATTTTCCCCTCTCTCCAGAGAAAATTACATAAAAGACAACAATAGAAATCTTCACTGTGCCGTGTGGCTGCCTCTCTCTCTGAACAGGAAATTAAATTTTCTCATGACAATATGTTGATGAGGACACTACACCTCTGAGTCATGAGTATGGGTATTGGGAGATTGATTGGATTTGCCACATAAATATTAAACTGGCCTGTCAGGTTGCCTTCACTCAATACGATGGGAAGTGAAGATAGGATTTTGCTGATTATGCACAGAAGTATCAGTGAGTGAAACACACAAGATTGATTCTGGGTCACTGCTATTTTGGATCTTGCATTATAACCTTACTGGGTAACACTTGGTAATTACCAGGTAAAACTAACCCCTGTTCACATCATTAGATTCTCTGAGATAGTCTGACCTTTCTTTTCTAGCTACCTTGTTCATCTCAGCGAATGACTTGAAGCATGTAACATTTATAGTGCCTGAGGGAGTTGAACTTGCAAAACAATGCTGCATAAGTGTTTAATTTTCAGGTCAAATTCAAAGCTGTCATGCAGGAAAACTAATTTATAAGATACAAATGGCTCGGAGTTGTTCATTGATCACATGACATCCTGATGAATAGTACCAGGAGAGGCTGGGGGTTGAGCTGCTGCTATCTTCTCCTTAAGGTGTCTTCACCGCTGGCTGTTCAACAGAAAAACAGATCATGACTAGAGGTCATCTACTTCACTTAACTGACTTATAATGATAATAGTAATGATGATAAGAAGAATAATACATTTTGTTTGTAGTGCCCCTTTACATCCAAGGATCTCAAAGGGCTACACATAAAAAATAAAAATAAATTAAAAAAAAAAAAAATCAAGATATTTTACAAAACGTACAGCATATCAAAATGTCTTTGATGTCCTTCTGTTCGGGGATCTCCCAGCCAAACTACAGCTTACTAAGCATATTCTTCTGGAACCCAAAGATTCAGATATCAAACTGAATTAAATAGTTATAAACCACAGTTAATAGTGATTAGCTTGGGAAGTCATATAGTCATTGCATCATGCTAAAGACTTTTTGATGTGGGAGTTTGGTATAGTTTATGAGTAAAAAAAGAGGAGCAAATCATGTTAGTTCACAAAATGTTGTGTCCTGTAAAACCCTCAATGACATTTTCTTTTCTTTTTACCAGATGAAAAACAACAATGAAAGTGTTAAAATTCTTGTGACAAAAAGGCTGAAGACCTTTCGCAGTTGCCAAAAAATCCAATATTAACCAAGACAGTCCATAGCAGAAGTAGATCATTCAGATTTTTCAAATGGCGGGTCATACAGTTAGCGACTGGAGTCTTGAATAGAGAAAAAAACATTAACTTGTTAAAACAAGAAAGGATTATTTAAGGAGCTGTTTGCCAAGCCAAATCAAATCAACTAGCCTTTGCAAACAGCCTGTCTTTCCGGCATCTTAAAGCCTAGCTAATACTGAATAGTAACACTCAATAATAAGGGTACAAATTTGATAATTGATGGTGAAGTAAACTATGACCCATTATCATTAAATATATTAATTAATATAGGATGTGTCACCACTTCTTGTTGCTCACAATAAGCTAATGATGAAGTAACTATAACTTTAGTGAATTAATTTTCATTTAACGTATCATCAGTAAAAGAACCTTGATTCACAATTACTTTGTATATTAGATGTTATGAACCATATTAGTTGAACGTACAAGTTAAATTTATTACCATACATTTGCTAAGAACTTCTTGTCATATTTAAAAAAAAAAAAAAAAATCAAGATATTTTACGCAGTTAAATTGCAGAGGACTGGCTTTTAAAAAAAATCTCTCAAGTGTACTTATTTTAATAGCAGCGTTATAATCTCTACTGTGGTCTAACAAAAACAATAATAATCTACTTTGTGTAGCACCTTTATATTTTTCACAGCATAGTATGCGTCTCAGTAGAGAACTGCAGGATAATGGTTGCAGTATTCAAAAAGAAAGTAAATGTAAACACCAAAATGTTTTATGAAACACTCTGAAAATATTCAAGTATTTAAAATAACTTCACTCCTCTCGTTTATATCAAGACATTAAAAAAAATCCTGATGGTTTGCAATATTGTCATTTAATATTGTCATTAATATTATTATTCAAAAATGTTAGAGTATTCACAGAAATATGACAGCCTTTTTTCATTAAGAAGGCTACGAAACCATGATAATTTTTAGCGCTGCTAAAGAAAGTATGGCCATAAAATAAACTCTAATGTTTCGCTCATGTGGTCTAGAGCAACTAACAAACAAAAGTAACCGTGAATTAAGGTTCCTGAGCTGCTGGTGTTAAAAAAGCAAACTCAATGAAAGTCGTAATGACTTCACCATGAGTAAGAGACAAGCAATAGGAATTTTAATACATCCTCCATCCTCAATCTGTGGATAACTTTTCAGGGGACTATTTGTGCAGCTGTAGCTTACAAGTAATGCATGCACCACGTGAGTCCATGCAGTTTGCATGTCACACTTCTAACAGTTCTCAGCAGGCAGCAGGAACACAACTACTTTGTGTAATTTACTTAAATCCCTCATTATTTTCCTTGTGCTGTAACTTAGTTCAACAAAGTCTTTCCATGAACTCAAATTTGGCAAGGTTTTGCTGAATTTAGACACTTTCGATGAAATACATTTTATCTTTGCTTCACAATTCCTTGGTCATCTGTTGATGAGTTTGTTCTGCATTGTGCCTTATCCATAATGTGCTTTGTTTTCACTTTAATCCCCCTAGAAGGAAAGTACTCATTGTATAAAAAAATCTAAACATTTTCAGTACAAAAATGTTCACATTGGTCTTTCGATGGATCCTGCTGCCCAGACATCATAATTTAATTGCAAGACCATGTTTTTTTAAGTCAATTAATTGCATCTGAGAGCCTTTGAGATTTTCTTCAGTTGCTAAAGTCTGATTGCCTCCAGTTTCTACCACTTTCTACTGTTTCCTCTTTTATCTCAAAAGTGACGACAGTGACCATCTGTCCAACAAGTGGTAGACCGACCAGCATTTCTCCACTGTATTGCAAAAACAACAAACAATAGACAAATGCCATACATTCAGCAAAGTTGTATGATAACATTGTTTTAATTGATTGACACATTTATAATGCTGGAAATGCAGAAAGCTATGTTTAACTGTGTGTGTATTTTTAAGGCAGAGGGTTCATGCTACAATCATCAGCTAATGTGGACCATAAAAGCTAGTCCATATTTTCTGAAGTGCAGATTCCAGTGCATACATCTGCAGTGCACATGCTGTATATCTTAATGTATGTGCGTTAATAATCCACATGCTGATTGATGTAGATATTCTTTGTGAAGTCTGCATTCGAAGACACAAGCATTCAGTTGCATTGAGGGGAAATCAGTAACATAAATAAAACAAAAAGGTTTGTTTGTAACAAATGTTCCACAGGTATGGCTGCTGGCACTAACACTTCCAAGTGTCTGTGTATGTTTATGTCTTGTTTATGGATGTGTGTGTCTTTATGTATACTTTGAGGAGTGAGTGAGCAGCCTGCATCCTATCAAGGTGCTTTGGTACTTCTGCATGTTTATACATGTCCAAAGCTCCTCTAAAATTGCTTCCTCACTGCAGTTTGTGGATCTTGATAGATTCTCTGAAAGCTGGCAGAAGCTTTCAGAGGGCTTTGGCACTGGTGGTGTGAGAGACAGTGTGGGACACTGGCTTCTGTGGGTAGCGGCTGTAGTAGTAAACCTGGAACAGGATAGCGAAGTCCACAAAGACCTGTAGTAGGCCACAAATCCAAAACTGGACAGGAGCCTGGGTGAGGAGGAAGTAGCCTGTTTTAAAAGTGTCTCCGCTGGTCCACATCAGCACCATCTTGATACTGGGAGAAAAGACAAGAAAGGATAACACTAACAAGAGAATAACGCAGTTGTAGTGACTTTCATTAGAAAAAGAGGAATAATTACAAGCCACTGAAAAATAAAGACAAACCCCTCCTGATGTTTTTTTCTTTTTGTCATACAAGCTGTGTGAATGAATTCCCCTTTGTGCATTACTGAAGTTATTTGTAATGTACAAATTTGAAAAAAATAAAATAAAAATATGTATATATATATATATATATATATATATATATATATATATATATACATATATATATATACATATAAGAAATTAGCTTTCTATATGTACTTTGTTTATTAAATTTGCAATAATCTACATATTGTGCTATTAAGGCTTGAAAAAAAAAAAGACGAACACACATACTGCCCTTCTCTGACTTTGAGCCCCTCCATAATGTGAAAATTTCACATCTCCCTGATGATACTTAAACTACATGCTGACTAATTAGTCGTATGAATGCATCAATGTAAAGCCCCACAGTCTACCTGCATTGATCAATAAAAGGCAACATGGGAATCCTATTAGACACATTTTGATTTATTATCATCTTGCAGAACTTACAGTTTTGCAATGTAGGAGAGGGACGTAGGGTTAATAGGCTTTGTATCAGCTCTCTAACTAACTTAAATAATCTTAGTTTTATGCAGGTAAAGCACCACAGACTTAATTATATGTTAAGTACTGTACGAATATAGTTGCTGAATCCTCACAACAGTGAAATGGAGCTAGCTAGCTAGCAACAATGGTGGCTGTGTCCACCAAAGCAGGATAACCTGGCGAAAATAAACAGAGATCCTGTCTCATGTCAGAACTGATTATAGAACTATCTAAGCAATGGATCAACTTTAAGGAAGATGTGGCCATGTTAATCTAAGAGTCAATTCAGCCTCTGCAAGCTTTAGACAAGACAACAGAACAACTCTGTTCATGTCAACATGGACTGCTTTTGGTTTTGGTCTTTCCAGGCTCTTGGGACTCAGTGGGTAAGATAAAAGCTAAGTTTCAAGAATCCACTGTTTACTTTATTTCTAAGTATCTCCCCACACATCTGCAAGTAATATTGGATTGTGTATGGTTTTGTTTAGATCACTACCATATTTTTTTAATCACCTATCTTGTTTTATTTTCTATCCACCTTATCTAAAGCCCTGATGCTAATAATTTTAGGTTATTATGTTAACTGGATCTTGACCACTGATCTCATTAATGCCAGGTTGATTATGATGCTCTTATGGTTAAGATGCTGCCCTGAAAAACAGCATATTTGCATAAAAATCACAGTTGATAACCACGGTTACTGGTTTGGTTCATAGATCAAAAATGTAATTCCTGCACATTGAGTTGATTGGCAGCCCTACCAAGTTAGTTAATGAGAGGATGGTCTATCGGGAGATCTACAGGTTATATTGGGAACTGCAGTTTGCTTCAGTTGGGGAAGCAAAGCTACAGCTAGGATGGGCTCTACCTCTACTGGGGTTCAGATTCAGTGCTGTCAATTTGGGTTATATGATTCATTTGTGTTTGTTTTTTGAAATTTTATGATATTTGATTTAGTGAATACAATTTTCATATTCTTTCATACGATGAGCTTTCAGATAAGGTCAACCATAAAACTGAATGACCATTACTGACTTATCAAGCAGCGATGTAAGAATGACCGGTTAAGCAGTAAGCTTCACTAGATGGAATGTAAAAAGGCATGTGAGAGCCGGTGAAACATGCCCACTTTCAAAAATTAAAAATAGAAATAGGATTTTTACAAGGTAACAGCAGACCATTTGAAACTTAAAAAAAAACATGGTTAGGACAACTTTACCATTCACAATTCAATACCAAGGCAAGAGGAACAGCGATAATAGTACCCAAAATTGTACAGTTTAATCTTAAGAGGTCCATAGCAGACCCACAGGGCCCAATTGTCATAGTGACTGGCTCCCTCTTTTATATTCAAGTTACACTCCTAATTGTGATGGTGCCAGCTTTGCATCAAGGCTAATCTCTGTTTTACCTAACTCATCTAACCTCACCATTTGATCTTTGATGGTGACGTGTTATGGATCTGACTATGGAAAGATCTAGCCCCAAGTCAGTGTCTCCACCCAAGATGGCCCATACCCTATCTACATTTATGAACAAGGCAGGCTTTGCAGACCCTTGGCATTTTCTTTATCCACGTAATGAAGAGTTCTTATTCTTTTCCCATGTACACAAATCCTGTTCTAGACTTGATTTTTTTCTTCCATTGATAAAACACTGCTACCCTTTGTTTAGAAAAGTGAATCATTGTGGAGTCAGACCACATGCCAGTAGTGGAGATTGGACGTAACCTTACTAGTTGATGAAAACTTTTACGAAAGGGCATCCACCACTGTAGATCATTTCTTGCTGGCAAATAAATCAGACTCAATATCACTGTCTATCTTACAGGAGACATTGACTGGTAATTAGGGGCGACATAATACCTTACACAGCAACATGCAACAAAGCCAGGAAATTTAAGTAAGTTGGTGGTTTGCAAGTCTTAAGTGTGGGCATGTTTTCGCCTTTGTAAAAGGGAAGGGATCCCTGATAATTCAGTAGGTATTTCCAGCTATGTTCCCACACCAACAGCAGGATCAGATGGAAAAAGTTTAAGGCATCATTAATATCATTACTCAGACCAAAATTCACTGAGGGCTGCCATGGCCTTTTCATCCCCAGATGTATCTGTAAAGATATACAACCATAGAAGTCTTGTGGCATAAGACTTCACAGCTTGGTAGAACCCATAACATCCGTTTTTGCACGGACAAATGTCTTGTCGTGTCTTGAAATGATTCAAACAATCACAAAGTAGAGCTCCACTTGTGACAAATACTGTGAATAACATATTCCCAGGTGTGTATAAAAAGAACCCCAGCACACCAGACCTTAATGTGAAATCTGACCTCTGACAATATGCCAAAAATCCAACCATAGACCATTTTCATTGAGAGCCAGAAGACCAAGTCTGCTGCTGAGGTGGCAGACGTCTTCAATTTCTCCAAACTTCAAGTAGAGAGGATTAAAACAAGATTTTAAAAAAATGGTGACATTCATGACAAGCTCAGGTCAGGGAGACCTCATCAGACAAGAATGATATGACTGTAGTAGATGGCATCAGTCTGGTATCCAGCACCACTGTTAAGACTTTGTGAGTTTCTTTAAATTCTCCATCCAACACATCTTTAGAACTGCCTTTCACCTGCCCAGTAGAGCAAATATGAGACATGTTGTGTCTGAGAATGATGCAGAAAAAACAGTCCATGTATTTTTCACCGCTAGGTTGGATCACTGTATTTCCTTTTTGTCAGGCTGCCCTAAAAAGTCTTTCAAGACTCTTCAGCTGGTCCAAAATGCTGCAGCCCAAATACTGAGCAGAACCAGAAGAGGAGAGCACATCTTTTGTGTTCTAGTGTGTTCTAGTGTGCTTGGAAATGCCTCTTCTTTTTATAACCCTCTCTCATGTAAGGTCCCCCAGGGGTCCTCTTTTTTTCACTGACCTGCTGGGGCAAATCCTGATGACACTAATCTCTATGCACAGTTGCACCTCGGACTACTGATATGTCTGACAATAATCTTACATACCCTGTCTGATTCAAATCAAGAATTAGATGTCTGAAAATTTTCTGCAGCTGAATGACTTCAAATCTTAGAGTTATGTCATTACTCCCCTGTAACCCTTGTTCTAGCAACAATAATAATCTGTCCTCCAAGCCTCGGTGCCTTGTCTAATAATATTTGTAGACAGTTAACCAAATCAGGTCTAGGGAAGGAAAGAGATTTTTCAAGCATGAGCGGACTAATTCTCATAAATCCATGGGAAGCATTGTGAACTCAGCTAATGAGGTGAAAATAAAGTCTAATGAAAGTTGAGAAAACAACATAGCCTTTAAATCAAAGAACACAACTTATTTACAACTGGTGGCCTTTAAAAAGTAAGACAATAAGTGCAAAAAAGGGCAGGATGTGGCCCCTGCTACTTTAAGCTCCATTATAAGTGGCACTTATACGTGTGTTTTGTACACCAGTTTCAAGACACATATCAACTTTTGCAGAGCTTGCTTGGTGAGCAGCGTACTTATTTATTCTTTTTTGCTTGAGGCAGGGATAAGTGTAGGCAATGCTGGCATAAAAATGACTGAGCCAGCACTGAGGCTACAATGCTCTTGTGTGCACACATACTCACACAGCACTTTTCAGATGTGCCTTCTAAGGTAACCTGCCCACAACAAGGCAAACACACACTAAGACCTTTGAAATCCTTTCACTCAAGCGTGCTGTTTGGTTGGTCAGCACTATTTGAATACACATTGCAAGAGGTATTTTTGTTCCTAGCTCCAGTGAACTGAATGTCTTGGTTTATTTTCCTTTTTTTATTTAGTCATGCAATACATCTCTGAATGTTTTTTTTTTTTTGAGCTATCTGTTTTTAAGTCTACACCTTTACCTTACCTTGATGTCCTGACCCATGCCATGTATCAAAATAGAGAGCAGAATGGGTCCCTATTGCTGGGGACACCTTTATTAATCTTAAAGCTGACTGCTTGCTTCTCTAGTTATATCAACTTTAGTAATGACCGCACAATGGCAATACACTGGTCTAAGGAGCCACGTGCACACCTCAACCAAAGAGCCACTCTATAGCCACAAATAATGCTCAGAACAGCACCTAACTTCATCAACAGTACATAGAGGGTCCCAGCCACAGCACTAGCCACCAAACATCTTTTAAACTTTGCCTGATTTCCTCAGTAAAGAGACTAAACACAACTTACCCACTTCAGCAGCTGTTTGTTTGAAGGGAGACCTTGCACGAGTCCATCACCGACTGCAGCGGGGTGACACAGCTCAAGGTAAAACATTTATGATCATTATTTTATCATTTCCTTGAAGTAATAATCATCATATTAATCACTTTGCACTGCGGTAGTTCTTCTGCCTTAGTGTCTCGGTCTGATTGCATTTCCATAAAGAAATGATCATAAATGTTCTTCCTTGAGCTGCGTCATCTAGCTGCAGTCGGTGATGGACTTGTCCGAGGTCTCCCTACAAACAAGCAGCTGCTGGAAGAGAGTAGGTAAGTTGTGTTTAGTCTCTTTGCTTAAGAAATCAGGCAAAGCTAAAAAGATGTTGGTGGTTAGTGGCTGGGACCCTTTGCGGATGCACCCCCCCCAATTTTTGCATTACACGCTATGCCAATATTCGTAGTTCTCAGGTACACTGTAATACATCCACACTGCAGACATTTTGGCTCTTATCCAGACAAGCACATACTGTTTGTGGTTTTTGCTTGCTTCATCACAACATCTGTTTCAGCCGCGTTGTTTCGGTGAGAAAATAGTTTCGGCTGAAAACTGAAAATGCACTTTTTGGCCATTTTTGGTGGCCAAATTTTTGGTGCATCCCCAGAGTATAGCTAGTAATATAGTTCTTAAATTTATTTATACTCACTCAGTGTGAGCCCTGGCGATTTAGATGAATACAAAGCTGATATCCTAGCAGGAATGGAAGAAAGACACACACAAAGCTCTTCCTCAACAGCTCCTAGCTTCTCTCGGTTTTCAGTTTTTTTCCCAGGCAATTAGCCGTCTGCTGCCATCCAGTGACATAGAAGAGTACTGCTCTGACGCTCACTTTATTGCAGCACAGACACTCGACAATGGCATATTATTCGCAAATTGGTTTATTCCCACAGCACACCCGACGATCTCTTGCGGCACACAGGTTGAAAAACACTGTCTTATCTGATGAGTGCATTTGGCACGCGTTTGGACACTCAACCTGACCGAATTAACACAGCTGAAACCGCATTAAATTAAATATCAGGTAAATGGTCACACATGATGAAGTTAACAAGATATTTAATTTGCCTCCCCCCTTCTCTTTCTCATGCTTCCTCTTCTTTCTTGTGCAGCTCGACTCGGACACATCTCTGTGTCCTGTCCTGTCCTGCTGCTGCTGCTGCTGCTGGGGCGTCAAGGCTGACCAGATGATTTATTTTAGTGATCAGATGAGTTATTTACTTAAAGAATAAAAGAAACTTTAATTAAAAAGTACCCGTTTATCTGATGTTTTCACATCCTTAAAATTTTGTAATTATTCAATCTGGAGTTAAGCCCACTTACAAATATAATAATATTCAGTTGCGTGAGCCAAGTTCATTTTATATGCCAACATCAATAAAAGAAAGAGCCAGGCCACGGAGTGCGACCTTGACACACAGATGGTTACGATTTTAATGCCAGTATTGGAATTTGTTTATGTTGTGATCTGTGCACACATCCCACCTTTGTCACGTGGGGTTTAAATCTATGCAACTTTACGTGAGTGTCTTAATTTGTGGAAAAGGGTGTTTGTCTTACTAGTGGGTCCAACCTTATACACACCAAATCCCTCTGTGCTTATTTGAGAGAGTTTCCTCTCTCTGCAGTGCTTACAGCGAAACTTGTTGAGGGGCTGCCTTCTGTCATTGTGTGGCATTACTGTCTTCAGACATCTCTTGCTCTCTTCGACTACTTAATTAAAATTGTAATACGCCTCCCCGGCGGCGAATTTAAAGGTGAGGAGAGGAGCTGATGTGATTTGTAAAAAAACAGGACTTGGCTGTGTTAAACCCACTCCATGCCGTATCCCATCCCTCTCTGCTACTCGCACCGCTGGGGGGAGCTGAGTTAGGGAGGGGGGATACTTTGGCTGGGCTGGGCTGCTCACCAAAATACCAAAGTGTGCTTGGGCACGCCTCGTCGGCACGGTGGACCTGGCTTACACCGTGCCGGCGGCGGCACAAAAGTAGAGCCCTTTAAGTCTCTTTGCTTAGATGAACGCATTGTTAGAAACAGAAAAAGTGTGTCTACAATTGTGGGAAAAAACGTGTGTAGAGTGTTATTCCTGGCCAAGAGGAGCATGGAAAGTGTAAAGTTTCAGACAGTTTCATGCAACTTCTCTCTTGCTAGCTGATGATGTAACCCACTCTGGCATGAAGATTCCACACAATACACACCAATTATAATCTCAAAACTTCTCCAAAAATAATCATGGTCTTTGACCAGGGAATGACCAAAAACTGCAACATCGAAATGTGGATTAATACACCAATAGACAATTTACATTTATAAATTTACATTTTAAATAGGGTTGGGCATTGTTTAAATTTAAATGATTCCGGTTCTGATTCTGATTCCTAGTTTTGATTCCAGTTCCTAACGATTCTCTATTTTGATTCTTCTACAAAACCCAATTCCATTGAAGTTGGGAAATTGTGATAAACTTAAGTAAAAACAGAATACAATAGTTCTCAAATCCTTTTCAACCTATATTCAATTGAATACACTACAAAGACAAGATATTTAATGTTCAAACTCATAAACCCTGTTTTTTTTTGCAATTAATCATTAACTTTAGAATTTCATGGCTGCAACACGTGCCAAAGTGGTTGGGAAAGGTGGCAAAAAATACTGAGAAATTTGAGGAATGCTTATCAAACACATATTTGGAACATCCCACAGGTGAGCAGGCTAATTGGGAACAGGTGGATGCCATGATTGAGTATAAAAGCAGCTTCCCCAAAAATTCTCAGTCATTCGCAAGCAAGGATGGGGCAAAGCGTGAGCAAATAGTTGAACAGTTTCAGAACAATGTTTCTCAAAGTACAATTGCAAGGAATTTAGGGATTTCAACATCTACGGTCCATAATATCATCAAAAGGTTCAAAGAATCTGGAGAAATCACTGCATCTAAGCGGCACGGCCGGAAACCAACATTGAGTGTCCGTGACCTTTGATCTCTCAGGCGGCACTGTATCAAAAACCAACATCAATGTGTAAAGGATATCACCACATGGGCTCAGGAACACTTCAGAAAACCACTGTCAGTAAATACAGTTTGTCGCTACATCTGTAACTAAGTGCAAGTTAAAACTCTACTAATTATTAATAATTATTTGCAAAAAATATATATAAAGTTTATGAGTTTGAACATTAAATAATGGTTTAAATAATGAGGGCGCTTACCAGAGTTCTTTTTGGGTGAAATGTCTGAACTTCTCCATGAATTTTTCAATGACATGATCTTTACTATGAATATCTCACAGGGCTATTTTCAACCAGTATATAAATATC
The DNA here is from genome assembly GCA_962446985.1 of Xyrichtys novacula. Taxonomy (NCBI): domain Eukaryota; kingdom Metazoa; phylum Chordata; class Actinopteri; order Labriformes; family Labridae; genus Xyrichtys; species Xyrichtys novacula. The sequence continues at coordinate 26,534,168 of OY660884.1, read as the reverse complement.
AATCTTTGTTGTCAGGTCATTTGGCTATGAAAAAGAACATGGGCTACGTTAGTTGGATATTTAAGTTGGCCCATCATATACAGTACAATTCGTTGACCGCTTTAACACAGAAGACATGCATAATTTATTGTTCGACTTATCTGATTCTGACTGGTTAAGTAAGTTAAGTTTTACCCAGACATGTCCTTTTTTGGGGGACTGTTCAGGCTGTCCAGGGGGGAGTTTATAAAATCCTTCAATTGTCCAGGGTTTTGCATGGAAGTCTGTTTTTTTTTCCACTGGTGGCTTCCATTGTTTTGAGCTTGTGTAGTGTGTACTTAATCTTTGCATCACAAATCATTGTATTTACCGTATACATTCAATGGTTCATTTAGAAACATGCTCTGAGAGGTGGAACCCCAGAACATGTATTCATTCATTATAAAACAGTGCAGCACATCAGCGCTCTCTGCTGCTCTGCCCCTCCGCTCAGTTCTAAGCGAAGCCACTGACGCACAGCACGCCTACACTGTCTGCTGGTGAGCGAAAGAACAGGGAAAATTTGTTTTTTTTTTGCAGATGTTGCACTGTGCTACTCCGTCCTCCTTTGCCACTTTAAAATGAAACCAGATTTTCATGTGTTTTTTGCGGTTCATGTTCAGACAAGTGATGTTCTTGCTAGCAGATGCACAGAGAATGCCGAGCGGAGTAATACACACCCCGAAAACAAACTAGTGCTGGGACTCGGAACCAAAGAAAAAAGAAGAATCAAATTCAAAAATCTGCTTCACGGTTCCAGAAATGGATGTTAGGAACCAGTTGCCAATAGGAACCAGTTCTCAGGACCCAACCCTAACTTTAAAGTTTGAATTTAGTCTCTAGGTCAAAGTATGCTGAGCCAGTAGATGTTTCAAATACTACAATAATTGCTTTTTTTAAGGAGCTTGTCAAATTGACTTTAACGCAAAATTTTTCTGAAAATTTTCACGACTTATGATGCTATCAAACCACATGTTTTTATATATACTTTGTCCTTTAACACTTCAAGCTGTAGAACGAGTAGGGAATCGAAATTTGCCTGGAAAGGGAATAAGAAAAAATCCACAGTATAACAGTATTGCCTCAATGTGGGTTTTTTATTTTTTTGTTTATTTTGTGGCCTTAACTATTAATCCATAAGGATCAAGAAATGACTGTTTTTGTCAATAGATATTCTTGGAGATCACCATGAAAAAAAAACACATTACAGAACAAAAAATGGTGGTATAACCACAAAGAAAAAGCTTCTTTGTGTTTGTAGATGTCTTTCTTTTAATGAGCCTCTTTACAGATGTAAAAGATGGATGAGAGGTTATCTTGTGTCAGCTTCCGAAGCAGAACTCGGTTTGTCAGTCTGTCTGTCTTTTATTCTTTAGTCAAAGCTTTTCTGTCAAATTTTCTTTAACATTATTCATGCCTGCAGTCTCACCTTAGCCCTTTTCATGACCGATTTGTGCAAACCCTGCCATTTTTCACATAGTCTCTACCAGCTCTTTCCTTAGCAGGATCTCTGAATGCCCCTTCTTGCTTCCATTTTCACATAGTTCTCTTTTTTCTGAAGCCCTCTCTCTACAGCACTTCTCTCTTCCTTTATGTCCATTTTTTCCCCGACTGCTGCCTTTCAGTCGCCTGTGTCTTTCTATACTTGTGTTTGTGAGGAGGGGAGGCAAATACACTTTTCCTTCTCTGTAAGAAGCTTGTTAGTTCTGTGAAGCTTCACTCCACACTGCTCTCTCCTTCCCTGTTATTCAGCATCTGTGGTCCACACTACAGTGTATTTCTACAGGCTAAAATTAGGGAGGTAGGATCCATGCTTGATCAATTTCTCAGCTATTCCTCTAAAAAAATGTTATTTGGGTAGAGGCAGTAAAACTAAGTGTGAGCATGTCTTACTACCTCTTTATCACCCTCTCTCAGATATATTTATTATTTATATATTTAGATATGCCCTTGCTTAATTGCAATAAAACATATATGCCTGCAATTAAAGAATGAATTGTGGAGATTCCGTTTTAATCTCCTTGAGAGTTAAATGGTTTTAAGTGTGTGCGACTAGAGAATCTGAAAGATTACTTCAGCTTTTTGAAGGAACAGTTGAAGCATTGCCCTTGGGACTTCTTTTTTCAAGCCCTTAAAACTTTTCTGTGCCATTACCAAGTGCTTGTTAAAACAGAGGATTGCAACTATTCATAGAGGTGTTGGGTGAGTGTTGCAGATACACAGGCTGTTCTATTTATATTGCATTTGTTAAACAAGGCATGACCTCTGGATGTAGGTTGTTAGAGGGAGAGCGAGTACCCTCAAACATCACCCGAAGCAGACACTTTGAACATTTTCCCTTGCCTGTTGACTCTCAGTGAGGGCTAGATGTCTGGACCTAAAAGACGGAGGGCTTGTTCCTTTCAAGCCCTCATCTCTGGTGAGTTTACTGGGAAAAAAAAATCTAATTTAACAGGTCTTAATACTTTGGTACAATTGCTTTCAGCCAAGACTAAAAGAAATTCATGAAAAAAAAAAAACAAAATGTACTTCTATAAATTAAACACCACATAATTTTCACCCTGAAGGAATAGAAATAAGTTCATTTATGTTTATCTCAGTCAGCTGTCTTAGTAATAAAAGCAGATGGAGAAGAAAAGGCCGGACGGATGATCTTAAGGTTCTCCAGCTGTGGTGATCAACTGTGGGGGGCCGCAGCTACTCTGTTCTCCAGCCATGCTAAACATCAAAGCACCATGCAAGTGGCCACAGGGGTGACTGCCCAGTCAATTCAGATCTATCCAAACATGGGTCTGTGTGTGATTGTGTGGACAGCACACTGCAGGCTAAATAAGGCTCTGGCACTCTTATCTAGCACACTGGGATACAACTAAAGCCTGCAAGCCTTATAAGGCTGCAGTTGGCTATCTGGATGTCCCTTATGTGTTTTGTGTTTGTATGTGGGTGTTGTATTTGGTTTATGACAGACTGGTCAGTATCAATGTGTACCTCTGGCTCTCCAAGCTGTAGACCATCCATTCATAGCAACAACCTGAAAACTATTAACACTTTGATCTTCTCATCTCCTACACTCAACTTAACACAGATGCTTTGATTTCACATCTTACCTAATGTCTCCATAAAGTATCTGTCTTTAAGGTTTACAGCAGCACTGAGGCAATTGCTTACTTGGCCCAAATCCTGTCTGACAGAATCAAGACATTGTTTAAATGTTTTATGTCAATTTTTGTGCAAACAGTATAAGTAACTTGGCCTTAATTAATTTTTCAGTTGGAAATGACTTAGGGTAATAGTGGCTGTGATCAATGGTTACTGCAAAAAGTACACAAAGCAAAAGCAAAAAAAGGCTGTTTCAAAAAGCCCTTCCATTATTAAGTCTTAAGTCCTAGTTTTTTTTTTCTTCTCTTTTTTTTTCCGCGTCAGTCAATAATTTATAACCGTTACATTCTGTTGTTTTAGCTTTATTAAGCCACCACCCTTGTCTTTTTAGAGTCTGCTGTTTTCTCCTTTTTTCTTCTTTTTTTGAGGGTTCAGATGAGCTCTTAAATGGGAGGTTTGTGCCTCCTGTCACAGTATGTAAGCTGTTTGGGCTCGAATAATAATTATGAGAGCAGAGTCTGTAAACAGTGCAGACCCTCAGGTGAAATGAGCCAAACAAGAGAGTTGCATTGTTTTGAGGCCCCAAGTTAAACAAGAGTTGTTTTTTCAGTTGACAATTGGGTGAAATTTTGACATGCACTTTTGCAAATGGGAAATGGTGAAGCAGCAAAAAGACAATGAACCAACCTATCTTGCACAAAAAGAATATTTAAACACAGTAATCTGGGGTTAAGGTTGAGTACAACTTTTATAAGTATTAGCAGTATGAGGAATTAATACTGAAATTGTAAATTTCCCTTCAGTGGGACGAAAAAAGGTTTATCTTATCTGAAAATTCTATCATAAGATTAATGGATATAATTAAAAAAGCTATACATCATTACTGGTTCAGTGCCCTCTCTCTCTCTCTCGCCATGGCTACACCCACCCCATGCTTTACTAGATTTAGAGAAGTTTTCAGTTGAAAAAAAATTTGCAACAGTTAACCTAGACAGTGTTTAGTCCAAGTCTGTACAAGGCAAACAACTAACAAGGCATTATAAGGCAACAAGCCACTCTAATTCAAAATTCTCACTTCAGCTGGTTTAAGTGATTTTTGTTCTCTAACAATAAGATTATGGGTTTCTTTCGTGTCATCAAAGACTGAAGTTTCTGGCATTACAAAGAATTTTGTGTCACAACATGTTGTACTTATCAAGTTAGACAGAAATTAGAAACTGCACAAGCTATAAATGGGGGAAATAAAAAGAGAAACTTTGGTAAAATGAATTTGGAATGGTAATATGGACTTTGATAGGTCAGGGAATAGAACTATTGTGACAAACATGTCTTAAGGTTGGCAAAGATCCAAGTCTCTGAAGGCCCATTATGATAACAGTCATAGCAGTAAACGGCTTTAAGCAGTAACAGTGGGGTTACCAGTAGGACTGGGGCGATTTGTCGATGTAATCGACATAATCGACTACAAAAATTTGTTGATGCAAAAAACAAGTGTCAAAGCGTTGCATGATGATGTAGACTATGGCTACTTCAGGTAACGGTGGAGGAATGGACAGCAAATAAGCTCCACCTCATGGGGTCGATTTCAAACCTACAGTACTTTAACATGATCTATGAGCAGCTCCTCTCCATCAATGCACGTGTTCTTCCTGGCTTCCTCGTTCACCTTTCCAAGATTGCCCCGCTTTCATTCAAGGAGACATGCAGTGACCTGTCAATCAAATAATCCACCGCTGGTGCAGCAAACGCCACAGTGAACGCTGCATCATATGCCCTGCATCCCATAACTAATTCATTCACTTTAAGCAGTTAGCTCGGAGTTGAAGCATCAGTTTTGTGCTTTTAATTGTCCTTCAACTCGCTAATTTATCAGCTATGTGATCGCTGACAACAGCTTGCTAATGCTAATACTCAGCAATCACGAGCACCACTGCGCATGTACTGATACCATAACTGCCAACACTCCTGTTTTTACCAGGAATCTCCTGTATTTTAGACCTCTCCCGTATTGTCATTTCTCCCGGGAATCTCCCATAGTTTGATGGTCCACGTTCATTCATGAATCGGATCACGATATTCGTCCAAAGTTGCCAGGTTTCAAGACAACTTTAGATTGTTATGTGTTTCTGCTGAGCCTCACAGACACTGAATTGATGCTTTTACTTGACAGTTTGGGATGATTCAGGTCAGTTTAAGCTGTAAACTACATTTAAACAGTGTTTGTTGCAAAAAGAAAACTTCAATGAAAGGGAAACAAATGTGAGATATAATATTTACGTTGATAGTCTTTCACCATCTTGGAGTGATGCGTTCAGGGCAGCCTCAGATAAAAGAGTGCTGTATTGCACACACAGATGTTCAGAGAGCCTGGAGCCGGGAGAGCATGTAAAATATACAAGGACTCTAACACTAATATTAGTGGACTAAATAAGTTCAAGACATATTGTAGCTATTTTTTTTCTATCACCATTTGTTATTGTTAAAGTGAAACAAAAAAGTGTCCAGCTTCACTTAGACTTATTTGGATGAGCAATCTAATTACAAATACTCTCATAATGAGCTCATATCCACCATACAAGGTAACCCCAAAACTGCCCAGCGCACCCTGCAAAAATCTGTTTGTTTGATTTCAAGAGATTCTTGACTGAATCATTGAATTAAATACTAATAGGGATAGGACAAGTTTTGACTTGCTGTTTTGGTTAAATTCATTGTCATATTAATCGGTTAATAAAAAATAATCTTTAGAATAATAGATAAATTAGCAAATAGATTAGTCGACTAATTGAAAAGATAATTGTTAGATTAATCGGTAGGAAAACAATCGTTGGGTGCAGCCCTAGTTAACAATAAGCCTGGGGAAAAGTCAAGACCAGATTAAGGCCCGAACTACACGAAGGCAGATATTTATTTATCTGGATATTTTTGTACTCCCGTCTAAATAAATGTACCTGTCCACACGTGTTAGTTCAAAAAAATATCTGCGTCCACACGTAGGCTTCAAACTCAATCCTATCTGGTGCCGCTTAAAAAAAACTGACTGGTGGATGTAATTGTATAAAATAAGGTTCACTTGCAAGGCTGAAATTAGCCCCAAGAGGGCAAAACAAACGTAAAGAATACCCTGTCTGTCCGCCATCGTTATTGTTTTTGTTTTCAATGCGCATGCGCGAGCTGCGGTTTGACGTCATCGATCCGTAAAAGTCCGACCACACGAATCCACTGCGGATACGGGATCAGATATTTTTTTATTTCTCCGCTTGTTTTTCCGGATTCAGATTTATCCGGTTTGAGTGCTCCAAACTCCCAGTTTGGTGTGGTAGGGAGGCCTAATCGGACATAAATATGTGCGGTTTGAAATATATCTGCCTTCGTGTAGTTCGGGCCTTAATGCCTTCAGTTATGTCCTCAAGGGACAACTCAGGACCAAATACTTTCTACAGCCTGCCTGACATTGTGTCATGGTGCAATGCTGGTGTTCATACACACTGTGGACATCATATATGATTTATTTTTCTGCCAACATTTTTACTACCCTTATTCCATCCCATGTGTATTATAAAATTGAGAAGCTTCCTACAGCTTGGAGGATAAAACAAGTACTGGAGGACATCTTAGAAATTTAGGCAATGTAAGAGAGGGTTATTCCAGCTGTTTTTTTTTTTGATTTGTCAAAAGTGTGTACTTTTGTTTATTTACTTCATTTTTGTGTGTTTCTTTTCATAAAAACAAAGTTAAATTCATTCATTCTTAAATCTCAACTTTTCTGTTCCTGCAAAGTCCCATCACAAACACCAACCTGATGTACCCCTACGTCTGTTGTTTGATGCAATCTTCTAAAATTAAAACTATCTGCTTTAAAATATTGGTCATGGGAAAACAACCTCACTTTATAGGCTTTTGCTTTCTTTCCCTGCACACACATCCCTCTCTACACTCACACTGAAACCTTGAACAGAGTGCTGAGGTAAAGTAACCTAGCAACAGCCGAACAGACTCAACAGGTTTTGTACTGACGGAGGAGAGAACATAAACAACAAACACAACTGGAGATGACAATGTCCCCAGCCCTCTATTGCAGCTTTATTTTCACTGTTTGATGGCTGGCAGAATCAGCCAGGCTAAGACAAAAGAGCCGACAAGCATAACTGACATGTTTTACACTGTCTAGGTATTTGGCTTAAATTCTTAACAAAGCCTAAATTTGATTTTTATTTTATTTTGAGTAAGAATGTCTGTCTCATATTCAAACGCATGCTGTTTCTCTGTTAAAGCATTCACTGAAGTACTGCACATGATTATCACTGAATTCTTAATCATTGTGGCAAAGTCATACAAGCAGAATAATGTGGCCAACTAGCAACAAATTCTCAACACTGAGTATACAAAATTTACACTGTTTAGTACATACAAAACTTGACTATGTAACAAATGCAGTGGTTTGTTCCTAAATTGATACAGTAAACATTACTTTTGGAAATTTCTTACTGTGTCTGTTGGTTTACCAGTATAATGTTATAAAAGGGTACTTTGCCTGCTCTTTCTTGTTTCCTGTAAGTTTGAATGGTAAACCTAACACTCCTTTAGTTGGTCTCACCATCTAAAAATCTATAGTTACATATAAAAATAATGCATAATTTTTAAGAACTATTGAGGTTACATGGTTTGGCATGATCAACGGGTGGGCACATAGCAGCTGTAGCCATTAAACCTCTTTTAATCCAACTAAAGTTTGATTGACCAACATCAATAGCTTCACAACTGTGTTTCAAAAACAAAAGGGTGGCCTCACTGAGACTATGACCAGATATCAAACAGTCTATGGTTCCATCATGTGATACTTTTGCTGTATCCTTCAATTTGCTGTCCATTTGTGCAAAATAATTTTATTTCAGCACAGTCTCACAAATAAAAAGCAGGGTATCCCCTACATGTGACTGATCGTGGTGCACCGCCACAGCTTAATAAAAGCTACCACACCTTAAAAATTAGGTCATTTCTTACGTTGCTCTTGCCCAATAACGCTAAAGATTAGTGTGTTACCTTTTTTCCATTCATCACTGTTTTCCATTAGAAATGTTTATGTGGTTTAGTCAAATTATATAGTTTACAATGGGTAATTCGATGTTGAGGTAATGGAGGCGGGTCTTTTGCCTCTTAGATAACAGCTACTGTGTGCCCACCCTTGAGTCAAAGTCACCATGCCCCTATGTATGAAAAACTCACGATCTTAGTATCTCTAAAATAAATGTGTTATAAAAAATTCCCTCCCCTTAAAGGTGTTTTTACATACAGACATTAACTATTCAGACCAAAACAACTTCCTGAGCCAGGCTGTGAATGTGTGTATCCATAATTCACATTTTTCCACCTTGTTTGATTCCTATTGACATACACACAACGTGAAGCATTGAGGAAATGTTTGTACCCAAAAAAAGCACGAATAATTTGAAACTAGTCTATCCAGGTTTTAAAGGCTAACACATAACATATTAATGGTAATTTTTGTATACTCAGTGTTGTAACTGCATGGACTATTGTCACAAATGTGGACAATGAGGGTCCTTAACATCAGGGTTAAGCCATCAAAAGCCCAGAATCATTTGATTCCTGAGCATAATAACAGCAATGTTAAAGTTGTGGAAAATTTGAGTGTGACATCCTTCATAAATTCAGCAACACATACCACCAATTCTCAGCTGATGGTAATGTCTTTACCAGGGGGGGGGCAGCTTTGGGTAAACCATTTTTTACCTGATTGTTGACATAAGGAGCTCATTGGGGCCATGAACTAACCCTCCCTTCTGTCAATTTCGTTGGGTGGCTATTTCAGAAACACTAAGAATTGAGAATTCATCTTCCCTACCTTTGAAAATCCAAGTGTGTCTAAAAGCCATTCAAATTTACATTTGAATCAGAAGTAAATTAAGAAAAATATGTGATTGTCTTTGTGACACATTCAACACAGGACTGAAACATTAAGTTTAAATGGATAAAATATGTACCATGTCACAGAGAATTCTGCTTTCCAAGTCATGTGAATGTATCAGGCTAGGGTGATCAGTATCAAATCTTTACCTCATGCCTTCTGTGGACTTGTTCTGATAGTTGCAGTGGAGTTGTGGTGTGCCCAGCATTGCTTCAGTGAAGACAGCCAAAAAGCCCAGAGTCTCCACGAAAAGTGCAGAGTCCAGGAAGAGGTAGGTGATGTAGGCGGCAACCAACGTGAAAGCCAGCACACACTGAAGGTAGTCCACAAAGTGACTCCATGACCAGAAGTGGCTCCAGTCAAAGTCTAAAACACAAATGAGTGAATCAGAAATAACCATTTTGAAGTAACCAAAGGGAGTACAACTCTCAACCAGTTGGCCAGTGCTTGACCAGAAACAGAAAAATGACTTGATGTGCTATTCCTGCAAAAACAAAGACTGTTAGGTAGAGCAGTCCTTAAAATAGACAAGCAACTATAATATTGTTCCAATATGAGACAAAACAGCATTTTATTGCATCACAGGAGCTGAGTTTCATTCCCAAATGTTACGAAAAAAGAAAGGATCCAACATTCAGTAGGTCAGGATAATAATCAAAAACTTATCAAAAGGTATATTCAGAACCTTCAACCTGTGTGATCTTGCCCATGTTTGTTATTATTATTAGTATCATTATTGTTATTATGTTGAACCTTTTCTTTGATTTGTGAATACTTTCATTGACTGCGCATGTGCAGTTCCCTTAAAGACTAGTGATGGGAATTGATAAGATTTTATTTATTTCGATGCCATTATCGATTCTGCTAATCAATTCATTTCTTTAGCGATTCCCTTATCAATGCCTTTCTTCGATTAAAAAAAAGTACATTTCTGGCATGCATTGTACTTATGTTAATACAGGACACACACTACAGGCCAAAAGTTTGGAAGCAAGACCATTACAGGCTGAAAAATTGGGAGTAACTTCAAGTTTTTGTCCACAATGCTTTTTTTTTTGATCCAGCGTGAGTTTTATGTATTTTGAGATGTATTTACTCCATGATCAGATGTTGCTTTCATGGAAATGCACCATTTTACTCCATTTTCCTTTAGATATACATTGATGTTAACAGACCATTGCTAAATATATGTCAGCAAAAGATAGTAAGGGCTTAGTTTTAGGGTTGAAAACATTTGCAAGAGTCACAACTTCAGTGCAAAAGCAAAAAAACAAATCACAGTTGGATTATTCACTTCAACTTTTTGGCTTTTGAGAGTCTGCATACAAAAATCCTAATAAATCTCAACTGCGTTCAAACTACTGCAGAAATGGCTAGAAAGAAGCAACTGAGTAAAGAAACAAAAGTACAGATTTGTACATTGAGGAAAGAAGGATACACAGAAAGAGAAATTGCAAAACGCCTAAAGGTGTTTAACAAAGGAGTCCACTACACTGAAGAGACGAGAGGAACCTGGAAGTTATGATGATAGAAAAAGACCTGGACGAAAGAGAGAAAGAGAGATCTCTCTTACTGGTGACAGTTAGCATTGTCACCAGTAAGAGAGATCAGTGAAAGACAGCACCACAAATAAGGGAAGATATCAACATGACAAGGTCGGAACCCATATCTCTTACAACCGTGAAATGACGTTTGAGAAAGGCTGGTCTGAAGGGTTGTGTAAAAAAACACTACTTCTACCACAGAACAAGAGAAAGAGATATGAGTGGGCAAAAGCTCACAAAAATTGGACTTATGATGACTAGAAACAAGTTTGCACTGTGTGGTTCAAAACGCAGAGTCTTTGTCCACAGGCAAACTGGTGAACGTCTGAAAGCACCATGTGTTACACCCCCAATTCAGCATGGAGGTGGTAGTTCCGTGGTATGGGGATGATTTGCAGGTGATGGAGTAGGAGATTTGTTTGAAGTAAAGGGTTTCATGAAGAAGGAACAGTACCACTCCATCATTCAGCACCATGCTGCTCCATCTGGACTCAGACTTGTGGCTTATAAGTTTGTTTTGCAGCAAGACAATGACCCTAAGCACTCTGCCAAGCTCTGTCAGGGTTACCTTGACAAAAAAGAAGAGGGTAAAAAGAAGAAACAAGAGCCACAAAGTGCTTCAAGCCAATTTGGACGCAGGTACTGCCATGCAGTGTTAGAGGCAATGCACAAAAGGTATTAAAGGATTTTATTTTTTATGAACAACAATGAATCAATTATCAATGAAATTGTCTTCATAACAATAATGACCAAGCACCAAGTGCTGGGTCACTCACAAAGAGCTGGGCACAAAAATCCCCTGAAAAAAAGCAGCACAGTGCAAGCCGACTGTAGCTGGAAGACTTATTTTACCACTGAAACAACAGTGGAGAACAGTCTCGCTAAATGCATGTAATGCAGTGTTTTCTAAAGAGCTGGGTCTTAAACTATCTTTTGAAAGTATATAAAGTCAGTATGTAAGAATATAAACAGTTCATGGCTCAAAAGAAGAGAGACTGGCAAGCACCCAGTAATAACAGCCTCCACGAAGCAGCTGTTGACAAGACACACATTTACAAATGCTACAAAGTTTTTAGAGGGATCCAAAACAAAGAAAAAATACTTTGGTGCAGTGACCCGTATTGGCTGAGATTATGTCTGATTGGGGACTGCTAGAGTCAAGAGTTTCACATGAGGGACAGTAAACGTTCTTTGTTTGTTCTAAATTGGTTAAAACAGAGAGATTAGTTTCATAGATTTTTCCTGGGTTAGCCAGATCCCGGGAAAATAGAGAATTGTCCCTATGCCATGTCAGATGATTCTGTGTAAGGCGATGCAAGGGAAGTGTGATGCCAGGAGAAGTTTAATTGTCCCGAAGCTGTGTTAGACGTTGCAATAGGCGATGCCAGTGAAGCCTGATGTCACATTAGGTGAAGACTCATGTTGATTGGAAGTGTGAATTATCCCTGAAAATTGTAGAGATGAATATTTTTATGAGGACTTAGGGATAAGTTTCTTATTTTCCATGTAAATGTGGGGTAGTTTCCTACTTGGTTGATATTTTTTCTGTGTGGCAGTGTATCTGACAGTCCTGTACTGTAGGAGGATTCAGCACTCACACAGGTCTTAGTTCTGTTCGAGGGGTTGGAAGAGGATAAAAGTGGATCTTTTAGTTAGGGTGTTGTAAAGGTTGGTAAATTAAAACAAGTGACGAGACTGAGAAAACCTCAACGATGAAGCACACAGAGTTATAGACTGTGTAGTAGCTTCTTGATCAGGTCCTCATTCAGGCACTGTGCTGTACCCTCCCTGAATTACACATGTAGAGGTGTTTACAATGTCACAGACATTTGTGAATAAATGGAAGGATTAGAAATCTGGCTCTTTGAGGTCAGTGTTAGCTAAAACAGCAGCAAGATGGCAGAAAAAAGTTCCAAAAGATGAAGCGAAGACAGGATAAGAAATGAAAGGCAGAAAAAGCAGTTAAGAAAGGCAGACAGTTTATGCAGACTGCCAGTGTTTCTTGGAAGAAGTTAAATTCTCCATTCAATCTCTGTCCTCTGCATGGCTGGAACATCAAATGCCAGTTACAACCTTGACTTCTTCAGAGATGCATCAGCCAAAAAATGAAGAGCCTAACCACACTCCACTCCACTCCTCCCTATGCAGAAGCATGTTCTATGATAGAGGCCCTCCAACACCAGATGCTATTGGCACACACAAACAAACAAACACACACACACACACACACACACACACACACACACACACACACACACACACACACACACACACACACACACACACACACACACACACACACACACACACACACACACACTCTGACACAAAACACAAACCCGGAGCTCACCTCCGATGATGGGCTCTCTGGTAGTCATAAGGAATGACCTAAATACTGCCGAGTAAAGACAAATGGCAGAATTGTTGGCTATTACCAAAGACAAAACTTACTAAGTCTACGCAGTGCAAGCTGTACATGTAGACATGTGCCATTGGAGATGCAGAGCTTTCATGACCTCAGCTGGCACCCCTGTTTAACATTTGAATCTTTGAATCAACTGCTTGACCTTTTTTATACCTTATTGGAACTAAAACAAATAGCCATAGTCAAGTGCAGAGGGCACCAAAAAGGAGACAGCACAGTAGCAAGAGGAAATGATGCAGCATTAATTGGTAGTAAAAGCCACAGCATGATACAATGTGAATAGGCAAATTACGCAAAAAAGAATAAGTGATAAACCACAAAGAGATCTATGTGTGCAAGATCTGCAAGAAGCAGCATCCCCAACTTAAAAAAAGGTATGGATATAAAAAGGAGCCACAAAAGGTGATAAAGGGCTCTGGAGAAATCATACAGGCAAGATAGTAGCTCCAACTTGATGACTAAATTTGCTGTGCAGCGAAGCAGACAATAGAGGTCACTGTCACTCAAAAGTATAAGTATCTATTGGCGAGAGTTATCTATTTGCACGATTCATGCGTCAACATAGTGTGGATACGGGGGGGGCGATCAAGCATGGTACACATGGAGTGAACCATGTTCCGCGGACTGCTGCGCCTGGAGGGCTGTGACTGCATGAGAGCTGTTTTCAGCTTTATTTTCGGGTTAAGCGACACAATTTGCCGACCTGTTGTTGAGGGTCGGTGCTTGTATATTTCTCCGAGATACCATCTACAGACGCTCTATCAGCTGCAGAGTGCCTGTCCATCTGTCTACTGTGAGTAAAAGGATTTCCACACTCGTGAACATGTTACGGACGTGTTACTGCGTCGCCCAGGAATCTTTGTGCTGATTGGTTATTGCGACATGATTATTTGCTCGAGTTGAGATATTTTTGCTCTTGTGAATTCTGGTCATTCATACGAATGAGGCAAATTTGCATAATTCGTGCAAATAACTCATTCAATTCGCATTATTCACCTCATTCATACCGCCAGAGTACAAAGACCATCTAATTGCATCTTTGCATTGACTTTACCTGTAATTCACTTGCGCAAATGATTTTGATGTGAACACCCCATTACAGCTTTCATTTCTCAACACTGGTGGCACCCCAAACTCCAAGACACTTGTGAATATATTGTATATACTTTAAATCTATTGTTAGTCAGATCTAAAGGTTCCACTAAAGCAGGACAAGGAAGTTTTCCAGTCCCTGATGCCCCATAATCGCACTTTTAAAACAGGCTAGAGTCTGCTTAGACACAAAACTAACTTGGATCAAAGCCCTCCCTATAGTGCTATTTAACCTGAGATCCTCTTCAAATGTGACAATGAATGTTTACCCACGTAAGATTTTGAGAGGGAGGAAAATGCTATGTCCATTTAGGATCAACCCCAATTGTACCCCTTTGCCCTCCGTTTTGTGCGTAACGTCAAGCGAAGGGGTATCGCAATTCTCTGTAAGGTCAAGGGATGGGCTAAGGGCAATGGGTACACAGCCCTTGAAACCAAGACCTCACTTGAAGACAAAGGGTACGATATTGTTTTGATATTGTTTCATAGGAATGACACATTTTATTTATTTTTACCAGATACTCAATCCACATAAATATTAGCTATGTTTTGAATTGTTTGCATATTAAAATTGGGCGTTATGAAGAGCTAACTAATGAAGCTATAGCTATTGATAGCTTTTTGGGTCACTCACCAGGAAAGTGTCCCAGCCATTTGAAATTTCAAATTTTTTCTCAATATTTTGTGTTTTTCTTTTTAATTCAAACATATGTTTATGAAGGGGCCCCTAAAGGGGTCAGTTGAAAAAAAAAAGAAAAAAACGTTTTGCGCGTGCATGCGAAAGAGGAGCGTTGTTCTCCTCTTGGCTCAGGGATACCATGGGGTGTATCCCCACTGGAGAACAACGATTAGAGCGAAAATACATCCCGTGGTATCCCGACTCCAATCAGAGAACAACCTACCTCTTTTGCGTGTGCACATGAATGTTTCTTTCTTTTTTTTGTCTGTTTCTCCATGTCCCTTTAGGGGCTCTGTAGTTTATAAACATTTCATATTTAACTTTTTTTTTTTTTTTTTACTGCTAAGCACTTTGAGATCATTGACTTGTTGTTGGGTGCTATACAAATAAAATTCATCATTACTTTTTTTAATAGAATAGACATTGTACAGAATATGTTTATTGTCCTCATACAGTCTACAATGATCTTAAAGTGGAATCCTGATGGTATAAAATAATGTGATTAAAAATATTGTAAAATAAAATAAAAGTCACATAATGATACAGTAAAAAGTTAATGTTAAAACATCATAATCTAGTTGTCTAGTCTAGTTGTCTAGCCTCAAACACTTTGGCAAAACTTGGTGAATGCCCCTCTGCAATTGATGAGAGCGACCTGCAAGCATTGGAGAGATTTATTGAGGTGATGTACGACAGATCCAGTGATGTCACAACTGTCAATGAGGCGTGGCTTTATCTTTTTGCGAGAAAGCAGAGACCGTATGATCTGATCCCACCAACTCAAGTAGCACTGAAAGAGCACGCCATATGTGCAGCTTGTGAGGCTGGATATGTGTGGGGACAGGCATTGAAGCAAAAGCCAGAAATGCCAAGCCCATCTGACTGGGGATGGATAAAAGAAGATGAGGAATGGAGAATCTTTTGGACCCCTTTTCCTCTTGTTGCAGAGTATTGTTGGGAGATGACCAAATGTGGGTGCACCAAGGAATGTACTGGACGATACAAGTGCTTCAAGTATGGTCTCACCTGCACATGCCTATGTAGTTGCCTCTGTTAGAAGCAATGTGTGTATTGTTTTTGCCAGGACTACTTTCCCTTGTTTACCTTCCCCTTGTCAGAGAGAAAAAAAATTAAAAAAGGTACAAAAAACAAAAAAGTTTTAAAAAATTGTTTAAAGAAAAAAAACAACCTCCCTTGTGACTGTAACCTTGTTGTGGTAAGGGAGCTTTCATACTTCGATTAACCCTAAGAGCTCTGCCATTAGGAGGCAACTCCTGGCAGGATTTACCAAATTGGACAGGTCGAGGGCGAGGAGTTGGACAAAACACAGTCAAGCATTTTCTTGTGAATTGACCTATGGAGAATGGTCTTTGCAATTTTTATTTTTATATCACCAACTTAACGTGATATTACTGCTGTAATGAGATGGCTGCCATCTTTTAAATGGTCATCACCTTGAAATTTCAAGCAGCTTGGGGCTATTTCTTGTTAAGCTACTCAGGGAGAATGGCCTTACTATTTTTCCTGTTATCACCAACTTACATCATTTAACTGCTCCAGTGAGATGGCAGCCATCTTAAAAATGGTGGCCATCTGGAAATTTCAAATGGCTGGGACACTTTTCTAGTCAAATGACCCATGAAGAATTTTCATTCTTGTATCACCAACTGAACGATTCTGGCTAAAATTTGTACTTGGCCACTGCACTATGTCTATGGCTACACTGATATCAGACTCGACAAATTCACTGCAAACAGCAAGACATGATGAAGTAGCAGGAGTCGAGTGGCATATCGTTTTCTTGGGGCATGTTTTAAGATGAAGGGGAAAGAGTGGCAGTTGGGATTGGCCCTTACCACTGCACTAACAGACTGAGCAACTGGATCTATGAGACTCACTGTGCACTGACTTCAGACCCTACAGAAAGAACATTGACTGAGATTTAGACTGTTTTAGGAACCTCACTGACTGACAATGATCATAACTCTGAAAAAGGAAACCTTCAGAGATTTTTGTAACACAATATTTAGTTTTAGTCTACGGGCCCTTATAAACAAACCTCCTTGGATAACCAATGAAAATGCCACACTTATTGATAACATTTTGACCATATCCATGGCCCACTTTTTTTCTCGAAGTGATATCAGTGACCATCTTTCCATATTTGTGATTTTGCATACTTTTAAGGCTTAAATACCAGGTCGATGTAAATGAGCCTGCTTCTAAGTTAGTGAGAATAAGAATTCCAAAAAGAATTGAGACTAATAGGATGGATCTTACGAAATGTAACTGGGAAGAGGTGTATGTTGATGATCCCAACGGGGCCTATGATGCACTTTTATATACATTAACAGGGTTATATAACAAACATTGCCCTATTAAAAAGTGCTGGGTGAGGGGAACTACAGATGATTAAGAGTCTACTCAGGGCATGCAAAAAGAAAAAAATTACTATATAAGAAATATTTACAGCTGAGAACCAGCAAAAGTAAAAAGAAGTATAAACTGCACAAGACTACATTAACGTTCATGAGAAGACTGGGGTTAGGGCAAAATACATGAAAAACAAACAAACAAACAAACAAACAAACAAACAAAAACCTTCCATCTGTGTTTCATCGACATAATAAATTTAAGTCAAAAGGGGAAAATATTTTAATTGGCTTTTCTCTTGCTAACATCAGATTTGTACTTTTCCACTGAACTAATGTAACTTACTGAACATTTACATTTAAGTAACAGGTTAATTTCATTCAATCAAACTGGTGTGAGACCATTGATAAGCAGGAGCCCAATGAACAACATGGCTTTCTTTTTTCTGTTGGACAGGTCTACTACAGTATACACGCCTCAAGGTCAACACACACACACACACACTCAGACATTTCAGAGCACATTTTAGTAAGACCACCTGAACAGTAGTTGGTCTGTTCACATCAGAGATAGCTGGCCAATGACACTTGGTTGCGTGTAAGTCCAGGGCAACCCCTGCCCGAGAAGATAAATGTGAATTATACCCAGAAATCCTTTCTAATAGGGAAATGTTTGGTATATAACTGTTAAGTGCATCATAGGCCATCATAATTAATCACACAGCCCTTTTTTCATATAGATATATGAATATATATACATGTATGTGTATATCAGATAAGCAGTGAGTATGTCACTTATACACAAAGTCTATGTTGCTTTTTGTAAAGAATTTTGCAAAAGCAGACAAGGTCTTGAGAGGGGATGCTCAGTCAGAAAAACTGATGGTGGTGATAATCCCTGACGGACAATAATGGTCATCCCAGGTAGCAGAATTTCCTCCAAAATATGGTAGTAATGGGCTTGTTGGGGATCTGCACCTTGCTGAATGTCCCTGTAATAAGCCACACAGCCAGTACTAATCACATTATGATAATATTCTCCAGAGTGCAAACCAAATCTTTGATCACCTCAGGTGCTGCTTTGACCACAGATGATAAGAAAATTGGTTGATAAAGCACTGGGAGATATTTCTCTAACGTCTTTAGCACATTCAACTTTTCTTCCTGATACAGGGGCAGAGAAAAAGAGCGCACATGTAGCTGCTGGTTTAATGTCTTAGCGGGAGACACTGAAAGATTTTATTATGAAAATCTCATTCTGGCTCTGCTGCTGTATCTTTAATAAAATTTCTACAAGCCTCAAATGCAATAAAGCTGATTTGTTTAATCACAGTTAAATAAGGCTCTATTTATCTTGGAGGCCTAAAGGAAGCCCAGTGGATAGGCCTGCATGGGCCTCCAGAGGAAGGACTATAGAGTAGATTAAGCCGAAAAGAACAAAAAGAAACATATTAAAGTACTGTTTGAAATAAATTCACAATTCAGTATCATGGCTAAATTAAACAAAGCCTTCATTTACCAAGACTTATTCAAATCAGGTGTAAAAAGATACCAATGTGTTTGACTTCAAAATTAAGATACGTGCAAGAAATTTTTACCTGATTATGATACAGGCTGAAATGAATTCTAATGATTCCTTAGGACCTAAAATTGCACACAAGGATGTGAGCATCAAGATTGTAAATTTCAGAGTTGTTATTTAACATCCAAAAGAGCTTCTAGGTGCCAGAATGGAAATTTATTGTGGCAATCCTTTCCACGACAAATATTCAACATCTGAGTGTTAAAGAATGGACAATTTTTTATTTGTTGGAATACACAACACACAAAACCAGAGATCAATAGTACCACTTTTTCCTCAGAGGTTACCAAATTAAGAGCTTATCACAGAGACTTTTGATTGAAAGAATTATTATTCAGTATAGATTTAACAGTAAGATATTCTGTTATTCAGATGGCAAAGTGAGGATAAATGTGTGAGAGCCAACCTAGCTTTGCAATATTAAGAATAACCAGTTAAGTTCTGATGGACGACTTACTCAAATCCCTATGTGTATAAAAATAAATGTCAAAGAGCAAAAGAAATCAAGGCCTTCTATCAACCAACAGTATCAACAAGTTCTTATTCCCAATTTGTCATATATTGATGGATGGGCAGGAGCCCTTTGTGTCAGTAAGCTATGCACACGGGGTACCCCTTTAGTCTATTTTTGACATGGCGGGTTGGCACTAGACTTCAATAAGAGTACTCTTTCATCTGATGGTGAGGCTTTGAGACTGTGCTCAAGTTGTCTTTGTTGGCGGAGGGTCAGCCATAGACTTAAATCAAAGTCCTGCTTTGTCAGATTTGACACCTTGAGAATGTACCCAAATCGTCTTGGAATTGGGCACTTTGGCCAGGACTCTTATTTTTTTTCAATGACGGCATCTTAATAGATGCGAGGGGTACACCATGAACGTTGCTTACTGACGCAAAGGGCTCCTGCCTGTCCGTCAATGTATGATGAGTTGACCATACTGTTTACAACAAGATTTTCTACAACAAAACCTTACAACTAAGTAGGATAGCAACACAAAGTAGTGTTTAACAAAGAATAGGAAACAACTCTCAAATGTAAAACAAAAAGGGCATGTATTTCAGATTTTAGTATAATCAACTTAAAGAATATCTTCTCTGTACAGTATCCTCAGTGCAGTGCTTAGTCTGTAGGTGCTGTGGCTGCAATTGCCTGGTGTGGCTTTGAAGCCTAGTTGGCAGCAGAGCCAAAGGACTGTGAATCTGGGCCAACTAGCACCAGCCTGGTGCTGCTTGATAACAGCCAAATACACAGGGAAGCATTCGGGGACAAAAAAAGGAGTATTGCACATCAGCCTGGCTGCTAGCATGTCATTTCTTACCCTAAACACAAAACTGAACGTATAATATAAAGTAAGGCTCCATGAGATGATTTGGCATGGCCTCAGTTTGCATAGTAAAAACAGAAACATGTGCAGAACTAGATTAAGGGGACTGTGGATGTATATAAAGTGTTTTGCTCTTTTTTGCAAAAGCTAAGCAAAGATTGTTGTCTCTTTGACTTGACATGCTTCTATAAAAAGCAAATTTTCCTAACAAAAAAATTTCCCCCACGGGGGATCGATAAAGGAATATTCTATTCTATTCTAAAGCCAGATAATATTTTGTAACTATAGATCAAAGGTAAAGAAACCAGCTTCACACAATCCACTAACTGTTTGGCTAATTTAAATTGAAAAGACAACAACAGAATAAAAGTGTATTATCCCAAATTTAGTTTATTTGTCATGTTAGGTTTAAGTGTAATAGTCCGGGGACTACTGTAACATAGACCAGAGCTAATTAAAAGTGCAGAAAGAATTTATTGTCATTGAAAAGCCTAGAAGAAATCAAAACAGCAGCAGAAAAAGGGCTTCATGTCCCATGCTGTACAAATGTTTCTGTACATTTGGTCATTAAGGCAAAGAGATTAAGTAGTTTTGATTTTATGTACAAGTAGGGCTGGGCGATATGGGAAAAAGTTTATCACGATATATTTTTTTCATATCAGTTGATATCAATATACATCACAACATAAAAAATGAAATTTAACAGTGCTTATTGGTAGCATGTCTTTGGCAATACAATAAGCCACTGCATCTGTGAGGTCTTTGTGCTCTTTTACATTTTGTCGTAAGGTGTTGCGCTAGAGAAAGCAGACTGAATGGTCGGCTGTTTCGGCTGCGCAGGCGCCATGGGCCCCTTGCTCCACTCTTGGTTTGTGACCTTTTGCATTGCGCGTGCTCTGCCGCGTGGCATTGCTTCAGGTGGTGAAAAATTCCCTGACTTTGCAAGAATGTCTACTCGACATAATTTGCAGTACACATTACTCTGCTTCATGTCCGACCTCAAAAAAACAAAATACCTCCACACCACTGACGTTTTTGTGCCAGTGTTGTTGACGATGTCATTTTTCTTTTTTCTTTTTATTTTCTTTCACCAACAGTGCTGTCGGCTTCACCTGTTAAAGTGCAATGGTTGCATGTAGCTGCAGCCTGCTACTAAGCAGTTGTTTGCTACTTGGTTCTAATTCGCACTTGATTGGTGCAGCATGAAGCAGACCCAGAGCAACTCCCCTTTTCATTGGCTATTCTTATAGTCTACCAAAACATGGCAGAATGCCGACTATCAAAAAGCATATTGACCATGTTTTATATTGATATTGAGGGAAATTAGTTTTCGATATATATCGTTGTTGTTTCAAAACCCAGCCCTATCTACAAGATGTTGAATGTATTGCAAGTAACAGGATTTTAAAAATTGGTAAATGGACTTCAAAACACTGAGGGATTTGTGTAATGATTAAAAATACAGAGAATCCCTTCTTGACTAAAGGTTGGTTTATATTAGGTTAGTAACATAATAAGGCATTCCAAAGAGGCTGAGTCTCTTGGAACTACAGATGGGAAGAGGTTCCCCAACTCTGGGAGAGACTGTTTGAATAATTTAACAATTCTAGAAAAACTGTTCTTCCTTGGTCAATCAGATACTGGATGGCTGATTTTATGACTTTCACTTAGCATCACTGAAAATGTAGTCTGTTTAGAATTTAGGATGAAATGAGTTAAAGTGGAAAACTGTCTTCTGGTCTGAGGACTCAAAATTTCTGTTTTTTTATTTTTTTATTTTTTTTATCATCATGGACACCACCTACTCTGGTCCAATTAGAAAAAAGACCACCTAGCTTTTTATGAATGCACAGTTCAAAAGTCAGCATGTTTGTTGGAATTGGGACTAGAAGTTCTCCTATGCATGTCAGCTTACACACCTGGGAAGACACCATTGATACTAATCAATATGTTTTGGAGTAACATATGCTGCCACCAAGGCAGTGCTTTTATCAGAGTACACTTTGTTTATTTTAGAAAGACAATGGTAAATCCCATTCTGTACTAACCCTAAGCAATTGAGCAGCTGAAATCCATTTTAGGCAATAGTGGTACAATGTGTCACTCTCTTCAAAAATGTTTCTTCAGTGTTGTTAACAGAAGAAATTACGTAAAATAATCATAATCCTGCACATGTCCCTAATATCTGAAATGTGTTTTTTATTAGCCTATACAACATCCCTAGTTTTTTTTTAACTTGGACTGTACTTTTGTCACTGTTGTCACAAGAAGAAGAGATAATGCATGAAATTTTATCCATAAAAAAGTTGAAGATATTCTTTTTATGTCTCATCTTCATTTGGAAGCCAGGCGCTCTGCAAAGCACTGACAACCTTTTTAGAGAACATTGAAAGTGACTTGCTTTTCAATTATTTGTGCAGCCCTCATCTCAGCCTCATGTTTTACTAATTACACTCCTTCATGCTCATGCTGTGCAGTTGTCATGTCATAATCCTGCAGGTATATAATGTTAAAAATCTTGCTTTGACTTCTGAGAAGCAGAAAAAGCAAGAAAAATGTCTTATATGCTTATGGGGATCACATCAGTTATCCGTGATCATTACAGGATGTTTATCATGGTGCTCTACCAAAGCCATATCCTGCCATACACTCTGTCTTTCTGTGCTACTTGTGTACCCTGGGGTACTCTCCTCCTCCTATTTAATCCCTGCGCTGTGCAGCAGCTGTAGCAGCACTGTGTGGGAA
Source organism: Xyrichtys novacula (assembly GCA_962446985.1). Lineage (NCBI taxonomy): Eukaryota > Metazoa > Chordata > Actinopteri > Labriformes > Labridae > Xyrichtys > Xyrichtys novacula. Next base: position 26,511,361 of record OY660884.1, on the reverse strand, counting down.
CAGACTGGAACTGCAAACAATAGACTGCCTGTGGTGGCCAAGCGTCTTGTGCACAGATCAGTTAGAATTCCCACAGAGTTGAGTACATGTGTAGGAAGACTCAGGTCAGAGTCAGTGATTTCAATCCCTGTTTACCAACTCTTCCTTACTAGCGTCAGTCAGGTCTTAGAGATACCTATGCAGATAGTTGAAACAGCCACTTTTGTCACTCAAAAGCACGCAGTGGGGGAGGCGTACAAATTATATGAAAGGATTGCCACAACAGCCTGCAAAATAGAACCTCAGACTTCAAAAGCATTTCATGAAACATTTAACAGTTTCTTTTCACAATAGGTTTTATGCTTTGCTGTGGCTGCTCCAAAGCCAGAGCACATCAAGCTTTGTGCACTGCCACTGCGGCTAAATACTGTGGCTCAACCATTAAGGGATTGAAGCAAAAAGTAAAACCCCCCACCTGTCCTTCGAGAGAAGGTAACTGCACCTACAAGATAAAGTGATTTATTCTAAGCTGACAAACCCACTGAAACTACAGGTACAGATCCCAGAGGGACCAGCATGAGCAATGAGCCACGACCAAACAATAGCGAGGTGAAATCTCATGCATTGCTGTGTGCCTTGTACAATAATTATACAAACGTCAATTGTACAAAGCTACACTGTTACATTCACTTTACATTACGCTACATGTGCTAATCGCTATATAGACTACCTATAAGCTTAAATGTCACCCTTCACATTGATGGAAAAGGGTCTGACAGGATTTGATGCACTCGTTGATGGCTCAAAATAAGTCCAAAATAACGTTATGTGTTGTTGTGCTCACACAGTGCGAGTAGAAATCCTTAGCGGCGCATTGATATTATTGCTACTAATGCAATTAATGCTACTCACTCTATAGACTGCGTATAAGCTTGAACGTTACTTTTAACGTTGATGGAAGAGGGTCTGACAGGATTTGATGCGCTCAAAATAAGTTGGAAATAACGTTGTGTGTTGTGTTCACACAGTGTGAGTGGAAATTATCAGTGGTGCAATGATATTAATGATCATGTGAAATTTAAGTAGCGCTGCACGTAAATCGCTGCTGAATGAATGTAGGGGAACACTGCGACTTGTTGCAAATGAGGGAAACTTTTTTTCGAGGATCAAAAAAGGTTTGAAATGTTTACTTTTTTCCTTCTTTCTTTTTATTTTTTTTACTGAAAATGCATTACATTACATTCTTCATGTTCCTGCCATTATTTCCTTTCATTAAAGATCTGCAGCTGTAACATTAAAGTCTAATGTATGAATTAAAACTAAGCTGAAAGTGATTGGAAATGTAAAGGGGACAACAGACAGACAGAACTGCTGCATCTCAGGAATAAACAAGCACAAAATTGTGCAGCCAGAAACCACAAACACTCAGGAGTTTGCATACAGATTTTCTAATGATGGTGCCCGATGGTTTGCTTGCTGACACACTTGCATTTATATGCAGCAGGAGATTTAGTTTCCTGTCCCATGTCTTTCAAAAAACTGAATTTTGACTTAGGCAGACATTTGACAGAGGAACTTTTCCATCAGTCACCATCAGAACTCCCTGACCCCTTTACTTTCACTGAAGTGATCACCAGTATTTTGGGTTCGCACAGAGTTATATGATATGATCTTTTAATCTTCTAAAAAGATTGCTGCAGGTAGTCTTCCTTATAAATCACACTAAGATGCTGTTGCAACAACATTTCTCCTCTTTATTAAAAAAAAAATAATAATAATAATACAAAACATGTGGAAAGTTTTGTGATGTGGTACAGTTCCTTAACCTGTGAGTTTCAAAAGTTGACCTCAGACACCAAATTGCAGCCACTATGTTTTTCTCTCTTAGTACAAATCTCCGGCTGTTTGATTGAAGTGGCTGGTGTGATAATGACACTGTGCTGCTATGAAATCAAATATGTTTGTTTTTTGTTTGTTTTTTTATAGGGACTCTGAGTGACAAAAAAAGAACAAAATGACCAATAAGAAAAACACACAGGTTGGCAGTATGTCCTGCTGACTACACAACATGATGAGTCATGGCAAAGTACTTTATGAGGAGCTGTTTCACCTTACCCTACCTCTTTTCACCATACCTCTGCAGACCAGCACCACTATGTACCAGCTCAATATAAGACTGTTAGCTTTCTACAAATTTCTTGACAAAGGCTGCTGCAAACATCTTGGTAATGCTGTTTGTGATTATTCCTCAGCTTCACCTCACTCTATCATTTCCCCCTCTCTCTTCCTTGGTGTCTTGATGCTACTATCAACTGTAGACAATATGCTAACATTTGATATTTCCATTAGCAGATCAATGAGCACCAACAGACCAGCAAAGCAGCAATCAAAGAACATTATTGCCTGTGAGTTATAATGATGCTCAGCAAAGCTCGCTGATCAGTGATACTTAATAGAGACTCAAGCCCCTGACTGGCTTCCACACATGGTCCAACAACAGATGATGCCAAAAGCCAGAGATAAACAAATGAAACCACAAAATGATGACGATGATGATGATGGCTGCTACAGCTTTAATTCTTTTTAGAACAACTGAAGCCTACAGGGGTAAAAACAGGTCGAACAGCACTTGAAACATCAAGCCATCTAGTGTCCAAAGTGAAAAATTTGTGATACGTAATAAACCCACTGAGGCAAGTGTCAGTGCCTCTGCACACAGCAACAATATTGTAGCTTTTCTGCCATCTAGTGTCTATACCTGGAATGAAAATCTTCAATGAGCTCCACGTAACAACCTTTCTTATTTATTTACAATAAATGAAAATGGAGATTCTGCAATGTATTCTAAAAAGAAATGACAACACATGGATTATCAGACATCGCTGTGTTCACAGTTCAAACTGTATTCAGTGTATTACTATTACTGAAAAATAAATATGAATATTAAAATATACAAATGTGTATTATCATTATTATTATTAACAATAATAATAATAATAATAATAATAATAATCATAATAATAATATGCATTAGGTATCCTTGATGATGCTCTGTTAATCATCATCTAGTTCATTTACTGTGTAACACTGGAGTTTTGTTACATGTAAAACTGTGACTTGTTAGTCAACAACAAACTGTGTGAGTCCGATGAGGTTAAAGTACAGGACCAATTTCTGAAGGGGATACTAGCACCTCCAGAAGGATCTACAAGATTGTGATGTGCTATACTTTTTTTAGTCACCTAATGGCTCAGATGTTTTATCTGTCTGATGTGGATGCTATTTACTTATGTGGGGATTTAAGTAGTCATATCAGCAATCTTGATGACTGTATAGTTGATGTGGATAACATTCCTATTTGAAATAATTCAGTACAGTTAAAAGCAACGGGGAAATATTGATTAATTTTCTGAGACACAGAGTGTTGTGTGCTTAATAAGACATGACAGTTTCACTTCAGTCTTGGTTAAGGAAAAAGCTGTTGTAGACTAGATTATTTCACATGAAGGCTTAAGTAATTGTGTTGAATTTTGGGATCTCATCCCAAATTTGCCCTTTGAGAGATTTAAGGTAGATGTTTTCTCTTTAATGGGAGATCTTGCCTGATCATTCTTCATTAATGTTAAAATTGCAAGGAAACTGTCTTATGTTGCTAAAGATTTTTCAGACTTATCCTGTAGGTCTATAGATAAACTCTGATACCAAGGTTACTCTCTGACTCATCCTTCTGATCCATGCAAGGTGATAACATTTGCTATGTTTTAATGAGCAATTGAGGTTTATTACTATCAATCAGCAAGAGCTGGATAGTTGGTAAAATAAATTGTGCGGCAAGGTTTACTCAGAATTAAGTACATTTATGAAAGCTAGACCTGGTAGGTCAAAAGGGTTTAGAAAGTCTTGCAACCCCTCTGGAATCAAAAGCTACAGGCATTGTAGGACAACTTAAGAACAGCAGAGAGTGGACTATGAAACGCAAGCTCAACAGAGCTTAGTCCTTGCATATCAATCACTTAGAAACTCGCCTGGCATGAAATAAATAGATTAAACAGCGTAGGGGCATTCCCATGGAGGCTGTATTTGATAAGTGGAGAAAAGGTTTGACAAATTTGTCCTCTGGGTATAACAGATTATTTGATAATTCTTTCCGAAAGGGAATGGTTATTTGAAGAAAGAATATAGAATCTGAAATGTCAGCAAAAAGTAATACTGATATATTGTTTTGTGTGCAGACCTAACCCTAAGCCTATCCTTAGAAGAGGCAAAAGATGTAATATATACATGTTATACAAGTTACTGTAACTGACAAAATTTTAAATGTAGTGCCGATGTCACAAAATTTGTTTAGTATTCAGCATAATTTATTCCAGTTTTGTTTAAACAAGTGTTATACCCACACAGTAGCACAAGACTTTATTAAACCCGTTTCTAAATCCCCCCTAAAATTATCCCAAGTTACCTCTCAACTATAGTATAGGGGCCTTGGTCTTATTAGATATGCGTATGAACTGTATTCTTGCTGATCACCTTGAGTAAACAGGCTTACTTGTGGATGAGCAAAATGGATTTCACTGTGCACATAAACATACATAGTTTCACTTTGAACTAAGTGTGAACTGAACCACTTAGAGCTATTCCAGAAACGCCAACCAGCACACTTTTAACACACCTACATCAGACTACATTTTAGTGTTACAGAACAAGGATGGGCCATACCATTGTCCACTGTTCTAAGAAGAATGCTTGTCTCTTTATCAATATGATATAGAGCCAGGCGAATCATAAACTTTTAATTACAATGACATGATTTTTTGAAGTCCAGTATCAGTCCAAGTCAATAAATCAATGTTTTTTTAATTGCATGTAAATGTACTAAATGCCAGCATTCAGCCATCTATGGAGTCCATCAGGGTTCCAGTCAGGTCCCAGTTTTAATTTAAAGATTTATTTCACTTTGGGTTTTACTTATTAAAAGAGGACGAATAGAGCAGGAAGTGACAAGGAGGGCAGTGGCCACAAGTTGAAACTAATTCCAAGCCATCTGTGTATATGAAGAGCCCTAAGTCCCTTAAACCAGCTGTGCCCTGGACCAGTTTGATTTTGCTACATTTGCTCTTGCTCATGCATTGACATAACAACTCACCTCATACTCATAGAGCTGTATATTCCAAAAAACTACTGCAACAGAGTTTTCAAGTCAACCTCTGGAGTGATTGATTAAAAATCAACACACAAAGAAAAACTGGTAGAAACATCTTCATTTAGCTGACAGTAAGTAAATAAGTTCTCTTCTTTTGAAGCAGATTCAACACAGATGAGCCAAAGTGCTAAAAACAAGTGTAGTTCAAAGTACAAAATGCAAGTTAAAAGACAACACTGGCTACAAGCCATCAGTATTAGAGGTTGCATCATTCAGCCATAGAACAGATGCTTCACATTAACATTACTCAAGGGGACAAATAAGCATGCAAAAGTTTGAAGGTAATCAAACACCCACTCACACAAAATATTTACGTGGAAAAAAATCACTTTCAGCAACAAACAAATGCAGAAAGATTGCACAACTAGATGTCATTAAGTTGCTTTGAACTGTGCTATCAGCAGGTCAGTCTATAGTAAACTATCATAACTATTATCTACAGGTGCATCTAAATAAATTAGAATATTATCAAAAAGTTAATTTATTTCAGTCATTCAGTTCAAAAAGTGAAACTTATATTATATTGATTCATCACACACAGTCTGATATATTTGAAGTGTTTCTTTTCATTTTAAGGCTTGAAGCTTAAAGCTAATAAAACCCCAAAATTCTCTATCTCCTAAAATTAGAATATTACTTAAGACCAATAAAAAAGGATTTTTAACAGAAGTGTTCGACTACTGACAAGTATGGACATGTATAGCGCTCAATACCTGGATGGGGCTCCTTTTTCATGAATTACTGTAGCATTGAAGGTAATCAGACTGTGACTCTGCTGAGGTGTTCTGAAAGCCCAGGTTGCTCTGATAGCAGCATTCAGCTCGTCACTATACCCCATAGATTCTCTATGAGGTTCAGGTCAGGGAAGTTTGCTGCACAATCAATTGCAGAGATACAATGGTCCTAAACCAGGTATTGGTACTTTTGGCAGTGTTGGCAGGTGTCAAGTTTTGCTGTAAAAATGAAATCAGTATCTCTATGAAGCTGGTCACCAGAGGGAGGCATGAAGTGCTCTAAAACTTCTTGGTAGACAGGTATGCTGACCTTGGACCTGATAAAGTACAGTACAGCAGACCAACACCAGCAGATGACATGGCTCCCCAAACCACCACTGACTGGGGAAACTTTACACTAGACCTCAAGCAACTGGAATTCCGTGCCTCTTCTCTTCCTCCAGACTCTGGGACCTTGAATTTTTTTAAAAATGCAAACTTCACTTTTATATGAAAAGGGCTTTGGACCACTGAGCAACAGTCCAGTTCTTTTTGTCAGGTAAGACGCCTCTGACGTTGTCTCTGGTTAAAGAGTGGCTTGACACAATGGAGCTGCACAGAAAAAAGAGGACTTAAGCATGAACCAGTCTTACAGTAACTACATGTCAACATCACATCCAAGGGGAAAAAAATTATATCCTGCGTCATTAATTTCTAAAGTTTGTGAGGAGGCAGATGGCGTCCATTCTATATAATGTCTATGGTCCAACTAATCCAGACTGATGGACCACTTAAAGGCCCAGGACACCTTTGCAGATGTTTTGAGTTAATCTTGTGATTAGTGTGACACCATAGGTCTTCAATATTAAACTTCTTCACAATATTCTTATTTTGAGAGATACTAAATTTTGGGTTTTAATTTGCAGGAAGTAATAATCAAAATGAAAAAAAACCTTGGAATCTATCAGTCTGTGTGGAATGAATCTATATATTGTATTAGTCTCACTTTTGGAACTAAAATGGATTAATTTCTGATATTCTAATTTATTGAGATGCACCTGTGGTCTGTCAGCTCAGACTACATAACCCACTGATTTTTTCCTTGATGAACACTGTTAATCACATGCATAAAAAACATGCAAAATCACACCACAGCATGAGGGTTGATTTATTGTTAAACTGTATGAATTTCTACTGATGATGTGCAGGATAATGAGCATTTAACACATCACTTTACTGACCACAAAGATGGTCAGTAAACAAGTTTCATGAATCTTACTTGGGTGCAACAACAGAACTACATGCTAGTGAAATGGACTTCATGCTTCATCCAAGCATGCGCTGGCTGTTATTAGTCATCAGTTAGTGTTGGGTGAGAGGAATAGCCATACTGGGTCAGCATGCACAACATACAGATGGAGTGAGAGTAGCAGATGAACTATAACTGATATTTCATTGCAGACACAGTTAGTTCTGTACATACCCAGAAAGAGTCTCTTAGGGATTCTGATCTCCTCGTCCTTACTGTCTGTTGCTACAGACAAAAAATTACAAAATAAAGGAAAAGAAAAAAAGGAAAGAAGAGAAAGACAAAAGCTTTGTTTTCTTCTTTTTCTCAGGAAATATGTGTGACTTATTGTGTCAGGAGAATGACCTTCCGACATTTTAAGTAATTGCCTAAGAAATCACAGATGTTTCGATTTCCTGATCTGAGATATAACTGATCAAGTGCAATTCATGCAAAACACTACAAAGTTTCATTTCATTCACCATGTCCTGGTTATGTCTCAAAGCAGCTTGGAAAGTGTTTTAAAAAATTTGTGTCCCACCTTCATTGCAGAAATGCAAGTTTTTACTAAACATTGTCGTTTTCTGATTATTTCCAAAACACATGAATGGAATCTTTACTTCTTCAGCAACCATAAAAACACTCAATAGCTCCTCAGTCGAGAAATAAGGTGTTACCTAAGAACAAAGATGGAAAGGCTTTTACTTCAAATAAGTTGTCTGAAGCCAGGAAGTGGTGATCTCAACTCTAGTATCTTCTGTTCACTTGTACAGACTTTTAAAAAGTCCAGCTTAGTTGCTGTCATCTTAGCTGTCATCTTTCTTTTCCAATTTTGACATCAATTGTTTCATTTTAAATCGTGGCTATTTAATCACAATTTGAAAGTGTACAGAATACAAGAATACAAATTCTGTAAATATTCTTTAAACAGACGGCTACTCGTTTTTGCACTCCTACAAGGTGCAAAATAAGATAACTAAAGCTAGCTCATTTATATCTTCAAACTGTCAAAGAAACAGAAGACACCACTGAAGCATGTAATCCTAAGTCATCAAATATAGCATGCTTCCACAGTTTGGAACTAGAAGTACAACAGGTGTTAGAGGCTCTAGGTTGTGATTTTTAGCTAAATTTCTCTACTTTTTTAAATTCTCTGTACTTTTGTTTTTTAATTTCTATTTTCCCAGCTTAATTCACTACCTTCGCTTGTAATGTGCATGTTTATTCAACGTAATGGTTAATTGTATCTCTTTTAGCACCAGGATTACTAGTCAGTTGAAAATTTTATTTTAAAAAAAAATTTCTGTGTGCCAAATGATGGTCATCGCTGTAGTACAGCCACCCTCCACCAGCTGGAACTTTAGCTCAGGTTAATGGTTACAGCCATACTAAGATAATGCTCAACTACATGGATAAACACAAGCACAGATGGCAGTCTTAGTATTTTGCTGGATTTAGTTTAGTTTAACTTTTTTTTCATCCCCCCAAAACTCTGAAAAAGGAACAGAAAACAAAAAAGTATTTTTAAGTCACCTGAAGCTTTCTTTGTTGTTCATATTCTGTGCTGTGGTTAATTCACAGTTACTGAAGCAATCTTTGCCTGTTGAAAAGTGTGAACACTGTATGTGCTATCAAGCACTGTAGTTCAGTAGTCTGTTCAACTAGGCTTGATCATATTCAGTGAGCGTGCGTGAATTCTCAAGGTGTATTTTGATTGTTTTTGGTAAAATAAGTGATGTACTCAATATTTTCATTTCACACAAGATCTCATCTTAGGTGATATTCATTATACAGCCCTTGCCAAAGTTGAACCAACTGCGTTCAATTTTGACCCTTTTCTTGTGTTTTACCTTGGGACTAGCTGGTTAGTCTAGATCTTCCTAAGTGTTTACTTGTCTTGTACTTACTCTATGATGTATGTCCCTTTAGACATAAGCATATGATAAATGAAAATGGAATATGGTAACATCATAGGTCAAAATTAAAATAACTGTTGAAACTACTAGGAAATGAGTTGCTTCAGACCATCCCTAACCTACAACAGATATATTTATATATATATACATATACATATAAATATATATATATATATATATATATATATATACATATATATAAGAACATTACCTTTCTGCTTTCTCTTGCGCAACACCTTACGACAAAATGTCAAAGAGGCACAAAGATGCAGTAGCTTATTGTATTGCAAAAGACCTGCTACCAATAAGCACTGTTAAATTTCATTTAAGAGTAACAGGGAGCATTTAAGATTGACAAGTGTTTTTTTATATTGTGATATATTGGCTGATATGAAAAATAGTTATTGTGATTAACTTTTTCCAATATCGCCCAGCCCTATCAGAGAGTATTCTTAAACCAATCAGGTCTCTCATCAAGAGAACATTAAAATTTCTCGACAAAAAAAAAAACTATTCATTATCATTATTGTAAAATTGTTAGAGTACAAAATCTTGGACTGTGATAGCCACCAGGATCCCTCTTATCTTTAAGGTTTTGAATGGACTAGCCTCTCGATTATTACAGGACGTAATATAGAAAAAATATTCTAGAGCAAACACTAGGGCACTTAATGAAGGAGACTGTGATGTAGCATGGCACAGGACTAAATTTGGGCTACAGTGGTGTCCATCAGAGGGACTGATGGAAACTGTGTCAGCTCCAGTACATTTAAAAAGTTCCCGAAACAGCGGTTTAAAACAAGCCAGACCTGCTCTCATGGATAACCTCTTTGTCTTTTCTAATTTGTGTATGGACCTTGAACCTTTGTGTGGATTGACTGTTTGTGTAAGATTTCTTCATATTTTATCAAATTGTCATGGTGCATGGTCTGTATTTTGTTTTTTTATGATACCTTCCTTAGGACAATCGTTAAAATTTAGCAACTTTGCTAATTCCAGCATATTTACTTTGATGCTTTTTGTTGATATGTTGATCAATTGCAGTGAAGCATTGTCCTGATTAAATAAATAATGAAGAAAGTTTCCTGTCTGAAAATAAAACTTTATACAAAAAGCTTCAACTGCACGCGCTGCATCTTTAACATGGAATTACCAGTTAATTTTCAAGTACTGTGATTCAGTATAGAGCTAGTTTCTCTCCTGACAGCTACCTTTTAAACTTTAGTTTGTTTTTACTTAATAACAAACACACCCTGCACATCCTGTCACAAGCAACAGTACCCAGCATAGCTACAAGGCAAAATTCACCTCTGGTTCTGGTTTGCCACATTAATTGAACAAAGACCAGCTTCAAGAGCTAATCTATAGTCAGTCCCATGTAGTGATACATATTAGCACTAAACAGTCTCAAACTGCCTTTAGTGCATGATAAGTCACATCCACACACATGCACACTCTTGCTTACTCCTCAGTATTTTGACATTCTAACAAACAATCACATCTCTGAATCACAAACTGACAAAATAGTTCCCAAGGGTACACTTGCTCTTCACTGCACATTGCATTTGTAGCTGAGCTAAGTTTTATTTTGCACTGTAAAAGACTTCCAGAGGGTTTCTGACCTATAAAGGAGCGTCTTTTGGTGTTGAGTTCGGTGGCCATGCGGACATTGGTGCACAAGTTCAGCATGACGAGCATGGTGATGATCATGATGATGCTCTGCCATAGCAGCAGTGTCTCAAAGAAGCGGCCAAATCTGAAGAATAAAATGTGTGAAGAAATGCAGTCCATGCTTTAATATTTCACATAAGTAATTTCACAGAATCATTACTGTAGCAAACACTGCCTCACAACTGTAAATACTGGAAAATGTTCCCGATCTGTTTGGAAGAAATAAGTTTGGCCCTGTAAACTATGCTCTTTCTGTAGCTGAAGCCCACCAGGTACAAGCCACATACTATTTAAAAAACACCTGTTGTACATTTCTTACACAAGAAAGACCATATGTGCTGTGTGTTTCACATATCAATTTAATCACAGTGGACTGTTTTACAAATTACTTTAAAACAAAGTTTTACTAAATGAACTAAAATCAAACAATTCTTCGCTGAATGTATGGTAGGGGTCGCTTGTGGGCATGTTCATTTATTAGTAATAGTATCATCAGTCACTCTAGTAGATGCAGCAACACAGGTAAAACTAATCATAAATAAATAACATAACAGTAAAAGCTCTTATGATACCCCCTGAGTTGTATTTTCAGAGAACACACAAGTTAAAAACTCACAGTCCAACTTAATCGGGAATATTTGTTGACTCACTTTAGAGGAGTATCCACACAATATTATGTCAAAGTTTAACATTTCCTACTTATTTCAGAAAATCAACATTTCTTATATTATAGACTCATTATATTATGACTACATGGTGCATTTTATTTGGGAATCAAGGTCCCAGGGTCTGGCACAGATTCTAAAGTGTCTGAAGTCCAGACGAGTGAAGTTTAGGTAGTTTGTGATGATTATGGGTGCCATCATACACTGGTGTTAGTCAAGTGACTTTTATCAAGTTCAGAGACAATGTTGCCATTAAAGTTGCCTGCAAAGCTATGTCTTGTCCTTTATTGTGATGCACAGTATTTCTACTGTGTCGATATGTTGACATTTTTTAATTGTGATGCAGATGTTATATGATACCTTATGCAGTTATAGGTTCCTGTTCTAATGTTCCTTACCTCCTCATAAAAATGTTTATTTAAAGAAAAAAAAAATTGTCTGAAAAGTCTACCGCTTTATCCTGCCAAAAAGCTCTGTGTTAATGTCCCCTTTTTTCCAGCAGGACTTAGCACCTGCCCACTGCAAAACTGTAAATGATTTGCTCGCCAAGGTATTACTGTGCTCGACTGGCCAGCCAAATAGACTAGCTGAAGGCTGCTGTAAAACCCATCTGGCAGTGCTACACTGATACAGAAATGTGTGGTATCAACCAAAAACCAAGTGTATAAATGAACCACCTTTCAAAGAATGTACACTTCTGTATTTCAGGTCTCTTTTTTATGATCTTGGGAAGCATTTTAATAATTTGAAATTCTGAATATCTTATTTTCATTATCCATAAGACAAAACCCTTAAATTTAAAAGCAAAAAGTTGCTGTATTTTACGTGTCATAACATAAGAATATGTGTTATTATGATCTTTTCGAACTTAATTCATGCTAACGTGATGCAACTGCTAATAAATACTTTTTCAAATGCAGTTGCTGCTGAAAAACAAAAGGAAAAAAAAAGCTACCTTGAAAGAGAAACGCCAGTATTAGTTTGTTACCTGAAAAGTATCCGCAGGATGTTGGCCACCAGTAGGACCAGGCAAACATAGGCGGAGAAGCCCTCTGCATTCTGGGTCCTGCGGATGTCTCTGTACTGGGGGATATAGGGGACAACTCCACCAAACACCATGGCACCAGCAGCGACCCACGCTACCAGCTTATTGAAGACGTACACAATCTGTTCGAACACTTCATCTTCCATCTTCAGCTGCTCACCACTCCAGCGCCTGGGCGAGAAGTTCTGAAGTGATGTCAGCTGAGAGACACCGGCTGGACGGAGACTGTTTCAAGGCTTTTATCCTCCACTGCTTCCTTTAAAAGAAAAACTGGAACATCCGGATTGTTCATGTAGCATTAGTTATGACACGGATTGCACAGACAAAGAGGCTACTACTGCCACGCCATCACAGAAACGACGAGCCAGTGGGACGGCGGAGAGATGGAGTTGATCAGTTACAGCATAAATATGTCCTCTAATGATACTGTACCGACAAAACAGAAGTGGCTGTGGAAGAAAGCGCTATCTGCCACAGACCGCAGTTATGGATATATATTCTCCTTCGATTTAACACTTGATGCTAGCTGGCGTTGTTTTAAACGATGCACCAAACTCTTAAGAGGGAATTGCTGAAGTCGAACAAAAGGCTCCTAAAATCGACGGAAACCCAAAGCAGTTATTTTACTACAGGGTTTCAAAACCAGTTTAGTTTGATCACAGACAGCTCAAACCCAGTACGTTTCTATTCAACTGTCTAGAGACCATACTTCCCGGAACGTCACACGTCACGAGTTACGACAGAAAGTTTTTTTGTTTTTTTTTACCCAATAAAACTTTATTGAGCGTTTGACAGAACAGGACACACACAAACAAGGATTTTTTTTTTTTTTGCCAGGGGGTCACTCATATAGGAAAACAGGAGTCTTTACAGAAAAACATCAAGGAGAGTACATAAATGTATGGTCTTGTTAGCTTTACTATTGGTAGAATTTTTAATAGTATTAACATAAAGCTTGGTTTCATTTTTGAAAAAAAATAGAGCAAGGATTTTTATTTATATATCTACATTTATGGATATGCCACTCAGCCAACAAAATAATGAGGTTAATTATATAATAATGTTTGTTTTTGTTGGGTATAAGGGAAGTGAAACCAAACAGTATATTTTCAAAACAAAGAGTGAAATTTTTCTCAAAAGAAGTAGAAATAAAATGACAAAGATCTGTCCAGAAGTTCTTTGAGAAAGGGCAAGACCAAAATAAGTGAAAGGTATCTTCAGGGCATTGCGGACAGAAAGAGCAGTTAGTGTCAATATGACTCTTGAAACACTGTAAGAAAAATATTTTACAAGGATAGATTTTATGGATTAATTTAAAAGATATTTTTTTTCTTTTGTTGTTAATCATATACTTGGTTGGTAAGATCCAGATTTTTTTCCCAATCAAGATTCCGTAATAAGTTATGAAACAAAGTACACACAGCATGATTGTTGCTCCATGTCATCGAGAAACAAGTCCTGCCAACTTCAAGCTTAAGTGAATCCAGAGGCAAGAGAGCTGGTATCTCCACTGTGCTTCTAAATAATAAAGAGACACCAGAAGGAATTGCATTAATGATATTGTTAAATTCCACAGAAGGAATTGAAATTTTGTGTTTTGAAGTAAAATCTTCATAAGTAAGCAATAAACCGTTGGAATCAAACAGCTGGTGAACCAGGCGTATATTATGAGAAAACCAGGCAGGGTAAAATAAGGATTTGTTTCTGTGTGTTATGTCTTTATTATTCCATATGTAATATCTGTGTGGAGAGAAGTTATGTTTATATATTAGCGACCATGAAAGAAGCATCTGTTTATGAAAATTTGGAGAGGAGGCCAGATGCAGCGCAAGATGGCGGACCCAAAGACAAAAAACCGCAACAAAAAACCGCCATAAGTTTCCGCATTACCTCCGATTGGCGGACCCAAAACAATTACTTCCGGTGGAAAGGCTTTCTCGTTGGCGGACTTCCGGCGCCAAAATACTTCAGGTAGTCGGATTTAGTCGCCGGATCCTTTTTTTTTTGCTCCGTTCATTCCATAAGAATCGAATTAAATTTATTATTGAGCTAAAAATCAAAATAAAACGTTTATGTATTAATTATGACTACTGTTTTGTTCTGATTTAATTCTGAAGTTTACAGTAATATGTATATATAGCCTGATGTCCTCATATTCTGATAATTTGTCAGAATAGGTAAATGTATGTAGAAGTTATCATCTTACTCAAATTCTTTTGTAAGAGTTTGCTACAAGTATGGACTGTTTTAACCTCTCGTTACACATCATATGACAGTGTTTTCTAACTTTTCTCTCCAATAGCTTTATTACACAGCACATCAATGTTTCTTAACTTCTCTGTGACCTTGTTTCTCCACTCCTATTAGGACCTCGTTTAATGTCAACAATGTTGCCCTGACCCTCACATATTTTCTGTTGTTCATAATTATGTTTTATGAGAGTGCTTATGTTGCTGCACAAATTTACTCCCCCCATCCTTTAGTAACATTGTGTAACCAGGGACATAATTTATGAAATGGTGTGCTTCCTGGTGAACCTCTTCAGGATTGCTTGACCATGCAAAATCCAAGTATACAATAGTTGTAGAGACACAAGTCACATGATCTCTTTAAGGTTCAGAAGAGCCATATAGCAAAAACAATTGAATAGCGATATCATTACAGACTGTGTAAAGAAATGGGAAATTGTCATACAACTGCTTTGAAGATTTCTTTAATTTTTTCCAAACAAAATTGTGAACAGTAAAAAAAAATATATATATATACAAAATTCAGCACTGCCGTCGGTGTGGTGGGGGGCTTAAAACGCGTTGCCACCGGCCATCATCAGCTCTGCTCTGAACCGGTTGATGCCATGCTCCTTCAGTGCTTTGATCAAAAGCTGAAAAACAGGCAAATAATGTGAACAATTGAAGTTATGCAGTATGGGTTAATTGTTGTTCTTGAGCTTTCCAAATGAATAAGAACAACCTCTTAACAATATCATCAATTTTCCCTCGCTCACAACGGAAATATGCATCTGGAAGAAAAGAAAAGAATACACTCACGTGGCGAAAACACACGCGCATAAACACAGACATTAAGAGGCCGCAAATTTTTCAAATCCACCGCAGCGCAGAGCCGACAGGAAAAGAAAACTAAATTCCACACGCATGAAACAAGTTCTTCGCCGTTGTAAATAGCACGAATGCAATCTCTGAGACCATGCCATACTCGTCAAACGGTGATTAAAATAATATTTTCCTTACCGTTGTTTCGCTGTACAATGCGCATTGTCTCTGAGACCAAAATAATATTTTCCTTACCGTTGTTTCGCTGTACAAATGCGCATTGGAAGGTGTGTGCTCCTGTAACGACGTCGATTGAGTTCTTCTTCTTCTGTAAATTTTGCCGTCAGAAAGTGTAGGTACATACCGCCACCTACTGTTCTGGCATCGCAAAGCAGAAGTTCATGTTTTGGGTCCGCCAATCGGAGGTAATGTGGAAACTTATGGCAGTTTTTTGTTGCGGTTTTTTGTCTTTGGGTCCGCCATCTTGCGCTGCATCTGGGTACTCTTGAAAATTTGATAGTTTCAATGGGATTTTTTCGATTTTGTTATTGCACAGTAAAAGAAAATGTAGGCCACCTACTTCAGAAAAAATATTTAAGGATAAAGCTCCAAATTGAGGAAGAGTTTTTAATGAATTGCTTCAGCCAATTAATTTTGAAAGTGTTATTTAAAGTTTAGAAGTCTAAAAAGCTGAGGCAGCCTTTGTCATAGTTAGACAGAAAGATCTTCTTCTTCTGGCGGTTGGCAACCAACTTAAGGAGCACTCCTGCCACCTACTGGATTGGAGTGTGGCACGGGAAATTAAGCAGGAAAAAAAAAAGAAAGGCATATATGCCTATACCTATATATACTCTCTAGGCTCCAAATTATAACAGTACAGTAAGCCAGTCTCCCTCAGATACTTCATTAATGCCTTGATTGCTTTGTCAGATGCTGACCCTAACAGATTCTCTACAGTGAGATCCAGATTTTCTTTTTCAAGTTGGTGACTAACCTGTTGCCTTTTCTGTGTGTGTTTAACACAATCAAGTAATACATGTTTTACTGTTTCCCCTGTCTTACAGTAATCACAAAGTCCTGTTTATTGTTTTTTTATTTTTATTTTTATTTTTATTTTATCAAATACAGGCTCTGATTGAGTCCTGTATGCCCAATTCTCAGATGGGTAAATACTGTCTCCTCCTTTGTGTTTCTGCCTTGCATAGCTATTCTGCCAACATGTTTTTGAATATTGTAAAGATGTCTTCCTGTGTCAGCTATATTCCAATATTCTTGCCATATTCTTAAAGTGTGATTCTTTATAATAGATTTTACTTCTGTTTTGGAAAGTGTTGTTACTGCTATGTCTATTTCCTGTGATTTCATTGCAGTTTTTGCCAACAAGTCAACTTTTTCATTCCCTTTGACTCCTACATGAGCAGGGATCCAAAGGAAAGAGATAACTTGTCCTTCTACATGTCGGCAAAGAAGTAGATTTAGTATGTCACAATGTCCTGTCTGCATAACGACTTCCCTGATCTTGTGCTTTCCAGCGCGGAAAGACTGTCTGCGGCAATTATTACATTTTTCCTTTCTTTATTTTCTTGCACCCACTGTAATGCTAAAAGTATTGCAGTTATTTAAGTTGTGAATACTAAAATGTGATTTGAGAGTCTTTTTTTGACTGCTATGCTGTACTGTGGGATGTAAAAAGCAGCACCTATGTGTCCATTCTCTAGTTCTTTAGATCCATCTCTGTGTAAAAAACGACCTTGTGCTGATGCTACAGAAAGATGTTCAACCCGATCAAAATAGTTCACTCACTGCTGAGAATATTGATATTGATTACTGTGGAAGAATATTGTGATTGGTAGCCTATCTTAGAAAATGACGATGTACAGAAAAAAACCCGCGCATACTCATTATTGATTTTATTCTTATAATGGCCAAATGTCATACTCATCAATGTGAATTCACAGAAAACCCCACTTTATTGTCTTCGTAAAGCGCCACCCCCGACACACACCGGAAATACTTCTGCCTCCGTATATTAACCACTGTCCGCTCCACTGGTCGCCCCTGGCTGTGACAAACTAATATCAACACAATTTTGGTTTGAAAATAAATAAATGAATGAATGAATCAGATCCCATAAACTATTTGTCAACGTCATGACTGATACTTAGTGTAGATATTTTGTGTTCGACGATCATTTTTACACTGTATGTAATCAGCCCTTCAAATTTAAGCATATTTCCGAAATGACTGTGTCAGTATGATAAAACAGGAATGCTCCAAGTTTTTCTATAATCTTGGTGCGACATATCTTTTGGATTTTTTTCTATTTATCTTGTCGTTGAGATTTTCCTGAAGGCAAGTGGAACCTTAATTCACCGAGGAACCTTTATTTTGAAATGTCCATCTCAACAAGCGGAAGTCGTTTTTTCCTCACCCCGACCGGATGACTCACTTCACTAATGGGGTAGAGTGCTGGAATAGATTGAAAGCCTTGTCTGACCCACACTCCAGGACAGGTGGCGGTAATGCGACAAAGCTGGTTGCCAACCGCCATAAAACAGAAATAAGAAGAAGAAGAGTCACTTCACTGCATCGTCTGAAGTTATAGTAGTCACAGCGTACAGGGTGGGTGGAAGGAGAGGTGATTTAATCGATTCTGCGATCCAGTGTACTCACAGAACAAGGCTAGTTCCGTTGGACTGTTGAGGTTGAGCTATATTTCAAGGGGTGATGTAATATTTTTCCTTTGACACTTAAGGGACGATGTCACGGAAAGACGGCAAAGGAGCTGAGGATGACATGTTAAATTCGGTAAGTTTGTTTAACATGACCTCGGCATTTTTTAATCCGCGTTTTATAACTCCTTTCTTTCCCCTTAGATGGAGAAAACGATGCAACAACTTCAAGACAGATTTCAGACTGTCTCCGAGCAAATCGAGAAAAAGAATATCCTTTCTGAGTGAACGACCCAAATGTAACTTACTATACTCCTTGACTTTGGCTTTCAGCTTCACTTTTGGCAGCTTGGTTAAAAATCACAGCATTGGGCAGAATTGCTTAAATGTGTATTGAGCTTGCAGCGTTAAGTCAAACATAACAAACTTAAGGCATGTCTCGACATCCAAACACTTGACCGTAGAACGTGATCAGCCTGCAGTCTTTGTGCAATATGCAACAAATCTTAAAGTAAAGCAGTATGATGATTTTTAAGTGAAGACATACTACATTAATTAAAAATTAAGACAAAGACTTCGTAAATTAAAAACAACTGACTTTCAAAAGCAAAGAAAATACCTGGCAACAAAAGAAAGTAGCCTAATTATAGTTTGGTTTTAAGTTAAAAGTAGTAGCTATAAATTTGATGTTTTTTTTTTTGTTTTGTTTTGTTGTTTTTTGTTTTTTTCCGGTTCCTGCCTGTAGACTTTTTCCTTAACTTTGGCACTGTTTGAAATGGGAACCCGCATCGATGAACTGGAGAAGAACATAGCTGAGCTCATGGAACAGGCTGGCACAGAGGAGTAGGCCTTGTTTGGAGTCACAGCAAGTATGTGGTTATCTGTGGAATGACTTCTTGTGGTGGACTTACAGATACTGAAGTTTGCTGTTGTGCCTATGATGATGAAACTCCTAGGCATCTACAAAGCTCCACACATATCAAAAACTCTCAAAGTGAACTTTGTGTGCTTGTAACCCTAACCCTTTACACCAGTTAATAGCCATTTTAAAGCAAGAGAAAAATAATATTGTCTTGTTCCATGAGATCCAAATACAAAACCCTATTTCATTGAAGTTGGGAAATTGTGATTAATGTAAATAAAAACAGAATACAATGATTTGCAAATTCTTCTTAACCTATATTCAACTGAATACACTACAAAAACAAGATGTTCAATATTCAAAATCATGAACTTTAAATTTGAGGAATGCTCATCAAACACCTATTTGGAACATCCCACAGGTGAGCAGGCTAATTGGGAACAGGTGAGCAGGCTAATTAGGAACAGGTGGGTGCCATGATTGGGTATAAAAGCAGCTTCCCCAAAAATTCTCAGTCATTCACAAGCAAGGATGGGCCGAGGTTAACCACTTTGTGAACGACTGTATGAGCAAATAGTCAAACAGTTTAAGAACAATGTTTCTCAAAGTACAATTGCAAGGAATTTAGGGATTTCAGCATCTACGGCCCATAATATCATCAAAAGGTTCAGAGAATCTGGAGAAATCACTGCACGTAAGCGGCACGGCCAGAAACCAACATTAAATGCCCATGACCTGCGATCCCTCAGGCGGCACTGTATCAAAAACCAACATCAATGTGTAAAGGATATCACCACATGGGCTCAGGAACACTTCAGAAAACCACTGTCAGTAAATACAGTTTGTCGCTACATCTGAAAGTTCAAGTTAAAACTCTACTATTGCAAAGCCAAAGCCATTTATCAACAACATCCAGAAACGCTGCCAGCTTCTCTGGGCCCGAGCTCATCTAAGATGGACTGATGCAAAGTGGAAAAAGTGTTCTGTGGTCTGACGAGTCCACATTTTAAATTGTTTTTGGGAATAGTGGATGTTGTGAAGGCAACATTAATGCTGAAAGGTACACACAGGTTTTGGAGCAACATATGCTGCCATCCAAGCAACGTCTTTTTCATCGACGCCCCTGCTTATTTCAGCAAGACAATGCCAAGCCACATTCTGCACGTGTTAAAACAGCGTGGCTTCGTAGTAAAAAAGTGCGGGTACTCGACTGGCCTGCCTGCAGTCCAGACCTGTCTCCCATTGAAAATGTGTGGCGCATTATGAAGCGTAAAATATGACAATGGAGACCATGGACTGTTGAACAACTGAAGCTGTACATCAAGCAAGAATGGAAAAGAATTCCACCTTCAAAGCTTCAACAATTAGTCTCCTCAATTGCCAAATGTTTATTGAGTGTTGTTAAAAGGAAAGGTGATGTAACACAGAGGTAAACATGCCCCTGTCCCAACTACTTTGGCACGTGTTGCAGGCATGAATTTCTGAGTTATTTAGTATTTGCAAAAAAAATAAAAATAAAGTTTATAAGTTTGAACATTAAATATCTTGTCTTTGTGGTGTATTCAATTGAATATAGGTAAAAAAAAAAAGATTTGCAAATCATTGTATTCTGTTTTTATTTACGTTTATCACAATTTCCCCAACTTCAATGGAATTGGGTTTTGTAACCCCCCCCCCCCCCAAATATTCTCTGATAGTAAACCATTGCTGTATCACTGGTTGAAGAGCTTTGTTATGTTTTGTTAACTAATATTTTCTTTTTTTATCTATTACCTCAAATAATGAGGTACTTTTGGGTTTCCTAAATATCCAATTAGAGTGTTGATGACAGGGGTCTTATAGGGTATAGCACAACAATTATTCATGCATGCACAAGCTGTAGTTGTATACAGGAGAAGTTTAAGATTTGTCACCTAATAAAAAAATGAGGGATTTTATCTGTGCAGTCAGTCTGGCCATTGACAATGAAGACAAAAAGACTGGACAATAATATCACTATAACTGTTCCAAGGTATAGCTACTCTCTAATGCTAAAGCCAAGGCGCATATAAAGGGTATTTTTGTTTTCTAATGAAAAATGTTACATATAGCACATTTTTTATCTTGTTTTTATCTGTTCTTATTACATCATATTGTTTCTTCAAACGAGTGCACATTGCCAGGGTGCAAAAAAGGCAGTTATATCACCTAAAATGCACTAAGAGGGATCTTAGAATGACTGTTAAAAGAAATCGAACACAAAATCACCAAAGCCATTTAAATAAAAGAACTGTTTTAAGTAATTTAAGATCTCTTCTTTACACCAGAGTAGCCTAACAATGTCCCCATTTTATGCAGTGAATCACAGTGGCAGTGATTTATGAAAGCAGTTTTGGGTTAGCCAACCATTTGTTCTGTTTGATTATATACTGTTAATGCAAATAATCCCTGAAATTAGGATCATATCTGACAAGTATGCAATGTAATGTGTAACTGTAATTTAGATCTTGTCATTCTTTGTACGGTAACCTTTTGTAAAACATTCTTGATGCATGTGCTGCTGCTCCTGGACTAGTAGTCAGATCATTTGATAGCTTAGATGGCAATTTGTGACTATTTTCACTGTGCACTAAAAACTATTAAAAAACAAATTATCTGCTGTTGTGTTGGTTTCCCACATTGAAGCTTTTTCTTTCTCCCACACTGTAAGAAAATGTTCAGGGAAGTTTTTAATTTATTAATAAGAAAGTCTGGGCCTAACATTTCTCTTGAAAAAAGGCAATTTCCACTTCATCTCCCAAGTTCAACATCAGGAGTTTTTTCACGGTAAGGTTCCAGCATGTGTGATTTTATTTTTTAGGAATGGCCCTTTACTGATACTACAAGCGCTTAACAACTACTTATTTTAAGTTTACTGAACTTAGACATAAGTAAGCAACTTATATTTCTTAGCCTGCCTATTTCAGTATTTTTAGGAAGTCAGGTTACAAATTATTTTAAGTTGTACCAGCAATTTTTGCAGTACTTCTACACAACCATCATCTGTCACTCTTTGGTTTGGGTCAGCAACCAAACAGGACAGGGACAGACTTCAACAGATTATCAGGACTGCGGAAAAAAATCACAGAGGCCAACCTGCCCTCCATCCAGGACTTATATCAGTCCAGGGTCAGGAAACGTGCAGGTAACATTACTACAGACGCCTCACACCCTGGACATACACTATTTAAACTCCTTCCCTCTGGTAAGCATTACAGATCACTGTAGACCAAAACAAGGATGGCTTCTTCCCCCGGACCGTTGGTCTGATGAACTCCTAACGTTCACAGAGACACAGAACAACCTCTGTGCAATAACCTGTATACAAACATTCACTGTGATTGTAAATAACAGTTTATCATACAACCCTTATAATGACATTTATTCACAGAAATTCCCACATGTTAACTGCCGACATCATCCTCTCATCTGACATGTACCTCTGCATACCATTATTTAAAATCTAATATTTATTGTCAAAAGACTATTCAATCAAATGTATATTTACCTAATGTACATAACCCACCTGTTATATAATGACATATGTATATATTTTTCTCACTCAACATTCCTCTGCACTCCTCACCATTGCAATACTGCCTGAAATAATCTTGTATACATAAGTGAAAGGTCTAAGCTTGTAAATTTTGTGTAAACCTTTATACTAAATGTAGGTACATAGCAAAGTCTACCAGAGTCAATGTCCTTGGATGTGTAACATTCTTAACCAATAAAGCTAATTCTGATTCTGTATTTTGAAAATATTGAAAATAAATCAACATTGTTAATCATGATAAGCCTAGCTGTGTTTTATGTCTACCTCGAAGAGCGGTCATAGGCTAAGGCCAGAAGAAAACTGTAGGTAAGAGACTTGCTTAAGTACACCTCAGCCGGATAGTTAAACTGGCTCACCAGTTGATGTGGTTGGGTGGCACCATGTATGATGAACTCTTGGTGGGCATAGAACTGATAATATGAAGCTGTATCCCCCTCCAGTGGTCTGATGCACTAATTACAGTGAGTCGCAATGTTGCTGATCATGGTCCTGATTTTTTTTTAACTCAGCAATATTAGTCATATTTACCCACTCTTTTGGAATGAAGGTTGTATGACTTAATAAGAATACTCAATAAAGGGTTTAAGTGAATTATACCTGATTGAATGAATTCTGAAGTGGACGAGTTAGTATATTTGACTTCATAGTCAAAACTGAAAGTCTTTGACTTTATGTTGTGTTTTGATGTTTCAAACCACCTTTACTTTCTCAATAAAATATCAACAGGATGAAAACAGACCTCTCATGTCTGAGTGCTTACAATGAAAAATAAAAAAAAAATAATACAAAATTGGACCAAAAGCTAGATCACCATCTTTCACAGAGCACAATATTTTTTTGCAGGGCCCACATCAGTGAACTCCTTCAAACTGTTTGTCAGTTTAAAGAAACAGGAATCAGTTTTCAGTCTGACCTTTATCATGCGAACAAAAAAGATCTTTGCATCAACATCTAAAAAACTTTCCAGTTTGTTTCTTCTACTGAGATAGATAGACATTTTTGCCTGGCCCAGCAGGAAGTTAAAAAGTTGACATTTTGTCTTGTTTTTCCTGTTGTATCTGTAACCCAGGATGAACATCTGATGAAAGAAAACCTCCTTAAACAAAGCAAACACCTGGACTAGAAAGTGAAATAGAGAAACCAGTCTGCTGCATTCTAAGAAACAATGAAAAACGGTTTCTCTCTGTGAACAGAAAGGACAGGTATCAACACTTGGACTGATCACAGAAACAAAAGACTGAACAGTGACAATACCATGTAGAAGACTCCACTGTAAATCCCCAGCTCTTCTAGTAAATGGTGGTTTGTACAGTGCTCTCCACTCAGGCCTCTGAGCCCTGCCAGGTTTAAATGAGCTCTCCATGGACTATCGACTCGATCTTTAATTTTGTTCTGGTTTAACACTTTAACACATAAATAACACATTGTTTTACCTGCTATAGCACTCAGTTTATAATCAACACCTGGATGCAGTTTGAGCAGACAACCAACCTCACATTTAAACACTGGAGCAATGATCACCTGGGGTAGAGAGTCCGAGCCATCAGGCTGTATCAGTCCATGATTATAAGCAGCAGTCAGGGAGCGCTCCCTGAGACTGAGCTACTGTTTCCAGCCCCGCAGCAGAAGGCTTGCCAGTCTGACCGAACTGATCCCCAGGTAAGAGGCCAGAGCAGCAGCATTGTCCAGATCAGGGCCACACACCTCCATCAGCTGGCCTAGTGTGAAGATGTGAGCCTCCCAGAGTCTCTGAAGCAGGGATCGCCCTGCCGAACACTGCAGATGTGTCCCGTACACCACTGGCTCTTTGAGAGGCCAGAACAAAGAGCCATAGTCCTTCAGCCTCTCCTTCCTGGAAAGTCCCCATGCTTTAAACAGTCCCTTGTAAAAGGTGGGGAAATAGTCTCATTTGAATCCACTCAGGTCCATGAGAAACCAGGACTTTGCCAGACCCAGCCCTCCACAGAGTTTCAATAATGCAAGAGCAACAGGCCTCCAGACCAGGTCCACCGGTCCAGTTAGGAGTATCTGAACAAACTGGAGCCTGAAGGTAGCTCCTCTGCTCATCAAGTGGACAAGTTCTTGCCCTCCCTCCTCCTTGGGCAGAAAGAGGACGCTCTGTGGGACCCAATGCAGACGGTCCCAGAAAAAGTCCACCAAACATGCTTGCACTCAGGACAGCAAGTTCTGCTGGGGGTCCACACACGCTAGCCGCTGCCACAACATAGAAGACACCATATAATTAATAATCAGGACTCAAACTCTAAAAGACAGCTTTGGTAGTATCCATTTCCACTTTTTAAGTCGACCCTCGACTTTTTCCAGGACATTGTCCCATTTTTAAAATAAGAAAGTCTCATCTCCCAAGTACACTCCCAGATACTTTAACCCTTCTCTTCTCCACACCAGGGGCCTGTTCTACGAAGCAGGTTCAACTTAGCGAGGTAGCCTTGGAGCTACCGCGCTCAATTTAGCGCGGTAGCCAGCGGTCTCGCTAAGCGGTTTTACGACGCTGGTTATCAACCTCGTAAGTGGATCCAGCTCTGCTATGAGCGCGTGCACACATATAAGGCGGAGCCCGTCGCATCTGACCAATCGCGAACATGGATCAGTCTGGAGCGTCAGAGCAGGCTGGAGAGTGAAGGACCGCGGACTTTACAAACGAGGAACAGGAGACGATCATGAGATCATGAATTGAAAGCTATCATAAACCTCAAAAGCAACACCGTCGCCGCTGCAAAAGCACGGAGGGAACGCTGGCAGAAAAGTAATCTTTGATGCCATTATCACCCTGAAATAGCACTGTTCAACATGCGCTTTTAACTAAGGTGACAGTCCCCGAATTGGATGATCTGTCCCCGGCTAAAGCTGTCCCCGAAAATGTCCCTGATTTAAGCGTTTCATAAATGAGAACAAAAATGTTGCATGTGGGCTAGAACAACGGTTGTTACAGTGGGTAGGAAGCACAAGTAAGCAGTCCTGAACAACAGTATTTACCGGGTAATTATAAGGGGCGTGCGCTGCTACTAAATAGTACCGAGATGTTGTCTGTGATCACACAGCCCATGCCCATTCATTCCCAAGATGAATCATTCATTTGTTCATTCCTATCGTGTTTACATGTTTTGTGTGATCTGTCGGCCATATGAGCCTTCCATAAAGGTGGTCATCCGGAGAAAACTCTCCCTGAAAACTCTCGCGAGCCGGAGTGCTCCTCCTCGGACAATGCGAGCACCGAGGTCTACAGGATCCCCCGAGAACGGACAAGCCGTTTTTTCGAGAGAGCTCATTGGTCATAGGGCGGGGTTTTTATACTCGGTGAGTTCAATCTGGAATTTAACCTGCCCCGGAGCAGGTTAGCCGTTCAGCGTATATTGCTATGGAGACTCGCCTCGCTAAGAAGTGAACCCGCGTCGTAGAACAGGAAACCCCGAACTTACCCTCGAAGTTACCTCGCTAAGCAGTAATCCTGCTTCGTAGAACAGGCCCCAGGCCTCCAGGCAAAACCAGCCTGGTAATCAGTCCTTTACCCACGGCTAAGGCTTCACTTTTCCTCCAATTCACTTTGGCAGAGGACAATTTGCCAAAGTGACACACACTTTTATTTAAAACATTAACATCATGTTGGTTTTGAACAATACTAATAAGATCATCAGCATAAGCTGACACTTCAACACAATTCACACATCCAGGAAAAGAGAAACCAGACAACTGTAATCTTAGTTTGTGCAGGAAAGGCTCTGTGGCCAGAGAGTATAGCATCCCTGACAGGGAACAACCCTGCCTAACACCCCTCTGAACCTTAAAAGTTAAAAAACTTACACCACCATTCACCTTCAGTACACTCTCAATGTCTTTTTACAAGACCTGGATCTGGCCCATGAGATGTTACGGCTGTGTGTTTGTTTTGTGTGTGTTTTTCCCCTTTTGTCTCTCCATAGCTGCCCAGGTGAAATCACTGAGTGCTAATCAGACTCACCTGGTGCTGGGCCTTTTAAAGACTGAGAGTTGCCTGCAGTCTGGAGAGGCAATTTGGTGGGGAACTGCTGCCCTGCTGCCTCTCATTTGTGTTGTGGGTGCTTTGTGTCTAGTTTGCAATTTTGTCACAATAAATCACGTGTTAAACTTTTGAAGGTGTTTTGTTAATTTGATGGGTCAAAAGTTGAGGATTGTTGTTAGCCCCATAGGGCCGCCTAAGGGTGGGGCGTAACAGAGACCAGAGCTGAACCCAAAAGCCTTTTCTTGGTCCAGAGAAATCAGACCAAGCTCACTGACTCGGAGCATAGACATTTATAAACACAACTTTGACTTTTTCAAATTCGGCTAAAATCTTTAACAATCGACCAGGAACAACTTCCTCTACAGAAAAGGAAGAAGGTAAAAAATCTACAGAGAAGACGATTCCCACTCCTCCACTGGTGTTACTGCTATGACTCAGAATAACCTCCCCACCCCATTCTCTCTTCCGGTCAGACTCAATATCAGTGGAACTGTGTGTCTCCTGCAGGAAGGTGACATTTATGTTTTTACTCTTAATCTTTTTGGTGTCTTCTCTGGCACCGTTAATGTTTAAGGAGCCCAGCTGTATCTCACACATAATGATTATAAAGCTAAATCCTGACCAGCACAGAGAAAAGAAGAGGGACCAGGGAAAGCTATTAGTCATCACTAGCTTTTAGTTCTCAAACTTCAACCAAAAATTTTCTCAGCCAGAAGATTTCCAGATCAGTAAAAGAAGGCTGTCCAATGTTTCTGGTATTTTTCATATAAAAGTGGACCGAATCATAAAAGAGTTTCAAATCAGGAAAATGATCTTCCACTTTAACACCTTTACTGCCTTTGGTTTGAGTCAGGAAGGTTCTAACTCTCTGGAAAGAGTAGCCACTCTGTATTTCACCCTGCATACTCCCAACATCATCGTCATCATCAGTGTACTCTGCGTGTTTTCCTCTAACTGAGATTAAGAAACCTGCGGATATGTTTCAGACACTTTAGTAGCTTTAGCACTGTTCTCTTTAGTTTCTGCATTTTTTCTTTTAACAGAAAATTTCGACAGCTCACCGTCCATTACAGATTCTTCATCTCGAACAGACTCAGCCACTCTAGTTGCAGTGTAATCATTATTCTCTGTCCCCCCTTCACCCTTGTCTGTGCTCATCTGTGTGTTATCTGCGCATCAGCAGTATGTGAGCTGGTATTCTGTGTGTCTTGCGTATCCTGTATGTGTCTTGCGCTATGCCTTGCATGTTTTCTGCATCTTTCTCTGTATCCTGAATGTTTTCTGTATCCTTCTGTGCTTCCTTTATGTTTATTGTACCCTTTCGTGTTGTCTGTGTGGCCCAGTGAGTATCAGTCAGGCGGCTCTGCCACTGACGCAGCACTCTGACGATGATTCATTTTCTCCGGACATGAGCAGACCAAGTGTCCCTCTGCCCCACAGCCAAAACATTTCAAAGCATCAGATGTGACATGAACAGTATCGTCAAAGTCATTGATACGGAACACAAAAGCTAAATTCAGTGGCTCATTTCTTTCAGAATCATGAAGACTTGTCTTCTGAAAGACATCACGTGCTTCAGGTGTGGTGACCATAGACTGTATATAAGATGGACAACCGTGGTTCCGCCTACCGCCTGTATACGGATTTGAAGCCAAATAGCTCTCGGTAATACCGGGTTTTTCTCCACTTCCTTGAAACCAGAGCTGTGCAGTAGCGTTGTGCGCATTCGGCCGCGCAGTCGCCGAGAGTCCCTGTGATGACGCTCGGCTCAAACAGCGTATCCCCCCGGGAGAGCTACGCAATCCCTGAACGCCAATAGGCTGTACCAGGTGTCAATCATAGAAAACATGAACCCCCTAATAACTTTTAAAAACTGAGCTGTACAGAAAAAAGAGGACTTGAGCACAAATCAGTCTTACAATAACTAAGTCCCATAAGCTTTGCTGGTGGAGGCGGGATTTATGACCTATACTGCAGCCCATCAACAGAGGGTGCTGTTCTCGCAGTGGTTTCACCCAGCGAGGAGGCAGACTCTGTCCATCTTATATACAGTCTATGGTGGTGACTTACATCCGAGGGGGATCATTTTAACCGGGGACACCAGCTGTCCATGCCGGCTATCATTTCATTTGAAACTTTTTTAGCAGGGCTAACCAAAGAGAGAAACGGTGTCAGTGATTCCTGGATCACGACTCCATTATCAGCTGGTGAGCTTTCTCAGTGCTGTCAACAAAAATAACAACAGTGCTATTCATACGTGAGGCAGACTTAACACTGCTGTAACCGAGCCTTCTGGGTTCTCTGGACCTGATATGCTGAATAATGAAGTAATAAATGGCACATAGGCGAGGAGCTCTTTTCTCTGCATCCACCTTTATTAAAGGCACATGTGAACTCAGAACGCAGGTTTTACGATAACCACAACACCTTTTACTGCAGCTATGGCAACTCATTAGAGACACCTAACACCAAAGGCAAATAACATACAGAACACATACACTCACCGGCCACTTTATTAGGTACACCTGTCCAACTGCTCGTTAACACTTAATTTCTAATCAGCCAATCACATGGCGGCAACTTAGTGCATTTAGGCATGTAGACATGGTCAAGACAATCTCCTGCAGTTCAAACCGAGCATCAGTATGGGGAAGAAAGGTGATTTGAGTGACTTTGAACGTGGCATGGTTGTTGGTGCCAGAAGGGCTGGTCTGAGTATTTCAGAAACTGCTGATCTACTGGGATTTTCACGCACAACCATCTCTAGGGTTTACAGAGAATGGTCCGAAAAAGAAAAAATATCCAGTGAGCGGCAGTTCTGTGGGCGGAAATGCCTTGTTGATGCCAGAGGTCAGAGGAGAATGGCCAGACTGGTTCGAGCCGATAGAAAGGCAACAGTGACTCAAATAACCACCCGTTACAACCAAGGTAGGCAGAAGAGCATCTCTGAACGCACAGTACGTCGAACTTTGAGGCAGATGGGCTACAGCAGCAGAAGACCACGCCGGGTGCCACTCCTTTCAGCTAAGAACAGGAAACTGAGGCTACAATTTGCACAAGCTCATCGAAATTGGACAATAGAAGATTGGAAAAACGTTGCCTGGTCTGATGAGTCTCAATTTCTGCTGCGACATTCGGATGGTAGGGTCAGAATTTGGCGTCAACAACATGAAAGCATGGATCCATCCTGCCTTGTATCAACGGTTCAGGCTGGTGGTGGTGGTGTCATGGTGTGGGGAATATTTTCTTGGCACTCTTTGGGCCCCTTGGTACCAATTGAGCATCGTTGCAACGCCACAGCCTACCTGAGTATTGTTGCTGACCATGTCCATCCCTTTATGACCACAATGTACCCAACTTCTGATGGCTACTTTCAGCAGGATAATGCGCCATGTCATAAAGCTGGAATCATCTCAGACTGGTTTCTTGAACATGACAATGAGTTCACTGTACTCAAATGGCCTCCACAGTCACCAGATCTCAATCCAATAGAGCATCTTTGGGATGTGGTGGAACGGGAGATTCGCATCATGGATGTGCAGCCGACAAATCTGCGGCAACTGTGTGATGCCATCATGTCAATATGGACCAAGCTCTCTGAGGAATGCTTCCAGCACCTTGTTGAATCTATGCCACGAAGAATTGAGGCAGTTCTGAAGGCAAAAGGGGGTCCAACCCGTTACTAGCATGGTGTACCTAATAAAGTGGCCGGTGAGTGTAGATCTAAATGTATGTGCTAACTCAGATTATTAGTTGTTGATTATTTATTACACTGAAATGTGCCTGCCACTGTGGAAACCTGCCGGTGACGTATGTGTAATATGCCGCCGGTCTACCAAAATACCACTAGACCAGCTGCGCTCTGCCTGCGCTGAAAGCTGACCAGGTTTGAATTGGGGAGCTTTCAGTGCACTTTACACGCAGGCGGCGAGCACAAAAATGTCACTGCACCAGCTGATTCTGTCGACACCTCCCCCTGCCACGCCACCACACCCAGCTTGGTGGACCTCGGTGCACCTCAGTCTATGAAAATACCAAACTGGCTGTATGCCGGGCTCCGGCAATGAAAAATTTTAACTGCGCGGGGTCATGAAAATAGAGCCCATCGAGTTATTGTCCATTAGTTGTATCTCTCTGCCACACACCCTGGGTGAAGAAGCCTGTCACTGAAGGAGCTACTTAGTGTTGTCACAGTGCTCTGCAGAAGGTAGGAAACATTGTCCATGAGAGATGAGAGTTAAGTTGTCATCCTCCTGTCCCTCACCACCTCTGCAGGATCCAGAACAGAACTAGCCTTCCTTACCAGCCACATGTCAGAGAAGTTGTTGGCATTTCTGGATCATATTTATACACATCACCTCTTTGCATGGTAGTTTACTTGCATTTATGGTTGCAGCAAGAACCTGTATTACACAGGGGGTTTTTGGACATGATTTTAAGCCCATGCAGTGATTTTCACCGTTAGAGAGTCATAATTTTATTATACAATGATCTCTGATAGCAGTGATCCCTCCAGCCTGAACATTACTGCCATCTAGTATTGGTTTTCAGCCATATCCCAGAATGAAACTACAACACTTTGACATTCTTTTAAAAAAAAAAAATCTAAATTAGTTTGAATAAACAAATATTTTCAAAAGCAAATATTTCAGTATTTAGCTCAAAAAATAATTTGACTAAGTAACTTTCATGTGTGTTAGAGTAACAGTTGAACATGAGTATCTGTACTTTGACATAAGTAATAATGCTGTGTACTTTGTCCATCACTTAATATTGTAACATGAGAGACCTATTATTTCTAATACAATACCCTTTTTTGGTGATTTTAATAACTTCTTAAGGTCCTTTCACACCGGGACCTTTTTTGTCGTGCGATTATTTCGGACGTCAATATTTTTTTCAAACCCATATCCTGTCAATATAAGCGTTCACATCAGTGACGTTTTCCCTTCCTGCGATATTGCGGCATTTATTTTTTCGTTTCATGGTTGATTTTTCTGAAGTTTTGCATACTGTGTGTCCACTTCTGACCAATCAGATTGCGTGTTATTGCGACATCAGATTCTCCGGTATATCCAACATGGCTGACCGGCTGATTGTTTACGTGTCGGAGAACAGAGTGATTTTTGATAAAAAACACAAATATTATGAAGATAATGATCTGAAGGACAACTTGTGGAGAGTCAGCGTCAGATTCTCATATGACGATGGTTTGTGTGCTTTAACAGTTTGCTAAATGTCTTTGTTTTAACTTTCATCTGTGCTAAGTAACATTAGCTTGCAAGCTAGCCTGTTCAGATACAACATACCATATGTATTTTCACTGTCTCAAACTCAATCACGTTGCTGTCACAGCACCATTAGGTCTCGGTTGTTACCTTACGTTTATGGATTCTAATTTAATGTGCTTATCCGGTACTGGCCCCGACTCAGTACATGCTATCATGACAGAGAGCCATCTTAACACTAGAGGCATCAAAATTCTCCTCTGAATATTTCGTAATTTCGCGTTCTATATTGGCATCGGCTCCAGTGTGTAAGGACCTTTACACAACAAAGCAATCCTGACCTGAATTTAAAAAAAAATCAGAACAAAACAAAACAAAACAAAAAAAAAAAACCCCAGCTGTCTCACTCAGGGTAATAAAACTCTCTGGCAGGTGCTTTTGATTCCATCATATTGGCTGTTTATGGCTTTGAATCTCACAATCAACAATCAACCTTTTCCACTGTTGCATGCCTTTAAATTAAGCTGTATTTTTACAGTTTAATTTCACAGCTTATTAAAAAAATATTTTTTACATTTTACTGATGGTATAAAGTGTTCTTACTATGGTAAGGTAATAGCATACACAAATACACATATGATACTTTACGGTGAGCAGCCCTTGTGTTTTAAAAAATTTCCAGTATCTCTCAAAATACTTCTGTTTTGGAAGTCCTGAATGGCAATGACTCTAGCCGAGGAGAGAAAGAAAGCTGCTGATAAAGATAACGAGCAAAGGCAGATGGGCTCTCTTTTTCACAACAGACAAACGAGCTCAAAAACATAACATGGGGGACACCTGTGTTGCCTACCACCTGAGGCTACTTTGATTCCTTTAATCTGTGCTCTGCTCTTGCCTGCCTTTGAAGTGAGAATCCCTGTCACCTTCACCTTTTGCTCTCGCTGATTCACTTGCTCTCTTCACACAAAAACAAACCACAAATAACCACCACCTGCTATCTTTGTCATAGCTCATAGAGTGGCCTGGTGCTCATTCATACTCATTCTGTTCCATTCAACTGTGCTGCAGGCAAGCTGGGCCTAAATTTACCCCAGCATTTATTTTAGGAACTAGCAACATACATCACTGTCTGTTAGATGTAATATATTAATGTCTGCAAGAATAGAAACTGATTTTAACTTTGCTCTGCCACAGAGGTCTTTTTTATGGCAGGGAGCAGGAAAGAGCAGGAAGAAGTTTGGGTACAGAATACAGCAAAAAGGATGAGGATGAAATCCATCCCACTTACATTATCTACATCCTTTGTCCCTTATGGTTCTCAGGGTGGACAAAGCAACTCCCAGCTGTCACTGCATGGGTGACATTTGAATATACCTTTGACAGTAAGCCAGCTAATCTGGCTAGACAAACTACCACTCACCCACACATGTGGGCAAATTAGAGTCACCAATTAAGGAATGCCAATACACCATGGTAGAAAGGATACTCAAAAAGAACCAGTTCAGAGATTGGTTTGAACACAAAGAATCCACAAATAGAGGCCCTTGCAAGACAGGGGATTTGAACCAACAACCCTCTCTCAACAATCAACAAACCCTCTCTCCTCACTGCAGGACAGAGAGATTCAGAAGATCTTTTGTACCAACAGCCATCAGGCTTTATAACTCTTATGTAAATAATAGATAACTTTTATAGACATATTACATGAGACAACAGACAATTGAATTTCCCTTCGGGGATCAATAAAGTTCTTCTTCTTCTTCTTCTTCTTCTTCTTTGCTGAAAGGGACATTGTCAAGCTCCTTTTCTTTCCAAGAAGATACAATTCTTTTGATTTCCATGTAGAATGCATTCCTTCGTGGATTTTTTTTTCCAACTCCATAAACATAACAGATATATTATTTAGAAGTCTAAAAAAATGACATGAAACTAGGAGATTTTGGTTTTCTTCTATCTCTTTTATCTCGTCATCCCTCAACCTTCTCCTTTTGCCTCTCAGTTACAACTTCATTACTTAATTTTCCTCAATTTGCATCTGTTTGTCTCATGTCAGCTCTCGTTGTATTTGTGAAGGAAGGGTCTGTCCTGGGAATCAGCAGCCAGCAACCAAGCCTGTCCCTGTCGCTATGGAAACTGGGTGAGCTTCATAATAGTCATAGAAAGGAAGTGTGTGTGTGTGTGTGTGTGTGTGTGTGTGTGTGTTCTTCTCAATACAGGTTTGTGTGTATGTGCTTGTGTCTGTCTTTGTGTATGAGGGGGGCGGTCAGTGGTGTATGCGCAGGTTGGGGATGTTTTGGAAAAACAGCAAACACCTCTGAAACTGAAATACTATCTCACATTTTGCTCCTTGAAAAGAGCTGGATCTTGAGAAGCCACTCCTTTCAAAGAACCGTTCAAAAGACTGGCTCAATGTTATACTTCTTCATTTTTTAGAAGTCAACCAGGGGAACACATGGGTGGGAACTATTAAAAAATATTGATCATAATTTCATCTGGCTTGTGTTTTCATTGTAAACATTCAATAAGAAGGTGTCATATCCCTGTTCTTGGACAGTGAGATCATATTTTGAATTTTTCCCTCAGCTAAAAAACTTTGTGGCACAATAAAAACAATGCAGGCTACAGACAACTGATAAAAATGAAGACACAACAAAAATGTGAATGCAAAATTGTATTACCCTACCTTGTGTTTGGGGCACACAAGTGACACATGAAGGCAGTGTGGGCAATTTGCATATGAGAATGGCTCGCCACCAGTTCTCATTGTTTACTTAAGAGCTGTTCAAATGACTGACTCGTTCGCGAATGTTACATCTTTAATTTTCCACTGACCTTGCTTGCAGTAATACATAGCTTGGTTTGTGTTACAGAACTCTGGCTGGCTTCTTCAAACAGGGGCCGTGTTGACTATTGTTTCATCTATCATTGCCCGTCTTTCTTGCTAATCACCTAAGAGTGTTACTTGTGATTGGTTGAAACCCCTTGGCAACGTTTTTTTTACTCTGCACAATAAGAGCAATGCCAGAGACAAACAAAAGAGTATGCCATATCAAAACAATTTGCGGAGAATAGTTTGGACACATTTTTCTTTTAGCTTGTTGACATCAAGGCAAAGATGTCAGTTTCCTTTAGCATCACTGGTAAACACTGCAGTATAATCATCAGTTTCTGTCAGCATGTTAAAATGTCATTAATTTTTAAGGAGTGTCAACTACAAAGCTCTGCCAAGAAGGAGAATTAAAACAGGACAAAGTCATTACTTCTATTCTTACAGAAAACCTGCTTACGTATGTCTGATGCAGCAGTAAACAGTTATGTTAAATTTTGTGTGAATAATAACAAATGATCAGTCTACAAATGTTCCCACAGAAGTTCTGCTCATCTTTACCTTCCGTGTACAATTTCGGTAAAATGATTATTAGTATGCCAACGTCTTAACTTAAATGTTAAATGCAATACTTTTGACATCTGTTTAAGCTTAAAAGAGAGTTAATTTTGTAGCTGTGGTAGAGCTACCAACAATGATTAAGAGGGACTATCTTTATCTGAACATTGGCCTGTATCATTTTTTAATCAATAAAATGGTCTTTAAATCAATTTTTGGTGTATTACTTCAGTCAATAGGCAGATATTGAGCAGGATAATGCATGGCAAACAGGTTGTGATGGACTTTAGAATCCAGGGTAAAATCTGACCCTGATGCAAAGTGGGAAGATCTAATCAAACCCTGAAGGAATTCGCACATGCTATGAGCAAATGCATGACCCCTAAAAAACAAACAAACAAAAAACTTAACCAGTTGTGGCAACTTTACAAACAGAGCAACTGTTTTACAGACTGGGTTTTTCCTATAGACTATATATAGGTCATAAATCCCGCCTCCTCCAGCAAATTTAATGGTACTGTGGACAAACTTAAAAAATTAATTACACAGAACATTATTTTTCCTCCTCCCCAGTCATGATGTTGACATTTAGTTATTGTAAGAGTGGTTTGTGCCCAAGTCCTCTTTTTTCTGTGCAGCTCCATTTTAAAAGTTATTAGGGGGTTCATGTTTTCTATGATTGACACTTGATACAGCCTATGGGTGTACAGACTGCATAAATCATCTGGGGGTACACTGTTTGAGAAGAGCATCATCACAGAGACTCTCCTGCCGAATACTACTGTGGAAATTCTGGTTTCAGGAATGGAGAAAATCCTAGAAATACCAACAGTAATTTGGCTTTAAATTCACACAATGATGGGAGGTTGAGTCATGTTGTCAGGATGTATTTCAGGATAACTGTGTCCAGTTTGACACACATCCAAAAGTACTGTAACCACTTGCTTAAAAAAGGAGTCCACCAATTTTCACGAGGCAACTGATCCTGAATCCTTGACAATAAAATGCAGCATGAATTGTGTTTTAGGTTGACATGCACACACATGCAGACCAGGGGTGGGCCGTCAGGGCCAGCAAGGCCTTCTCTGCTGGCCTAAACATACTCAGAAAAGTACAATTATTTATGTATGTATTTTTTCATAAATATGTAAATACATATATTCTCTATTGTCTGTTCTCTTTATGTCAAATTATATCCACTCAGTTGAGCTGCTTCCAGTGATGTATATTATGATAGAAGTTTTTATCCAATCATATTTCAGCTAGCTTGTGTTGTCAGCTGCTATGAAATCTGTGTGCGTAGACACCTGAGCCTGGTTTTTCAAAAGTAATCCGCTCAGATTTTGGATAACGGATTGGATTTAATCTTGAAAATGGGTTATGTAACTGATAAGTTCACTATCTTGGTGTTGAGATCAAACCTTTAGTTTGGGTTTTTCAGAACTTTGTAGTAGGATTGGAGTCACTTTAATCCAAAAAATCTGGATTAAATTGATCCCATCAGAAGGGTGGATTCAGTGTGGATTTCAGGCCCAAAATGTAATGAAATTTTAAAATTGTATCAAATAATACTATATTTGGATCATGCAGTATAGCCTACAAGATGTCCTATTTATTCATAAGGTTTTAATTTGATTTGTTAATTCATCAGGCTACAGAGATTAGGTAGGCTATAACACATTCAGCCTTTCAGTATAGGCTTCCGGCAAAGTAGAAAGAGTTTGGCCTCATAAAATTATCCTCCAAACAGCTGTCAATATTGACCACAAATAATATATTTAATTCTGTCACTAATTAATGTGTATTCATTGCAATCAAAAATATAAATTTTTTGTCTTTAGATTATTTTTTAGTGATACACGCAATGACAAAACAGAATATCAAAGCAATGGCAATGGCATCACTAGTTTTTGAAATCCAGAACAAATCCAAATCAGAAATAGTGTCTAACTATTGCGTCCCTTGTTGCACGTCCTGTTTGCTCATTCTGGCAGAATGCAGGAGGTTGGTCAGGGTCTCTAAGGGGCTCAGGTGCATCATTGTCAGCAGGCACGTCTCTGGCATGTCTCCGGCGAAGCACGAAAATAAAGCCCTATATGATTGCTCTTTATCAACTTGCTCATCCTTTGTAGACACTTGGGGCTCTATTTTCGTGCCTTGCCGGCGACGCGGCGCATGCGCGGCGTAAGTCAGATTCGCTCAGAGCCGCGCCGACAAGGCGTTCCCAAGCACAATTTGGTATTTTGATGAGCGGTGCAGCCCGGCGTAAGTATCCCCCCTCCCTAACTCAGCTCCTCCCAGCGGCGTAAGTCGTAGCGAGGGAGGAGAGAGGGCGGGGAGTGGGTTTAACACAGCCGAGACCTGTTTTCACCAATCACATCAGCTCCTCTCCTTGCCTTTAAATCCGCCACCAGCGAGTCGTATTACAATTTTCATGAAGAGATGTCTGGAGACAGTTATGCCACACGATGGCGACAAAGGGCAGCTCCTCAACAAGTGTCACTGTAAGCGCTGCATTGGGCGTCCTCCACACTCTCTCATATGAGCATAGATGGATTTGGTGTGTGTAATGTTGGAACCACTGGTAAGACAAACACCCTTTTCCACAAAGAAAGACACTCACATAAAGTTGCTCATATCCAAACCTCACGTGACAAAGGTGGGTTGAGCGCACAGATCACTACATAAATTCCAATAATGGCATTAAAATCGGAACCATCTGTGCGTACATGACGCATCGCGCTCCGTGGCCTGACTCTTTCTTTCATAGATGTTGGCATATAAAATAAATTTGGCTCACAAAACTGAATATTATATCTGTATGTAGGCGTAAAGTAAATAACTCATCTGAGCGCTGAAACAAATCATCTGTTCAGCCGCAGCAGCAGCAAGATGGACAGTGGACACGGAGACGTGTCCAGGTCGAGCTGTGCGAAAAATAAGAGGAAGAGGAAGAAAGAAAAGGAGGGAGACGAATTAAATATCTTGTTAACTTCATAATGTGTGTCTATTTACTAGATATTTAATTTAATTTAATGCGGTTTCAGCTGTGTTGATTCGGTCAGGTTGTGTGTCCAAACGCGTGCCAAACGCGCTCATCAGATCAGATATAGATCAGAATATATCTATATACATCTAAATGTATGTGCTGACTCAGGTAAATAGTTGTTGATGATTATTTATTGCACTGAAATGTTCCTGACACTGTGGAAACCTGTCGGTGAAGCATCAGTGACATATGCTGATACGCCACCGGTCTACCAAAATACTACTAGACCAGCTGCGTTCCGCCTGCGCTGAAAGCTGACCAGGTTAGAATCGGCAAGCTTTCAGCGCACTTTACACGCCGGTGGCGAGCGCGAAAATGTCTCTGCGCCCACCTCCCCCTGCCATGCCACCACGCCCAGCTTGGCGGATCTCGGCTCGCCTCCGTGCGCCTCAGTCCACGAAAATACCAAACTGGCTGTACGCCGGGCTGCGCCAGACAAAAATACAACTGCGCGGGGCTCGCCGCCCTCCGCCGCCTCACGGGCGTACACGAAAATAGAGCCCTTGCTGGTATTAAAAAAACCAGTATGTTTGAGGTGGCTGGACACAGGACTGTTGACAAGTGCTGCTGTAGCATCCTAAAATGTTTTACATATCTTTAAGTTTAATTCAAAAGTGGCTTTAAGGATTGCATTGGCTACTTGGTATTTCAATAAACAACAAAGAAATGCAATTTGTTAACGTTTATTAACCACTGACCTTGCTAATCAAATTAGCACCAGCATTAGCTGACTATTTTGCACTTTCATTAAAAAAAAACCCAGCATAACACTGAATTTAAGCTAAACTCTGGACAGTTTGCAGTAGTCAAAGGGTCGTCATCGAGGGAACGTCAACAACTTTTTCTTGTCCTTCTTGAAATGTGTGGCAAGAGAAATGCAGGAGAGCACTTTGCTTAAACACTGTTTGACACAGTTTTGCAGGTGCATTGAGGTTTGAAGAAAAGACCATTTTGCCTCTTTTTCTTCATTTACCCCTCTGTTGTCTTGATCACAAGGACGTGTCAGGCCATATAATTCTCGCTCTTTTGATCATCCTCCTGCTCCTCTCCTTTCTGGTTGAAGTCACTGAACTGGAATTATTTTCTGATTTGAGGTAATCGTCATCCTCCCCACTTTTCCCTCACAAGATCTCTCCCCACCTGCTCTCTTTTCTGTCTCTTTTTGATGAAGCGGTTCAGTGCCCAAAATGGTACATCCATTGGTCTGCTTGAAGACAAGAGCCATTAACACCAAAGAACTCCATTTACGGGGACTGGAGAGTTATTAGTCCAGAAAAATGGCAAATTTTCACTGTATAATTAATTACTAATCATGAATGCCTTGGGTAAATATCAATCATAGAAGCCAGAGCTAACATTAGTTAATATGACTGTTGGTGTGTATGGCTAGTTGTAGTGATATTGTTTCTCATATTTAATAATGATGAACACTCAAGGTCACCTTACAAGAGAAGGTTAAAACAATAAGAATAAGATCAAGAATAAGAACAACTTTATTAATCCCCGAAGGGAAATTCAATTGTCTGTTGTCTCACAAAATGTGTAAATAGTAGATAACTGTTAGAGACATAAGAGTTATACAGTCTAATGGCTGTTGGGACAAAAGATCTGAATCTTTCTGTCCTGCAGCGAAAAGAGATGAGCTGTCCACAGAGCCAGCCTTTTCACCAGTTTGTTAAGACGTCTTGCATCTTTGTGTTTGATGCTTCCTCCCCAGCAGACTGCAGCGTAGAACAGAACACTGTGGACACCACAGACTGATAAAACATCTGCAGCATCTTACTACAGATGTCTATTGATCAGAGTCTTCTCAGGCAAAAGAGGCGGCTCTGCCCCTTTGTGTAAATGAAGTCTATATTCTTAGACCAATCCAACTTATTAACCAGATGTACACCTAGATATTTATATGATGTCACCACTTCGATGTCCACTCCACAGGTGTTCACTGGCTGAAGAGGGGGTTTGGATCTACGGAAGTCTATGACCATCTCCTTTGTTTTTGAGGTGTTGAGGAGGAGGCAGTTTTTGTGACTCCAGTCACTGAAGGCTCTTATTAGATCTCTGTATTCAGCTTCTTGTCCTATTTTGCAGTTTCATAAAAAAAAACAGCATGGCACTGAATTTAAGCTAAACTCTGGACAGTTTGCAGTAGTCAAAGGGTCGTCATCGAGGGAACGTCAACCACTTTTTCTTGTCCTTCTTGAAATGTGTGGCAAGAGAAATGCAGGAGAGCACTTTGCTGAAACGCTGTTTGACACAGTTTTGCAGGTGCATTGAGGTTTGAAGAAAAGACCATTTTGCCTCTTTTTCTTCATCTACCCCTCTGTTGTCTTGATCACAAGGACGTGTCAGGCCATATAATTCTCGCTCTTTTGATCATCCTCCTGCTCCTCTTCTTTCTTTTCTCCTTTCTTGTTGAGGAGGAGGCAGTTTTTGTGACTCCAGTCACTGAAGGCTCTTATCAGATCTCTGTATTCAGCTTCTTGTCCATTTCTGATACATGCCACAATAGCGGTGTCATCTGAGTATTTCTGGATGTGGCAGGACTCAGTGCTGAATTTGAAGTCTGACGTGTACAGTGTGAACAGGAATGGCTCCAGCACTGTCCCTTGTGGAGCCCCTGTACTGCTCATTAATGTCCCAGAAACACAGTTCCCCAGCCTGACAAACTGTGGCCTTCCTGTCAGGTAATCTGTGATCCAGGAAACACAGGAAGGATCCACTGTGAGCTTGTCTTTGAGTATGGTGGGTTGGATTGTATTGAATGCTTTTGAAAAGTCAAAGAACATGATCCTCACATAAACCCCAGGTTCCTCCAGATGAGACAGGGCATGGCGAAGCATGTAGAGGACAGCATCATCCACTCCAATGTGTTCTTTGTATGCAAACTGCAGGGAGTCCAGTTTGTCTTTGACCTCAGACATCAGAAGGCGTAGAATCAGCCGCTCCAGGGTTTTCATGATGTGTGAACTGAGGGCCACTGGTCTGTAGTCATTGAGTTCAGCAGGACATTTTGTTGTTGATACTGGCACAATGCAGGATGTTTTTCACAGAGCAGGTACCCGCCCCAGCTGTAGACTCAGGTTGAAGATCTTGTGGAGAGGTTGACACAGTTCTGCAGCACAGTCTCTAAGCAGCCTTGGACACACACCATCTGGACCAGCTGCCTTCCCAGGACAAAGTCCTCCAAGCTCCATCCTCACCCCTGTTTCAGTGACAGACAAGGACTGGTGTTCTAGGAGGGAGGCAGTTGAAGTGGTTGAGACATTTGTACAAGATGGAGGAGGAAGGGGAGAAGTTGTAGTGGAGATTTGTTGCGGAGAGGAAGGTGGAGTAGCAGTGGGAGTGGGTATGACAGCAGTGTCAAATCTGTTGAAGAACAGGTTGAGTTCATCAGCTCTTTTCACATCACCCACCACTGGCTGTCTTTTATTTTTATTGCTGTGTCCAGAGATGGTACTGATTCCTCTCCACACTTCACAGATGTTGCTGTGTTGTAGATTCTTCCAATTGAAAGTGTTTTACAATATTGGAGACAGTTCTGTTCGTAGACATTTATACCATTCTGTATTGTACCCATCAGAGCCCGGAGACTTCCCAGTCTTTAATCTGGAAATTGCCAAATCCACTTCCCTGCTTGTAATGGGTTTGATTAAATCTTCATTTTGGAGGTCTGTAAGTGTTGGTTAGTCCAATCGGTTCAAAAAGGAGTCAACCCGGGCCTCATCAGCAGCTGCTGGTTTGGAGTATAAGTTATAATAAAAGGATTCAAAACATTCCTTAATTTTCTCTGATTTAGTTTCAATGGCCTTGGTAACTGGGTTTTTTATTTTATAAATCGTACCCTCTTCCTGTTGCTTTCGTAGTTTGTAGGCCAGATATTTAGCTGATCTGCCTCCTACTTCATAACGCTTTTGCCTTAGGAAGAGAAAGCTCCTCTGTGTTTCCTGGGTGTAAATGTTGTTTATTTCACCCTGAATCTTGTTAAAATCTTGTTTTAAAATAGAATTAGTGCCTCCTCTGCTGTCCGCTAACTGTAATTGTTTCAGTTTGCCTTCTAAATCCAATAGCTTCTGT
This sequence comes from Xyrichtys novacula, assembly GCA_962446985.1. Classification (NCBI taxonomy): domain Eukaryota; kingdom Metazoa; phylum Chordata; class Actinopteri; order Labriformes; family Labridae; genus Xyrichtys; species Xyrichtys novacula. The sequence goes on along the minus strand of OY660884.1, from coordinate 26,468,987 downwards.
TGTTTCATTTTCCTAAAATGAGCAGTTAAAGATATAAGTTAACCCCTCATCACCCCTTTTAAAGTGTCCCATAATATTGCCGGGGATATTTACTCTGAGTTGTTTAGCTCCATAAAGTCTTAAATATTTTTTTTTATCTTCTCCACTATTGTTGGTTTATTCAATACGTATAAGTTTAGTCTCCAGAGGGTTACTCTTTTCTTCCTCCCAAGGTGTAAAGACATAGAAACTGGGCTGTGGTCTGATAATTCTATTGTTTCAATGTTACAGCTCTGTACTTTGAACCCGTCAACTGTAAACATCAAAAGCTCTCTCCACACATCGAATATACCCAGCTCTCCCATATGCAAGTTCACCTTCCTGCTAACAGGATTATTCAGACCTGTTGTGGCAGAAGAGTCCATGTTAGACAGCTTTATATTAAAGTCTCCTCCACAAATTACCACTCCCTGTGAATTCACCATTAAATCTAGAATACGTCTGTACAAGGGCCATTCGCTTCCCGGTGGTTACCAATGTTCCCTCTATCTTGCCTGTATTACTCACAAACCTCCCCTCCTCATCCACTACCTCAGAGATAAGTTTATAATTGACTGCATTTGATATGAGGGTTGCAACTCCCCTTTTATGACTAATCCCATCAGCAGACGAGAACACATGTCTAAATCCCATCCTTTTCAATTTGAGATGCTCAGCTTGACTCATATGTGTCTCTTGAAACAGAGCGAACTGTGCCCTCTCCCTTCTCAACTTACTTAGTATCTTATTTCTTTTGATAGGATTCAAAACCCCATTTACATTGAAGGTGATCATTTTCATTGGATCCCCCTGCATAGTATACCCTGTAAACAATTTTTGTCTCCCCTTCTCTTCGTACATGAAAATCAAAACCCCTCAGCACTTGGAAAAACAAAGACAAACTCGACGGTATTTACAATAGTGCAATCAAACATTAACAATAACACCCTAGTGAACTTGTGTTCCGGCAGTGGTCTTCCCCAACTGACCTGCCTCCCTCCCGAGGGCTAGCCTCTATAACCTAGCTGTGTTAGATGACAACCAAAAGTCAAGTCTCGATCTATCTTTAAAGACTATAGCATTCTAGCGACTGTGAAAAACCCTCTCTGCCAAGTGAAGCCTTTCTTCTGCCAAGCCAGCTTTAACGCCTCTTCTTTAACATTAAAGCTGAGGAAATTGACCACTATGGACCTCGGTTGTTTGTCTTTTTCAGGTGGTGGTGACTTAACTTTCCTTAAGCGGCCATCCTCTCCTAACCCGGAACCGGACATGATTACGGTATCCATGTGGTAAATAAAGGGCTTATGTATAATGTTTAGTTTGCCTTCTTGCTAAAAACAATAGCCTACTATTTCGGTTTTCACCTAACAAACAGGAGATCTCATTTCACCATTAGATTGTGCTTTGCAAGACAACTGTTACAAGTTGAGTTATCATTTATTTCCATCATTTGGGTTAACGTTGGGCCCTGTATTAACGTAATGTATCTGTAAGTTAACATTAGGTAGCCTATTTCAACGACGAACATACATTTGCCATGCCATTTAGCTACAACTCCATCCAAACTAAAACAATAAAAAGCTAATTGTTCCACCTTGTTTTACCATGCTTTAGTGTGATTAAAACATTAAGCATGTAAGGGCATGTTTATAAAATGTGCAATTCATGGAGAGGTTTTATTTTAATTTGAATATTGCATTCTGTGTCTTTGATGATTATTTCAATTGCAATTTCAGGGGCACTTCTGAAATATTTTGGAGCACCCTCTGCCACTGTTCATGATGTGCCATCTACCTCCCCCACCAGACAAGATGAGGAGAAGCTGCCATCTACCTCATCATCTACACAGGCCTCTTCTGAAATGGTCTCAACCCTTGATGATGAGCCGCTATCTATGTCTTCAGCCACTATATCTTCACAAAAATCTCTCTCTACTTCTACTTCTCCCCAGCATGAGTCTTCAGGTGGGTTTGCAGGTCTGTCTGTCTGTCTCTCTCTCTCTCTGCCTGTGTATGTTTGTTTAGAGGGGGTATGCCTAGGGTAAGACTACTGCAATTTAATGTAAATTTAATACATTATTTTTCATCATTTCTTAGTAGGCCTATGAGTTATGTTCCACTGCTATGTGCTCTGACTAATGTGCTACCATGCTGTCTGATAGAAATGCCTGAAGCTGAATGCCCACTCAGTCCCACTGCTGAGGATGAGCCTCTGTCAACTGACCCTGCTAAGTGGCCCTCACCTTTGACTGACAGGATTCGAACTGAGCTGGTTCACAGAGGACCCAGTAAGGAGCCACCTGACTTTGTTTTCTGTCGGAATGAAAGTGATGGGAGAAGCTGCCGCCACCAATATTATAAAAAGACACTAGTTAGTGGTGAAACGATGGCAAGAAGTTGGCTGATATATTCCATGGAGAATAATAGCCTTATTTGCTTCTGCTGCAAATTGTTTTCCAGGAGGAACATTCTTCTAACAAGTTCTAACAAGGGGTGACAAATTGGAAACATGCAAGCACTTATCTCACATCACATGAAAACAGTCCAGAACACCTCAATTGCATGAAAGCATGGAAGGAACTGGCAGTGAGGTTACGAGGTGGGGAAACTATTGATAAGCAGGAGATGGCACTTTTGGAGGCTGAGAGGGTTAGATGGAGGGCAGTGCTGACACGTCTGACTGCTATTGTGCAGTCACTGTTCACATCATCAAATGGTAATTTTCTCAAAGAGGTCGAACTTATGGCCAAGTTTGACCCATAATGAAAAATCACCTTGACTGTGTTGTAAGAGGAACAGCAAATCACAACAGCTACCTAGCCCATCATGTGCAGAATGAGCTGATTGATTTGTTGAGGGGCAAAATAATATCTGCTCTGGTGGATGACATTACGCAGGCAAAGTTTTTTTTCAATTATTCTTGACTGCACCCCAGACACAAGCCACACAGAACAGTTGTCAGTGGTCATTAGAGTGGTGTCACTGATGGAGAAGCCCCATATCAGGGAACATTTTATGGGATTTTTAGAGGCAGAGGAGTCCACAGGCCAGCACTTGGCATCCATGATACTGACAAGACTTGAGGAGTTGGGAATTCCTTTTGAAGACTGCAGAGGACAGTCATATGACAATGGGGCAAACATGAGAGGAAAAAATAAGGGAGTTCAAGCCAGGCTCTTAGAAAAGAATCCAAGAGCTCTGTTTGTGCCATGTGGAGCACATACATTGAATTTAGTTGTATGTGATGCTGCTAAGGCCTCTGTTGATGCTCTAAGCTACTTTGGTGTCCTGCAAAAGCTTTACACATTGTTATAAGCCTCCAGATATGCACATGGACATAGCTCTGAGTCTTTTGAAGAAGACTGAGCAAGGTCTTCAGAGCTACAGAGCAAGTGGCTTTGTGACAGCACAGGTGGCAGCCAAAGACATTTGTGAAGAAATGAATGTGGAGGCTGTCCTTCAGCAAAAAAGGCTGAGGTCCACAAAGCGCCGCTTCTCTTATGAGTCTCATGATGAGCCTCTAAGTGATGCACTGAAGAAATTAGAAATTGAATTCTTCAATGCTGTTGTTAATGTTGCCACATCAGCCATCAACGAGAGGTTTTCCACATTGGAAAATGTCGGAAACAAATTCAGCATTTTGACTAGTTTCCCAAGTCTTGAAGACAAGGAGCTGAAAGAACAATGTGAGGCACTAGGCACCACACTGTCCTTTGAAGGGCACTCAGATTTAGACTGTACACAGCTTGTGCAGGAAATCAAGAGCTTCCCTGACCTGCCATCAAAAACCATGAGCCTCCTTGAACTGATCACTTTCATGGATGATAAGGATCTATCAGAGATCTATCCCAACTTTTGGACTGCTCTCAGGATTGCTCTCACTCTGCCAGTCACGGTGGCTCAAGCAGAGAGGAGCTTCTCAAAACTAAAGTTAATAAAGTCATACCTAAGGTCAACCATGTCTCAAGAACGGCTCACTGGACTTGCCGTCATCAGTATCAGTCACTCAATAGGGGAGCAGATTTCATATGATGACATAATCGATGCTTTTGCAGCAAGGAAGGTCAGGTTTTAGTTTTTGTTTGTGTTTTCACTTTGTATTTGTGTGTGTGTGTGTGTGTGTGTGTGTGTGTGGGGGGTGCTTGGAGGGGGTCTCGCCTGGGGAGTAATTTACTGTAGAACCGCCACTGCTTCCCAGTCAAGGTATGGTGCCAGATATCTGTAGTGTGGCTGGTTCGTTGTGAGGACCCAGAAGCAGATACTGAGACTGAGATCAACTTAAAGAGAATTTTAATGTCCATACAAAAGGGTTGTTAATGCAACAGAGGATGTCCGGTAGGCTGGTTGGCTGGCTGTCGTGTGGGCTGGAGACACTGCAGGAAAAACCAGAGGAGATAGAAGTTATTGAACATGCACAGAATCACGAGAGGCAAAGTTCTGATAATGATACAAACGAGGTTGGCCAGGAGACGCGTCTTTACCGCTAGGAAGGGTAGACAATACTAAGGCCTTGAGGCTGAGGGCTGCAGGCTTCTTAAAGTGCCTTTATTGGAGATGTGGAGCAGGTGTGTGGTCTCACTCAGCCTCAGCGCCGGGGGAGGGGAGGAAGCTCTGGAAGAAAGTAAAGCCAGACCAGGCAAACAGGGTAACACAGGAAGTCCAGCCAAAATAAAACAAGATGAGGACGCGTCTCACCACAATATCTGATCGAGTGGTCCTGCAGTTCTTTCCTGCTGGCCATAAACAGTGTCTTTGTCTTTTTGAAGTAGAAAGGATAGACAGTTTGTGTTTTGGGAAGGCTTCTTTGGTTATCTTGTATAGAGACAGGAGGTTGTAGAAGGATTGTGATTTGGTGTTAAAAGTTTACACCATGTTGTCTCCGGTGAGCAGATGTAAGAGGTGCCACTTTCATCCGTTCAAACAATTATACGCAAGTATAAACACCATGGGAATGTCCAGACATCATACTGCTCAGGGAGGAGACAGGTTCTGTGTCCCAGAGATGAACGTGGTTTGGTCCAAAATGTGCATATCAACCCAAGAACAACAGCGAAAGTGTAACAGTCTGCTCTGCCCCTCTCCTGCTCTGCTGCTCAGCCACACCCCTCATCAGCTAACTGCTTCCACCTGCTGCTCTCACCTGCTCATCATCTCCAATCAGGCCAGTATATATGCAGCTTCTTTCCCCTCACTCTTTGCCATATTGTCTTCGCTCTCATGCCTGACTCTCCAGCGTTTATCCTCGGACTGCTTACCTGTTATCGACCTGATCTGCCCCTGACCTTTGCTTCACGCCTCAGCCCCGGTAAACCTACCTGCCTTCTGTCCTTGACTACGAGCTCTGCCTGCCTGTTTCCTGCTATTCGTCTGCCTGCGGCTGAATGGCACTCAGCCTGTTCCTGCTCTGTTGAGATCCCCCTTCTCGTCAGCTTCACCTCGCCAACTCACCTCCTCTGCCGACGTTGGTTCTGCCAGCTCCTCTGCAAGCTCTGGATCCTCACCTGAACCACTCTCCAAGAAATCTTCCTCCAGCTGTGAGTTGAGCGTTTTCCCCTTCACTACACTCGTAGAGCAAATTAAGACTGTGGACAATTCCCTGCTCACAAGTCCAAAATTCTTGTCTGACCTGTGGTCCACTGCTAATCTGCTCGCCTATCACCCAGAAGACCCGAGTTCGAATCCTGCCAAACCCACCTGCTATACTCTGCTGCTTCATTGGAATTGGTGTTAAATAAAGACCGTTAAAGTGAACCTGCTTGTTTGTGCTGCAATTGGGTCCAGTCAATACCCATTACACGAAAGACCTTGTGAAGATGCTGGCTGAAGCTGGTAAGAGTGTGTCATTATTAACAGTGAAAGGAGTCAACATGGGCTGTGAGGCCACTCTTCCAGGAAGAAGCCATCACTCCAAAAGAAACCTAAAAAGCCAGATTAAAGTTTGCAAATGCACACAGGGCCAGGGACATGTCCTGTGGTCTGATGAAACTGGAATAGAACTTTTTGGCCATAATGACCATTGTTACATTGGAGGGAAAAAAGGAGAAGCTTGCAAGCCTGAAAACACCATCCCAACTGTGAAATATGGGGGTGGCAGCATCATGTTGTGGGGTTGTTTTGCTGCAGGAGGGACTGGTGCATTTCACAAAATAGATGGCATCATGAGGGAAGAACATTGTGTGGAAATACTGAAGCAACATCTCAAGACATCAGCCAGGAAGTTAAAGTTTGGGCACAAATGGGTTTTCCAAATGGACAGTGACCCTAAGCATAAAAAATGGCGTAAGGATAAAAAAGTCAATGTTTTGAAGTGGCCATCACAAAGCCCTGGTCTCAATCCTATTGAAAATTTATGAGAAGAACTGAAATGTCATGTGCAAACAAGGTCTATGGTTTGACCCAAGTCATACAATTCAAAGGCAGCTACCAAATACTAATGAAATGTATGTTAACTTTTGACTCTCAAGAAAGTAATAAAAAAAAAAATGTCTAAAAAATTCTCTCTGTCATTATTCTGGCATTTAGCAAATAAAAATAATTCTAATTGACCAAAAACAGGAAAGTTTGATCTGATTGAATATTAGATGGTGAGGAAAAAAAGGTTGGTTGCTGTTTTATATAGTGTATGTAAACTTCTAGTTTCAACTGTATCGGGTCCCAGCTGTAGCACTAGCCACCAAACATTTTTTTAAACTTTGCCTAATTTCTTTAGCAAAGAGACAAAACACAACTCACCCGCTCCTTTCCAGTAGCAGCTTGTTTATAGTGAGACCTCAGGCCAGTCTGTTACGGACTGCTGCGGGGTGGCGCAGCCCAAGGAAGAACATTTATGATCATTTCTTTATGGGAATGCAATCAGACCAAGATGCTAAGGCAGAAGAACTACCGCGTCTGCAGTGCAAAATGATTATTATGGTGATTATTACTTCAAGGAATGTGGTTGAACTGCTGTATGCAGCAGTTCAACCAAATACCATTTACAGAAAGGAAACTGTCATGACACTTAATGTTAATTTAGCTTTCTCTTGGTTTTGTTATTTGAGTGCATTTTTGGTTTATTTTCCCTATTGTTCCTGTTCCTTGTGATCCTGTCTTGTGAGTTTCATTTTATGTTTCCCTCTTGTTCTTAGTGTTTTATACTTTAGATCAGTTTTCAGTGTTTTTTTTTTTTTTTGTAGTCCATCCTTGTGTGTATAGTCTTGTTTTACTTCCTTAGTTTTCCCTCCTCAGTTATTGTCTGCACCTGTGTCTCAGGGGCTGTGTCTCATTTCAGAGACCGCATCAGGCTGAGTGCGCTCAAGCGCGCTTAGCTGAGCGCATTGCCGTTATGTGGACTTGAGTACCCTGAGTGAGATGGTCTAGTTTTTGTGAAATGGGACAGACTACCCTTCGGATGACTTCCTGGTTGAGTTGCCAAATGTCCCTGCCCTCAGGCTCACGTCACGACTGACTTGAAGAAAAGCCGTGGAGCGCAGCAATTATTTTTTATTAGTGCAACCTTGCATAGACACAAAACAATAGATACATACAAGCACAGATCATTCCCACAAAATTCATCCAATGATTGTTTTGTATGAAGGAGTATGAGGGCCGTATTGAAATTTTTTTTTTAAAGACTTCGAGATCAAAGTCGTGAATTTACGAGAATAAAGTCGTAAGGGCCATGGAGCATTTTGAGAAACCACAAAATCTCTCTGAATGACCCGCTGATACATCCACCGATAACCCTGCAGATGACCAACTTCAGTCATTTCCCCCATTTTGTAGCAGTTTCATCACTGAGGTCTTTCAGTGGAAACAGCATGGCAATAAAACCATCACAGAGAAAAATGTACAATTTCACCCTAAGAAGTTGGAATGCTGTGTTGACAAAGTCTCTTCCCTTGACTGTAGTGATGTGGACGCTGGTGAGGGCTACAGGCCATGGGCATCTTTGTTCTCTGTTTGTTGTTTTGTTGAGTTACAGTTCTTACAGTGAGACCTGGCTTGTTTGGTCCATATTCTGTAAAATAAATGTACAGTGTGAAAATCTCTCCACTTCGCCTCCTTCCTCACAACCTTATTTTATGCCCGAGCTAGACCAACAGCATTCGTGGCTAAGCCTCACTCCAACTCAATGTCACAACTGATAAGAAATTAGGTGGTCCCTTCTGTTTTAGAGCCAAGCATATGGTTTCAATTATATTCTTTCCTTTCTAACATTTATTCTTTCTGATCTCCATTGGCAAGAGGAATGTTGAATGATTATGATTTGTCAGACAGAGGACAGTTTTCTATTTAGCTGTGATCCATCTTAAATGGGCTCAGCCGAAGAGAAGTTGCCAGAGATTTTTATTTGCATGGTTTGGTTTAAACCAGCATCTGTGGACACAGCAACAAACTGTTTTTTTTTTTTGTCAAATCATTTTGAGGCCATGCAGGGTTCTTCACTACAAATACATGCCTGTATACAATGCAGTGTCACCTGAGGGCCAAAGAAGCCTTCCAGCCAATATATTATCTTGGTATGGACCTTCTTTTACACAAATTTCTCTGGATCCTTTGGTCCTTTTGGTCATACTGTAAAATGAAGATGATGAAATTCCCCGTTTTGTAATTTAGTACAGAGAGAAATTTTCTAAAATTACTTAACTAAGTGATGAACCCATTCCCATCTCTGTGGGACTAAGCCTTTCTGACACGCCCTTTTTTTAACTTAGCCAATAGGGATTACAATTATTTGCAAACCATTAAAATATGTTTTTAACAACATTTTACACGGCATACCATCTTTTGGGGAAATTAATGTTATAATATAAATAATACTTTTAATCAGCATTGATAATAAAGATAAACTCATTATGACTACATTGGAGTTGCTAACAGTGTTGCCAACCTAGCAACTTTGTCACTAGATTTGGCAAGTTTTTAAAAAACAAAAAAAGCGCCCAGTGACAAATCGAGTGACTTTTTCCGGAGTTTGGAGTCTCTGATGTGAAAACAGGCATCAGTGTTCTAAACGGGTAGTGGGTGTGTGTCAACAGTAAACAGTAAACAGTAAACAACAGTAAACACACACGCACGCAGAAACTTCTAGGAAAGCTGCTTGCGAGTTGGCAACGCTGGTCGTTTACTTTCATTTTAATTTTCTGAATTAATCAAGGTTAAATTGAGAAAGAAACAAGAAGACAGAGGAAGCAGAAGTGGCATTGGAAAACAGAAAAGAAGAAGAAGGCAAGATGGGGGAAAGTCAGAAGAAGGGCTGTCCTTTGTGGGCTGTGTAAAGGCCAATTAGACAGTTATCACAGGGAATTACACACCACATATGCAGAGCCTCAGACACACACTGGGAGTGAGTGGAGGTTTAAATTTTGTTATCCGGCTGTCAATCTGACTGTCAATTAACATGAATAAGATTTTATCACCTCTTGCTGGGGGAATGGGCCTCTAGCCTCCAGATTTGCTTTGATTTTTTTCCCAGTACACTGACTATGAATTTATAAACAATTACCAGTATCAAAAGTGGTCATAAAAGGAATCTATGAAAGTAAAATACTGAACAGTGCCAAAGTGTAGATATTAATGGCAGGTTGGTTACCACGGACAGGAGAGATGAAAGAAAGAAGAAAGGGATGAGAGGGTGAAGATATACTGGATGGATTGTCTCCTGTGGCAACTCTCCGTTGCTGATGGACACACACACACACCCACACACACTCATTAATATTCATAGAGATAAAAAGAAAAGAGCCTCATCCTATATTCATGCCATCTCAATAAAGCATTTTTCAATTAGAGCCAGACATTCATTTTATATCAATTACCAAGGTTTCAATTATACATATTTGAATTACAATATTGTGTGTGTTGAGTTTGTGACGTTGCATTTAAGGATATACACATTCATTTTATCATTAAATATAAAGCCAAAGCCAGCAGCTAGTTCGCCTAGTTTAGCATAATGACAATAAACCAGAATACCCCCTGTAAGTCTCAAACCTCACTTTTCACTGATTGTGCTGTGCATCCAAGTTAGTTGACCCCCGCTTTTATAGTCTTTGAGCAAGCAAAATTAAATATTTTCACTTTGCTCTGTACATTCTCAAATTTTTGGACTACAGGGGGCTTATTATGTTGACACCAACTCTTTTGAGATAATTATAAACATGAAATACACAGTGCTGGAAGTTAGTTAAAGATAGTCTTTTTTGAGTGTACAATATGAATTTGCAATTGAAAATTTAAAGAAAGCTTTGTTTGAGGCTGCTTGCAGTATCAGGATAAAATTCATTATTTAGAATAATTTAAATGTGATGTATGACATTTTTTGTAGACAATACAGCAGGAGTTGTTTGTTTTTCTGTGTCGCCACCCTCAGTCTTCTTAAATGACTTTAGGCTGACTGGTTGTTTTATGATTTCATTCCGGTCTCTTTTTGAGTCAGTGATGCTTACCTTGGATTGAAGGACACACACACACACACACACACACACACACACACACACACACACGCACACGCACACACACACACACACACACACACACGTTATAGAATCACATAAGTGGGAGTTGCAGAGGTTCTTCAGTTTGATAGACGTTTACCTTGTGCTGCTGCTTATGTAACATTCAAAGGTCCAGGCTGACCTTCACTCATCAGATGGAAACATATTCTTTCTACATTTTGCATCACACAAATTCACATTTCCCCTCGTTGGACTGCTGTAGAGCATTTTTATAGAATGCAGTTCTGTGCTTCATAACTATCATAACTAACTTGATTAAATCTTTTTGAGGAGGCATTAAAGAATTGCTTTTGTTCTCTCTGTGTTGTTTTTGAGCTCAAATGGTGAATTGAGAAACAAATGAATTGAGAAAAACAGAAAAACAATGCAACTAAATCCCACCTCCTCACATAAATAAGCAATAATACAAATTTGATATCAGGTATACCACAAGGTATTCATGAAGGTATGGGTACAATAGAATTTTAGACACGAGTTATTGTTAAAGTAGTTTACTTATGTAAACTCATATAAAACAATAATGGATGCTATGGTCAATAGATTTTTCAAATAATAACCACTGAGTGTAAAACCATGTCAGCACAAAATTAATCAATAATGCACCAGAGTTGAAATAATTGTATAACCATGGAGGAAAAGATCGGTCTCTGCTAGAGTTGGGATGTCAAAACCTGCAAAATAATTCCAATGAGAAGAAAATTGCAAAAGAATTTCTTCTATAAAATGAGACTTGTGCCATTGAGAGAGTCCCCCATACTAAGGAGGCCATTCCTTTGATGATAAACTCACCTCTTCTTTTTCAGCCGGAAGAGTAAATACTGCTTTGTGCAATAGATATGTTATTTGTATTTTTAACAAAGCCATCCATGTCAGTTCACTTATGTAGGTTCATTGTTTAGCTTTTCTGCAGGGACCAAAATTGTTCACACCCTAACTATGGCATACTGTAGCATAATATGCAGGCTGTACACACAGAACACTGGACCAACATTTCAAAACACTGTCATGAAGATATGGTAACGCTGGTTGCAGAATAATCTAATATCAACCTTCCTAATAGGTGATAAGTTTTGCAGATGAGATGCATTCACAAAGGTGTTAAAATAACCACTTCTTTCTTTCCTAATGAAAATGTTCACAGATAAATAATATTTACAGAGCACAGGCTTGTTGTTGACCAAAATCACATTATTTTCACGACAAAACAGCTTTACTCTCATTGCATAACACCATTATTATCATAACAGAACAATTTTATTCTTGTCACAATGTGACTGATTTCCAATAAGTCATGACTTCAATCTCAAAATGTAGCTTTTTTCATCCATAAGATGGCTGTAATACTCCATTTTAAAATCCTTCTTAACTCTTTGAGTTAATTCTCAAGCAAAAAGATCCAGTTTTAGCTTAAGTGTCAAGAAGAAACTTCTAACATGCATAACTATAACTAACTATATATATATATATATGTGTGTGTGTGTGTGTGTGTGTGTGTGTGTGTGTGTGTGTGTGTGTGTGTGTGTGTGTGTGTGTGTGTTTATACATGTGTTTTAATTGGGTTATTGTGTAAATATTTGTGCCCAGAGACTCCAAGCAAGTCTTCTTACTGATGTTAGAGATGGCTTTATGTGTTCTCCGTTAGAGTTGTTTGTTTAAGTTAATGAAGTCAATCAGCCTGGTGCTGACATAACCAACATTTTCTATGTTCGATGTTCAATATATTGTAGTATCAGATGGACTTGAGTGAAAGGTTCAGGGCAAACAGATAAGTTAATGATGCGACAATCATGTGCGTTTCCCTGCTCGCTTTTGCAGTGTAGCCGTTTATTATTTTCATCCCTTTTCCTCTGTGCACGCGCGAACGGCTGCTACGGAGAGGACGCGAGGGCACGGGCACGCGCGGTCTCAGATTGTTATTGACAAGGGGCCTCGTCGAATCAGATGACAAGTACTTACCTTTGAACAGCATTCCAGCTAATCATCGCACAGGGGAGGCGGCCTTTATGCAAGTGTGTTGGCAAGGGAGACGCAGCGGTTCATTCATCTTCTTCCAGAGAGAGAGGTGAGTTAGCGGGAAGGTTATTTCACATGAGGGAGGAGCAGTCTTTGACCTGAACACTGCCGTGATAATAGCTGAAAAGCGGAGAAGATACTTTCCCTTAGAAGCTGTAAGGAGCAAGGCTATTTTTTCCTCCAAACATTACAGGGTAAGTAGAGGACATTATTTGTCTCTTTGTACCAACATGTTAATATGTACAAGAGCGGGTTTGGATGTGTCACATGTTCACCGTCGTACCTTTAATTCTTGACTAAAATAAACAATAGGTAAAGAGAAAGGAAGTCATGGACATTATTTTACCAGTCTACTATCGGAGTTGTCTTTTCTTGGGAGAGCCCATAACCCTGCAGTTATGGTGTAGTCACATCTTTATAACACTCCAAATGAGCCAAACTCAAAGATTCAGTTATGGGCTACTGATTTGTGGAGATTTAGGTGTTTGTTAATTGTTCAAGGACACTTTGGGTTGTAGAGACCGGCAGTTAACATATTATAATGATTTCTAATTTGAAAGGAGAAAAACAAAACACTTTCTTGGCCATGTCTGACGTGGTGACAGGAAGTGTATTATTTTTTCTTAGCTGCACTACCTATTACAAGAACGCTCAGTACATATTAAGGTGAAGCATAAACTGTTGCCTTCAGCACTGATATGAAAAGGCAGCCAGGGAAGTCCTCAATGTCCTTCATGCTTTAGATGCAATCAATGTATGAACAAAATAAGGCTGTCTGTGCTGTTCTGCAAAAGCAAGAGCTTAAAGCTTGACCATGACTTTTCACCACCAGTCTGTTTTTGAAGATTTAGGCAATCAGTGCCTTCTGACTGGCTGATAGAACAGAGTATACCAATAATTTACAGATATGTTTGCCAAAAAAGTCTTGCTGTTGGCAAACAAAGACATTTTCTGAACCGATGTGAGTCAGGAGAAGAGGAGACAAAAATGTGGAAATAAGGAAATGTGATGTTGAACAAGTTTAGACCTATCTGCATTATCTAGTCCTCTGTAAATGCCAGCAGGTCTTGTACAATCAATAGGACCAGTTTCCAACGTGTGCTGTGTATGAGCTTGTTCCCATTACTGCTGGCCACATGGCACTCTGGGGTCATGCCAGATGAGTTATTGCATCATAGTCACTGACTGTGTTTGTCTGTAAACTTGTGTATTTTGCTAAATCTATATATAGTGTAGTTTCCATTGATTGTTGTTGGCATACATTACAGCAGAGCAATGTAGCATGTGAATGGAAAGACACAAACAGGCAGAGTTGAATGGGCACATTCAAGACTGCTAGTGACAGTGACAGCTCAGTTTGGCTATGTAACCTCAACTGTCAGCCTTTAACCAAATTTAATTCATTCATGACTACATGTTGCAGCCTATGTTTTTTGTTGAATTGAGAGATGTTTGTATTTTTTGTTCTCCCATACCAACTCGAATATTGGTTGATATAAATTTTCATGGTGATACTGATAAAGAGTGATGCAAGTAATTGTTTATCTTTAACAGCTGCATACTTAAAGTGTGCGGCTCTTATATGACTGCTGGCATTGGTGTAAGGCCTGGTTCAGTGTTGTGAAGGATTTCTTTTTTTACTACAGAAAAGCTAATGTTAGGATCTTGGGATCTCCTGATCCATACCTCAGCTATATCAGTTAAAAGACAATCTGGGCTTTTTTTTTTTTTTGCTGGACAGGGTTTGGCAGTTTCAGCGGATTATCTAATCTCAATCATATAAAATATGCAGTAGAACTTGAGAGCACAAGTAATTTAGCATTAACTACCCTCTGACTAAAATGTCAACAGAGTGAATATTTTTTTAACTAGAGTGCAAATACAGTCCAAATACTAAGTGCAGTACATGCAATACAGTTGTTTGTGAGGCAGTAGCAGTGCAGCAGCATTTGATACCAATTAGATATGTCATCCAAAAACTGAAAAAAAACAAAACAAAAACTGAAAACAAACAAACAAACAAACAAAAAAAAAAACAATTAACAGAATCTTTTATGCTCACCATTAAGGTAAAGAGGAAAAGGCTGCTGCACCCAGGCAACAATCTCTGGCCTTAAAAGGAAGGATACATATCCTTGATCATTCATAGCTGTGACTTTCTAAGCCAAACTGCTTTTATTGAGTTGATCTGAGATTTCTTTTTAAGTATACTCACCTTTAAATTGTATTACGGAATCAAGTGGATTTATGAATTATTTTTGTGACTACATATCTAAAGTAAACGGAGCTATTACCCCTTTCTAAGGAGGATTTTGATTTTATACTTGAGTTACAACAGTTGGCAGAGATTCATTTACACAATTTTTTTTTGTTCATTTTAGTTCTTTTTGGAAACAAACAAAAAACGCTTGCAGCCTTATTTTATATGGGCAGGTTATGGTAGATTCACAATAGCAAAAAAACTGGACTAGAGGACCCTGAAAAACCCCTGATTTTTTAAAATATGAGTACTTTATTATGTGTGTGTGTGTAGAGATGCACCGATTGCAAAATTCTTGGCCGATACCGATTTCCGGTTTTAAAGGAGGTCTGACCTGCCAAAACCGGTTTTTCCGATACCGATTTTCTATCTAAGAAATAATTATAATCATATAATAGACACCATATTTGTTTGGCTTGAGTACCCTTTCTCAAATTTAATACAAGTACCCCTCTCCCAGACAAAATTTTGCGTATATAACTGCAATTAAAACCACAACTAATGGTAGGCTATATGCGATCATAACCCCCCTTTTCAAGAATAAAACCTCACAAATAAGAAATAGAGTGAGAGTTTCAACAGTGCCTCCTGAGCAGATTTATTTTCAACACTGACCATAAAATTCAGTCCAGTTTACAGAACTTACATTCAAACAACATTCAAAAACGTCCCAGCATTTGCCTGGTACAATGTAATTTATTGACTGCCCCTCCAGTACCTCTGGGTACCCCTAGGGGTACTTGTACCTCCATTTGAGAAACACTGGAATAGTTGACTTTCAATGTCACATCACATTCAATATATTGCAGGCTTTCAACAACACCTTAACACAAGCAGCAGTTGCTGCAACTTAAGTTGTGTTGCAAGTTAAAACTTGAACTCCATCTAAAAAAATAAAGTGCAATGAAATCGTTGTACTCGAAAATTAAAGCTGGTGCTCAAAGTAAATTGCACCACCTCTTTTAATATTTCAAAATAAAAAGTGCAGCATATAATATAGGATAAAACTAAAATATTAATACAAACAAAAGATAAAGTGCACTATATGCACTTGAAAGTGAAAACTGGTTCTTAAAGTGAACTGCACCACATTTCAGGCCTTTGGCCTCTCTTGACATCTCTAAATAAAAAAGTGCGTCATAATATGGGATAAAAAAAGACATTAATACAAACAGGTAGCTTTAGGTTGTGAACAAAGTACTCCGTCCCACTCCCAATGAAATCACCTAACCATCAATGGCAGGTTCTTCTTCACAAACAGAAGCATCTCTGCCTTCTCACCAGAAAGCCTGTTTCTTTTCTCATCTATGACATTACTAGCCAAGTTAAACAAGCGCTCACTATCGATGCTTGTACATGGAGCAGAGAGGTAGGCTTGGGCAAGTGGGGCAAGTGCAGGGTAGTGTGTTTTGTTTTCGTGCCAGTATCTCAGTACATCATTTACAGTTTCATCTTCAGATCTCTTGATGGGCAACTCGGACAGGTAACGATGTAACTGCACAGATGAAGGGCTGCACAGCAGTTGCTCTTCCTCATTGCTAGCACCCTCCTTCAGTATCTCATCATGCACCGAAAGCAGTAGACTTGCCCTTTTGGCTGCAAGTTTCACAGAAGGCTGATCAGGTGTGGGTCTGCTGGCACTGGTGTCCACTGTGTCCAGCATGTGCAGAAGCACCCTTTTCACTTCATCCTTTACTTCTGCTGAGAAGTAGCAGGTTTTGTATCTGTATCAACAGACAAAAAGAATTTTATTTTTATTATATAGCCACATTAGCCGGTCAATATATAAATGTTGTGCACTCTGCACATACACAAGCAGGCACTAAAAGGCCAACAAAGAATACATTTTTTTGTTTTAATTAATGTCATGTTTTGATATACCCCTGCAAACACATTAGCCTATAGCTCAGTAGCAAATGCTTATTCATTTAAGAATAGTAGTGGGCTAATAAACATTATTAGCAGTAAGTTATAACTTGCCTGGGATCCAGAGCAGTGGCAACAGCGTACAGTGGATTCTTCTCGATGTCTGCAAACCTTCTCTGGACCACTTCCAACAGCGTGGCTTTGGCAGTGCCCACACCACGGTCTGTGTCTGCTGCCCTCCCCAAAAGGCGCTTCAGTGCAGTGATTTCAGGGATGACAACTGCGGCGGTGGCTGACGAGACGCTAATTGTCTTAGTGAGTTCCTCAAAAGGTTCAAGGATGCTCACCACGTTCTCAATTAAACCCCACTGATTTGTGGTGAGTACGGCCGGGAGCTCGTGTTCTGTTGCGTATAAGCCCAGGGCACGTTTCTGTTCCAACAGCGACTGCAACATATAAAATGTGCTGTTCCACCTCGTCGGGACATCTTGTTGCAAGCGCTTAGTGGGTTGACCCAACTCCTCCTGGATAGCGTGGAGTTTTGAATAGGCTAGCGATGAGTGTTTAAAGTGCGTGACTATTCTCCTGCCTGTTGCCACAGCATCAGTGATAGTGCGTTGAGACTGCAGTCCCTCACTCACCGCTAACTGGAGTGTATGTGCCATACACGGGAGACTGGGGAAGTTGCCATCATCCAGTGCTTTGGTCATATTCCGAGCGTTGTCACGTAACACGACATGAACCCTCTTCTTGTCGATTGTCCACTGCGCCAACATTTTTTCAAATTTGGCTCTTAGATTGTCGGCGGTGTGGGACCCGGGGCATTCTTCACAGTGTAGAAGGACTTGATGTAGCTCAAACTCATCATCCAGCCACTGAGCAGTCAGGCTCAACATTGACATTAAGCTCACTTTAGAAGTCCAAATGTCCGTTGTGAAACTGGCCGGGGATTTAGTGGTGTCCAGCAGTTTGTGTATGTGGCTTGAAACGCTCTCAAACAACTCTGGCAGCGCTGTGTCAGAAAAATACCGCCGACTTGGTAATTTGTACCGTGGACTCAGGTGTTTCATTAGATTTACGAAGCCTTTATCCTGTACTACGCTAAACGGCTGGTCGTCCAGTGCCATGAACTCCATTATTTTCCTAGTTGTGGCTTTTGATTTTTCAGTGTTGGTGTCGAATATAGGAGCCACGGCGGAGGGTTGTTGTGGTCGCTGCGACTCTGCTGCATCCCTCCTCTTAGCGGCAGTGTCGTCCTTATATTTGCTAAACACGCCTGGGTGCTTCTTTTCCAAGTGGCGTATTAAGTTTGTTGTTCCAAATGTCTTAGGCGTTGATCCTCCACGGCTGACTTTTGACTTGCAAGAATTACAAACAGCGTGTTTTGGGTCGCTCTGGCACACAGTGAAATGAGTCCATATTACCGACATGTTGCTTCCCGAGTCTTGCTAGTTTTTAGCTGTTTTGCGCTGAGCTGATACGCACCGCGCATGCGCAAGCGGGTCAGTTTGCTCGGGGAAAACCGGCAAATTACGACAGTGACCGGCCGGTCACCGGTTGGGGCCGGTTGGATATAAAACCGGCTTTTTAAATCGGCGGCTGATTGATCGGTGCATCTCTATGTGTGTGTTATTTTGTACCTTTCTTGGTTATTGTATTTTTGGCTATCAGGGTTTTTCCTGGCTCAAATTGAGGCAGAGGTGGCACCATCCTGACCATGCGCCATGACGTGCATGTATTTGTAAATTCAACCGACTCACTTTCTTTTACAGGCAACATACTTTAAGTTAAGAGTTCAAAAAAGAGTGTGACCATTATCATGTTAAAGCGTTCATTTGTTAAAACTATATACATACACAAATCAGCTGGCAACTTTAAATTGAAAGTACACTTCATCCACACATCTCGCAACCAGACAGAACATTTCAGCCTCCTCTTTTTCATTCTGTAGAACCTCCTCATGCACTCCTTGTAGTCCAAGGCCTGCTGGTCTGGTCCATCAACGGCCACCTTACAACAGACATCCAAGTGCCTCTCCTTCAGTCTGTTCCACAGAGGTGTCTTCACCTTAAACAAAACAATTCATCATGCATTAAGTATTTTTGTTTTTATTCTGATACAGACATAAAGAGTGATAGTGTTTTCAATCATATATTATATATATGTATACGCTGCAGTGTCCTCCCTAAAAAAAAACGACAAGCAATTATTTCTTAAACTATCTAAACTATGTTATTTTAGTTTTTGTAACTTTATTAGTTGAGTTTTTTTTAGGTACTACCATTTTTAATATACTTCTCCTTCTCTTCTGCTGCTTTGTGAATGGCTGTCACCTCATGTCTTTTTATTGTGTCCAGCCTGTAGTTGGTTGATGGCTGTCTCACTAAGGAGGCAGCAATTGCCTGCTGTGTTGGGGCACAGTGCTTTTGGCATAAATAGCAGTGCATGCCTTCCTCAGTATGCCTGAGCCAGGTAAATTGATTGAGCCATTGCTTGTCAAAGCCACTGGCTCTGTGTTTTTGAGAAGATCTGGAAAGAGGAATAAAAACCACGTACACGTCGGCTTTGCGTTGTTATGCTCCTAATTGGAAACTAATTAATTAATTACCCTTGCCTCGCCGACTCGTCCTGTCCTGCATTCTGACCCTCGCTATCACCAGTCCCTTGTGAAGTACTTTCAGACCTGACACAAATTTCCACGTTGTCACCACCATGAATTATAGCATTTGGCCTGTGATGGCCTTGCTTCCAAACTTTTGGCCTGTAGTGTGTGTATACACACATATACTGTATGTATATATATATATATATATATATATATATATATATATATACACACTAGTCAAGTTTTACAACACCCCATCTTTTCCAGAATTTTATTAAAAATGATGCAGTTTAATACCTCACTTTACTCTAAAATTAATGCATAGAACGAATAAACAATTGAAATTAAAATGAAAATGTATTCTACACTTGACTTATCAAACAAGCCACCTTTGGCAGATATGACAGCTGAACACACTCATGGTATTCTTTCGACAATGGAAATCAAATATTCTTCAGAAAGTTCTCCCAACTCTGTTGCAGAAGTTTCCATAAATGTGTGGCACTTGTAGGTTGCTTTCCATCCTTTCACCTACTCGATGGCATACAGAAATCCTGTGATGAACCGAAGATTTCAAATTTTGGTTAATCAGTCCACAACACCTTCTTCCAGTCTTCAGTAGTCCATTGGCAGTGTTTCATGGCCCACGCAAGCCTCTTTTTCTTATTCTGAAGTATCAGTAATGGCTATCGTGCTGCAACTCGACCCATCAAACCTGCAACTCAAAGTCTTATATACTCAAAGATGTACACACACACACACACACACACACACACACACACACACACACACACACACACACACATATCTATCTATCTATCTATCTATCTATCTATCTATCTATCTATATATATATATATACCACAGTGGTATATATATATATAGATATGTATATATTAGTTATATTAGTTATATCTATAACTTCAAGGCTTTCTCTAGCTCCTCTTTGAGCCCTTGGTACTTCTCCAGTTTCTCATGTTCCTTATTCCTGATATTGGTATCACTTGGGATGGCAACATCTACCACAACAGCTTTATTCTACTGTATTTCTATGATGACAATGTACAGTTGGTTGGCAATTACTATTTTGTTGGTCTGTATTTGGAGGTCCCACAGGATCTTTGCTCAGTCATTCTCCATCACCTTGTAAAGTGCCTCCCATTTTGACCTTGTGGTTTCGAGTCCATATTCTGCACAAATAATTCTGTACACTTCACCAGCTACTTGGTTGTGGTGTTCCATGTATGGTTTTCCTGCCAGTATCTTACATCCCGCTGTTAGGTGTTGGACTGTTTTAGTGCCATCTTTGCACAGCCTGCACCTGGGATCTAGCCTGGTTTGGTAGATCTGGGCCTCTATTTCTCTGGTGCTTAAGGCCTGTTCTTGTGCCGCCATGATTAGTGCCTCTGTGCTGTCCTTCAGTCCAGCCCTCTCCAGCCATTGGTAGGATTTGCTCATATCAGCCATTTCAACTATCTGTCGGTGGTACATCCGATGCAGGAGGTTTTCCTCCCATGATGGTTCCTCTGGTTCCTCCTTCCCTGTGAGTTTCCATTGTCTGAGACACTCACTCCATCTTTTGGGGCCATCTTCCTGACGTAGTCATGGAGCTTGGATGTTTTATCTTGGATAGTGGGTCTGATGCTCACTAAACCTCTGCCTTCTTCTTTGTGCTTAGTGTATAGCCTCTGGATACTGGTCATGGTGAACAACTTCAGAGTTTTAACATCGGTGGCCAGAATTTCCTCCTTTGGCCAGCTTATTATTCCAGCAGGGTATCTGATCACTGGAAGTGCATAGCTGTTAATTGCCCAAACTTTGTTTCTGCATTAAGCTACCTCTTTAGGACCTGCCTTACTCGCTTCACGTACTTGGCCATTGCTGATTTTCTTGTGGCCTCTTCATGGTTGCATTTGCCTGTGGTATGCCAAGGTATTTGTAGTTCTTCTCCACATCCGCTATTCTGCCCTCTGGTAGTGTAATGCCCTCTGTTTGGACTACCTTCCCTCTTTCGTCACCATTTGGCCACACTTCTCCAGTCCAAACGACATTCCAATGTTACTGCTGTTGATCCTGGTGGTGTGGGTCAGTGAGCTGATGTCTCGCTCGCTTTTAGCATACAGCTTGATGTAAGAGGTGGCTAATGGTGATCCCATTTCGGAGTCGGTATCCATAGCCGGACTTGCTGATTATTTGGCTGAGATTCAAGCCTATGCAGAACAACAGTGGGGACAGAGCATCTCCTTGATATATGCCACATTTGATGGAGACTTGTGCTATTGGCCTCAAGGGTGGATTCTCTTAGAGTCTTGTTGACCTTTTACAGCTTCAGGCAGGTATGTGGCATTGGGTCATAGGTTTTCTTATAATCAATCCAGGCAGTGCACAGATTAGTCTGTCTGGTTCTGCAGTCTCAAGCGACTGTTCTGTCTACCAGCAGCTGGCGTTTTGCTCCTCTGGTGTTCTTACCATACTGTTGGATAAAGAAGACAACGATGAATGGTTCATTAACCAATGACTGCACTGAGTGATGACAGCAGGAAAAGTGAGTGATCATGAATTTGGAAAAGACACTTAAGCAGCTGTGATGGCAATTATTGTCTTCCTGACAGAACTTATGCTGGAGCTACATTCATTGGTCTCACACTATCAAAAAACAGTAGGCTTATAAAGTCAGTTGATTGCTTGGCCCTTTACAGTGATATTAGACATTGTCATACTTCCCTGTTAATTACAGCAGTAGGCGAACAGAGGCTGCTGTCACACCTAACATCTGACTGACAGGACGCTGGATGGGAAAACACAAGGTTATGGTTACTTTCTCTACTCTGGAAAGACCTATTGATCCTCTATAATAACATCAGCTTGGAGCAACATGTGACTCTACAATTTCCTGTCTGTGTGTATGCCTGTGTGTTTTTCCAGTTTCATTTTTCAGCCGTAGATACATGGTGCTTGTGATACAACCAGCTGACCCTTTCTGCTTTTCTATCTCCCTGCCTTTGCATCACTTCCATTTTGTCTGGAGCCTGTGGTCAGGTGTACTCTGCATCTTTTGTTATGCATCTCTGGCTCATTGTATGTTTGCTGAAGTGTGTGTTTAAAGTCATCTATACCAGGACACGACCGATATGGATTTTTTTGGGGCCGATGCCGATATCGATTATTAGGGGGGGAAACATCTGATTACCAATTGGGCGATTTTTAAATTTTTTTATGAAGTTATAATTTATATATATATATATATATATATATATATATATATATATATACAGTACAGGCCAAAAGTTTGGACACACCTTCTCATTCAATGCATTTTCTTTGTTTTCATTACTATTTAAATTGTAGATTCTCAAAACTATGAATGAACACATGTGGAATCATGTGCTTAAGAAAAAAGTGTGAAATAACTGAAAACATGTATTATATTTTAGATTTCTCCAAGTAGCCACCCTTTGCTTTTTTGATAGCGCTGCAAACTTAAGCTGTTCTCTCAAAGAGCTTCATGAGGTAGTCACCTGAAATGGTTTTTACTTCACAGGAGTGCCTGAAGTAACCCTGACAAGGTACTTCTGTCATCAAGAGCAAAGGGTGGCTATTTTAAAGAAACTAGAATATAAAACATGTTTTCGGTTATTTCACACTTTTTTTATAAGTACAGAATTCTACATGTGTTCATTCATAGTTTTGATGCCTTCAGTGATAATCTACAATGTAAATAGTCATATAAAAAAATAAAGAAAAGACATTGAATTAGAAGGTGTGTCCAAACTTTTGTCCTGTACTGTATGTATGTGTATGTACTGTAGATATCAACAGTATACTATACTGTAGGCTACTAATCTTCACGCCGACAGGAAGACCGACTGATCAAACTCAGACCAGAAAAGCATTTTCAACTATCGGCTTGCCGATAAATCGGTCGGGCTCTAATCTATATTGTTGCTATATTACATAGGCAGACTGATGTTGGAAAATGTGTGTAGTTGTGTGCTTGACACACACTCATGGATCAGTAAATAGTGGTTGAGCAACAACAAAGAACTGCTGAGTGATGGATTTTGGCATTACTAGTGGATAGCAAATGAACACCTTTAGTTGTGAGTGAATGCTGTTGATAAGGTAACTTTATGTGGCTTCACAGGAAAAATGGAGAGGTAATATACACCAGACATGGCCAAAGAAGTGAAAACAAAATTCTCAGTTTGGTTGTCAACAAAAGCTGACAGACCACAGCTGACTTCATATCATAAATGCATACTCAGCAGTGGTGTACTGCGCATCTTTGCATGATGTAGCTTCTCTCTGGCAAAGATTACTGAAATGGTTTGGGTGCGTCCTGTCAGAAGTAATAGGTATGAATCTATTGCGTGCATAGAACACATGGATACAGTCACAGAGATATCACCTATTGCTTTTTGTGTTTTGAAGCTCACTCATAATGGTTGCCATTTTGGAAGGGCTGAGAGGTGTAGTTATGGTGGGCTTCACTTACAGCTATAGTGTGCCCACCTGTCAGTCAAGTAAGCTTTGCCTCTAATGTTGCAAAACTTGTAATGTTATATATTGTCAGGACCAATAAGTGAGAATCCCCCCATTCAGTTTGTGTAGATATAGAAATACCCAATGAGACAAAAAACACATATCTCACCAGGAAGCAGACAGAAAATGGTGTTTTTAGAATAAGGAATAGCAATTTTTAGCACCCCTGCATTGACTTTTTCTCTCAAGTCTAGAGATTGCTGCTTGGTTGCACATCTTGAGCCAAATTTAGAGGATGTATAAAAAAACTTTGTGCTTTTGTAAACAGTTTTGACCTCTAGTCAGGAAGTGTATCATAAAGCCATTGGTTGTATTGCGGTGGTTTTCTAATGTGAATCCTAGAAAGTTATTCTAATGTGTCAGAGTTGTTAGCTCTTCTCATGCAGATTTCTTTTCAAGTACTTTTTAAATTTGAGTTTGGAATAGTTATTTGATTTTTCTTAAAGGAATATGATGTAATGATTAACTGCTCCATTGACATCTACAGGCTATAGCAGCACTCTTGACCAAAATACCACAGTGGAGAAGGGCAATGAGAGGAAATGTAAACCTCTCTTGCCTGTGAGTGTCTGCATCTAACCAAAGAGCCAAGGATCTATTCTGCTGTGGATAGTACTGACCTATAGGATCTCCAAGGTTTTTTATCAGGCTTTTACATACTTCCAATTCAAGGCTGGATTTTTTAGCCTCAGTGGAGTTGTTTTGCCTCTGACCCTTCCTCTGAGGTAGTTACAGAGCCGGAATAGGGATTATTGAGTGGCAATGTGTAGCATTAAAGCTGGCATGACAGAACAATGCTATGTTGGTGTGTGTATCAGAATGTCTTTGTGTGTCACGCTCCTGTTGTGTGTTGACAAGCCCTGCCCCTGCAGCTTCTGCAACAGCCATAACGAGATGTGAAATCACACTATGCCACTATCCGGTGCAATATGTAAGTACAAAGGTGTAGTGATGGTGAAAATTCGTCACAGTGCTGTTGCAGAAATGCAGTGTGAAAGAGGCTATTAATGAGTTAAAGGTTTTCTTTGAGCAGCAGAAGGGGTGTGACATCACATCAACCCTGTGGCTCCATAAACCCAATTGCTGCTGCGCATGCCTTGACCTTCTATGACCTTGACCAGTGTAGTATGCCAGCACTCTTTGCAATGGTTTGGAGTCACTTTTTTACAACAGGAGGAAATAGGGGCACACTGACTGTGCAAGCCAGTGGTCTAGAATTGCTTGATACTTGTGGCAACAATACTCATAATCATTGCCTATTTTACTTTGCATAAGTGTATTTTCATGTATTTGAGCATGTGTGAGTTTACATGCTTGCATTTTTTCCTGTCTGGCTGAGTATAAAGGTATCACAGGAGTGTTAAATGCCACAAGGCCATGCAGGTTGGATACAGCAGAGATAGAAACAATGGGTGACAATTACCCAGACATGAGTCACCCAGGTCTCCGTGCAAACATTGCAAACACAAGAGATTCATTGTCGGATCAAGAAATGCTGAGGTGAATACATGAGGTTTTCAAGACAGAAGGATAAAGCTGAGAGTCTGACTCATACTCTCACACACAGAGTTGTTTTGTGTGTTTCTTCCCTGTGTTTCTTCCCAGGGCTCAACATGCTTCATGGTCCTAAATTGGAATTTAAACTGCACAGAGGTGAGCTGCGTTGCTATAGCAATTATTCTAGAGCTCACTCTCCAAAATTTACACTGGTTGAAGCGGACAATATGAGCATTGACTCCAGTTAGAGAACCAGGCTCTAGAGAATGTATAATTTCCACACTTAATTCTTGTCCCACTATTGCTGGTACAGTCTTAGTCTCTCTTGACAGCATCTATGCGATGGCATATGTTGAGTAATTAGGTGGGTAAAGGGAGGGAGTGTATGTGTGGTCTGAAATTAACAGATACAAACAGAGGGTGAACTGCACACATTGACTAAAATTACACTTCTCATTACAATGAACAAGCAAGATAAATAGGGAAATTGTAATTCCTGACTAAATACAGCAGTTAAGAGGAATGTAGACACTAATTACAGTAAAGTGAGCAATGTATAATAGCTGCATGAAGCTGAAACACAACAGAGCTTGAATTGTATAGGCAGTCATACAACAAATAACTGGGCAGTAAAATAAATGATGCTAAGTAGGGTTACAGGACACCTAAACAGAAAATTGCTGAGTCATGGTAGTAAGCTGCTAAGTAGCTCTCTAGCTTACAGATAGCTTTACAAATGGCCTTAAACACAGTAGTCTGGTTACAGACATTGTTGTAAAGATTCTGTTCACAGGAAAGTCCACAACAGCACTTACTTTTGATCATCTACACACGCACCACATAATCACACCAAACACAAGTCCCCATGGAGAGGTTCATATCAGCTGTCTACTCCTGCTATCAATGAATCAGAGTGGAACTGAGAGCTGCAGCACGTAGTTTGCATGTGTTGCCAAACCTACCACTAGGGGTGCAGTGCCAGACTCTCCATCAGCAATGCATCCTATTTACTGCAGTCACCATAGAAATATGGAGATAGTAATATGGAGATCCTGTTGACAGGGTACAAGTCACAAGCTGCCACCCTTCTGTGACTGTATGAAATGACCATTGTAGTTATCATGAACAACACTTTATTGTGAGTAACAAATCAAAGGCAAAATACATTTCAGGAATCTTATGGATTGTTTGTCAAAATAACAACAACAACAAACAAAGGCCTTGTGCTACTTGCTTCTACTGTACGATATTGTTAGCCTGGCTGGGCCATCCTGTTGCATGAATCACAACAGGATGGCCCAGCCAGGCTACGATATTGTAGCACGCTAACTTTCTTTCAGCTGTTGAACAACACGGGGGAGCAGCGTCTACCTAACAACCAATCAGGGGGGGCTTTGTTTACAGTTAGAAAGAGCAGGCCGCTCAAAAATTTTAAAATGTTGACTACACAGACCTAACGAAACACAGCGATATCGTTATATTACCAAATGTCATCAATAACTAATAGCTATTGACTGATATTAAAAGCTATTTTGTACACCACAAAAAAGATGCGTCTTTAACAGAATACCTACCCCACCTTTAAGGGCATTGAAACTAGGCAAAATAAAAGACTAAAATAAATCTGAGGATGCAGACAAAAAACTAAATTAGATTCATAGGGCTATCCTAAAGTTAATGTTCTGGAAAAAGTGCAAAGTGTAAAAACAGATATACTGTTTGTAAAACTGTAAAAGTGCTGGGTCCATATAAACCATTTTAAAAAGTGAGTGGGACTTCTTCCACTTTTATACAACGGGTCCAGCACCCATGGGTAGATATACATATGGGGCTATCCAGGGCTGGGTTATTCCAGGCAATTTTTTACTTTTCTGGCCTTGGTTTAAACATTGCCATCAAAATAAGGAGACACATTGAACTAGCTTTCCCAGTCAGCTTTATTACTGCCAAGCTTGATTTAGTACATGTGAACAATGTTTGACACATTTTCAACTCTGATTTGACCTTGTGTTTACTATCAGTGATAGCTGGAATCAACCGTAGACTGTGGAAACCTTGTATATGGATCTCGGTGATTACAATTTTTTTCTCCACTTCCTGAAACCAACATTGTGCAGTAGCATTGTTTGCACTGCACCACTAAAATGATGCGCTTGAACTGAGAGGTTGCTGTAAGTCTGGTCTCTGCATTATCTGTCATTTTTGCTAGATTTTTTTTTCATATTTTTATTGTCATTTTGTTGGCTGCTGATGGATACTTCTGCTGGGCAAAGACTTTACTCAAGAGAAAAGCTCCTTTCATTGAGGTAAAGCAAATCTAGACAACAACATACAATTCCAGAGGACACCAGGAGGTGTTATCGTGGTTGCCGTGCTGGTCCAAAGGTGAAGGCAAAGCTGAATGCTAGGAGGTGGTGATATAAACCCTTTCTCCCATCAATCGTCATGGGAAACGTCAACTCTCTGCCCTGGAGATATTGGTGAAGACTGAGAAAGCATACCATGAGTGCAGTTTCCTGTTTTACTGAAATCTGGTTGAATCAAAACAACTCAGACTCCAGTGTGGATCTACCTGGCTTCACTTTTATAAGGTCAGACAGAGATGCTCAAGCTAGTGGCAAGAAGAAAGGAGGAGGTCTGGCTTAATTTGTCAACCAGAGATGGTGTAACCCTTCACTCATAACTGTCAAGGAGAAGTTGTGTTGTCCAGATATTGAACTGTTGGCAGTTGCTCTTCAGCCATATTATGTTCCTAGAGAATTTAGTCATATCATAATAATTGTTTACATTCCACCCAAATCAACTGAAGAATGTTGCGATGTTTTGCAAAATAGTGTTACCAGGCTACAGACTCAACACCCGGAGGCACTAATAATAATATCAGGAGACTTCAACCATGTCACCCTCTCCTCTCACCTGACTGGATTCACAAAGTTGGTGAACTGTCCTACCAGAGAAAACAAAACCCTGGATCAGCTGTATGCCAACGTCAAAGAAGCCTACACAGCCACAGCCTTACCACCACTGGGCAAGTCAGATCATAACTTGGTCTATCTGGAAACCTGTTACAGACCTTGTGTGCTGAGGCAGCCTGTGACCAAAGTCAAAATCTGAAGATGGATACCTCAAGCCAGTGAAGCTCTAAGGGACTGTTTTAAATCAACAGACTGGAATGTGCTGCTGGAAACAGATGTGGATAGTATGAACATTGATAAACAGGTTGACTGCTTTACTGATTATGTCAACTTCTGTAGAGACACAGTTATACCTACAAAGACTGTTCGCTGTTTCCCCAACAACAAATCCTGGATCACAAGAGACATAAAAGCAATCCTTAACCAGAAAAAGAAAGCTTTTAAAGATGGTGACAAAGAACGACTCAAACAAGTTCAACAAGAGTTTAAGAGGAGACTGAAGATAGCAAAGCTGGAGTACAAAAAGATGATAGAGAAGAATCTACAACACAGCAACATCCGTGAAGTGTGGAGAGGAATCAGTACCATCTCTGGACACAACAATAAAACGAAAAGACAGCCAGTGGTGGGTGATCTGGAAAGAGCTAATGAACTCAACCTGTTCTTCAACAGATTTGACACTGCTGTCACCCACTTCCACTGCTACTCCAAACTTCCTCTGCACAACAAATCTCCACTACAACTTCTCCTGTTCCTCCTCCATCTTGTTAAAATGTCTCAACCACTTCAACTGCCTCCCTCCTAGAACACCAGTCCTTGTCTGTCACTGAAACAGGGGTGAGGATGGAGCTTGGAAGACTTTGTCCTGGGAAGGCAGCTGGTCCAGATGGTGTGTGTCCAAGGCTGCTTATAGACTGTGCTGCAGAACTGTGTCAACCTCTCCACAAGATCTTCATCCTGAGTCTACAGCTGGGGCGGGTACCTGCTCTGTGAAAAACATCCTGCATTGTGCCAGTACCAAAAACAAAATGTCCTGCTGAACTCAATGACTACAGATCAGTGGCCCTCACTTCACACATCATGAAAACCCTGGAGCGGCTGATTCTACGCCTTCTGAGGTCTGAGGTCAAAGACAAACTGGATTCCCTGCAGTTTGCATACAAAGAACACATTGGAGTGGATGATGCTGTCCTCGACATGCTTCACTGTGCCCTGTCTCATCTGGAGGAACCTGGGGTCTATGTGAGGATCATGTTCTTCGACTTTTCAAGTGCATTTAACACCATCTAACCCACCATACTCAAAGACAAGCTCACAGAGATGGGAGTGGATCCAGCCTGTGTTTCCTGGATCACAGATTACCTGACAGGAAGGCCACAGTTTGTCAGGCTGAGGAACTGTGTTTCTGGGACTTTAATGAGCAGTACAGGGGCTCCACAAGGGACATTGCTGGCGCCATTCCTGTTCACACGGTATATGTCAGACTTCAAATACAGCACTGAGTCCTGCCACATCCAGAAATACTCAGATGACACTGCTATTGTGGCATGGATCAGAAATGGACAAGAAGCTGAATACAGAGATCTGATAAGAGCCTTCAGTGACTGGAGTCACAAAAACTGCCTCCTCCTCAACACCTCAAAGACAAAGGAGATGGTCATAGACTTCCATAGATCCAAACCCTCTCTTCAACCAGTGAACACCTGTGGAGTGGACATCGAAGTGGTGACATCATATAAATACCTCGGTGTACATCTGGATAATAAGATGGACTCAGTAGCGGTTCTAGGCACGGGCGAACAGGGCAGCCACCCGGGGAGGCATTTGTGTCATGACTCATGGGGGGTGGCATGAGCACTTCGAAAAAAATAAAATAAAAGATAATAATAATAATAATAAATCTGCGCCGCAAAGCGGTTTTGTATTGACTCTTGTTGTCAAATTGGTGCCCCCCTTGCTGTGAAGGTGCCGCACAGAGGCTGACAGACTGTATGAGACAAAATGGGGAGAGGGTCGCAGGGGACAGCTCTGCTCTCAGGATTGCTCTCACTCTGCCAGTCACGGTGGCTCAAGCAGAGAAGAGCTTCTCAAAACTGAAGTTGATAAAGTCGTACCTAAGGTCAACCATGTCTCAGGAACAGCTCACTGGCCTTGTCGTCATCAATCACTTAACCCATTGAAATCGGGACAGTATGTCCGCAGATCAGCCTTCAAGCCGGGAGCGCGGATACGTCATTTTGTAACATTCTGTAGTTTTTTAATAATTTCTGGAGTCGTGGTGAATCAAATCATCATACCAGTCTGCCTCTGATAAGCGAGTAAAGCAATCGGATTCATGCTCGGATCTTGCTACGTGCGTCGTGAGGAAACTAAACAATGACAGGCAGAGAGCAGCTTTGGAGGAGAAACATCCAGCAGTGTGAACAACCTCTTCATATTGAGGTCTTTGGCTCACACTATTGGCGATTTCTGTGAGTGTTGCATGACTTTGGGTGAGCACAGAGATGAACACACTGTCAACCACGCATTTATTTATTTATTTATTTTTTAGAGCTGCTTTTGTACTGGCACTATACTAGGGCAGCTGTATACCCTTTCAACACTTAATTTTTTTATATTTACATTTTAATTAAATTGACACTTTATCATGACTGCCACTTGTTTTACAAAAAGCAAACAGTTTCTTATTCTCCAGTGCAGAGTCTTTACTTTTATTTATACAGACGCTTTATTTCATTTAAGTTTGTTTGTTCAAGGTATTCAATTATGTGATGAAAGTTTGGACAAATAGAAGATAGTTATCTTGAAAGCCACATGTGTAAGCTCTCAAATACTTTTTAAAAATTTTGTTTCTATCTGCTACAGAGGCCGAGATATCAGCTTTTTTGTAATCCTCAACACTTCAGAAAACCTCTGGATCTGGGGGCCCTTCTTAAAATGGCCCTCAGGATTTCAGAGGCGTGGCTCAGACAGGGTCTTAATGAGTTAATAGGGGAGCAGATTTCTTATGACGAGATTATTGATGATTTTGCAACAAGGAAGGCAAGAAAGGTCAGGTTTTAGTTTTAGTTTGTGTTTCCTGTCATAGAACAATCACATTTTCTTTAGTGTGTTTTCAAATTGGTGTGATTTGCTATGTAAGATTATTAGTCTATATTTTATTTAATATTTTGTATTATTCTTCTCTTACTGTCTTGTTACATTTTTTGTTAAATATTTGCCACTTTTATGTATATAGTGTAAATTTATCATTTAAGCTCTGATAACCTGTTTTGTACAGAATTGCCCCATGGTCTTTTGCAATGTTGGAGGTGGAGAACATGCACCTTAAAAAGTGTCTTTGCTGATGTAATAACTGGATTTTCTGGAAGTGTTTTGGAAATGCTCTATTGAAGGATTTGTGCAATTCTTGTCTATCAAAACATGTCAGAATGCCGACTATCGAAAAGCATATTGACCATGTTTTATATTGATATTGAGGGAAATTAATTGTCGATACATATCATTATCCTTATATCGCACAGCCCTAGTTACAAGCTTAATATACCATAGCCAAATCTTGGAAATCCACGGCTAAACCAAGTATAAGAGTCTGGCTTGCACAACTGTCACATTCTCTTGCATTGGAAAAAAAACACTTTTACATCAAAGGATAAATATCTCATCTTTAGCAGTATGTGGAATTCTTTTATGGTATTCTTTGAAGGGGGCATAGTATTTGAGGCATGTCCCCCTGGTATGTAAACTATCAACAAACAAATATTGCCCATTGTATTCATTTTACATCTGTTTGTTTGTGTTTTTGCTTTATTCTATGTGAGGTGCTTTTCTGTCCCATTTAACTTAAGTCGACTTTGGGACCACCAGTGATTCTTTAGGATGATTAATGTTTGGATAGTAAGTTAAATGAGAGAATGGTGAAGAAGCTCTCGGTAATTAGTTATATGGATAGATCTCAGTGATTCTTTGTGGGCTTAATGAGCGGTGTTTATTGTGATTCTTTCAGATGGCACAAGTTTCAATTGTGTTTGCCCACCTGGCTAGTCACACCTCTTGCTGTCCTCCACAGGAAAATCTATTTTTCGCTACATTTACTTCCCGAGCAGTAGGATGAATCTCATCTGCCTCAGTCAAAGGCAAGAAATACATTGTGGTGGTGTGATTGTGTGTATAACTGTGTCAATGAGAACACAATCTAATGTTTCCAGGACAGTAAAAGCAAAATGAGTGCTTGTGCCAAAAGTTTTTATGGTTGTGGCACTGATACTGTGAGTGACTGACAGATGAACTTTTAATGAAATCTGTCAGTGATTTAGGACAGTTTCATTTTACTTAAAACACTCACTGCCTCAGGCATAAGTTTGCATTTGTTAAAGAGAGATTGAGTTCATTAATTGAATATTCCTGAGCAAATGACGTTTCCTCCCACGTGACTTCACACTACCATGCAATGCTTCATAATATCAGTGCCCTTAAAATCTGTCTGCATTTGTGGAGCAGCAGTCAGTCTTCTGTGTGTCTGTTAGGGGTGGGTAAATACATAGATTCTTTGATGCATCATAATGCAACATGTAACAATCAATTAAGGTTAACAAATGCTCAAAAATATATTATTTCCCATGATAGCTTAAATACAGAAACACAACTGGAGCACCCAGGAGTTGGCTGGAACAAAAAAAGCTGCCCGGAAGGTTTTAAAGGACAGACTCATAACAGACAGTTAACCAGCTGTCTTCTGTTCTCATTCTGTTAATCTGCCAGTTATGTGGATGTAAAGTTGCCTTTGGTTGTGGATAGCAAAATGTTTGATTGTTGTGGGATGCAATGCTGCTTATTAAATACTGTGCTTAGAACTCTATCATTACAGAGGTTATGTTATTAAGTTAAGATAAGGTAACTTTATTGATCCCCAAAGGGAAATTATCACTTTTTGTTAGATCATAATAGTTATAATAATAGTTATAGCACTTTATGTAACAAGAGCAGCTTTTTGTTGTCAAAAAGTCAAAAAAGTGTTGGATTGTTTGGTCTAATGGCAATAAAACATGATGGACGTACATTTAGAATAGAATAGAATTTTTCTTCTCCCTTTTTCCTTTTTCTAAATTTTTTCTTAATTATTACATTTATTTAAGTTCTTAATATTAGGATCTTTATTTTTATAACTGCATTTTTGCACTCTTTGTCTGTGATGCTGCTGTGACAAAAAAAAATTCCCCCATGGGGTATCAATAAAGGAATATTCTATTCTATTCTATTCTATTCTATTCTAACAATCAAATCGTGGCACCCAAAATCATTATCAAATCAAATTGGGAGGTACCCTAAAATAACACACCACTAGTGTTAGATTTATGATGCCTGTATTTGTACAAGTTGGGTAGCCACTGCCTCATGAGGTCTTAGCCTTTTATATACCATTTACCTCTTGTAATATGTGGTCATACCCATTTTTTTCTTTCTTTCTTTCTTTCTTTCACATTTTTTTAGCTGCGACAATCAGTTCATGCTTTCTCTATTTATTGCTTCACCTCAAAGCTCTTGTCTTTCCTTCAGTGTACCCTAGTTGTCTTGAGAACTCAGTCTAAAATATTTTTTATTGTGCAATGTCTTGTGGTTTTGTTACATCTCTCTAGATGATTCATATGCCGTAAAGCAAGGCAGGATGAGATTTCAGCATTTTAACTGTCTCCACACTCCCTCAGCAATTAAGGAGAGAATTTGTGGCCACTTGACACGGCTGTGTTGGCTGCATCTTGGTGACAAAGTGCAAAAGAGGTCAGATAGCACTGTGAGTCAGGGATGGCGTCATGAAGGCAGTGCAGTGGTCCCGCGACATAAAAATGTGTGTGGTAAGGAAACCGGGTTAATGGGGCATTTTATGGCCTGAGGAGCAGCAATGCGTTACTATATAAGAACAAGGTGATGATTGAAGAGAAAAGTCACAGGTGGAAAGGATCTGTAACGATCTGTACCCCATGATGCCTTGTGTGAATTATGGACGTGTCTTCCAGTGCCTTCTTTCACTGGACGTGGAACTGGCATTTTTCATAGCAATTGGATGCTAATTGTGGTTATTAGAGTGATCAAGGATTAAAAAATAAAGGTTGGAAAATCATCTGTCACACCTTAAACAGGACCATGGGCGTGGTTGTAGGGGAAAAGTGGACCTGACTACTCAAGGCCTGAAGAGGGAGGGGGGCCCATAAAAATCCTGATTTTTTTTTTTTTTTGTGATGTTTTATTTCGAATGACTTGGGCCCTCCAATTAATTGGTGTCATTATTTATTTCAAATATATTGATAACATCAACTGAGAGAATGAACTTTATGTCACAATCCTCCCAACATATTGAACATTCTGGGGGACCCCCATCTTGGAGGGGCAAAAATGGTTTAGTCTGCCCTACAGTGACCAGCAACAACTGTAACATTGAACCGGGGGATAGACATCATGCTGCCCTCAAAGCATGAATTGGGGTATCAAAAGAAGAAAGAGAAGAAACAATAAGAAAGAAGGCAGAATGATGGGAGGCATCTGTTGACTGCTTTCCTTCCCAGAGGTGAACCCAGTTTGCTTGTTCTGCAAAGTCCAGGTGTATGTAGGCCAGTGGTGCCCAACCTTTTTTGTACCAGGGACCAGTTTCATGCAGGAAACTTTTTCCAAGGACTGGGTGGGGGCGTGGAGGTTCCAATAACAAAAACCTTAATCAGTACAGAGTATGCACATAGTATGTAATCTGGATACAACAATCCCATTTTATTTTAGGCACTTTTCATTACAATTTAACCCATTAAGACCTGAACCCGGTCTGAGACATGCCTCTGAAATTGTGAGGCCAATTTCGAGAAGGGCCCCCAGATCCTGAGGTTTTCTGAAGTGTTGAGGTTTACAAAAAGCTGATATCTCGGCCTCTGTAGCAAAATTCAAATTCAAAAAGTATTTGAGAGCTTACATATGTGGCTTTCAAGATAACTATCTTTTATTTTTCCCCAACCTTTCATTACATTATTGAAAACTTTGAACAAACTAACTCAAATGAAATAAAGCGGCTGTATAAATAAAAATAAAGGCTCTGCACTGGAGAATAACAAACTATTTGCTTTCTGTAAAACAAGCGGCAGTCACCATAAAGTGTCCATTCAATACAAATGTAAATATTAAAAAAAAGGTGTTGAAAGGGTATGCAGCTACCCTAGTATAGTGCCAGTACAAAAGCAGCACTAAAAACTGAAAAATAAATAAGTGGCTGACATTGTGTTCAACTCTGTGCTCACCCACCCCTCCACTCAGACTGGACCTGTGGCTGAAAATCACCTCCCGTTTAAAAGCCCTTTTCCAGTCACTCTCATTGTCAGAGGTGCTATGGGTTTCCTGGACAAACATGACATCAATTCTTTTATTCTTCATCAGTTTAAAGAGAGCGGCTCGTTTAAAATCAGCCTTGGCCCCGTTTAGGTTTCAAGTGCTGATATTAAAATCACACATGGATAAAAAGAAATTACAGTTAGAAGAGCAGTCAGTAAAAGGTGAAAGCATCTAAAAATCATCTTCATCATTGATGATTTGGGCTTTTATCTTTGGCAAAATCTTTCATTTTTCTTTTTTTTCTGTTCTTTTTAACAGATCCAGAGTTTTTCTTTTTTTGGACTCTTTAAGGAGGTCATCACCTGTCATGTCCTCCTCTTTCAGTTCCTCAATTTTTCTTTTTTCATCATTTTCCTCAGCTGTGTCTGACAACATGGATTCCTCATGCTCAGAAAAACCTGTGCCAACCAGACAGTTAACTCCTGAGCCAAACCAACAGATCTTGTACCCCACAAGGGGGCCGGGGTTAAAGTGGTGGGCGTATCTCCCCCCGCAGCAGCAGTATCGGGCGGATCCCCCCCAGTAGCAGCAGCAGCAGGCTGCTGTGCTCCTCCTCCCTGCGGACTGGAGTTGATCAGGTGCCCCTCTGCACCACAACCAAAGCACTTCATTATTTCCAAAGAAGCAAAACCATATACACAAATCCATGAACTTCGAAAGAAAAAGACAGGTTTAAATCATTTTTTATCAGAACATGGTCAAGCAGGGTTTTACGACAGAGGTCTGGAGGTCAGTGTCCTGCTCCTCAGACCTTTCCTTGAGGTCAGTGTGTTCACACACCTAAAGACAGTAAATCTCAAATGGGAGACCTGGGTTGAGGTGTTAATGTTTATATTTGAATGGTCCGCGATGGAGTCAGTTTGAAAGGTAATAAAGACTCTGTTCTCCGAATTGACCAATCGTGAAGAGCCAGAGGTATAGGTCAACCTCCGATCAGGTCAGTTAGGTAACCTGAAAGTGCAAACAAGTCTGGAGAGATTTATATTATCCTGTGACCTGGAACCAGATAAGGAACCTTTCCTGTGAGGAATGTGTGGGTTTCGCCCACGAGGTTGTCTTGATTGCTACACTTTTAAATGTAGTTAAGTAAAAGTCCTGATAAAAAAAATAAAAAAAAAAACAAGGTACAAATCCTTTAAAAAATACTTAAGTAGTGCAACAAAGTACATCAACTTCATTACTATACACCTCTGCTTGAAAGGAGATGTCAAGCTGAGTCAGAGTTTGCAGCTGTAATACTGTGAAGCTGTGTTAGTATTTTGGCAGTTTTCTTGCTCTGTTATTAATTATTACTGTGACCTTTTTGATTTGTAACAGGCAATTCTCTGTAGGTATATTTCTAAACCTCCAGTGTTTTCTATACTAATGTGTTTTCCTCAGTAAGCCCTTGTGATGGTGGTCCCTTAGTATGTTCACTTCTTTTGTAAATGTATTTTTATGTATTTTGAGTTTATTTTTATTATTACTTTTCAATGGCTCTTGTTAGCTTCATATATGGATTGGCAATTGTGTGTGTGTCTTTTTTTATTAATTTCCTTTTCTTTTTATGTACAGCACTTGGCGTTGCATTGTCGTTTGATAAAAAGAGCTTTTTCAATAAAGTCTGATTGATTAGTAAATGGGTTTTCATCCAGCAGCCTTTTATTGACAAAGTGAAATAACAGGCATACACAGTCTAAGGTTTAGATTTTTCAGCCACAATGTTTTTATTTTGCTGTTTGCAGGGGCGTCACTAGGTTTTAAGGACAGGGGGGGCTTAGCCCCCAAGAGATGAACAGGCTGTGAGTGAACGTAGTGAGAGTGAAAATTTCACAAACAGAAAACAAAGACTGAGAAATTGCTTTTTAGTTTTTTTGGATGGATTTAACTACGATATAGTCTCAGGCCACCAGTAGTTTTTTTGTTTTATTTCAGTCTGTTTTTTCTTCAGTTCTTGCAACCACTACTGACCAAACTATCATGTTTTATGTTTTTGCCAAACAGTCATGGGAAACAGAAAGCTGTATTCTGGTTGACTGAATATCCTAACCAGTTGTGCTTTTCAAACCAGCTGTAGTGAAATGCTCGCTTCTGTGTACCAAAACTATCTTGTGGGTAGCTCTTCAGCTTGACCTGTCTGGGCCCTGTGTCTTTGTCACCTAAATCAAACCCTGTAGTGAAATGAGTTGCTGCAGCTGCTTCATTATTTTCCCTCTCTTGGCCTGTTTGCTCTCCTCTCTCAGCTTCCTCTGCCATTTGCTGCAGCTCCTCAGCCTTTCCTTCTGCCTGACCCTCCAAGATACATTGAAACACATTGAATTAATAACTAATCCAACATAGAGGCTAATGTCATGACTTATGCTCACACACCACAGTAATTTTTTGCTCCCAAATAGTAAGATGTTACACAGATTACATTTTGGGCCCATATGTGACTAAAATGGTTGCAATTTAAAGCCCTGAAAAATATTACTAAATTACTTGACTTAAAGTAATATTAAAACAGAACCCCCAAAAATATTTGGGTCAGGCTAATTTATCTCTTTGCTCTCTCCACTTTCTAATCTTGACTCTCAAATAAAAACTCAAATGAAATAAGTCTTATATGGTGCACCATGACTGAAATTTCATATTTTATATCCATATTGAGCTCCATAAAATTCTAATCAGACTGTCTGCATCACTCCTGTGAATTCTTTTAGACTCACCTGTCCAGTAGAGGTGTCTCCCCTCTCACTAGGGGTGGGAATCTTCAGGCACATCACGATTCGATTACGATTACGATTCAGGGGCTACGATTCGATTCTGAAACGATTATCCCCCCCCAGCTATTACACATTTCTTTTTGTCTCACTGTGTAACCATTCACCACTTTGTGTTTTTAAAATATTAATCATGAGAAACAATTAAATGAATTAATTTCCACTATCTTTTATTATACTTGTGGAAATGTGTAAACAGGAAAGTTACAACTTCATGTAAAGAACAAAAGGTAGCAGCATCCTTGGCTTTTAGCATATCCTGACCTGAATACGGACGTAAATCCTTGGCAATAAATGTAGCGATGGACTTCGTGATTCGTTTCGCCTTTTCCGATGAGGGGGGAAGCTTTGTAATTGCTTTCTCGATTGTTCTCTGTTTGGTGGAGGCAGCCGTAGCCTCGACAGCAGCCGGGCATCTTCCCTCCTCGTTCGGGTGAAAACGAGTGATGTGGCTCCTCATGTTCGGGGTGTTACCAAAGTATTTTATCTTGGAGTGACACAGTTTACATATAGTGTGGCTCTTGTCCAGTTCAAGTCCACCCTCAACTCTGTAGAAGCCAAAATTCTT
This sequence comes from Xyrichtys novacula, assembly GCA_962446985.1. Taxonomy (NCBI): domain Eukaryota; kingdom Metazoa; phylum Chordata; class Actinopteri; order Labriformes; family Labridae; genus Xyrichtys; species Xyrichtys novacula. The sequence continues at coordinate 26,430,096 of OY660884.1, read as the reverse complement.
GCATACATTAGCTTTTAATCCGGAAGGGGCAGGGTGGATCTCGCGCTCAGCCATGCTTCTTTGTTATGTGCTCCCCTTAAAGTGTCCGCCGGGTGACAACGCGCTGCACGAGTTCCGCCTTTTCGTTCCGCCTATTTCACGTTATTTAACATCTAAATAATCGGAATTTGGACGTTTGTGAATCGATTCAGAATCGTCCTTGCCTGAATCGAGATGCATCTAAGAATCGATATTTTCCCCCACCACTACCTCTCACTAGCTTTGCTCCTCTGTCCTGACTCCTACAGGTCAGTGGGGATGGTGGGATGACTATTATTAGTGCATTATTATTATCCACTGATGATAATCATACGTGAATGAGCTCAGCTCGCTTTTTTCAGAGCTAAAACAAGTGACAGAAATCAACATCATGCTAACAATTTAACTTGGTGTGACAGCCAGGTTTTTATTTCTCAAAATGGGGAGCACCTGGTTCATAAATTACATGGGACTATTTGCTGTTAGCTGGAGCTTATTGTTACTACCAGCTGCTATAAAGACTTACTTTTTTGAAAAACTTGCGTATGTCCATGATGCTGCTCTCTGCCTGGCTCGTGACGTGACCGTCTCGCTGTGACTGTGTGCAGGGAGCATGTAGGTGCTGCTGCTGGCAGCAGTGAAAACGCGGACTGGATTTTCAGTAATGTGGGCGTTCTCTATATCAACAAGTGGAACGGATTGAATAACTTAGCGCTGACGAAGGCTCTCCACCTTACACAGTGAAGTCATGGGAAACTAAATGATTTGTGATCATATTTAAGTGAATAATGACATGTTAAAAAATGTTTAAAAAATATATATATATTTAGGGGGGCTAAAGAATATTTAAGGGGGGCTTCAGCCTAACGACGCCAATGGTTGTCGGTAGGCAAACGATGGAAAATCAGTGAGGGAGTGAGTGAGATGCACTCTGATTGAGGTTCTGTGTAACTGAAGTCTTTGTCTTTTTGTGGAGAGCTGGTAATAGTGTTTGACTAAACATGGCTGCAGTGAGGATTTGAAATTGTGACTGCAGCAGGTTTACTGACTTTCTCTGTGTCCTTGGTTTTCCAGCACAGAGATTTTACACAAGTCTTTGGCTACATTATCAGTGATACATCTTGTGATCTCTTGAGCTTTCAAACTTATATGGGGAAGTGAGCTTTTTGACCTGTTTCCTTGCATCCAGTCAAATCTTTATGAGGTGACAATCAGGGCAGGCTCTTATATTCTCTGAGGCAAAGAACACTGTAGTCTAACTGCTTATTGTTTTTGTGAGTCTGTCTTATTTTCTCCTTTCTCATTTCTGAGGACCCACTTAGGGTTAAGTATTGTTTGAATTTGAAGAATTCCAACTCCTTTTTTCAATTCTGGTTCCAAACAATTCTCTGTTCTGATTCTTTAAAATAAGAATAAAGGTCCTTTCACACCGGGACCGTTTTTGTTGTGCGATTATTTTGGATGTCAATATTTTTTTCGAACCTGTATCCTGTCAATACAAGCGTTCACATCAGCTACGTCTTCCCGTCCTGCCATATTGCAGCATTTATTTTTTCAGATCATGGTCAATTTTTCTTACGTTTCGCATACTGTGTATCCACTTCCCACCAATCAGACTGCGTGTTGTTGTGACGTCAGATTGTGGTATATCCAACATGGCTGACCGGCTGATTGTTTACGTGTCGGAGAACAGAGTGCTTTTTGATAAAAGACAGACATTACAAAGATAACGACCTGAAGGACAACTTGTGGAGAGTCTTAGCGTCGGATTTGTCATACGATGTTTTTTTGTGCTTTAACAGTTTGCTGAATGTCTTGCGTGCTTATGTTATCGCCTCCGATTGGCTATAAGTGCTGACCGTTTGGCTTGAGCGGGTAATGACGTTTCCAGCTTTTCTAGTCAATCAGAGGCAAAGGAGGTGGGACTCTTCCTGGGAAAAGTCTTCCTCGGGATGCATCTTTTTTTACCCCGGAAAGTTGCAAAATTGCATCAGGCTTGATGTGTATAGTCAGGCGCGTCAAAATTCGCCTCTGAATATTTCACAATTCTCGTTCTATATTCACATCGGCTCTGGTGTGTAAGGACCTTAGGATTAACTTTATTCATCCCTGAAAGGAAATTCAATTGTCTGTAGTCTCAGTTGTCATGTGTCAAAAAGTCAGTCACTATTTAAAGAAGAGTTGTAAAGTGTGATAGCTGTTGGTACAAAAGATCTTCTGAATCTCTCTGTCACAAATCGAAGAGAGAGGAGTCGTCCACCACCATTGGCCCTTTGGTCCATCAAGGTGTTATAAAGTGGGTGATCCTTGTTCTTGAGAATAGTCTCCACCTTCCTCAGTGTAGATCTCTCCACCACATCCTCCACTGAGTCCAGCTTGAGTCCAACCACAGAGCCAGCCTTTTTCACCAGTTTGTTAAGACGTCTTACATCTTTGTGTTTGATGCTTCCTCCCCAGCAGACTGCAGCGTGGAACAGAACTCTTGCCACCACAGACTGATAAAACATCTGCAGCGTCTTACTACAGATGTCTATTGATCGGAGTCTTCTCAGGCAAAAGAGGTGGCTCCGCCCCTTTCTGTAGATGTAGTCTATATTCTTAGACCAATCCAACTTATTATCCAGATGTACACCTAGATATTTATGATGTCACCACTTCGATGTCCACTCCACAGGTGTTCACTGGCTGAAGAGGGGGTTTGGATCTGCAGAAGTCTATGACCATCTCCTTTGTCTTTGAGGTGTTGAGGAGGAGGCAGTTTTTGTGACTCCAGTCACTGAAGGCTCTTATCAGATCTCTGTATTCAGCTTCTTGTCCATTTCTGATACATGCCACAATAGCGGTGTCATCTGAGTATTTCTGGATGTGGCAGGACTCAGTGCTGTATTTGAAGCCTGACGTGTACAGTGTGAACAGGAATGGCGCCAGGACTGTCCCTTGTGAAGCCCCTGTACTGCTCATTAATGTCCCAGAAACACAGTTCCCCAGCCTGACAAACTGTGGCCTTCCTGTCAGGTAATCTGTGATCCAGGAAACACAGGTAGGATCCACTCCCATCTCTGTGAGCTTGTCTTTGAGTATGGTGGGTTGGATGGTGTTGAATGCACTTTAAAAGTCGAAGAACATGATCCTCACATAAACCCCAGGTTCCTCCAGATGAGACAGGGCAAGATGAAGCATGTAGAGGACAGCATCATCCACTCCAATGTGTTCTTTGTACGCGAACTGCAGGGAATCCAGTTTGATTTTGACCTCAGACCTCAGAAGGCGTAGAATCAGCCGCTCCAGGGTTTTCATGATGTGTGAAGTGAGGGCCACTGATCTGTAGTCATTGAGTTCAGCAGGACATTTTGTTTTCGGTACTGGCACAATGCAGGATGTTTTCCACAGAGCAGGTACCCGCCCCAGCTGTAGTCTCAGGTTAAGGATCCTGTGGAGAGGCTGACATAGTTCGGCCAGCTGCCTTCCCAGGACAAAGTCTTCCAAGCTCCAACCTCACCCCTGTTTCGGTGACAGACAAGGACTGGTGTTTGAGAAGGGAGGTAGTTGAACAAGATGGAAGAGGAAGGGGAGCAGTTGTAGTGGAGATTTGTTGCAGAGAGGAAGGTGGAGTAGCAGTGGAAGTGGGTGTGACAACAGTGTCAAATCTGTTGAAGAACAGGTTGAGTTCATCAGCTCTTTTCACATCACCCACCACTGGCTGTCTTTTCTTTTCATTGCTTTGTCCAGAGATGGTACTGATTCCTCTCCACACTTCACAGATGTTGCTGTGTTGTAGCTTCTTCTCTATCTTCTTTTTGTACTCCAGCTTTGCCATCTTCAGTCTCCTCTTAAACTCTTGTTGCACTTGTTCGAGTCGTTCTTTGTCATCATCTTTAAAAGCTTTCTTTTTCTGGTTAAGGATTGCTTTTATGTCACTTGTGAGAAGTTGATGTACTCAGTAAAGCAGTCAACCTGTTTATCAATGTTCATACTATCCACATCTGTTTCCAGCAGCACATTCCAGTCTGTTGATTTAAAACTGTCCCTTAGAGCTTCACTGGCTTGAGGTGTCCATCTTCTGATTTTGACTTTGGTCACAGGCTGCCTCAGCACACAAGGTCTGCAGGTTTGCAGATAGACCAAGTTTAATTTGACTTGCCCAGTGGTGGTAAGGCAGTGGCTCTGTAGGCTTCTTTGACGTTGGCATACAGCAGATCCAGGGTTTTGTTTTCTCAGGTAGGACAGTTCACAAACTGTGTGAATCCAGTCAGGTGAGAGGAGAGGGTGACATGGTTGAAGTCTCCTGATATTATTATTAGTGCCTCAGGGTGTTGAGTCTGTAGCCTGGCAACACTATTATGCAAAAGATTCCATGGAATTTCTGCAGTTAATTTGAGTGGGTGCAAACAAGTATTCTTATGATATGACTAAATTCTCTTGGAACATAATATGGCTGAAGAGCAACTGCCAACAGTTCGATATCTGGACAACACAACTTCTCCTTGACAGTTATGAGTGAAGGGTTACACCATCTCTGGTTAACAAATAAAGCCAGACCGCCTCCTTTCTTCTTGCCACTGGTTTTAGGATCTCTGTCTGACCTTATGAGAGTGACGCCAGTAAAATGGCAGTGTCAAGAAAATTCTTTGTTTTAAATGAGGGCGCTAGCCAGAGTTCTTTTTTGGATAAAATGTCTGAACTTCTCCATGAATTTTGAATGAATGAATGAAAATATGAATATGAATATCTCACGGGGCTTTTTTTAACCAGTATATAAAAATCAATCTTTGTTGTCAGGTCGTTTTGCTATGAAAAAAGCACATGGGCTAACGTTAGTTGGATATTTAAGTTGACCCACCGTATATAGTACAATTCATTCACCCCTACAATGTTAGCCAAAGACAGAAGTAATTTATTGTTTTACTTATCTGATTCTGACGGGTTAGAGGAAGATCGGCACAAGGCGTCAAAGAGGGGGTGCTCAGTTATTTACTCCATGAATCTGTAGGTGTTTAATCATGCCGGTCGTGCACCCTCCTTTGCACAATACAACTGTGTGGCAAATATTGAGATGACAGTTCATTATCCCTGCGAAAGTTAAGCCAAACTTTTGACCGCCGCTGTGGGTTGCAATGCACACACACGCACACACACACACACACACACACACACACACACACACACACACACACACACACACTCTCTCTCTCTCTCTCTCTCTCTCTCTCTCTCTCTCTGTCTGTTGCTCTCTCTGTGGCTTTGGCTCATATGCTATGTCTTTGTTGGCATTTCTTCATTGGTCTTTGGTGGCTATTTCTACTGGTCAGGGACTCTGGCATTGAAATTTGGAATCGAAATTTTACAAATTTGAACGGTTCTGGAAGAATCGGAATGGTACTCCTGGTTCCCATCGATACCCAAGATTCAATGCCCAACACTAAACCCACAGCTAGGAAATTGAAATTAAAAACTTCTCAAACATCCACAATTTTTTAACCTTCATTTTATGTCCTACTTCCAGATTTTGTCATTTTTGCCAAGGCAGGGGACAGTTCTCACTTCTCTCCACTCTAATACTACACAGCTAAAACGAAACAACACTTTTGCCTGGAAAATCTAGTGTTTTGTATAGTCACAGATCCATAATAGTATCTGGACACTTATTCTTTCAATGACACTGATATTGACAATACTTTGACATCGCTCGTTTTTACTCAGCTGTATACATTCCTGAAACCAATATGATAGTTCATGATTTCAAAAGTGGTCAGCAGTTCAGTCACTAGTTCTTGTTACAACACACTTTATACAGTAAGGTAAATAATATTTCACTCTTAGATGGTGTGCCAACAAAAACTTTGTATCAGTAAATTACTGTGTTTTTAAACAGCATCAAACCACAACCGAGGTTATATATCGATAGTTTCATGCCAAGTAACAACTCAGGCCAGGTTTAGACTATTATCTTTTTATTATTATTCACTTAGTCCTCACTTCATTCACCCAGGCAATCCATCCAGCAAGAGCTAAAAGCTTTGCAAAATCAAAATCAAAATAACTTTTCTTTCTTGATTCCTGACTGTGATTTGTACTGTGTGTTCCTCCTGGCTATGTTGTAATGACAGAGGAGTTTGTACTTAAGTTGGATCTGTCCAGTTGTGATAAGGTTAGCCTATAACATTTTTGCATTTTAAATGCTGAGCAGATGCGTAATGGATAAAGAGGGGGGCAGAAAATTAACAATTTGTGTATTTGTGTGTCGTTGGTCTTTTTGCCACAAGTTCAGAGAAAGCGTTTTCAGCTGTACAGAATACTTCTTCAGATGTTAAAGAAAAAACTGTTAAAGGTTTAACTCTGGGTCATCTCAACAAGTCCCTCTGTACAACTGATTTTAATCCAGCTTGAACAAATCAGCAGCATATCTTCCAAGAACCTGGACATCATAACTGAAGACCAGCTAAAACAGGGTCCCATGATCTTGATTGCTTGGTCATAACAACACCAAGAAGATCAGACCCTTTAATCATCCAAGCACAAACATCATCTTAACAAAATGGTAAAGTTTTAACACCTAGCCATCCTTGTCAAACTTTTATGATATAGGTGTGTGATTTTTTATAGTGCACATTTTACACATAAGATAGACAGAGACAGTGCAGCTTTCCTATGCATGTGTCTCTCTGCAGGTAATTCATTGTTTGCTTCCATCCTGAGAGACCTGTGCTGTTCCAACAACACAGGGGAATTATTGCGGTTGCTGTTGTTTGTCTACCAACTCCTCCAATAGTGTTAACTCTGTCTCTCTTTCTGTATCCTGCTCTCATCCTCACCCCCCAGAGAAGTGAAACAACATGGGGAAACACAACAGCAAGCTGGCTCCAGAGGTCCTGGATGACCTTACCAAGAACACCGAATTCAATGAGGCAGAGCTGAAGCAATGGTACAAAGGCTTCCTTAAAGATTGTCCTTCTGGCATTCTTAACCTGGACGAGTTTCAACAGCTCTATGTCAAGGTGAGGGAAGGCAAGACATATATTAAGAGATAAATCAGAGTTAAGGAAATTATACAGTTATTCACTCAATACAAGGCTTTTACAAAGTGGCTTTTCTCTACATAGAAAATTGAATATTTTTTCTCTTATAACTAGAATAACTCTGAACATTTGGCTGTTATACAGAAAGCTCATATATTCATTACAGAGGGGGCATCTTGATTTTGAGGCACACACAGAGGCTTTGTTTCTGGTCATGACTCTGTTGCTTCCTGACAATTTGATTGAAAATTCTTTGGCCCATAATTTGGCACAGTACCGGAGAGTGACCAACATTGAAGTTTATATTTCTAAATCAGTTTTTTTTTTATTTCTGCTTTTGTAATTTTAAAAAAGCAAAAAGGGACAACTAGGCCATATAATTGAGGAATTAATTAACCAGTGTGAGTAACTGAGCTGTAATTTTTAGAATATCAAAAAATAAGACTAAATTAACCAGGCTGAAGCTAAGCAGCAGAGAAAGAAGAGGTTTGATTGAAATATCTTATTCATAGGGACAAGTATTTTACATATTAAACAGAGTGTCTTCAACTTCTGGTCATGACTGAAATATTTTCTTTTCAATAAGCAACTTCAACTCCTTTTTTTCTCAGTATGAGCTGCTGTCAGTGAAAAGTAAGGGCAAACAAATAAACATAATTCCGTCTTGTTACAAGTAAGCAGATTTGCATGACCACTTTTGGTTATTCCAATGAAATCCTGTGATTAAAATTTCCTGTGGTGCAAGAGGCATTAATCATAGTCCTAGTAGCCTGACATAAAAAAATGAGGTTATGCTTCCGTTGTGTGCTTTTGTTGTTATTATATTTTCAATGAAATCAGATGTCCAAAACAACCGTTTCATTTGCAATCATTTTTGTGCTGTGCGAAAGTATTTGCCCCTTACAGATTTCCTGTTAATGATTTTTTGTCACACATGCCACAGATCTTTCAGACATAGATTACCTGAGTAAATAATAAGTTATTTCATTTCTTAAGGGGAAGAAAGTGGAGCAGTTCTCTAGCATGGAGCAGTTCTCTAGCTCCTGCTACCAACTTTCTCATTTACCATTTCGAACCCTACTTTTCTTGTCACAACACCAAGTGACTGGGTCTAACTGGGAATAGCACTGATGCTATGGCAGTATTTATATCAAAATTGGGAGAACAACCCAACAAAGACATAGCAGCAGAGAATTCAGCAGCTAGCATTTCAACATCTCAGATCTGCTCGAGAGACACATACAGTGCATCCGGAGAGTATTCATACCACTTCACTTTTTCCACATTTTGTTATGTTACAGCCTTAGTCCAAAATGGATTAAATTCCCTTTTTCCCTCAAAAATTCTACTCAAAATACCCCATAATGACAAAGTGAAAAACTTTTTTGGGAACATTTAGCAAATTTATTAAAAATAAGAACACTCAAATGTTGCATATACATAAGTATTCACACCTTTTACTCAATACTTGGTTGAAGCACCTTTGGCAGCGATTACAGCCTCCAGTCTTCTTGTGTATGATGCAACAAGCTTGGCACACCTGGATTTGGGGAGTTTTTTTTCCCCATTCTTCCTTGCACATCCTCTCAAGCTCAGTGAGGTTGAGTGGGCAGCGTCGGTGCACAGCTACTTTCAGGTCTTTACAAGGATGTGCAATCGGGTTCGAGTCTGGGCTCTGGCTGGGCCACTCAGGGACATTCAGAGACTTGTCCTGAAGCCACTCCTTTGTCTTCTTGGCCGAGTGCTTAGGGTCATTGTCATGCTGGAAGATGAAGCGTTGCCCCAGTCGAAGGTCTCGAGCGCTCTGGAGCAGGTCTTTATCAAGGATTTTGATGTACTTAGCTGCATTAATTTTTCCCTCGATCCTGACAAGTCTCCAAGTTCCTGCCGCTGAAAAACATCCCCACAGCATGATGCTGCCACCACCGTGCTTCACTGTAGGGATGGTATTGGCGAGGTGGTGAGCGGTGCCTGGTTTCCTCCAGACATGATACTTGGCATTCAGGCCAAAGAGTTTGATCTTTGTTTCATCAGACCAGAGAATTTTGTTTCTCCTGGTCTGAGTCCTTCAGGTGCCTTCTAGCAAAGTCCAAGTGGGCTGTCATGTGCTTTTTACTGAGGAGTGGCTTCTGTCTGGCCACTCTACCATAAATGCCTGAGTGGTGGAGTGCTGCAGAGATGGTGGTCCTTCTGTAGGGTTCTCCCATCTCCTCAGAGGAACACTGGAGCTCTGTCAGAGTGACCATCGGGTTCTTGGTCACCTCCCTGACCAAGGCCCTTCTCCCCCACTTGCTCATTTTGGCTGGGTGGCCAGCTCTAGGAAGAGTCCTGGTGGTTCCAAACATCTTCCATTTCTTAACGATGGAGACCACTGTGTTTTTTGGGATCTTCAATGCAGCTGATATTTCCTGTAACCTTCTCCAGATCTGTGCGCCGAAACAACCCTGTTTCGGAGGTCTACAGACAATTCTTTCGACTTCATGGCTTGGTTTGTGCTCTGACGTGCTCTGTCAGCTGGTGGATCTTATATAGACAGGTGTGGCTTTCCAAATCATGTCCAATCAGCTGAATTTGCCACAGGTGGACTGCAATCAAGTTGGAGGAACATTTCAAGGCTGATCAGTGGAAACAGGATGCACCGGAGCTCAGTTTTGAGTTTTATAGCAAAGTGTGTGAATACTTGTATTTGCAACATTTGAGTGTCTTATTTTTAATAAATTTGCAAAAATGTTCTAAAAAAAGTTTTTCGCTTTGTCATTATGGAGTATTTTGTGTAGAATTTTGAGGAAAAAAAAGGAATTTAATCCATTTTGGAATAAGGCTGTAACATAACAAAATGTGGAAAAAATGAAGTGGTATGAATACTATCTGGATGCACTGTAGCTTCATTAGCAGCTGACTTCAAGTCATTATTTATGAGTCTGGAAACCAAGCTGGATAAGATTCAAGTGGTGGTCGTGGACCAAGGACAGTGTATAACTGATCTTGAGTCCACTGTGGAGGAGATTAGTCAACATTTGCAGCAGCTTGATGCTATATGCAGAAAGATAATAAGTGGCTGAAAACCAAACTCTATGATTTAGAGGGACACAGTAGAAGACAGAGTACTCAGTCCGTTGAGGGTGCACGCCTGACTCCCTTTTTCTCAGCTCTTCAGTGTCCTTGGTGAGCATATACTCTCTTCTACCCCAGAGCTGGACAGAGCCCACCAGAGTCTCACATCCCAGCCTGGCCCATGGGACGGACTGCGTCCCATCATTATTAATTTCCATTGTTATGAGACTAAGGATTTGGACTTTGAGGGGGGGAGAACATGCAGCGCATGGTCGGGGCCAGACTCAAACCCACGACCACTGCATGGACCGTGGTCCCCCATACATGGGGCGTACTAACCCTCTTGGCCATCTGCACACCCCTTGTCAAGGGGTTTTTAACCAATCAGAATCAAATGCTTCATTCAGGTTATTACAACACTGGATTGATCCTACATTGCCTATCAAAGGAGGATGTGCCATACAATTTGCAGTACTCAAATCACCTTAGTAGATGACATGAGACTCCAGACAATTGAATTTCCCTTTGGTGATCAATAGAGTTCTTCTGACCTTACCATATCTTATCTTATCTTACCTTGTTTTTCATTTTCCCCCTCAGTTTTTCCCATATGGTGATGCTTCTAAATTCGCCCAGCATGCGTTCCGGACATTCGACAAGAATGGTGATGGAACCATTGACTTCAGAGAGTTCATCTGTGCCCTGTCCATCACCTCCAGGGGCAGCTTTGAACAGAAACTCAACTGGGCCTTCAACATGTATGACCTTGATGGAGATGGAAAGATCACTCGTATGGAGATGCTCGAGATCATTGAGGTACAGAATGTGTCATTCAAGCAGTAGTGGACCTTAGAAGTAGTAGTAGCAGGATTGGAGCTTTTTTTGCTTACACAAGTGAACCGCTATCATTTTCTCCTTATTCCCCTCTTTAGGCCATCTATAAGATGGTTGGAACAGTGATCATGATGCGAATGAATGAAGATGGGCTGACCCCGCAGCAGCGTGTGGACAAGATCTTCTCAAAGATGGACAAGGACCACAATGATGAGATCACCCTGGAAGAATTTAAAGAGGCTGCCAAATCTGACCCTTCCATCGTCTTACTGCTGCAGTGCGACATGCAGAAGTAGAAAGAGGGATGGGTAGAGAAACAAAAGGGGCGGTGGGAGGTAGAGTTGAGTTGAAGCAAGAGAAGGATGGATGAGACAACAGAAGGGCTGATGATAAAAGGGAGGGATGCAGTTAAGGGAGGAGGAGTAGGTGGAAAACTTTTCTGTATCACAGTGAATAAAGCAAATTGGGAACATGGTGGACCCATGGTTAATGCCATTCTTTTTCCAGGTTATCCCATTGTGAAGTTCACTTCTAAAGCCCCTGTGTTTCACTGTGGCAGTGTCTGAAGTGCAAAAGCTCTTATTTCTGAAATAATAAATGGTAACTTAGCCATCTGGTGATACAAATTAATTGTTCCCCTAATGAAAAACATCAACAATATGCTCTCTCTTTTTTTTTAAATAAAGCTATCATTCTTTTGCTTTTAGACAACTACATAAAAAGGATTTGAGTTACTCATAAATATTGATTAAAATGAAGTCTTGAGATGAAGTCTAAAATTATTAAGAGGAAAGAGCTATGCAAGGTCATATAAAGGGAACTCCATAAGCTTTATACGCAACTTGACTGTTAAATTGCTGTATGTTTTAGTTTAAGTGATGCAAAACATAAGTCACCCCCCCGAAAGAAAAAACAACAAACAAAAAACAGGTTGTTTAATCTAATTTGACACAAGCAAACTAATGAAAATTATGTGAGTATATCACTGTAACTGGCTAGAAATGTCAAGAAATCTTTAACCCCAGGTATTACTGCAGCCTATCACTTAAAGTCCCTGGATTTTCCTTTGTCTTTGGACAGAGTTTGGCTAGCTATTTCACCTTGTTTCCATACTTAATCTTGAGATACAGTGTTTAAATTCACACTCCCAAAATAGCAAATGTGGTGATTGGATTCTATGCTCTATGGGATGACCTGAAGACAGGAATGGCATTAAATCAGATGTTGTTTGTTCTGTATGGTCCATCTTGAGCTACAAGACAGCGGTAAACAATAGGGTAAGATACTACTTAAATCAACAAATTTATGAGCTGTGTTTGAATTTGGTTGTTGATGTTTTGAATATGAATGTGAAATGTACAGTATGTGCAGACAGTTTAGAACAAAACAGTCTTGTTAAAACCAGCTCAAACTAACCATCAAACATGTGTCAGAAGTGTGCAATAACAGCAGTTATTTTGACAGCCACTAGAAGACAGCATTTCCAACAGGCTACATTTCACGTAGAAGCTCTGAGTATGGGGAAGGCAGGTGATGAATGTCTCAGATGGCTGCCTTCAGCAGCATGATCAAGCATACTGATGTGTCACTAAGTACCTTCGGGCTGCACCTACAGCTTTTCCCCATGTCAATAAATCAGTATTTAATCCAAATAATAATTAAAAAAAAAAAATTTAAAAACCATTTAATTAGGCTGAATTCACTTTGTCCTTAAATTTAGTCTATTTTTAGTTAGTGAACATGTTTTTACATAGTTATCTTTGCAATTAATTGACTCTTTTTCAATGGCAGTCTCAGTTTCAGGCCTTAAAATTTTATATTTAACATTCAACCGAATTCAATGAATGTCATTTAACATGTAAAGAAAAAGTTGTGTGAGAGAAACCTTGGATCATATTTTTTAGGGACAGCATAGAAATTCACCTGAATTACAGTATCTGCAAATTCCCATTGAAGACTGTTTGGAAAAGTATGTGTTGTCCCCTAATGCAAGTATCATTTTCAATTATGTTTTTTTTTTTAACTTCAGGATATATTAGTCATACAAGTAGGCCCAAAATATGTCATGTAATAGTGTAAAAACAGTCAGTAACTGTTTTTGCCAGTTGCTATAGTAATAAGAACAAGGGGGAACCCAAAACTAATTTTTCAGTGTTTTCACATTTTAACACTATTACTGATGTTAAGCCAGGATCATCTATAGAATGTCTATTTTGACAATTGCCATTTGGATGCATAAAAGGTAATTGGAGGAGCTGTCAGGTGATATTAGCTGGCTTTGGGAGCAGCTGGTGTACTGAGGGCTTAGTCTGATTTTGTGGCTCACCTGAACTAACACAAAGTCCAACTTACAGCAATGAAACAAGTAAATGAAATTAGCTCTCTGTTTACTGTAAAATGAAACTTCGTGGGTAGCAAAGCTGACCATTAAGATTGTCTCGGTAGACTTACGTGTATATGATTTGAACACAGTTTGAAGCAGAGAAACATACAGGATATTGTGAAACTTGCAATTTCAGGAGAGACAGAAGTCACTAGACCAGTGTGAAGTGGGGATAATCGGGGCAGTAATTCAGGCCAAAAGACAGAAAAGGTGTTTCTGTGAAAGGCCAGAACGGCCTCAATGATTCATTGTTGTTTTACATGGAGGGCTGAAATTGGCTTCTCTCCTCTTCCTCTCTGTCCTGTTGTCCTGCTTCTCCTTCCATCCTAAATGTCAGAGGGGAAGCGCTTTGATTATGGGTTGGGGGAGAGGAACTTTGCGCTGAACTCATCTCAGATCTAAAATCAATTGAAAAAAGAGCAAAGGTTGAAGAGTAAGCCTTGGTGGTGGTGGTGGTGGTGGTGTGTATGTGTGTGTGTGTGTGTGTGTGTGCACCTGCTTGTGCATGTGAATAGAAGCAGACAACTAGAAAGAGTAAAGACTTTTTTAGAGCTCCCAAACATTGTGATAGTATTAGTGTGCAGGGCTTAGCTGGAGGGGAAAATAATCCTCTAGACATATAAACCAGCACTAGCTAGCAAGCTGCTGGCTTGTTTTCAACAATGGTGAAAGATAACTCAATTCTCTCTATATGTGAGGTCACTTATTGTTTGGATCCAAAAGTCTCCTCAATGAGTTAACAATTACTACTTAGAACAGACTGGCCAACTCCTATGGACAGATGGATGGATGGATGGATGGATGGATGATGGATGATTTGAAAGGACTTAAAAGGCTAAAAAGGCCTGATATTTACCTTCATGGATAAATTTATAAAACAATCTTGTCAATGGCTTCCAGATACCTAAGTCAAGGATAAAGATAACCAATACAATACGTTTACATGACACTCGAGAAAAACTAATTATTGCCTTACTTCGATAAAGACCGGACAACTGAAGCGCATGTATACACCTTAGTCCAACTGTAATCTGAGTTTGAAAACTCCAATTAGAGCCGGAGAACTCTGATTAAGACACCCAGATAATGGGATTGGAATTCGATTTTCCTTACCATGTAATCAGCGTAGTCGGAGTGTTCGGACAATGCGTGTGCACGTGTGCCACGCCCCCATAACCCCAGAACATAAATGAAACAAAAACCAGAGAAGGAGTAGCGTGCGCCTCGTGCAGAAAAAGTAACGCACACATCATGTACGACAAAAAAAAACGGTGTATGATGTTCCATCTTTTTGCTCGTAAAATGCCTAGCAGCAGGTGTAGCCACTTCCGACGTCCTGCACGGACCTGTTGTTGATGGTTGAATGTCATCCAGAAACACCACCGCTGAAAAGACCCATATTGACCCCTAGTTTTGGGAGGAGGAAACATTCATGTAAATAATTTAATTTTCTCAGCTGCATGTATATGCGGACAAGGAGAGAAGTCCGATTCAGCGAAAAAAAACGAGTTATGAGCTTAGTCCGATTAAGCTGTGCATGTAAACGCACTGATAGACAACAGGTGCTTTTTTACATTATCAGATGGGTAGTGTGTAAAAAAAACATGCAATCAATTTTGATTTTCACCTCTACCTGGTTCATTTTTGACTACATTTGACCATAGTTGTAATTGCTTTAGTTGATGGGCAGTGACAACTGGTACGGTATATGGCAGAATCTCAGTCTTGATACATAACTATTACTATTACTTAACTATTACGTTTTGTTTTGTTTGGCCTCCAGCTAATACAATAACACTGTTGTGGCATTGGCTTCCTCAAAGTACCCTATAAGTATACTTTAAATTTAAAGAGGTATGTTGTTTCCATCATTAAGCTTTGAAACATCTGTGTGGTTTTTGGAACAGCAAACCATGCGAAGCAAAAAGCATGCTAATAGGTCTGAGGAGATGACTGACATGCTTTATCAGTTAGGGACATCTTTACATCAAGAACATTTTAACCCTCTCCTTTCAGAAATCAGATTATTTTTGTACCTCCCACCCAACCGGTGAAAATGCTCCCTCCCTAAAGTAATAGAAAGAGCCTCCCTTGTGTGACAATGTAATGATAAAACTTAATGTATATTCTGATAGGACTGTAATCATATTTAGGAATTTAAAAAGTTGAGATATGTACATGTACCACTAGCTTAGATATAATTTCATAAAATGACACAGCAACTGCACGAGTGTGAGAAAAAGAGAGTATGTGTGTGTGTGTGTGTGTGTGTGTGTGTGTGTGTGTGTGTAGATGTGTGTGTGCCGGTGTGCATGCCAGTTGTGTGTTCAAAAGTGATGGGTTGAGATTGAGTGATAACTGAAAGTGCTTGTGAGCTCTTAGTACGTACTGTATATCAGGACACTTTTACAAGTGTTTTGTATGTGTTGTGTTACATGTTTTGTATTTGTATCATTTGTGTAACAAGAGATGCCTCAGTCCAGTTTAAGTTTGTAAGAATCTCAGAGTTAACCCTCACACCGAAGCACTGAGTATTATTACCCTCAAAAATATGCTTTTGTGGTCCGCTGGTGTACAGTGATCTATGTATTGTCTCTGATATGGGGCATGTTGTTCTGTTAGCTACAGCCTGTTGTTGCAGTTCTACAAGTAATGCACTTGCATAGTAACCAGCTTGGTGGACCATTGAGTCTTTCTGGAATGGAGGTTAGTGGCAGAAGAAACCTGGGGTGTGAGGAGAGGGGTATCGGTAAAAAAAAAAAAAACAATACAGCTTTTGTGTGTCACAGTGCCATCAAGTGGATGGAGGTATAATGTCACACCTCACACATAACAGCTTCTTTGTCTAATAGTTCAAAAACATGCTTCAAGATCAAAGCTATCAATTTAATTGATGTTAAAAACTTGGTAATACTGTTCAGTCCCTCTGAAAATAAGTGCTAAAATCTTTGTTGAATTAAAAGTTCTGCAAAAAAGTTTCAGAACAAACCCACCAAAAACTGCTTATAAGGGTGTGTGATATTGTCAAAAATATTTTGGAGGATTTTGAGGATAATGATTCACAGTTGTTGATATTATTTGGAGAAAATAACATATATATATATATATATATATATATATATATATATATATATAGGCCAGTTGCAGATTGTCCTCTTTTGAGCAACACCTGTCCTTTCAGGCAATTAATCTAACACCTTGGGTTTCCAGACTGGTGCTGTTTGTTTAGTCTCCTGTCACAGTTTTTTCACTCTGTTTTTAAATTTCAGTCATGCAGGCAGCTACGCTAGCTTAAAGGTGGGGTAGGCAGAATCTGAGGAAGTGCCAGTTTTTTGGATCTTGAATCTTAACACCACCCCTCCCAACCAGTTTTCCCCTCAGCTCCTCCTCTCCCCTCCCACTCTGCTCCAGCAAGCCCCACCCACAAACAGATGCTCCTGCTCGCTTGTATCATTCCAATTAATTTCAGCTATAAAGCTGATAAATACTTCAGATGATTACAAATGGAGCCCAGTCAACATGAAAGTAAACAGCACTGGTGCTACTGTAGATGACAACAGACTACCAGCAAACACAATGTTTGCAGGACTTCTAAAACTAGGATTACTGTAAGTGGACATAGTCCAGGAACCGAGCAACCAGTCAGCACTAGGGAGCAGCGTCCATCTCACAACCAATCAGGTTGGGGGAGGCTGGGAATGGCTTTGTTTACAGTCAGAAAGAGCGGAGCGCTCAAAAATGTTAAAACGTTGACTACAGACATAAGATAATAGCAATATCATTATATTACTAAATGTCATCAATAACTAACAGCTATTGACTGATATTAAAAGCTTTTTTGTATATACACCACAAAAATGATGCTTCTTCAACAGAATCCTGCCTACCCCACCTTTAACTTGTTGTGATATGTGAACACTGCATGTGTTCCCACTGTGACAAGCAGCGGTCTGTCCCGCTAGAATTGCTCATATTCAGTGAATGTGTGTGAACCCTCAAGACATGTTTTGATTGCTGTTTGTAAAATGAGTGACATACTCAAAATTTTTACCACGCACATAATAAAACAAACAATTAAGATATGATCTTAGATACTTTATATCACTTACCCACATGCCTACTGTGAAATGTAGTTTCTTTGTTACAACTGGAATGCATAACTAAACTTTAAGTTGCACAAATACATTTTTTTTCCCCATATTAACAGTTTATAATAAGACTGGCAAACCCAAGCAATGGCTGTGATCCCTTTGTGGGACAGTTTTCTTGGTCTTTATGTGACTGACCAATAAAGTATGCTGCTAGCTAATCAGTTAGGCGGAGAAATAAGCATATGAACATGTCCTCATAATTACAAAACCGATGATACACTTTTTTCCCCAAGATATAAAAGTTTTATTGGGGTTGTCAACAAACATTTAAATGTATCACTAACTTTTACTTATCTGTCAGATTATTTTGCTCCTTCTTTGGAATAAGAGACATGAGGTTGATTGATGTAACCATGATGAATATCATGTACAAATACTCACCAATACAGGTTAGTACATGTTGTTGCCTCATGTAATTACTCAGTAATAATGATTTGCTGAGTAATCATCCTATTTAACATTAAGAGTGTGTTATGAAATTGTTTGATTGTAGCACATCATCTCACATTCCTTTGCTTATTAGATTTCAACCATTTTCATGAGTGCAGGTTTAAAGTGGGGGAGCCATTTTGGCTTCCAACAGCACAAATGGTTTTGTTTTATTGTTTGACTTGCTTTTGTAATGATTTTTTTTTTTCCCACGATACGCAGATTTAAATTAAACTGACAAAATTGAACATTTACTCTGAGGACTTTCTGTGCCAGTGACGGGATTTTTTTAAAAACAGCTAACGGTTGTATTAGTTGTATTGTATTAGCTGGAGTTTGAAAAAATTCTAATTTCATGCCATGTGATTTTTTTAATCTGCTATTTATTTTACAGAAAACTCTGGACAGACTGAGATTTGTGTCATGAATATTAGCATTAATAGTCTCCTTCTTTAATTTTATTTTATTGTTTTCTTAAGGGGATCATTTGTGCTCAGTGGTGTAATAATTCTACTCTTTAATATTTCTCTATAACGTTCATGTTAATGTCTACTGTCTTGTCTGATGACTTTGATTTTGTGTTTCTGATTTTAATATTAGAATCCTAGAATAAAGACTATGTCATTATTTTTGTTACATAGAATAAAACACATGGATGTTGAGAGTACCTGCAGCTGTCGTCTTGCCTTAGCCAACGTGTTTACAACATCTTCACACTCTGAAGCACACTCACACACTGAACAGTGAGCCAAGAGTATGAGTCACCGTCTAGCAATGATGTCACATTGCTGCAGTGAGGTCACCATTCATGCTGTTCTCATGGTAACCACGCCAAGGCCACAAGGCGGGGAGATAAGTACATTAACACACAAGAAACACACACCTACACATGCAATCAAAAAAATACTGACACACAGTCATATCATACTGGTAAGTGGCTGCAAAAAATAATTTTGATCATGGTTATTGCATGGTTTTATTTGTTCAGCTGGAGGACAATACAGAAAAATTGTCAACAATAAAGTAGCTTATGCACATTAGGTGCTGGGTTATTAATTTAGCATAGACTATACCCCTTTAAAATCTGAAAACGCTGGAGGAAGCATATACGCCACAAAATGAAACACAATTGTTTTATTGTAAAAAGCTGTGAAAGGTATATTCATTCTAATTGTAGCTTTCAGTGTGACATGAGATCAGTCCAAAAGCCCCAAAACACACAAACAAAACTCATCCTCCAGATATTTGTGTTTTTGTTTCAGTTTGTCCCTTGGTTGAAAGTGTATGGGCTTAACGATTGTTTTCTACTGCCCCCCCCACCACCCCCACCCCACCCGCCATCCATCAAGGATCAATAAAAACCTATTCTGAGCTGCACAGTGTCAGGCTTCAGCACAGTGGAAAACTAAACATCACAAATGTGGACAGAGAAACAGTGAATCACACTGCAGCAACAGAGGTCACGCTCAACTGGTGCTGTTTGTAAAGTGACCACAGGATGGGGCTGTGAGCTTATTTACCCTCGGCTCAGGAGTTATGTTCAATTATAATTTGAAAGATTCCATGTGATATGGCTGAGTCTGTTAAAATCAAATGAAATAATACAGTGAAAAGACAGACCAAATACACTACTTAAAAAATGCATTGGTAAAAAGTGAGGGACAAAATAGCTTTGTACTAGAGGTACTTTATTAACATTATATATTTTGGAACCTCATCTGTCACATATAGCAGCCTATAAAGATGTGATTAAAACAGAGAGGGCTCAGCCCCTCTGGACTGAGGGCAACTTCAAAGCTGTGCACAAGTCTGTAAAAGCAACACTCTCGCCTTATCTCCGCCAAGTAGGTTATGTTTTCTGTAGTGTTGGTTTGTTTGTCTGTTAGCAACTTTACGGAGAAAGTAACAGACGGATTGACCTGAAATTTTCACCAGAGGTGCGTCTCAGCCCTGGGAGGATCCCATTAAATTTTGGTGGTGATTCAGACAAAATTCTGGATACTGTGATCCAGAACACACAAAAATAAGGGTGTCATTGGAATTTTCAATGCTAAAAGATAACCAATGGGCAGCACAGTGGTGTAGATAGGTGGCACAGTGGTGTAGTGGTAAGCACTGTCACCTCACAACCAGAAGTTCCTGGGTCCTAATCTCGGTCAGGGCATTTCTTGTTTAAGGGGTGACATGAACTGCTTGGCGGAGGTCTGCGCTCTCCGAGTGCCTTTCTAGTTTGTATTGTATTGTATGCCATCAGTGTTGTTGAAAAAAAGCTGTTGCATTCGAGTACAGGACAGTGTAACTGGAGAGCATCAAAGGGACAGATTCTAATCGTTGTTCTGTACTTGTGACATGTGCAATGACAGATAAATCCAATCTGAATCTGAATCTGATAAAGGGCCAATCCCAATTATCACTATTATTCCCTTCCTTTTCGTCAAACCCCTTTGTCTGCCCCTTCCCCTTGGCCCTCAAAACAGAGGGCCAGGGGGAAGGGTCGAAAACACGCCCCTAAGAAACGAGATGTCACTCGATTCCTGCTACGTCATCATGCCTTGCTGCTTGTTGTAAGCTGATGTAGGCTTGTAAGCTGATGTGACAATACCGAGAACCATGGACGCCTACTGTTTTAATGTTTAGCTGTTGTTAGCAATAGAAGTTGAAAATAACACACAACACCGCATCCCTCTGATACATGAGCATTGGTAGAAGCTCCTAATGAGGCTTCTACATCTGACATCAATGTAGCTATCATTAACTATAGATTCGTTAACTGGCTCGTCACTACAAGCGATTTTTAGACGCAAACAATTCCAAATATGGTTGACATTTACATGGAGTAGCAAATGGTTGAATATCTGATCATTTCCCTTGCTGTGTCCTTTTCAAGGGCTGTGTACCCCTTGCTCTTAGCCCTTCCCCTTAACCTTACAGAGAACTGAGATACCCCTTTGCTTGATGTGAAGGTACAAAACCAAGGGCTAAGGCAGGGGTGGGCAATCATGTGCCATGGAGGGCCGAGAGGCTGCAGGTTTTCTTTCCAACCCAAAACTCCACCAGGTGATTTCACTGATTACTTTACCTCCAAGCAGAGATCAGGGACTAATCAGTGAAATCACCTGGTGGAGTTTTGGGTTGGAAAGAAAACCTGCAGCCTCTCGGCCCTCCATGGCACATGATTGCCCACCCCTGGGCTAAGGGGTAAGACAAGGGCTTAACATTGACTCAAATGTTAATTCCTCACAACACTACATATTTTATTTTGTTGAATTCCATTTCCTGTGTGGGCTGTTTGCTGTTTCCTTCACCTTCTACCAGAGGCTGCTCCCTTCCCCCACAGCAATGAGGCTGATTACTCTCACCTGCAGCTGCCCTGCAATCAAGCCAGCTTTAAGACCGCTGCAGACACAAGCCTCAGTGGCAAAGTATTATCGTTCATGCAGGTGTACTACAGCTCTCTACAGTGCTATCTAGTTACTCAAGAGTAAAGGTCCTTACACACCAGGCGCGAATTCGCCTTTATTCGCCTTTTTTTAAAACAGTATAAAGTCAATGCAAGCTTCCACACTGGCGGCGATTTTTCTGCGGGGCGAAAAGTGTCTTTTATTTTTTCGCTCTTGTGTCGAATTTTTTGGAGATTCGCAATATCTGGACCTGCTAGACCTCTGGCCAATCAAAAGTCATGTTGTTGATGATATTCATTTATCAAGCACGCTATGGCAAACCTATCCAGCTCCTCTTGGAGACGAGTGAGCTATAGATGAGCTATTATGTGCTTATATACAATATAACGGGGCTGGGGGCCGGAGCTTTAAAAAAAAACGGGACTTTGTCTCATTCATATAGAATATTGCCTATTATTTTAATCTTACCTCAGACATGTGGCTAGCCGCTCCTCTGGACCAATTGGCTCTCTGTAGTTAGTTGTCTGCTTCTCCAGCCGTGGGCTCAGCTGCTGGAGGAGGTCGTTAAATTGCCCGAGGGACATTCTAAAATACTGGCGGAACTTTGGGGGGTAGAACTTTGCTTTGCAAAATTTATACGCATATTCACTTCGCGCCCGGTGTGTATAGGAGAAAGCGATTTTTCGGACCGGCGAATATTTTCGCATTTTCGTCTCGCTTTTTCGTTTCGCTCCGCAAATTCGCTGGTGTGTAAGGACCTTAAGCGTGAAGATTTTTGGTGGTCCTGTTTTTTTACTGACCCTTGTTTTCTCCACTTCTTTTCCAGTGCCTCGCTCCTTGCCAAACGCCAGCCCACTAACCCAGCACTTTTTCCTTGATCGTCCCTTGGACCTTGGGATACCTCCCACCATTGCACTTTTGCTCACAATAAAATCTGTTACAAGCTTCATCAGTCTGGTTTGCATTTTGCGTTCCAACATATCAAATCATCACATCCTGGCTGGTATGTCCATGTAGCAATCTCCATTCTGACTGATATTAGAGATGGACTTTATGGCTCTATGAAGCTCTATGAATACACACACACACACACACACACATACATATATATATATATATATGATAAGAACAACTTTATTAATCACCGAAGGGAAACTCAGTTGTCTGTTGACTCACTTGACATGTCTCTAAAAGTTATCTGCTGTTTACAGTCATCTACTATTTACACAAGAGTTATAAAGCCTGATGGCTGTTGGTACAAAAGATCTTCTGAATCTTTCTGTCCTGCAGCGAAGAGAGAGGAGCCGTCCACCACCATTGGCCCTTTGGTCCATCAAGGTGTTGTGAAGTGGATGATCCATGTTCTTTAGAATAGTCTCCACCTTCCTCAGTGTAGATCTCTCCACCACATCCTCCACTGAGTCCAGCTTGAATCCAACCACAGAGCCAGCCTTTTTCACCAGTTTGTTAAGACATCTTGCATCTTTGTGTTCGATACTTCCTCTCCAGCAGATCGCAGTGTAGAACAAAACACCACAGACTGATAAAACATCTGCAGCATCTTACTACAGATGTCTATTGATCGGAATCTTCTCAGGCAAAAGAGGCGGCTCTGCCCCTTTCTGTAGATGTAGTCTATATTCTTAGACCAATCCAACTTATTATCCAGATTTACACCTAGGTATTTATATGATGTCACCACTTCGATGTCCACTCCACAGGTGTTCACTGGCTGAAGAGGGGGTTTGGATCTACGGAAGTCTATGACCATCTCCTTTGTCTTTGAGGTGTTGAGGAGGAGGCAGTTTTTGTGACTCCAGTCACTGAAGGCTCTTATCAGATCTCTGTATTCAGTTTCTTGTCCATTTCTGATACATGCAACAATAGCGGTGTCATCTGAGTATTTCTGGATGTGGCAGGACTCAGTACTGTATTTGAAGTCTGATGTATACAGTGTGAACAGGAATGGAGCCAGAACTGTCCCTTGTGGAGCCCCTGTACTGCTCATTACTGTCCCAGAAACACAGTTCCCCAGCCTGACAAACTGTGGCATTGCTGTCAGGAAATCTGTAATCCAGGAAACACAGGAAGGATCCACTCCCATCTCTGTGAGCTTGTCTTTGAGTATGGTGGGTTGGATGGTGATGAATGCACTTTAAAAGTCGAAGAACATGATCCTCACATAAACCCCAGGTTCCTCCAGATGAGACAGGGCACGGTGAAGCATGTAGAGGACAGCATCACCCACTCCAATGTGTTCTTTGTATGCAAACAGCAGGGAGTCCAGTTTGTCTTTGACCTCAGACATCAGAAGGCGTAGAATCAGCACCAAAGCACTTTGCGTTACATTCTTTCTGGGAAAAGTGCTTTATAAATAAAGTTTGATTGATTGATTGATTGATTGATTGATAAATACATATAAGCTGTGACAGTCACTACTGAGCTGCTGCCTGGTGGAGATGGAGGACAAGGAAAGGACAAAGACCAAAACAGTCTGTTAAAATTGGTGGAATGCTGTCTGCTTGCATTCATACAAAGACAAGATACATTTAAAAAGTATATTGTAGGTGGCATGCTTTTAAAAAATTAAACTCAAGGTTTTTTTAATTTATTCTTTATTTTGGGGAATTGCACAGTAGATCACATCACATAGCATAGAAAAAGGCTGACAACTAAATTACTTTGCAGTCCTTGATTTTTGGACAGAACTATAAACAAGGTGGGAGGAAGAGTATGTACTCCAAAGTGGCTAGAGTAAGACTAAGTAAAGACTAAAGACTAAAAAAGAGAGACAGATTTGGGGTGAGACCCAGAGAGCAGAGACAAAGCAACTCATAGATCAGCAACATCTGCAATAAAAAAAAAAAAAGGAAAGACAATGTCATAAAATCCTTAATTAGGCACTTTCACAAAATCTGCTCGCAAAGGCCTTACATATTTAACTCACTCGGACCAAAGTTTAACAAAAAGGTCTTTCTGTAGACATAAACATATGGTAATCTTTTCCATAACGTATATATTATTTACAATATCAATCCATTCTTGTATTGTGAGGGCTTCAAGAAGTAACCAGCACCTCGTGATAGCTATTTTTGCTGGCAGACTCAGAATGCCAAACAGGTATTTATCAGGCCCTCAGCCCTGAAAATCAACATTTCCGAAAAATAATGTTGTAAATTGCAAAGGCAGCATCATAACAAAAATGTCTTCTAATGTTTTATTGAATGCTATCCAGAAGGGCTTTATCACTGGACACCCCCAAAAGATGTGCCAGTGGTTGGCTTCCTGAAGTCCACGCTGCCTCCAACATTTAACATCCCCTCCCGTGAAATGGGCTTTCTGCTTCAGTGTAACACAAAATCGAATACAGCACTTCCATCCAAACTCCCGTCACACTTGAGAGTTTGTGCATTTCCAGATAAAACTCCACATATCCATCCGGTTTTTACTTGTTATTGATAGATTACCTTCTTGCGTCCATTTTTCTCTAATATATTCTCTTATGTACAGTTTCTTTTTCATAAACCCTTTGTAGAGTTTGGATATAAGCCCCCTACTCGTATCATCTTGGTATGCACCTACAAAGATCTTTAGTATTGGATCCTTAAAGTCTGTTTTGCTTTTTATATTTTATCTATAAAGTCAGATTTTTTTAAGTCTGTACTCTGCCTTTAGGTATTCGAAGTCTTTAAACTGACTTTTTACGTTAAAGAAAAGAATGTTTTTATTCCTTTTGTGATCCATGTCCTAAATCTGGAGTCCGTTTTGTTGGGTTTAAAATCAGGATCATAGGGACACCATTGCATTATTTTTAAATATCATGTAGCTTATATTTTCTTTTAGTCTTGCTTGTTTTACTTTCTTCTCACATGCACAAAAGTATAGAATTTTTCCCCTGACAACTGCTTTTAATGTATCCCATACTATTGCTGAGTTAACTTCCTGATTTTTAATTTTCTTCTAGGAACATTTTGATTTCATCATTCATTTGGGTTTTGAATTGTCCATTATTTGTGGTGTGTGGTGGAGGCTGGAACATATGTCTAAATCCAAATTTAGACTAATCAAAAACTTCAACTACCACATCCCTGCATAAAAAAAATCAATGCCTTGATTACTGTACTTGGCATCTTAGATCTCTGGAGAGATTGTAACCCAACAGGTCGTGATTATAGCTTTTACTCAAGCCCACACAATTCCCATTCATAATTGATTACTTTTTTGTCTTTAAGAGAGACTGACATAGAGTGCGTAGTTGTGATATTGGATGTATTGATTAATCTGATCATGCTCCCTTGTCTTGGTTCATAAACACTGGGAATGGCCCAGGAAGAACATTGTGGAGGTTAAATACAAGTATCTTAAATTCAAGTTTTAAGAAACTGATTACAACTCGGAGGAAACACTACAAATGAAATGTATGCTAGCATATTATGCTGAAAACTGGTTATAATAACATTTCAGATTTTTGAAAAGACTTCTGTTCCTTAAATGTTTGGATATTTGGACATTTGGATACCTGGCTTTTTTATGACTAACAGTCAGAATCATCTTTGTCCATCTCTTTTTTCATCTCAAAAAACAAACAAAATGCAATTCAGATGAACAGGCTCATCATGATAGCTATTTTTGTGGCGCACTCTGTGTGTGCCTGAATGTCCCATGAGCCTCCTGGACAAACTGCACTGTCAACACGGAATAGCAGGGGGGCGGAGCTACCCTGAATAAGGAAAAAGGTCTGTGGTTGGTCAGCTAGAGGAAGGGGAACGAATAAAGCCATAGAGCAGAGAGAGTGATTGAATGAGACAGGGGGGAGGGTGGGGGGCACTGAGAGTGGGAAAGAGAGAGGCACAGGGATAGCAGCAGATGGACTGCCACTCGGCTTACAGCACACTTACAAAGGACAGCCTGTATATGTGACAGTATGTGTGTATGCATGTTTAACAAACGCTGTGTGTAGAAGAATGGTTGTGAGTCAGGGAGCGTCTTGGCCTTTTAAAACTGAACGCAGTAAGCAATAATCCTCTTGTGATAAAGAAGGACACAGGCAAGTGATCAGGAGACGGAAGAGGGAGCACTTTGCTCTTCACACTTGCCCAGCTTTCACAGGCAGGTGCAAGTCCAGCAAAATTTCGTAGTAGCCTGTTATCAATGAACTTGCAGGATTCTTTATAAATGCCACAAACAACAGCGGGACATTTTATTTGTCCGATTTGAATGAGGACAAGATTTGTTTTTTCAAGGATTGATACGTGAGAAAAGGTTTATACCCACTTTTGGAAACAGAGAGGGGGGTTTTCTATGGTGAAGATGAGTCTGGATTCTGTGCAGGTGATGAGCGGACAGGCCAAGGAACTCAAAGTTGCCCCTTCATCCAATGGTGACAGCAGAGGATCATGGGAAGAGAAAGAAGAGTTTCATCAAGACAACTTGGGCCTCACAACCAAGCCAACACCAGTAAGTGTCACCAACCATTCATGAATGCTGGTTCATCTGTTTCTATTTGTCAGTATGTCTGTTTGTTAGTGGTAAGGAAAAAATATAGGCCTATAAGCTACATGTTTTTGCCTAAGGGTTATGTACTCGAGCTAAAAGGGGGGAAAAGCAGAGTAATCTTTGTTTAGCGTAGGAGGATTAGTGTGGTCAGTGTGGTGTATTTTTAGACAGTAAACATCCATCCTGCTAGACTACCAATCCCAATATTGCTGCTTTTCATTACCATGATATATGACTCTAACATTATTGACAGCACAGATCCATGTCTGCCTGAAATGCTTTATAAT
Organism: Xyrichtys novacula; assembly: GCA_962446985.1. Taxonomy (NCBI): domain Eukaryota; kingdom Metazoa; phylum Chordata; class Actinopteri; order Labriformes; family Labridae; genus Xyrichtys; species Xyrichtys novacula. Next base: position 26,403,027 of record OY660884.1, on the reverse strand, counting down.
ACTCAGATGTATAGAAAACATGTTTCCAGTTTTAAGAGAAATTAATAACACATCATGTATCCAATCGTTTCATGTAAAAGGTGGATTATACTGTAGATCTCTTATTCATATGAGTGGATCATGATATAACCATTTCAACTCAGTAGAATGAGGTTGTGGCTGTGATTACATCTTATGTGTGTTTGGCGTATGGTTCAATATATAAGCAACATTTATACTGATGTTTCTAAGCATGATTCATAGTGTATTTGTAAAGAAATACATACAATTTACCAGATTGCACCTTCTAAGTTTGAGTACCGTTAAATATAATAGACATGAATTTTCAATATTTAGCGCCAAATCCCTCCATTGTCTTTTCCAGGGTGCACACTTTTTTGTAGTTTCTTGTAGCCTAATGATGGCAAAAGAGAGTAGTGGACAAAATACACTGTTTTATTAGTTTAGAAAAAGTATGAATACTTCTGGCCCACTGCTACTCCAATAAACATGAAAGTTGCTTGTATTTGAGTTAAAGTACTAGAATACTTGCTTTTAAAAATATTTGTTTTTTGGGGTACCTTTTAAAATAATCTTAAATATTATTGTAGTCCTACCATGCATTTGTGCAGGCAGAAGACACAGTTGCTCATTTTGCTGGATGATGTTAGTTTTTAACAACAGTATATTTCAACTCACATGCTACAGGTTTCCATTTTTGAAGCTCCAAATTAATGACAAAACTTATTTGAACAACCAACTGTAGATTAAAAATGGCAACCGCTTACAACAAGCACAGAGCACCTAATTTAAAATGTGTATCTGGAAGGAAACAAATGCATGCTCTTTGCAGTTTGGCAGCGACCTTATGTTGGCCCTATGAAACTTTTTCAGAGAAAGCATTTCAAATCTTAGAAATTATTCTTCATTTTAAAATCTTCAAGACCTGGGCTTAAGATATAAAATTCATTATCCTTCTTTACCACAGCTGTAATTACAATCCCTGCTTGTCTGGGTGCTGTTTGCTCTGCCTTTCCTCTACATTTAGCCATTAAGACAGGTGTTGTCTCGACAACATCGCTTGGAGAGAACACATGCAGAACTACGCAAACACAACTTATTGTCTTTCAGATCGGATCTGTAGAAAGGAAGTAGTGAAGTCACTGTAAGTTTCTTCCCAAAATGATACTTGCATAAAGAACTTAAAAAATAGATATGCTCGTACACACATGCTGCTTTTTATTACTTAACACATTTATTTACAGCTGTTTGTTAATGTTTAAAATTGCACACAGTATTTTTGGTATCCTAGGCTGACTTACATCCAGGCGCTTAATTGTCTCCGAAATGATATTTTTTACCTCATAATGTTTTTGCATAAGAAAATGTTTTTATGAATGAAGACCAGTAATACACAAATCGTTAGTTGTCAAAGGAAATTATGTGAAAGATAAGAGAGAGAGAGAGAGAGAGAGAGAGAGAAAGAGAGAGAGAGAGAGAGAGAGAGAGAGAGTAATGTAGCATATAGTTTCACTAATGAAAGCAATGAACCAAGAACCACCATGAATTCAGATACACCAAAAGAGCAGGTCGGCATGATTGAGTAGCATTTATGATGATTAAGGACACTTATCAATGTTGAGGATATGAAAAAACCTCTTACATCCATTAGCAGTAAATTAACTCAGGAATAAGAATTCATCATTGGCACACACACACACATACACATACACACGTACACAGACTAGGGATGTTGTGCTATTATTATAAACAGCAACAGCCTTGTCAACAACATTGATTGACACACATATGGACAAATCAGAGCTGCAAACATTATGCATTGTTTGGGTATTTCAATTGATTAAAATGGGAAAGGTTTTTTTTTAAAACTAGGACATATTAGAGCATTGTATTTTATTGTTGGGACTCCGATTGCTGTTTGAATGTTGACGTTGAATACAGGACAGGCCAGGTCAAACCAAAATTACCCACTTTACATCTCAATGGCAGGAAATGTGCTCAAGTTCTGGGTCTTAACTTTGGGAACTGAGCACTATAACTTCAGGAATAAAACAGACAAACAAAACAAAACAAAACAAAACTGTTACCGGGATCAGTCAATGAAAACCAAACTACTATCTTCAGCTACAACCTTTATAATGTGCCTCTTTTAACATGTATAATAATAATAATAATAATAATAATAATAATAATAATAATAATAATAATAATAATGAGAGGAAGAAGAAGATGAGATAACAAGATCTTTTTTTTTTTATCTCCAAAGGGAAATTTAATTAAGAAGAGGAAGAAAGGTAAAAACCAAAGCAATGGCTATGTCCTAAATCTTGGGCTGCATCCTCTGAAAGACTAAAACTAAACTAAACTAAAAAAGAGACCAAAATAACTATTGCTATGAAGGATCCCCTGTTTGCATCATGACACTGGTGTCATATAGCACTGCCTTATCACAGAGCAACAGGTAGCTTGCTGGCTTACACAGCCAGACACACGAGCTGGCTACATTTGGAAGAGCTTTTGAATTAGAACAGTATTTGATACACTGCTGTGAAACCATGTGCACATGCCACTGAATTGGGTCACAGCCAACATTTTGAAAGCATATTGGAATGGATGTTAGCTGACATTAAAAAAGTTGAAGTCATTCATGTAAGAAAACATAAAAGTTTAATTGGACTTTTAAAACATCCCAACTGGAACAAGCTGGCTACATAGTGCAAGAATGAGACTGTTTCTTACTGTTCATGTCTTCTAATCTGTTATCGCTCAATCAGCTAGCAAGCTGGCTGATAAAATCTGCCTGCAACAGTTTGAAATCAGGGACTGATGGAAACTGAAGCTTTTAGTATTTGAACAATTATATGCCAGACTATCTTAAATTTTTTATGCTTTTGGTGATTCAATAACATTTCAGTTATGCAAGTGTTATCCTTTCACAATACATGAGATTAAAAGGCACATGTCAATTCCTTGTTCTTTGAAAAAGGATACTATTGTCCTGATCTCAGCTGACCCAGGACATCAGTATGACTTCCATAGTGCGCAGTCATACCTCTGTCACCATATCTACCAACGTGTGAATGAATAACATCATCGTTGGCCTTTTACTAATCTAAAAATATCCGCCTACCCCCATCCCCACCACCATACTGCAAACTGCTCCTCACCCCCAGTCACTCAAGTCTCACTCCCACCTCAATTTGCTTATCTACACTTCCCCCTTTGCTCTCTATTTGAATGTCTTATGTCAGGAAACCCATACATACTCCCCTTTTCATCCTTAGATCAAGGAAAAGATGTCTCATACGCTCAGAGATATGGGTAGAGATTACTCACAGATCCGTCTTGTTCAATGATACCAGTCCTACTGATCTTGCAAGGCTCTGACTGGATTATTATGAAGGATCAAAGAGGTTGAAGGTTCCCCAGTTAATCTTTTTCAGTGCTTTACAGGACAAGAATAGAACTGTTCTCTTTGACGGTGATGCAAAGAAGTGCTCCAAATTCCCAGCAGGTTAAACTTGTTTTGACTTACCAGCCATCAACCAAATCAATAGGAGGAGATAATAGTTACAGTGGGCTCCTGTGCAGAGGAGCCTTGTGATAGATGCATTCCCTGAAAGAGGACAGGCTGTAAACACTACTTGTATCATATCACAGCAAAGAACTGGCTCTGGAGTCAGTCATTCCCAGACAGTGTGACATGTTATTCATAGAGTAAAGTGACTCTAATGGTTAAGCTTCACTAAAGGTCTCATGTATACAAAGCTGTCACTGAGCAGCATCTGAAAAGAGGTTTCTGATTCAACAGCCCACTGTCTCATTGTTTTCTTTACTGCTATCTGTCTTTATATGTGACCATATATTAGGGTCTGTGTTTAAGGATCGCAACTTATAAGAATGCAAAACTTTGTTGTAACAGATTCTTTACAAGAAAAATTTGAGATATTGCATCACAAGTTGTGCTTTGATTAGATGGCTTGTCAATGAACTTCCCTTGTAAATATATGATGTGTGATTATGATCAAAAACAAACTGTCATTGTGCTAAGGTGACAGGAAGGCGAGCTCGGAAGGTGGAAGGGGGCGTGTTCTTTGTAAGTATGTCCTATAGTGAGGTCAAAGGCTGTGCCCATGGCTACTGAATGACCATCACCATTAGCCTTTCACCTACTTTTAACCTCCACTGTACAGCTTTTGTTGTGCCTGCATGACCACACACATTCACTGCATTAATCAGCACTAAGATACTTCTGTTGTCTTGAGATTGCACTGGAATTTTTTTTTATCCAAACTATGGAAAAATAAAGCATTTCACAAGTTGGTTTGCTTGTCTGGATTGCTGACAGAATCCACCAAGTACAATATTGAACATTTCAAAAATATACTCTGAGATGTAATATTGTATCTTTTTAACACTTTGGTGGGATTTTGTAGATGCAGAGGGGCAGGTACTCAGTACAATGGCTGTTAGTCCTCAATTAGGAAATCCTGGTACAAAGTGGAGCCATGCATTTTCCGGTTAAGGGGTCCTCAAGTGGGCTCTGGTTGCCTCAAGTGATAAAAAAGGGGTTATCTAAACAGCCCCTAGAGTGGGTGAAAGTAACTGAGCTATGTACACCATCTATTATTTATTAAACATACAGGTCATATGATGCAAGTAAAAAAGGAACTCTTAATCAAACTTGTGCAGGAGTAAAAACAAAGGGAAAAATGATTGATGTACTTGAACATGGCTTAACTTCAGCAGTTTGATTACAGTGAATACGTTGGAATTATATAAGAGAAAGAAGACAAGAAGCCCACATTTTGCCCAAGTGTGTGTGAGTTTAAGTTTCACCTTTTCAGATGACATACTGTAACTTGATTCTTGTCAGTGTGTGCTACAAATACTGCCCCCACATTTGCCTGTGTTCTGTGTACACTGACATTAGATGACAAAAACTGGAGGGGATGAGGGGCTCTTCCTGTTAAGCATTTGGTGTAACTTATCTCTTATTGATACTTATATCTAATATCCTATTAATTAAGAGAAAATTTAAGATAAGAATGATAGTAACACTGGGATGATTCATTCTGACAGGATGATTTTTACAGTAGATAAGTTATGTACATGTGTTTTTGTGTGTGTTGCGATATGTTGGCAGGCAGTGTTAGTGTAATGGAGTACAGCTGAGCAAGTACAATAATTCACTGCCCCTGTCCGCTTGTGGCCTATTAACCAGCACAGAGTGATAGGTGCATGAGGAAAAAGCTTGCATGCAGACTACTGACAGTATATAAAATGAGTTAATGTGTATTATCACTCATAAGCATGCAAAGATTAGCAGTAAGTACTCTTCCTTTTTTTTTTTCCTGTTTTTTTTTGCATTACATGGAGAGTAAGATGAACATCTTAGTACAAAAAGTAAAAACATCTTTTTTTGTGAAATTAATGTGTTACAATATAAATTCCATTAATATTGTATTGAAAATACAGGCAACATTTCAAAGTTTGTGATGCAAACAAAGTCAGAGTACAACCTTATCTTATATGTTGTACCACATATTGAGTCACTTTTAGACCAAGTCTTGTGACCTGATACAAACCCCACTCTCTCCAACCAGACTTCACCTGAGGTTAGCTGCCTGCTGCGGTCACTAAAGCTGGCTGCCCTCAAAGGAATGTCTCCTCCCCAATTAGACACGTGCACTGCGTGTATAAACACACACTTGGCAATATGAGCACAACATGAGGCCAGTGTGTCATCTAGCACTGCTCATACAAGCTGTCTGAGCTCATTTTGTCCTCTCAGTCAGGATTTACAGACTAGCTGAGGAACCAGAACTGAAAAAAGGTCACCTGTCACACTTTTTAAAAGTGTAAAACGTTTTTTTTAATCTTCTTATCAAATCCATCATCCTGTGAATAAAATCATTCTTGAAGCTGCAAATGGTACCAGAGTACTTTTTGAAAATGCAAACTCCACTCCACTTCTACTGTGACATTTAAGGAATCAAATAGAACTAAATTTCTGCATGACCCAGAAAAGATTTTCTCTCTCTCTTTTTTTTTTTTATTTTTTATTTTTTTAAGACATAATGCTTTCAAGTAGTACTGCTTTGTACAGTTCCACCAGCAACTGGCCAATTAGAATCAAGTGGTTAAAACAGACGGGTTATTATTAATAACATGGGTCATCAGTTATGAACAATGCTACTCATCTGGATTGGTTTTGTACAGGCCCTATGTATGGGGCGCCGTTTGTAAAGTGGCTCACGCTGAAAAAAAACGGCAACATTTTGCTACATTTAGCTTCAAACAACGTTTAAAAAACTGGTATGAACTTTTGACGGTCACTTTTTTTGCACACTTACAACAATATTTGTCAACTTAGAGATATTTTAAATAGTTAAATCTAAATATTAAATGTTACGCCTAAATGTTAAATGTTAAATCAAAATATTAAATCAAAATTCTAAATCTAAATGTTAAATCTAAATGTTTTAGGTGAAACTAAATATTTAGCTAATATGCTAATTCAAATGCCGGTAACCGGAAATACCAAAATAAAAGCTCGAGGATGTCAATGTGTGTTTATAGCGTCAAATAATGAATAAAACCCATCTCATCCGGGGAAATGGACCCTTGTACATGGATTATCGTGATGATAACTACCTAAAATAATAAACATGTTTGGATAAACTTTATTTGAAGGGTACTTTGAGCTTTTAGTGTCACTTTTGTGAGGGGTACGGGACTTATGATGTCATCATAAAACTTTATGATATTGCCCCCAGGGGAATTATTATTTTTTTAAATAATTGCAGCACTTGTGCAAGCCTTTTTAACGCATTTTTAACAAGGTCTGTTTAGGGTTATAGTTGTGCATCACAAATAATAAGACTCATCCATTCCTGTGACACCTTTTTCCTTGTCTCCTCCTGTGTTGTCAGTCCATCATTCATGCTGGCTCATCTTTTTAGCCTCTTGTTCCTCTATATTTGACCATTTCCTCTGTTACTACTCTTTTCTGCAGCCAAAACCAGAAAATGCAGTGACCATTGCTGTTTCTACTCGAGTTTTGTTTCGTACTGATCGGGAGCAGAAGGTGTTTCAGCAGAAAGGAGTCGAGGAGTATTTGAGATACCAGATTGAACATGAGAATGAACCTTTTGCCCCTGGGCCTGCATTCCCCTTTGTAAAGGTGAAAGTGACAGATATAAGATATAGAATTAACAAAATGCTAGCTTGACTTGTATTGCTCCCCACTTATTTTTGACTGTTGATGTATTTTGACAGGCTCTAGAGGCGGTAAACGCTCGACTGCGGGAGCTGTATCCACAAAGTGAAGAACTCTTTGACATTGTTTTGGTGACGTACAATCACGCACACGTAGGAATCCGACTCATCAACACCATCAATCATCACAGTAAGCTTTCATGGAGACTAAACTATGAAGTGGACCCAAACTGAGGGAGGGCTTCAATCTGAACACCATTATATCATTGTTAGTCAGTGACAATGTTTAGACAGGTTAAAGTCTCAATTTGTAAACTTCAACACTTTTCAACATTGATGATCCTCAGAGGCAATATTAATGGATATAGTGCAACAGACAAATGGTGACTTCTAGAATTCCCTGTTATTGAAGAGTAATGCCAACCTTACATCAAAAAACATATTCAACAACAGAACATTTCAAATGTCCAAGTTAATCATGTGAGTGGAGGCAGACCCCTACAATGAACAACATGTAATGAACAACATCAGCACTAAAAAGTCTATGTAGCCAGAGACATAAAAAAAAAACTCCAGGGAAGGAAAGGCATGTGCAAACACAAGAGTTACCTTTATGGCCCAATTAAATGTAAAGTCATATATGCTTACTTGCTGGGTGCCAGGATACAGTGTAGATTCAGCAGGAATTTGTTTTTGTGAACAGTTAGTTTAAGCCTGGAGTGCAGCCTGCCGCATGTCAGCTCAAATGTTGGCAGACTTGGTTAGTGCATGTCTACAAACTTTGAAAAATAAGATTAAAGCTGTCATACTAGCTTTATGTGATGTCTGGAAGTAATGTCAGTAATGCTCAATATAAATAAGGAAATAACTTGAAGTTGCTAGGAATCTAAACAATGCTACGACTGCAGTAGATATCCATGTACATTATAAAGAGGAATTCGAATAAAGATGGCAAATGTTAAGCACAGGTCTAACTCAGAATGCATTTTATGGGGTTGGTGTCTTGTTTCATTGATTTTGGGGTTTAATGTTTTAGTTATGCAACTTCAACATTTTGGGGGGAAAAAGACAAGATCCAAATATTGATGTAATGGCATGGTCCGAAATTTAGAACACCAAAGCTGACGCAAGCACAGCTCAGAGGCAAACAACAAGTTGTATGGACAGCTGAGTGTCAAGAGCCTTCCCAGGAAAATTTCCCACCCTGAAATGACGTTGTTCTCTGAGACCGTTTCCTGTTTAGCTTCTTAGATGTTTTCAGATCCCCAGAACTTCAGGTCTGGATGAGTTCAACACTAACCCCTTTGGGATGTAAGAATAATCCAAGAGGCCTTACTTCTAACAAACACAAATAGGTCCAAGCGGAGCCACAAAGCAACACACAGAGGACTCAGTGTTTTTTATCTCTTTGGTGAAACTCTGCATGAGTGGCCCAGCACATCAAACCAACCCCTGAACTCTGACCTTTCTGACTGAGCTATAGAAAAACATGGGTTCTCTGATGTCGCAGACAGAAGGTTCTGTTCAGCATCATCCACACAGTGTCAGTCATAGTTGGGGTTCCACATAAAAAAAAAAATAAAAAAAAAAAACACTTTAACCATGAGGACCAAAGAGAAGTGTTCATGTCGCCATTGTCATATGAGTAGCTGCTCACACAAGCTATTTTTAACAGCTGCAGGATGAGGAATACAATTTATGCATGCATTTTGCAAAATATTCTGGACTGAGCAGTTTGTCATGATGGAGCTGTTGGGTCTTTGATGTGACAGCAGCAGTCCTGCTGATTTCCTGCTTTCCTGTTACTATGTTTTAGATCTTTTGAACAAACAAATATGTCTCACAAAGAGAAATTATCCCAAAACATTGTTACAGGGAAAAAAAATAACAAAGAAATCAACATTAAGGAAGTTTCCCATGCTCTTGCTTTTACAACAAGCGAATGTGTGGGAGGTTTGATATCATGAAGCACAGTGGAGGACCAGTCAGATCCACCAAGGCCTGTCTGAAAAACTTGATGAGCCATTTAAAGACCCACTCTGATGAAAATCATGTTGTTGTCTACATGTTTATATGGCATTTTTCTGATGCTAAAGGACATATCATGAGAAAACTAAGCGCAAAGTTGCATTCAAATCGCTGTGAATCTCTGGCAGGCCCGAGCGGCAGGCTCAGGCACAGATTTCCTATGTCATATATCCAAGCTCTGTCCCCAAAGCCCACACTCAGAAACGTAGAGAGGACGATCGTGGTACAAGCGTGTGTGTGTTAGTGGATTGCAGTACTCCTAAGAAAGCTAAATATGATATTAACTTTCATAGTTTCCCTAAAGACATTAGTGTCTGAGAGCTGGTTCTTCTACTACACTAATGTTAGGCTGCAAGCTAGCGTGAAGAGGAGTGTGCAGAGCTGCACTGTCTCCCCTCACGTCTCAGAGGCGAATTGCTATAGAGCTAGTCAGGCTCTGCAGAGGAAAAGCCCTTGAAAATGACACAGCTAACGTGATGTTGGCTAAAAACGTCATAATCACAACTTAAAGACCACTGGGAACACTTTGGGCCTGATCTACTAAGATCCCAAATAGGGAATGCTAAATTGTGTGTGCAAACTAAATAAAATTGCATGTGCTATTAGTGGGCATGTTGCGGGTGATCTACTATGATTGCATGCGCAAATGATAACAGGTGCAAAAGTGGTCTTTAAACAAGGATTTTGTGTGCGCTATCGACTGTCACCATGGAGAGTTTGTGAGAGCAGAGTGATCATAGATGAAAAATGAAGTATGAAGCCATGGAGTTGCACCTATTGTTTTGGGAAAGCCAGCAACTTCATAAAAGGCAAGGGAAGTTTATTTGTATAGCATCATTTTTCAAAGTGCTTTACAGATGCAAGAAAATATGTTGAAAATGAAAAAAAAAAGATATTCAAACAATTTAAAATCAGTAAAACAAAGAGATACATTTTTGCTACTGTTCCATGTTTGATCTAATTATTTATCAAAACCGTCATTCACTAGAAAAATGCTTTTGCATCTTTGCCTCCTTCTCCTTACAATCACTGCAGCCATTTGCGTGTAACGCTGAGCCAGTTTGCACATGCCTTTCAGACGTGCTAAATATAGACGCAAAACAGTGACTGCAATCGGTTTCCAGGTTTGATAAATCACATTGCGGGTGCTAAATGATTTCATTTGCATCTGCTCCTCGCAGAATTTTGCGCGGTCAGATGATCTACATTCAATTTGCATATTCATGAAGGCCAACACGCTAAATGGGTTGTGCACGCTGTTTTGCTAATTTGACAGACATAATACTTGGTAGATCAGCTTTGTGCGCGCTATCAAGTTTGCACGTGTTTTTGCACACTCAAACCTTTAGGACTGAAGTTCTCAAGTCCAGTCCTCCAGTCCTTTTTTTCCTCCTATGTTTGAAACCTTTTTTGGAGTGACAAGATGCATCACATATTGTTACCTTCTTAAAATAATGGCCTATGTGACCTTTTGACAAAAATTACTTTTCCCCCTAAGTCAGTCCCTCATGATGCTGCCCATCTCTGCTAGAATTGCCTAAATTCTCAGTTAAACAGACCATGTGATACTATCCTTGTAGTATAATCATCTACGAGTGTGAGTAAGGACAATTTCTGGGAGTATTCAGAAAAATTTCTTAAAAACTTGATCATTGATTTGGGCCGTTGTTTTAAGAGGGTGACGATATTGCTAGTTCTTGCCGATGTTTAGGTCACAGCAGTCTGACAGCATCTGTATGTTTTTGTTCATCTGTCTCCTTTTGCTCATTCCTTATTTCATGTCACAGGGTAACAAAAATGCTATCACAAATGCATGAACCACTGTTAGCATTGAGAATGCAGTCAACCTACTACTGCAATCAAATCTACTACTTTACTCAGCATACTAGCAGTAGTGAGCTCGTAGCAACAGATGCATTAAGACAGTTTTAGTTTTGTAGAAGGTCAATAATAGCAATAAGCTAACATTACTTACCATCATCAGCAGAAGACCTGTTGCAAAGCGTAGTGTTGTATCTAATTCATCCGTGGTGTGTAGATGCAGAAGGAGATTTTGTTACGTTGGCTTGCTTGTACAGTAAAACTTCATCACAAGGACAGCACCAGAATCGAACAGGCACCGTGGATGCAGGGAGACGACTGCCAATGATGTCTTTCTCCTTGACTTCAGTTTGAGCACCTCTCATATAGAATTAGGAGGTACTTACACATCATACACGTTGATGAGAACTGGACTCTGGTTTTAAATTGTGAGACACCAACTGTTACTGGCACAATTAGTCACAGGATAAAGGGAAGAGGCAGAAAGAAACAGGTGAAGTAAACAGACAAGAAAGGCTTCCTCTATATTCATTGGAAACATTTTCAAGGAAGCATAACTTCATCACATGTGATTTCACAGTAGATACCTCAGTAGCAACATCACAGAACTCTACAAAATCTCCTAGTTCAACAACTGGTTTAGATCCAAGAATTTGATCCGGATGTCTGTGTAGTTTCTCATTCATTCAGGTCACGGTTATCCAATTCTTTGTTGAAAGGGTAACTGGGCTTGCTTGAGGTTCTTGCAGATGTTCCGAGAACTGAAGAAGCCTTTTAAAAGAGAGGTGAAATGTCTTCAAGAACCTCAAGAAAATCCAGTTGCTTTTTTAACAAAAAATGGGATAATTTGATCCAGCTTGACAAACGAGGGGAATTTTCTCTCTCATCACTGGAACCCGCCTGTGTTAGTGTGCGGCAAAGCAGTGAGAGCCCTCCTCATTCATATATCTCCAAGTTTGTAAACTTTTGTAATTTTGTTGGTGGCATCCAACATTTGAAAAAATATGCTTTTTTGCCCAACAAACATTTGACCCCAAGTCAACCCACAAGTTATTTTGTAGGTTAATTTTAAACCAGCTTCCAACAATGTGAAGTGACCATAACACATGACATTTGTTCACTGGTATAGTGGAAAAATATAGTTGTGATGTAATTATGAAAGGACAGCCCTGCCCTTATGTATGGGCATTGTTTGTGCTCTGGGCCACTTTAGTTTACTTATGTGTGAACACAAAATGTCTCAGGGAATACATAATAATACAACAATGTGCCATTTTATCACTTGAATGGAATCAAAGCAAACAAGCTAAAGCTGTAACAGCACCTGAGGTAACGCTTAATATGACAACTTAAGCATTTGTTTTACTGGAATAAAACTTGTTTTGTCAACCAGTCAGTCTTGTTTCTGCTGTTGACAAGGGTTTTAACAATGAAGACAGGCCACAAAGTCAAAAAACTACAAATTTGCTCACTAATAACAACTAAAACTATTTTATTTTGCTTTATTTGTTATAAGAGACATTTGTAGAGAAAATGTGCTATGATGCACACTGGATGGTGCGGCAGACTAAAAAAAATGGAAAAGAGGGCTGATTGATCACACTCTACAAGGGGGCAGCACTTATGGCTTTTTGAAAGCCCACTCTGAAGGGTTAGGTATGAATGAGTGACCCTCTAAGCCACCCTGAACCCTAAACCACCAACAACAAAACACACAGAGCTCATGCATCAGGTTTGGATGCCAACAGGAACCTGAAATGTAGGCTTAATCTACAAGCCAGGCTATGCCAGTTTCAGGTCCATCTATTTGACAGTTCTTCAGACAACTTAGGCTGTCAAGAGTTCTATTTCTTTATTTTTATAACATCAAATTGCTGGAAAGACCACTAAATGTTTAGCAAGTGGGAAAAAAAGGATTTGCAGAACTAGCAGAGCTTTAATTAAAAGGCATGACCTTGCCCTCGCATTTTCCATAATGGCAGTCTAATAACCAGAGTATTCTAACCTTCACTATTGGAGAACTGTACACCACCGATCTTACCCACTTATTATTTTCAATAATAATTCTCAGCTCTCCTTCAAACTCATTTCATCATTCTTCATAATGTAAGTCTGGTACTCTACTCTTGTGGCCTTTCCAGCACTAATCTTCTGTTATCTCTGAACCTCAAACATTTTACCTGAGCAGCTCTGTAAGGATCCAATTACTTAATATAAGTCTCCTCTTGTTTCCCATCTCTTCACTATTCAATGAATCAGCCAACAGCTGTGAAATTAAGAGCCTTTTCAAGCCAAACTGTAAATAGACACCATCCCACCAGTCTTAATTCCTTGTGCATCTGTACAGCCTTGCCCCTCCAACTGCCCCCCTTTAAGTTAACCTCCTCTTTGGACTCTTGCCCCCGTTAAAGTGCAGTAAGTTTATCCTCTCACGCTGCCCTTACCCCCATTCTCCCCCCCACTTTCCCCCTCATGACCCCTGGAGTTGCTTAAATGCACTACATGACAAATCCAAAGCCACTGAATGGGATCACTCTTTCACTTTTAAAATTATGTCATATTATTGCATTGTATTGATGTCAATTTGTCAAGGTCTGTCAAGATAAAAACCTGTGACAGAACTGTAATGGGTCTCTTATCTGCCCTATGACATTTAACACAGAGTCTGTGTACTGAAACGAGAAACCTTGTTGCTGTTTGCTCCTCTTACTTCCAGACTTGTTCATCGAGAGGTTCTGTATGACAGGGGGCAGCAGTCCCATCGGCTACCTGAAAGCCTGGCACACCAACCTCTATCTGTCTGCTGACTCTGAAAAAGTTAGGGAGGCGCTGGCTGAGGGTAAGTACACACATCCACACACAGATGATAGGATATGCCTTAATGTGTCTGCGAAAAAGGTTCACAGGTGGTGTTGATGGATAACATGATAAATCGAGGATTTGTTCCCCTGTCCCCATGTCAACTTCTTCAGCTTTTGCCCCAACTCAAGAAAGACTGTAATGGCAATCAATGACATGTTTGTACACCAGGTACTCACTTGTGCCTATTCAGCAAATGTAAACTCCTCTCCTCCTGCCATACTTCAAAGAACTCTTTCATTGTTTTCCTTTGACACAATTAACATTTAACTTTGCATTACCTCTTACTGTCTGAAAGATCCATCCGGAAGAGAATTTCTGTATCTTTTGTTGAGCAAACTTGACATCCTGACAGCATCCAGGTCTTATTGTTTTCTCTCAGTAAATTAGGACAGCTACTGTTATGGGTTACATTTCAGTGTGAGTTTAAAGTCCAGCACCTCATGGTACAGACGACCAGTTTCACAACCATACAGACCTGTAGCGAAGACTTCCATATTTTGTCAAAATGTGCATTAAAAACCTTGCAAGTAAAAGGGACCCTGCCTCAAGCCTCAGGCTATTAAGTTTAATTCATCAGTTGATTCAGAAAGATTTTGTAAAGCCAAGCTCCTTCCCTAAAAAACTGTTCAATTGATATTCCTGGTATTGATCAGCAGAACTCCCCAAAAGACACTGTCATCTACTTTGGCCATTTCTTTTGTTAAGTAATAATGCTGAATAGAGTACAAATGTAGGTTAGGGGCTTGGTCACGTCTGTGGGAAAAAAAAAAAAAGTAAGGAGATCAGAAGCTCTGCTGACATGCTGATAAAAATGAAATATTATATTTATTTTAAATATTATATAATGTATCAGTGTTAGCATTGTCAGCACAAAATCTTCAGGTTTAAATATCTTGCTTGTTAGGGGTGATCCAGATCCTTCAGGGTCGCAGTGTCTTTGTGTAGAGGGCTGGGAAAAATTGAGTGAAGTGCTGACTATTCACAATATCACCACATAGCCTTCAAGGTGACTTCAGGGATATTCCTCATGTGACTTACAGTACATGCTTGATGTAGCTAATAGCTAATGTGACCCTGTGAGAAGTTCCCACCCACCAGCGCCCACAACAAATACACACACTGACAGATAAGAGCAAAGATATCGTCCTTGACATTTTGGCTTAAAGGTCTTTCATTTGTTGTAAATTCATCTGTTAATGCCTCCTGTAAGCTGAGCGCTCACAAGTATCCCTTAGAGTGTTTTCTTAAAGATGCAGTGTGACTTATTTAGGGGCATTTAGCAGAACAGCCTAGAATTGGACTACAGTGTACAAGTCTGTTTAAATTAGTGTATCATCACCTGAACATAAAAATCATTTTGTGTTTGTTGACCCAGAATGAGCCTTTTACATCTAAATAGAAGTGTTACCCTTTATATGGAGGTCACCATGGAAAGGCTGCACAAAATGCACCAATGCACCACGATTCTCTCTGTGTGTCTGGCAGGTATTGCAGCAGCCACCATGTTTTTGCCAGAGAAGCAGACGGAGGTATCTGAGTCTCAGCTGAGGGTAGCATTTGATGGTGATGCTGTCCTCTTCTCTGATGAATCTGAGCGAATCTTCAAGGCTCATGGGCTGGACAAGTTCTTTGAACATGAGAGAGACAATGAAGACACACTACTGGATCATGTACGTAGGTCACTGGAAGACTACGCTATTTAAGTGCTGAAATATTGCCTAATATGTCAGAACAGAGTAACAGAATTATTAGTGTCATTGCAATATAGGTGAGGTTAGTCTTTTTTCGTCACCTGTGATGAAGGAACAGAACAGCTTGCTACAAAATGAGAAAATTTGATTAAAATGAGTAAGAAACAGAAGTCTCCTTTGGTGGTTTTCAGTGTGTTGTTCTGTTATTATCACTGAACTGTGCTTCAAAATGATAAAAATAGAATGTTTTATCTATTCTTGGGATGCATCATCATAAATCTATGGCTTTATGACACCAATAAAAAATCATTGAAACAATACATCCCTCTCTGCTTTATCTGACAGGGTCCACTGAAGGGTTTTTTGGAGGCACTGGGGAAATTGCAAAAAAAGTTCTATGCTAAAGGCCAGCGTCTCAACTGTCCCATCCGCACATATCTGGTTACGGCTCGTAGCGCAGCAAGCTCTGGGATCCGGGCGCTGAAGACACTCCGAGCCTGGGGCTTGGAGATCGATGAGGCTTTGTTTCTTGCAGGAGCACCAAAAGGCCCCATGCTGGACAAGATCAGGCCTCACATCTATTTTGATGATCAGATGTTTCATGTGGAGGGAGCAGCTGAGATGGGAACCATTGCTGCCCATGTGCCATATGGTGTGGCACAAAAACATAATGCCAAACAAAACACAAGTGTAGGGAAGTAGACAACAAGACTTCATGTGAACAAAGGACCGAAGAGAAGAAACCTTTGAAGAAGAGCAAAGTAAAGTTAAGACATTTTATAGGGCTTGAAATGAGAAATCTGACATATATGTGGAAATGAATAATTTCTGCACTGCAGCAAATGTTGTGAAAGTTTATTCTATCAGAATGTAAATTGTTTTAACCTACACTGACATAAAAGGGGTTGGTCAAAAAGAGGTCTGGAACCTGAGATGGCCTCAATTCAAAGTATCACTCAGCTTTACATTTAATGGGCTTGATCTGGTAAATAATAGAGGCTTTTGTTGGATAATTAACTATAATTTATAATGAAGAAGGTGCTTAATTGCTGTGATGATCTTTAATATATGTCATTGCTGCATGATCATAAAGAAGATACCTCTCTAATGGAGATAAGTGACATGTGTGAATGACACTGAAAAAAAAACAACATTTCTGTTAAGTGAAGCACAGAGAATTAATTGTATGTTGATTGATAAATCAGCCCCACAGAGAATGTAGAGATGTTTTTAAGTGAAAAAAAAAGTTATATTATGTAACACATGAGTTATAATTTTAGATTTAACAAGAATGTAACATTGTAATTTAAAAAAATGCATGTTTTATTACATAGTATTTACAGTATTTTCTTTTTTCACTTTATCTTATATATAAGTTCCCAACAAGAAAGCCATATATTTCAGTTGGTGCCTCAGTACTGATGTATAGTCTGTTTAGGCCATGTGGTTGGTAGAGGTTTTGGTTTAGATAGTTTTGTTGCATTTGGTAAAGATACTTGTGGACTGGGAACAAACTTTGGCCCTGATAGTTTATTCTTAGCAAAAAGCTCAACTCAAAACTAAGCAAGTGTTTGTGTCTTACTTGTCATGAAAAATGTCCCAATGTGCCACATGAATCAAGAGTAATGAAAAGAATACAAATAAAGAATAGAGAAAATTTGATAGGTAAAATTTGTCACCTGACTGACAGATTCTTTTACTCAATGAAAGCAAACCAGGTCTTATTTTTCACTTGTTTAATCCCAGAAAAAGACAAATATCTGAACTTCGCAGGTGAATATGGCTAATAAAAAGTCTAAAACACATTCCCACACAAAATCAGTCACAAAAAACACAAGTTTTGCAGTGTACAAACATGGCTTTGCTGATTCACGTAAAGCTATTTGTGCTATGTATGACGTAATAATAAAAAGAGGCTTTTTTCCATTTCAAGTTTTTTTTTATCAGTGTCAAAAAGAATAAGGGCTTTACAGAGTATCACTGACTCTCATTGCTTGAAAGCCTCCCCAGCTGCTACTGTTAGAATATTTCAGCTGTGCAGGCAGTTGAAGACTGAAATATCAACATAACAGACATTAAAAAAAAGCAGCTAGCTTGGCTTGACTGCCCTCTCCTGTACATAAAGGCAAATACACAGAAGTGCTCAGCTTATTTATTATCTTTAATCACATCTAAATATTAAGTTGGTGATCAATTTTTTTTATTTATTTCAGCTTTAGCATTACTTTGACTGAAAAACATAAATCCATCCTTCATTGACAAAACTGGCCCCCAATTAATTTTTTACTGCCATTTCACCTCAAATCACACATGGCAGCAGCAGTCAGAAAGATATTTTCTTTGATCTGAAGTTTTCTAACAACAACACATTTGTTAAGATTTTATTGACACTTTAAAAAAGTTGGGAAATAATTAATTCTGCATGAGAGAAATGTAATAATTTAAGTTCCTCCTGGTTTTATGTAAGATGAATACATAGAGTAAATCCTGAGCTGGGAAACATGATATGCACTCCTTCTTTTAACCATTGAGTGGCAGCACTGGAATGATAAATGACATCCTGCCATCCTGTCATCTTTCATGTTCCTCTCTTTACATGTTATTTTATGTGGACAATTAAAGTTGAAAAGATTTAGCTCAAGATTTATCATGCAACACAATCCAAATATAAACGTTACTATAAATCATGTTAAATTTGTCTTTACATCTTTTCTACTTCTTTCATCTTTTTAAATCTTGTCTTTTATCCTTTACAAGTTTATTCTTTCAGTCCCCACCTTAAGCAGAATCTTACTACCCCCTCGTTTTTTTGTTTGTTTGTTTGTTTTGTTTTGTTTCGTTTTAGACACATCTGTGATAAATGTGCTAATATGTTCACTCTTTCCCAGCTGATTTGAACCTCCCAGCAGAGCATGGCTAACAGAAGCCTGAAAGCACCAACATTTAGGTTGGTCTATCTGGAGCCATGTTGGTAACAATACCATGGAGACAGGCCCTGCTGGTAAACACTGTAGGACTGACATTTATGTGGATTGCACGAGCTCCAACCTAGTGGGCTGGAGCTTCTGGCATATTCAGTAGAGGGCAGGGGCACATGGACAAGATATGGCCAACTGGCAACCTCTACAAAGCAAAAGCACAGCCCACAATGTATCACATGTGCTGCCAGATGTGTCCATAAACTGACAACACCCATTAGCATGAATGGAGAAGAGAAATGACAAGGTCAGAGTGACATACTGTCCTTTATCATACAAAATTTCAAATCAATTTAAAAATATTTAATTAGGAATAGATTATAAAGAAAGTGGATCCAGTTTTTTAGGGTTATAAAGTATGTTTGCTTTGATTACCCAGCCATTAAAACAGACAAAGGTGCATGGAAAGAGTGATATGAAAAACAATTCTCCTTCTTCTGGTAAAACAAGAAATTTTGTCTTAGCCATTTGATACATTTCAATGACTGGTATTAATGACCAGGTGTGGTTATAAAATCACAAACATGCTTGATAAAGAGCTATCTTACTATTAGATGTAACCCAAAGAAGAGAGGCTGAGTGGGGCCAGTAGAGGTTATAGTCTGACTTTATCAGTGGTAAAACACCATAGCGGAGAAAGACAAGAAAATAAAGTTCTGAAAAAAGACATAAAAAAAGATGGAGAGGAAAGCAGCACTTGCCTGCGAGACACAGATAACAAGCATGTTGTTTTCTGTCTGCACAGTTTTAAAGCAGAGTGACACTTTGAAGCAAAAATGGGTGAGTCACTCAGTCTTCGAGAAGAGACTGGTCGTACTCAGAGGGAGTCCACAGTGGGAGAAAATCTTTTCAATCTGTCAAAACACACTTTTTGCCTGCAGTGCACTCAAGCAATTCACTTTTCAAGTTTCCAAAATAGTCATTTTTAAAGAGCTGTGAAAAAGTGTTGTTTTTTTTGGTAGCTCCTCTTTAATTAGCATCACTTTAGAATTACAAAAGGAGAGTCAAAGGAGTACATAGATGTCAAACCATTCTTTTTTTTATACGGTTCTAACTTCTTTGGATTAATTGTCTTGTCACAGTCTGTCTCAGAGGTTCTGTAGTTGCCTGAATGCCAAGCAGCTGTTGGCAGAAACATATTGGCCCTCATTGATCAAGCTTGTGTACGGCAGAAAATTTGCACAAATTTGTACACCTTGCGTACGAAAATTTTGATGTGAAGATCGGCTTATCAATCTGCACGTGAGCGTACGCTACGACCAAGTCTCACGACAGGTCTGACATCATGTACGCAAGTTTGAGTCAGTGTGGATCTGCGGTGCAGCAAATGTCTGTCTCAAAATAATTGATAAACAATTGAAGATTAAGACGTAAATAAAATAAAATAAAAAACAGTGAAAAGGCCTATTTGATAACTCTGCCCAGAAACACTGCCACAGAACAGGAGTGCACACATGCACACAAGCCACTGTGGAGCGCTGCATTTGACTCAGAAAAGGCAGGTGTCTCTATCTAGGCCCAGCAGCGGGGACGTTGTTGTACACTCCTGAAAGGGTGTGGGACATCATTTGGGCCAGTACAATGTTGCACTGGCAAATGGAGTGCTGTTGGCTGTCCGGACCTGATGCCTGGAGGACAATAACAAGGAGAGACTCCACAAAGGTGCTGTACAGAGGAGACAGGACCTTATCTGTGGATTCTGACATGTAAAGTATAAGTTTAGAAAGTGCTCTTCCTATTTAATCAGTGATAAAAATCCAATAGAAATCTATAAAAATGTGCCTCAGGGGCAGCAAAACACTGTTTGGTGATGTTAGTAATTATTTTTAAACATGTTAATGACGGTCGATTTCAGACGCCGCAGTTATCAAGACCCGATCATACGTACGCTGGGATTGGTCAGATACGAACCCTTTCATAAATGTCACGTGTGTCCTATCGTAGGATGAATCCTGCGCTTAGATCTGCACTCAGATCTGCGCAAGATTGATAAATCAGGGCCATTGTGTTTTTGAAGGGGATTGCTGATCATGTATTGATTAGGATATAAAGAGCAACAATAATAGTTTATCGTTGCCAGTGGATTTTACTGTTGAAACCTGATTTTAAAAAACAAAACGAAAAACATCTCAGTCAAAACTAAGACAAAAGTCGGCAATGTCCCTCCCCCTTAATCAAACAGCAGATGTTGATGACCAGAAGCTCCTCTATTATTTTTTCAAGCAGTCTCTGATGTTTTCCTGTCTATGCCACAACAGCAGCTTGATGTAAGTCTGTGTGATTTCTGTCATAGGATTTGGTGCAGTCTTATGGTTCCCAAACATAAAAAGTTGTAAAACTAGACTAGAAACACTTTCAAAAGATAGATGGGCCAGGGACAAAAAACACACTCATAACAAAAGCTGTGTAATGCTGGAAACACCTGGGAGAACACTCCCCAATTTATTTAATTGATTCAATTAAACCACTAAAAACCACATCATGCAAACATATTACGATACTAAAAACATGATCCTGGAACACCAGTGATTTCTCTGAGCCAGATTCTATTTGAGATAAACTGAGCAAAGTAGAAAACTGTCCTATGGTCTGACAAATCAAAATTGACATGCTTTTGGAAATCATGAACACTGCATCTCTAGCTTTGAAGAGAAAAGTGGTCCCTCTTTTGTAATCAGCCCATAATTCATAAAACAGCAAACGTGATGGTATGGGAATGCAAACATGTCAGATAGTTCACACAACTAGGAAACATGTTATGTTGGAATACTGGCTTCTCTGATGAAAACAATAATAATAACAATGCATGAAAGGTTGAAAGGATGAAAGGTTAACAATTGTTCGAAAAAAATATGCTCCTTAGATTCGTATCCATAGCAACAGATTAATGCTATCCCTCGAGAAAAATGGAGGAAAAGATGAGAACTTGGAAGTTGCTCTGAGTGTATGTGTGTTCCTGCTTGTCTGTATTTGTGTGTGAGTTGTATGCAAGTAATCCATGAATCGGCCTTTACAAAATCTATTTTGTTACCAATACACTTTGGGCTCTATTTTCGTGCCTCGCCGGAGACGTGCTGCAAGTGCGGCGTAAGTCAGGTCCGCCGCGCCGACAAGGCATTCCCAAGCACAATTTGGTATTTTGGTGAGCGACGCAGCCCGGCGTAAGTATCCTCCCCCCCTAACTCAGCTCCTCCCAGCGGCATAAGTCGTAGCGAGGGAGGAGAGAGGGCGTGGAGTGGGTTTAACACAGCCGAGACCTGTTTTCACCAATCACATAAGCTCCTCTCCTTGCCTTTAAATCCGCCACCTGCGAGGCGTATTACTATTTGCGTGAAGTAGTCAAACAGACCAAGAGATGTCTGAAGACAGTAATGCCACACGATGGCGACAAAGGGCAGCTCCTCAACAAGTGTCACTGTAAGTGCTGCATTGGGCGTTCTGCACACTGTCTCATATAAGCACAGATGGATTTGGTGTGTGTGATGTTGGACCCACTGGTAAGACAAACACCCTTTTCCACAAATAAAGACACTCACATAAAGTTGCACATTTTCAAACCTCACGTGACAAAGGTGGGTTGAGCGCACAGATCACAACATAAACTCCAAAAATGGCATTAAAATTGGAACCATCTGTGCGTAAATGACGCATCGCGCTCCGTGGCCTGGCTCTTTCTTTCATAGATGTTGGCATATAAAATAAATTTGGCCCACAAAACTAAATATTATAATATCCGTATGTCCGCAGTAGATAACTCATCTGAGCACTGAAACAAATCATCTGTTCAGCCGCAGCAGGACGGAGAGAGGACACAGAGACATGTCCAGGTTGAGCTGCGCGAGAAATAAGAGGAAGAAAGAAAAGTAGGGAGACAAATTAAATATCTTGTTAACTTCATCATGTGTGTTTATTTACTAGATATTTAATTTAATTTAATGTGGTTTCAGCTGTGTTGATTCGGTCAGGTTGTGTGTCCAAACGCGTGCCAAACGCACTCATCAGATCAGATATAGATCAGAATATATCGATATAGATCTAAATGTATGTGCTGACTCAGAGTAGTGGTTGTTGATGATTATTTATTGGACTGTAATGTGCCTGACACTGTGGAAACCTGCCGGTGAGGCATCGGTGACGTATGCGTAATATGCCGCCGGTCTACCCAAATACCACTAGACCAGCTGCGCTCCGCCTACGCTGAAAGCTGACCAGGTTTGAATCGTCAAGATTTCAGCGCACTTTTCATGCCACCAGCGAGCACGAAAATGTCACTGTGCCAGCTGATTCTGTCAACACCTCCCCCTGCCGGGCATCCACGCCCAGCTTAGCAGACCTAGGCGCACCTCAGTCTAAGAAAATACCAAACTGGTTGTGCGCCGGGCTCCGCCAGATGATACTGTGGGTTTTAGTTCTGGGTTTTGGTATGGATAAAAGGCCTGGGCCGGAGGACCTCAGGAGCTGCGAGGGTTGATATGTTAAAAGCAGGTCAGATAAGTAAGAGGGTGCAAGGCCATTAAGACATTTAAAAACAAGTAAAAGAACCTTAAAAATCGATCCTGAAACTTATGGGGAGCCAATGCAGGGACTCTAAAACCAGTGAAATGTACTCCCGACCTCTGGTCCTTGTCAGCACGCGTGTGGCTGACTTCTGTAATTATTAGAGATTTAAAATACTCTTTTTGGGAGGACCAAAGAGCAAGACATTACAGTAATCTAAGCAACAAGAGATAAAAGCACGCATCAGCACCTCCATATTGGCCTGAGAGAGAAACCCTAACTATAGACTCTGGCTTTGTTCTTAAGATGAAAACTTATTTTCACATGTTTTTGATATGTGGAATAAAATTCAGCTCAGAGTCAAATCAAAGAATTAGGTGCCTAGGTCTCAATGAAAATGTTACGCTAGATTTACTTTAAAAAATCAGTGCAACATTTTGCATTTATGTTGATCAAGCAAGATTGATCTTTATTTTGACTACTAACTGATTTTTTTAATTAAAAATATAATCCAAGTAAAGTGAACTTAAATTTGTCAAAAAGATTAAAGGTCCCATGGCATGCCAATTTCACACAACTTAAAATAGTCCCCTGGTGTGTTAAAAGCATGTCTGTGACGTCCTTCGGTCAAAATTCGATTTGGATCAATTATTTTAGTGCTCTTTTTATCAGCTAAAAACAGCTCCGCTCAAAATCCTCCGTTTTGGGCCATGTCTCTTTAATGAAATGAGCTGCACCTAAGCCACGTCCACTTTACACCCATCTCTCTGGAAGGGGCTGCGGCTGTGCTCCGATAGCCATGTGCTAATGTTTACACTGGCTCGGTCATGGCTGCAAGAAGATCGCTCGTACAACCCTACCAGTTTGAGCCAGAGTCTGACCCAGAGGGAGAGGCTCCGGAAGAAACTCTTAGCCGCATTCAGACCTAGTCGACACATCCTATGTATTATTCAAAGCCGCCAGGAGGGTCACGCTTAAGGAGGAAGATATGAATGTAGAAAAAATTACAACCAGAGCTCTGCTACAATGTAAGATTTTGGTGCTCTAAAACTTCTCTGAAGCCTTTGCTAATTAATAGGATGGCCGACTGTCCAGCATTAGCCGGGACGTCCCATATTTGAGCCAAAAGAGGCGCGTCACCGCACGGGTAAATGCTAAAGCTACATGCTGCTCTGGAGGGGGATTTTGTCCCCCGCCGGCGGAGTTGTCGGGGAAGAAGCGAGCGGCTAAAATACGGGAGGATCCGGTAAACCGGCGCGGATCCGGTGTGTTTATCAAAGCGTGGTGGCCGTGTTGAGGCACCGGGGGGAATTTAGGTTAAACGGTAAGTCAAAATAGAATGATCACACTTACAGATGCCACGTTTTTAGTAGGATCGCGGATAGTTGGTACGGATCCATTCTTTAACTTCAGACATCTAGCAAATCCAGTGTTGAACTGTCCCTCGTTGATAAAACAGTCCGAAGTGAAATGGTGCGCACATACGTACAGATACTTTGGAAGTGCCGCGGGTACATTCCCATTATAAATAAAATCCACCCATTAAGTCCTCAAATCCTCCGACGAGGGAGTTTTCAAAAGAGTTTTGTGCTCGTTTGTGCAGCCAACAACAGAGCAAACGCTGCCTCTTTTTCAGATCGTACTTTCACCATGGTTCTAACCGGAGCTATGCGAGCGAGCGGCCGGGAATAATGGGTTTTTGATAATTTTGTGGGCAGGGCAGTGGGTGGCTCTATGGGCAGTACCATCAACCCACCAGCACTGACATGACGTCATGTCAGTGGAGTTTTCAGAACGGCTCTGAGCACACAGTTCCTAAATACAGAGATATACAGAGCCATGGCCCCTTTAAGCAAAACTAAACTTTGTATAAATTACTCCATTTTTTCAGTGTAGTAAATGAAATTTGTAGGTGTAACCAACTTGATTTTTTATGTAGATCAAACAAAACTAGGCTTAGTATAGATTTCTTAATTTTTAAAATGTATTTAGTGAAATTTTTAAAATCAACTCAATTATATCATGTACATCAAATGACTGTTTGTTGTATTAACATACTTTGTTAGATATTTTAAGAATAATTAATTCTGAAAGTAAAATTAACTGAATATATAACAGAGATTGAGCACAAATAACCATTGAATCAACTGTTTTCCTCATAATTTACATGAAGAGACTTTTATTTTTAAACTAGTGTTTTCTATTCAGCCAGTTTTGCATATAATGCATCTGAATTGTATGCCTGATAATGACAGTAAAAGGGACGCAGTGACGCAGTGATTGTCTTCCACTATTTTCTTCATTTCTCTCTAGGCATGCGTATTGTCTATTGAAAGCAACAACACTGCCCCTACTGCTTTCCGTGGTACTGCTTTGTCTTTCCTTTAACGAAATGAACTAATCCCCTTTTGACACCCCCTATAATATTTTTTAATGCTTCAACATGTCTGCAGGTGGTGGCATCAGTGTATTGACAATATTTTGGACCAATAAATACAAAAGAATGAAAATGTTTTCATTTTAGGTTCGCTTTCCCCACAAAATGAGCTACCACCCAGGATTTCCGTTCATGCAAGGGTTTGAAATTACTTAGACCTCGGTTAATTTCTCCCTGTAAAACCTGCTCTGCTTCTGTTTCGGTTTGTTCCCACTTCCCAACAGTAAAGTAGACAACACAAGGTCTCCTCATTTAAAGATCTTTATTACTATTATTTATTTATTTATGATATAATTTCCCTCCTGCAAACCAGGAAAGCCAAATAGAGCAACACTGCCGCCATGTTCACATTAATGCAGCAAAGGGTTATGAATTCATGTCAGGTAAGAATTATGGCCTGATTTTTTAAAATATAATTTTTGTCAAATGGAGGATAAAGTCATTGGGCTCTATTTTCATGCCTCGCCGGAGACGTGCCGCAGGCGCGGCCTAAGTCAGGTCCGCCGCGCCGACAAGGCTTTCCCAAGCACAATTTGGTATTTTGGTGAGCGGTGCAGCCCAGCGTAAGTATCCCCCCTCCCTAACTCAGCCCCTCCCAGCGGGGTAAATCGTAGGGAGGGAGGAGAAAGGGCTTGGAGTGGGTTTAACACAGCCGAGACCTGTATTGACCAATAACATCGGCTCCTCTCTTGCCTTTAAATCCGCCACTGGCGAGGCGTATTACAATTTTCATGAAGTAGTCAAAGAGATCAAGAGATGTCTGAAGACAGTAATGCCACACGATGGCGACAGAAGGCAGCTCCTCAACAAGTGTCACTGTAAACGCTGCAGAGGGCGTCCTGCACACTGTCTCATATAAGCACAGAGGGATTTGGCGTGTGTAAGTTTCGACCCACTGGTAAGACAAACACCCTTTTCCACAAATAAAGGCACTTGCATAAAGTTGCATATATTCAAACCTCACGTGACAAAGGTGGGTTGTGCACACAGATCGCAACATAAATTCCAAAAATGGAATTAAAATCAGAACCATCTGTGCGTAAATGACGCATCGTGCTCCGTGGTCTGGCTCTTTCTTTTATAGATGTTGACATATAAAATAAATTTGGCTCACAAAACTGAATATTATAATATTCGTATGTAGGCTCAAAGTAAATAACTTTTCAACCTGTCTTAAAAGAATGCTAACAGACAATATTCATGCCACAATGTTAGAAATCAACAACTTTTAAGTCTGGCTTTTATGTAGTGTCTCACTATAATAAATTTATGGTTTATATTGGGTTTTAATCTTTATATACTCTACTGTTCTATAAACAGATTTTGTTGATTAACTGTTTCAGTAGCTGAAATGTTTTATTGCCAGCTTCATTATTTCTTTTTGTCACCATTAACAAAAAAGGGCCTCACTCTTTGGACATCCAGTTAGCCATACTTTGCGTACATACCATGCTCTTGAAAATGTCTGCGTATATTGTTTGCCTTTCTCGGCCTTAGGGGCGGGGATGAGTAGTGAGAAATGGGAAATTAATTCCTTTTTGACTGTGTTACTGTAGGTTTTGAATTATTGACATAAAATCTCATAATGAATTTGTCACAGATCGAGGGAAGGATCCAAGATACAGAACAAAATTTGATTTATTTAAAAGGAACTAAAAGAAAAGCAACAAAAACTTACATTAAATGTCCAACTCAAAAATCCCAAGAAACACAAGTGGCAAATTTAAAAAAAAAAAGGCACTTGGGGAAAAAACCACATGGAGACACTGGAGACAATGGTACATACCACACACAACACAAAATGAACCAACCAAGAAACAAGGGAAGACGAGGACTACATATAGGCCCATTCCCAAACCTCCCCCTACACACTCGTTGCTGCATCAACAAGAGGTAAATACTGCACTGCAATCTCTGCTGTGGATTTCACAGAAGACAAGGTTATGGACCCAACATTCAATCCTCCTAATGATGGCAACGAGGTGGAGAGTGATGGAAGTGGGAGCAATGGGGAGGATAGCCATGAGGAGATGGAGGTGGAAGGAGCGGCCTCTGGGTCGGTTTCCCAACAGGCACCTGTACCTCTGAGCCACGACTTGTGTTTAAAGAGTGGAGTTAAGTGGTCTCCAAACCCCGTGGCCCCCAGCATTAGGCCTAATCCAAGGCCTAATCCGTGATTCGACACGCGCAGTCCAGGATCCAAGAGGTGGAGGATGCCTTCCTTTATTTTCTGTCGGAGGAAACCCTCAACAAAATTGCTGGGTACACCAACCTGGAGGGTTACCGGAGGTACCACAACTGGCACCCAACTGACACAGTAGAGATCAAGGCATTGGTTGGGGTGCAGCTGCTGGCTGGAGTCTTCAGGTCTCGGGGTGAGAGCAGCCAAAGCCTGTGGAGTGGGCCCAACAATAGGTCAATTTTCAGTGCAGTGATGTCTCTGGGGCGCTTTGACGACCGTGAGACCCGGGGGTCGAGATTGAGAGAGGCCCCGGCAGGCGGCCCGGACAAGTTTGCCCCGATCCAGGAGATATGGGAAATGTGGGTCCCCTGTCTTGCATTCGGGTTCAATCTGGGGGAGAGGGTCTGCGTGGATGAACAGTTGGTGGCATTCTGGGGGTGCTGCTCTTTTCGGCAGTACATGTCGTGAAAACCAGCAAAGTATGGCCTCAAAATGTGGGCTCTGTGTGATGTTGAGACATCTTATGCCCTTTACATCCAGCCCCACCTTGGACAGGCCAGTCCCAGCGCTCACCCAGAGAAAGAGCAGGGGAAGCGGGTGGTGCTCTATTTGGTGGCAGGGCTTCCTCGTGGTCACACTGTCACTACTGACAATTTTTTCACCAGCCTGGCGCTCGGGAAGGAGCTGCTTTCCCACGGGATCCTGTTGTTGGGCACTCTTCGGCAAAATAAGCCAGAAATTCCCATGGAGTTAAAGAATATTCAGCCCATAAACAGCTTCCTTTTTGGGTTCAATGACATGGCTACAGTGGTCTCCTACATCCCAAAGAAGGGGAAGAACATATTTCTCCTCTCAACCAAGCACCGGGATGGAGCCACGGCCTTGACCCCCTGTACAAACTGGCCATCATCACCGAGTATAACAAGAGCAAGGGCGCTGTGGACACTCTGGATCAGGTGCGCTTCTAAATATTTAGGGAATATGCATTCATTTTTTAAAGCTATTTTCTAAATATTCTTCTTGCCTTTTGTATTTTTTTTTGCAGCTGGTGGGAACCTACACCAGCTGTCGCAAGAGCAACAGGTGGCCCATGGCAGTTTGGGGAAACATCTTAGATATTTCCGCATACAACGCCTTGGTGTTCTGGCTCGACATTGATCCACGATGGGAACAGGGGAAGCTCCATCGGAGGTGGCTGTTTTTGGAGCAGCTCGGCACTGCCCTGGTAAGGGAGCAGATTGCACGACGGTCGAGGGTTCCCCGTGCTCCCAACTCCGCTGCCATTGTGCTGAGCACCCGGGAGGCCGCTGGCCAATCATGAACGGCGAGGTGCTACATGTGCCCTGAGCGGAAGAGGTCGCGTTGCACCAATCAATGTAACATCTGCAAATCAACCACGTGCATGGAGCACAGCGTCCGTGTGTGCCGCACCTGCATCAATTATCTCCCACTGATTTGAGCCCCCACCACCTCTTTCCCCACAGGAGGAAAGACTCACACACACTCGCACGCAGGCACACACACACACACACACACACACACACACACACACACACACACACACACACACACACACACACACACACACACACACATGCTTATGTATGTATGTGTGTGTGTATGTATGTATATATGTATATTTGTTTGCTAAATTAGGTCTATATATGTTTGTATTTATGTTTAATTTGAAAATGCAGTGATGACAGACCAAAATGTGCATAGATGAATTCAAATGCATATCTCTTCTCTTCCCAGGAAGGCACAGTGCTGTACACACAGCTGAATGCAGTGTGCCTCTTCTGCTGACATACAGCAACCGTCGTTGGCACTTTTAAGGAGGCTGATCTTCAAACAACGGGATCACGGCTGGTGTCAGGAGTTGTAGGTCCTGATTTTCCTCTACAGCCTCGCACATGGCCTTTCCCTATCTGTGGTGGCTCGCACCTTTGGGGTCCACTGTACACCGGGTGATCCACAGGGTAGCAGGCGATATCAAGGGGAAACTCAACACCATGATCTCCTTGCCCTTGCCGGAGGAACTGACGAAAATCTGTGAAGACTTCTGCTGGCTTGGCCAAACACAAGTCTTTGGCAGTGCAGCTGTTGCACTGGATGGATGCCACATCTGTATTAAACCACCAGGAAATATGCATCATTTTTAGTATGGTGGGGTCTGGCAGGCATGACAAAATTAAAACAGGAGGAGAGATGGAGGGTCGTGAGGCCAGGGCCTCGGAGATCTGCATAACAGGGCCAGGTACTTGCTGTCTCCTCCCCTTTGCCGGTACCTGACCCTGTTGGTGGCTTTCTCAGTTCCTGGGGATAATGATGTGAAGTTAAGTTAGCTCTCAGCAACATCATTTTTGGGCCGCAAAAACAATGATTCACCTTATATTTTTTCTTTAGATTTTCCCACTTTTTGGAGGCTTGTTTGGAGGTTACCTTCCCCTCAAGCCCCATCTCCTGGATCAAAACCCAAAAGCACAAAAGAAGTGAAGAGGAAATGTTTGACTGCTTGAAAAATGAAAAAGATCATATGACCTGCTAACCTTGTCCCTTTTTAAAAACAGAGTTAGCACTAACACACATGAACTTCATTAGTAAAGGGCAGGCATTTTTCTTTTCTTTGTAAAACGTGCGTCATGTGCGCTTCTTAGCTGCAGCAACTGCCTTGTTTTTCCATTGTCCCTGTGAAATGACACATCCAGCAACAAAACCATGTATTTAAAATCATCAACATTCAGTGAAAACCCCACCAGTGTTTACCCAGGGCTGCCCACTTCAGAATCCTAACCATGCAGTTAAAACTTTTGAGACCTCAAAATACATTTTACAAATCTCTCAAAAAGCCTTTATAAGCACACAAAACAAATTTAAAAAATTGTGGTTTGATCAAGATTGGTGTGCTATTTTTCTAGATGAGTTTTACCAAAAAAAAAACTGTAGAAAAATTTTGCACTGAAGTCAACGGGACAGGCCCTAAAAAATAGAGCAATAGTTGGAGTTTTTCAAACATCTACAGTTTCGGCTCTGTTTGTTTTTTTTTTGTTTGTTTGTTTGTTTGTTTTTTTTGTATAAATAAATTCTTGAAAAAGGAATGTTTGTTATAGGTGTGCTTCTTGTATGTAGTATCACAATGCTACTTGTATTTATTATTATAAATACCTGAAAAATCTCATCATAATGTACACAGTAGCCCAAGTGGCCCTTTCAAAGTTTCCTAGAGGGAATTTCATAGTTTAATTTTTATTCTTTTCATGAAAGCTTGTGTTAGGAAAACACACTTCTGGGAAATGATGTAGTCATTGGAAGCACACAGTGCAATAAGCATCATTGAGGCTTAACAAACATTATGTTACAGAGGGAAATGGCATCAGAACACATTACGAGTGTCAGCAATAGAGTGGTATTCACAGTGAACAGGGGCTTTCTCTCTACAGTGTATGTGTTTCACATGTGACACAAAAAGGGGACAAAAGCTTGAATCAAACCGATAGTCAATATGTGTCAACACCTTTGGTTTTCTCCAGTTCTCCTTTTTTTCTAAATCACTAGAACTGTCTTACCTTCTATGTATTACACTTGATATTGTGCTCATAATATCCACATAATTTGTGATTGTGTGATTCAATGGGTAGCAACAGCACAGCAAAACCACACAGAGGATGTTACGTCTAGTAAGGAATAAACCAAGGCTACACAGGACTGATGTAATATACACCATGCATGCATGCACACACACGCATGCATGCACGCACACACGCACACACACACACACACACACACACACACACAATTGATCAGTACATACACAGGAATCAATATTTATCTACTGGCTTATAACATCAAGCAGTTTTCATTTTCTCCAGGAGTAACCTTGAAAAAGAAGCCTGGTGCAGTGCTGAGCCTCCTGGAAACTCAAGGATGCATGAAACAGGATCGATGTCCAGTAGTAGCACCAAAACTGTCAAAACCAGAGGAGACCAATAAAGTGAAGGTCACAGTGGTTGTTGTGTGAGGAATGTGTGAGTTTCACCCACAGGGTTGTCTTGATTGCTACAGTGGCTAGTGCAATGGCTGGGACCCTATGTGTACTGTTGATTAAGTTTGGTGCTACTCTGAGCATTGTTTGTGGCTATAGAGTGGCTTTTTGGTTAAGGAGCCATAGACTGCTGTGTATTGCAGTCATGCAGTCGTTACTAAAGTTGGTATAACTAGAGAAGCAAGCAGTCGACAACATTCATCTCTCGAGGAATAGACACCCTGTCTATCCCGTTAAAACCCTATGTCTTTTTATTTAAAGTAAATACCCCTTTATTTATTTATTTTTTTTTGCTGATGCGCCTCATGCACTGGCATGAATAGGGGCCCACTAACATTTAGAGTGTACAGGGCCAAGAATTTGGTGCTATGCCCCTGAGTTGAAATATCTGGAGTTATTCTAGAAGAAACAACTCGATCATAAATGGGATAGAGGAGATGCCTGGAAAGACTAGGGTGAATCAGAAGAAAGGTGAAGAAGGTTTTGGCAGAGAAACTTCAGCTATAGAAGGTGATAGCGGCGGAGAGAGCTCCCATACACAGGGAAATCTGTGCATGGGAGCAACAGACCTAGACCTTTTGTTGTCAAGTTTTTAAAACACAAGGACTGATAAGCAATCTTGCAGAGATTGAAGACACCTGTAAGCCTTTAAGACATTTAAACAAAGACTTCACAGATGCTATCTGACTTTTCTTCTTCTTTTTTGTTCTTTGCTTTAAAAACATGTATATATTTTCTTTGTCACCACAGTGCTGTAATGATTGATTACTGAAGCCCAATAATGATTGACTGAGGCTTCTTTTCCCTTCCCACACAGCTATATTTACTACCTTACTCTGTCATTTGTTAGTTTTTTATTTTGTGCAAAAAAAAAAACTGCTTGCTACACCAGAGAAACAGAAGAACTAGCCATCATTTCCATCTATCATTTATCATAAGGCAATACTGAGGGGTTCTGAGATTACTGTAAGGAAAAGTATGTTTTCAACAGACAGGAGGTAGCATGTAAAAACCTAAAACAAAGAAATGGCTCAACAGCAAGTTTTGGATCTCCCAGAGCTTGCAGGGCCCATAAGCGCATCACTGTACTGTTTTCAACCTTCTTTACTTTTCTCAGCAAGCAGAGGTAAAGGAGGCAGAGAAGACAGAAGATAAAAACTAAATTAGTAATGTGGCTTGGAACTACTGGCATGAGAAAGGAGAGTTTTATAATATTGATGAGTTGAGTGCAGCAGGAATGACTCATCTGAAGCTGGTGGTGAAGGAGGGCAAACCCACAAGCTTATTTTCACTTACTCTCACTGAAACACTGAATTTGTAACCAAATCACAGAAAAATACAACTTTTTGCAACGTCTTAGGCATCTCAAGAATACAGCAGTAATTTTGTGTTGGCACTATTGCCTGATCAATTTCTAGTAGACATAATGTGCTACCACTGCTCACATCATTTTTTATTTATGAGCACTGATACAGGGCATTGTTTACCCCTCAACAAGCACTGACTTTGTTGGTAATGTGCTGATTTGCAGGGATGTCTTTTCTGCAACAATTAACATTTCATTAGACTGTCAAGTCTTTAAAGTCAAAGACAGCAGATGTGTTTTCCATCTCCAGGACAATACTTGAAATTTCATAAAATGTCAAATAAATGTTGGCATTCACCCATCCCAGGGTGGAAAGAGGCCTGGAGGGCCAAAGTAAGTAAGCCTCCCTCGGCTCAGGTTGTGAGAGCAGCTTGCTCCAAGGATAGATCTGAGAATTTTCCTGATCACCACTGAAGGGACTACTAAATATGTGGGCTTCTATAGGTTTCCCCAGTCAGGATGAGTCACAGTTGGTAAAAACTTTACAAAATTGAAAACTGTAGCTGGATATAAAATCTGAAATGAAATATTGAGCTACATGACTGGCTTCTTGTGGGAAAAACATCATCAGTCACTTGTCAACAGCCTGCAAGCTAGGTGGAGCACTTTTACGTACAAAGCCTAATATGAGTGGCAGTTCATAGCAGCGTAAAAGGGGAGTAAAAAGAGAGCAGGGAAAAACCAAATTACAAAAACTGGAAACACATTTTGTTCGACCTCCTGGAGATGGACCGGAGTCCAATGAACCTGGGTCAGTTTAGCATCAATTTTTGTTGTTGTTTTGGTTTGTTCAACGTCATGCCTGTTTGATTGACTTCAAAATGACATAAATGTGTGTAACACTACTGTTGGGGGCGTGTTGTTAAGTGATATTATCATGAGCCTTATGGGGTCCCCAGCCCGGCACTGATTTGTTCCGCTAATGCTACTGCCACACACTGTTCTAAATTAAGCCATAATACAAGTAGTCAAAAATGATTACAGTTGAAGCCTCATTGTAGTTGTAAATATCATAGTCTTGGTTCTCACTC
This sequence comes from Xyrichtys novacula, assembly GCA_962446985.1. NCBI lineage: Eukaryota > Metazoa > Chordata > Actinopteri > Labriformes > Labridae > Xyrichtys > Xyrichtys novacula. The sequence continues at coordinate 26,368,871 of OY660884.1, read as the reverse complement.
TGATCACAGAAGATACAGGCATACACTTAAAACACAAAGATGAATAGTTTATCTGCTATCAAACCACAACCTTAGCTTCATCCTAAAGCAAGAAGACCAGAGCCTGACTTTTCAGGTTATTAATTTTTCCTAAATACACTCAACTTATTGACTAACTGTTGCTTTTCTAGATTGATCACTTATGAAAACCTACAGCAAAATTGCAATTGTAAGGGTTTTACGGAATTAATAAAGTTACTCCTGAGTTATGATGAAAATCTGTGTTGGGAATCACCTACAGTGGATATAAAAAGTCTACACACCCCTGTTCAACTGCCAGTTTTTCGTGATGTAAACCCCCATCGTGTGCCCCCCACACACGATGGATTGATGTCGTCACCGGGGACCTACACCAATTGGGCCTGTCGCTTGCCGTAGCCGAACCCCTAGCACTGGACCGACCCCAATGGAGAAGATTGGTGAAACTGATTGGCTCTACGCATGGCGCCGTCCCCGTCGCCAAGCAAGAGACCTGATGATGAATGTTATTCACACCATTAAACAAGTTGATAATGATTATCTTACATCTGAAACAAACTGTATTTTGCTTTCTAACAATGTGGCGTCCCCTCTTCCACATCCCCGGAGGACAGATCAGCAGAATTAGATATCAAACCGCTCATGTGTCACATTACATTCTTCATGCAAGCCTACTCCAGCTAATTAAATGTGCCAAGAGAACAAATCGGAAACATGTGACCTCCTTCAGCTTAAAAATAAGTTCTATGATCCTTTGGGTGGTCAGAACCGCGCTATGGGATGTCCCGGTTTCCAGTGCACAAATGTGTGTAAGCGTATGATAATTACTGCAGCACAGAGGCTAATTGGGCCAATGCATATTAATTCATTAAAATGTCTCCCTGCTGGTATTCACATCAAATCTAGGTCTCATCTACTGAAAGGGTAGGTGTCCTCACAGGTTCCTGAGAGAAATGCAAAGGTTTCAGGTTTAGGTATTATGCAGAAATAAGTGTCTCTCAACACTAAGCATAGACATTCAAGCCTGCTTCTTCTGTACAACTCCTTATTTCAAATGGAACATCCTATCTTTATGATGCCAGCTATTCTTGTCATTATTTCCCTCAAGGAAATTCCCATCCTAAACCAAAGTGTACATATTGATATATGTGTAAAAATGACGTCACTAAAGGTAAAAAGGGCCTAGAGGGGCAGATCTCAGGTCAGAGATTAAGAATGGTTGCAAAAGCAAACTGCTTGGTATTGACTCTTGGCAAAGACTGACATCCTATGTTTTTGCCCACTGTGTGTGTGTGTGTGTGTGTGTGTGTGTACTTTTTTGCTGTTCAATTGAATAAGCCTTTTCTGATATGTTTACGTTAACCAAATGACGAGACGGCAAAATGAGCTTTTGCACAGCAACGCCTAATACAACAGAGACAGGCTGCTCTTAGGCCACAGTGTGCATGTGTGAACATATGTTTTCAATTCACTTTAGGCCATATTATTCATAGACTACTCATCCAAGGATAGATAATATATGGCCATACATTTAAGAGCTGTTGAATAGGATGTTTGCATATTTTGTATTTTTCACTTATAGTGCCATATTTGTCATACTGTGTTGAGGTATGGGGGAATGTATATAAAAAAAAATACAGACCCAATCATTGAATTACAGAAAAAAGCTATCAGAATAATAAATAAAGCCAGTTACCTTGAATCAACCAATCACTTGTTAATTAAGTCTAATACATTAAAATTTGTAGACATGGTGTCTATGGCGCGCGGGAGAATCTCATCGCCACAGTGTGACTGGGTAAGAAGTGAATACACAGTTCAATGAGCCAGACGCTCGAGGACGAGCCGGTCCAGCCGCTCGTTGATCCCCGCGATCCCCCTGATAATTTCTTCCTGCGATTGCAGGACCGCCTCCGTGAGGACCCTTCCACTGCGTCCGGGTGGTCCAGCGGAAGCGCCGCGGCTGGTGGACACTCCACCGCTTGTCGGCGCGCTGGTGCTGATGCTGGTGCCGGGGGCCGGGCTGGCCCGAATGCCGCTGGTCCTGGCCGACGACTCCGAGCCGGCAGACGGGCTGCCGCGGGCCGGGGTTCCGCAAGCCGGCGACACGGCCGACACATTGATTTCTGTGACACAATAAAAATATTGGTTCATTTCAATTCCTGCTTCTGTGTATCTGTTGCGTTTACATCTCTCTCCACGGTATCAAAGGTAATGTAATCCAGTATTTAGAGGTCAGTTATGCACATTACAGTTGTTTATTGCATAAAAAGTTATCGGAAAATGAAGTTAAGGGCTAAGTATAAATCATGTCTAAAAATAGACTGAATCCCGACGTTGAAATGAAGTATAAACTTAGACTAGACGTCTAATATACGTCTTTTGCTCAGTGGGATGGCAAAGCATGTGGACATTTGTGTGACACGCCACTTACCCTATAATAATAATCGCCACCACCCGCTGCTCAAACGGTGTGAGGGTCTCCTCCCCCGGACCCCCGCCTGTCTGGCCAGTACTCCTCCGGAGGGCAGCTGTACGCCGCTTGACCTCCACCTTGAGGTCCGACCACTTTTTTTAAATCTTCGCGGGGGTGCGTGTCTCGGAACCCACCGCGTTCACCCTCTCGCAAACTTTCTCCCACTCCAAGCGTTTTTGTTTTGCACTGACGCCACTGGACGGGCTGCCAAACAAAACACACTGTCGCTCCTCCACCTCCGCCACCAGAACCTCCACCTCGCACGCTGTAAATTTAGTTTTTCGTGTCATTTTGTCTATGCATATTTATAGGAGGGCGTAACGGGGACGGGCCCAGTCACTCCGACATCTGCGCTCAATTCCACGCTGATTGGGATTTATCAAGGAAACACACGTGGATTTCGCCGCCCGCACACATTGATACATACGGATTTTTTTCACCGTGACGGACCTTGCGTGCGCTCGTTTCTGGTATGAGTTCCACGCAAGTGTTGATACATGAGGCCCCTGGACCCCTGAAGAGCCACTCCCGAAGCTGTATCCCTCTTGTCCTACCAGTACCTATTAGCTGCCTCCAGAGTCCCACAGGCCAAAAAGGCCAGATAGGACTCCTTCTTCAGCTTGACGGCATTCCTCACCACTGGTGTCCAACAACATCGTTGAACATCGCGTTTGTTATGGACAGTCTGTGACTAGCACAGAAATCCAATAACAAAGCACCACTTTTGTTAAGATCAGGGGGCCATTCCTCCAGGTCTCAATTTTACTCCCAACATGGACGTTGAAGTCCCCTAGCAGAACAAGGCAGTTCTCCAACAGAGCAATCTCCAACACCCATTCTAAGGCCTCAAAGAAGGGTGGCTTCAGTGCAATTATTCTGTAGCTATATCTAAGACAGATATGTTGTGAGATAAGTCATACCCAAACCTCGTTTTTGAGTCTCTACTGAGCTTTCATTAAAAAAAAGTCTCATCACAAATCACGTTGGCTGTGGGTAAGCTATATTATATTTTTATAACAATAGTTTGTGAGATAATTATTTTTGTATAATCACCCTCTCCTTTCTGACCCTGTTAATGTTTTATGGTTCTATTTGTAGACCAGCTGTTTTACTGTACATGTGTAAAAAAAGCACCCAATTTTAATGTACCAAGACTGCAATAAGACCAACCCACAAAACCTATTTTTCACAGAAAAGCACCCCCAAAAGTAAGCACATCATTTCAATATTGATTAATATCAAGTTGAAAGATAAGACAAGATATGTTAAGATTCAATGAGAGAGGTTTCCTCGAAAAAATATGTGGCTATGTCATGATCTGTGCTTGTGAATCCACTTCCTGTTTTATTTTGAAGATCCTGTTTTCCCTGTGTTGCTGTTACCTTTACTTCCGGTCTTTGTTCTTTTTCCCGCCTTAGTTAATTACTCCATTGGCTTCACCTGTGTCTTGTCCCTTTCTCTATTTAACCCCTCCTCACTAGCTCTTCCCTGCCATATTGGCTGTGTCTCATTTCAGAGACCGCATCGTGATAAGCGCACTTAACAGCGCTTAGCTGAGTGCACTGCCGTTTAGAGCCGTTTAGAGCCGTTTTGAGCCGTTTTGCGCCGTTCTGTGCCCTTCCTGTGTCCTTCCTGTGTCCCATTTCAGATACAGCAGCCATCGAACGGCGCATCTGACGCGTACGTGAGGTCACCACGCGGCACGAACGGTGTCCCGTTTGGCACAAAATACTAAGCGCGCTTCAAATTCGGTCTCAAAACCACACTACCCCCGCCTCTTTTTCAAGCGTGCATTTATGCACGCTTTCGTGCCGTCGGTATCCCAGAATTCTTTGCGTGCCGCTGCACAGCTGTGCATTTCAGGTGAGAGGCTGGACTCGCTTGGAGACACAGCGCGTCTTCGAAGAAAATACAAGCAATCCAAAAACAGCAGACAGTCAGCTCAGGCTGTATGAGAGCATGATCTCTGAACTCACTAAAATCTGTAAACCAAACATTAAAGATTTAGAGACGAACTGATCCGCTCTGCTACAACTATCAAAAACATTAGAAATAAGAAAGCTGACAAAACTACAGCAGAGTATCAGGACAACATTGAGGTTTTTTTTTTCTTTTAAGATTTAGATATTAAAGTTGTAAATTTAGGAGAATAAACTCGTAAAGTATATAAAGTCATAAAGCTGCTTTTGTGGAGGGGGAAATGACTGAAGCTGGTCATCTGCAGCGTTATCTGTGGATGTATCAGCGGGTCATTAAGAGAGATTTTGTGGTTTCTGAAGAAACAATCAAACTGATGATGATCAACATTTGTGATCCAGAGGGAGTCGAGCTCCGACGAGCACCACGTCTCTGACACCGGCGGTAGCCTACACCTGCAGAGACACCAACACCTTATTACTGCATCAATGTCAATGTCAAGCTCAATGTCATTCACAGATATTAACGGCTGCATTGACAGATATATCCTCAGCATATTCATTTCTGCCTCCACAAAAGCAGCGATTTCCTTCAAGTACACCAATTTTTTTCCCCGTGGAAAAGACGTATTTCTCATATATTCTTTTTAAAGTCTTTATACTTATGACAATGTGATGCTGATGTGCCAGAGGATGAAGAATCTCCTTGTTTGTGAAACCTATACTGAAGCACAGTTCCTTCAAATGCTTCATGGTCCTAATTTTAACAAAGTCTCATCTGAAATAACAGGAAACTTTAATACTTTATTTTCATAAATTAATGACTTGATTCTCGTAAATTCACGACTTAAATCTCGAAGTCCTTAAAGTCTTAAATCTCAATATGGCCCTCATACTCCTTCATACAAAACAATCATTGGATGAATTGTGCTTGTATGTATCTACTATTTTGTGTCTGTGCAAGGTCGCACAATTAAAACAATAAATGCTGCGCTCCGCGAGTTTCCTTTAAGTCAGTCGTGACGCGAGCCTGAGGGCGGGGACATTTGGCAACTCCACCAGGTAGTCCTCCGAAGGTCTCCAAATGTCCCCGCCCTCAGGCTTACGTCACGACTGATTAGAAAAAAAGCTGCGGAGCGCAGCATGTATTGTTTTAATTGTGCGACCTTGCACAGACACAAAATAGTAGATACATACAAGCCCAGATCATTCCCACAAAATTCATCCAATGATTCTCATAAATTCACGACTTAAATCTCGAAGTCTTAAAAAAACATTCTCAATATGGCCCTCATAGTCCTTCATACAAAACAATCATTGGATGAATTTTGTGGGAATGATCTGTGCTTGTATGTATCTACTATTTTGTGTCTGTGCAAGGTCGCACAATTAAAAAAAAAATGCTGCACTCCGCGGCTCTTTCAAGTCAGTCGTGACGCGAGCCTGACGGACCATCTCACCCCTCTGATTGGGTCGCCAAATGTCCCCGCCCGCAGGCCCAGGTCACGGCTGACTTGAATAAAAGCCGCCGATCGCAGCAGGTGCAGGTGTAAACAAGCACAGGTGACAAAAATGGAGATCGCATTGTGGCAAATGGCTTTTGCTTCAAATGAAGACTTGACGCTGCGCCGCCGAGCAAGGCGGCGACGGAGGTGCCTTATGTACTTTTTATTGAGAAGGCGTGCCGAAAGTGGAGAGGTAAACCTGTTATTTTATCTGGCATTCATCAGCCACACGATAGTTGTGCCATTGTCACTCCCTGTGTATCACGTGAATTCCCCCTTTAATTCACAACAGTACATGTCATGGAAATCTTCATAGGTGTCAAAAAATAGTATTTCGTTTACTAACATCAGCTGAAAAGCCAACATTGGCTGTTAGTACATGAGACATTAACCTGCACAATTCACAATCATTGCAAGCGACATCCATGCCATGACCGTTCTTTCTCCTGCTTTGTTCCTAACGCATGCAGACCGGACCCCTGAACTGCAGGCTACACACGGGGGTTCCGGTCCTCCAACGGTTTTTCGCCGGCGACGACACCAGGGAGGACTTCAGGCTGAGCCGAGAGTCCCTGGCAGTGCTGCTGGACCTCCTCCATCAGGACCGGAGGCATGGATGGGGCGCCACAATAGAGACTTTGGTTCTCCTCTTTTGGCTGGCCAGTGGGACATCATACCGGGTGGTCTCAAGGGTGTTTGGGATGCCCCGCTCCACTGTCCACCGCATCGTCCACCGAGTTACGGAGGAGGTAGTGGCCATTCGCCACAGGGTCATCTACCTCCCGAGGTCCGCTGACGACCTGGCGGCCGTAACTCGGGGGTTTGCAGGGCTGGCTAGGCACCGCTCTTTTCTCAAAGCTGCCGGTGCAATCGACGGCTGCCATGTCAGAATTAAGCCACCAAGCGGTCCTGATGGTCACTGCTACATAAACAGGAAACTGTTTGCATCAGTCATTATGCAAGCAGTCTGTGACCATCAGGGCCGCTTTATTGACACCTACGTGGGCTGGCCGGGGTCTGTGCATGACGCAAGGGTACTCCGGCACAGCCCACTGTACAGGCAGAACATCTACCCTCCTCCAGGGCATTTCATTCTGGCAGACAGCGGGTACCCATGCCTCCAGCACCCACTCCCCCTCATCACTCCCTACAGGCTGCAGGTGCGAGGTGTGGCGGCCCAGCGCTTTAACGGGCATCATGCCAGGGCACGCTCTATAATTGAGCGTGCCTTTGGCATGATGAAGACCCGATTTCGAGCCATCTTTTTTAAAGCGCTGGAGATCCGCCACACCTTCGTGCCACAGGTACGTCATCCCTGCACACAATATTTTTGTTATACTTGAATATATATAAATTAATGAATTAAATAAAAAAAACCACGAAAACTTATTATATATTATTATACTTATATTGTTATATTTTTTTATTTATTAAAGGTCTACATACTTTATGTTCATATAAATATTCCTCTAAAATTCAGGTCATCACCGCTTGTGCCGTCCTGCACAATATCTGCCTGGGTGCCGGTGACATCATGGCACCAGAGGAAGATGTGCAGGACGGCATGCCGGGGGATGAGGTGGAGGACAGGCTGGAGGCAGTCAGTGGTGCCCGCTGGCGGGACAGATTGTCCGCAGAGGTGTCGGCCCTGGAGGAGGTAGACCACGACCACGTCTACCTGTAATCGGCAAGTACAATTCATCTAAAGTTTCTCCTCTGTGTGCCACAGAATGTTTGTTGGTTACTGATCAGCTTTTTAGACCTCAGAAGATGCGACTTAAAAATTGTTGGACTCTGTTAGCCTACTATTGTTTCTCTCTTTAAAACAGGCATGGCAGCCGTCGAACCAGCCCTGCAAACCCGGACGATGTGGAGGACAGTGGAGACATGCATCCAAAACACCCAGACCACCCACATGATGTCCCACTGCCAGCAGACACCAGAGTCTCTATTGTGGTGTCCCATCCAGCCCAGCAGCACTGCCAGAGACTCCTGCTCAGCCTGGAGGAGGCACCATGGGAGGGCAGGCAATAGCCCAGATGTCCTGAGTTTGTTAAGTTCTGTTTATACAGTGGTGCCTGTTTGAGTTAGCGTTTTGTCAATGTTTAAATCCGCCAAGGAGGTTATGTTTTTGGTAGCGTTGGTTTGTTTATTTGTTTGTCTGTTAGCAACTTTACGGAGAAACTTACAGACGGATTGACCTGAAATTTTCACCAGAGGTGCGTCTCAGCCCCAGGAGGATCCCATTACATTTTGGTGGTGATCCGGATCGCCTTCTGGATTGTTAGAGTAATGTGTATAAAAGTTTATAGAAATAATCAGTAGCTTTAAATGCCTTTACCTTTTGCTTCCTAACACATGAGCAGACACTTGTGTGTTTTTCTTACATCTCTGAGCTTGCCTTCTTCCAGTAAGCAGATAAGCAGATGGGTACCTGTCTCCGCTGTGAACAGTTAACCACCACAAAGGAGACTGAAATGTCAGCGGTCACCTTGACATCTACAGAAGAAGTCTGCACATGCTTACTCTAGTATAATTATGTGTTATGAAAGTGCTTACGCTGCTGCAGATTGTTTCCCCACCCTTTAGTGTATGCAGCGTTTTGTAACTAGGGACCACCCTAAGGATAATGAAAAGCGAGGAGACGGCAAGGTACTCTTCAAAGCGGTTAAACAGTAACAGTAAAAGTTTTGGTGTGAATCACAATATAAGGGGGGACATGAGCTGCTTGGTTGAGGTCTGCGCTCTCCGAGTGCTTTTCCAGTTTGTATGTTGTTGACCTCAGTATTTTATTCCATTTTCATTTTCCTCACCTTTTAATAAAAAGATATAACTCAAAAATGAAAACTCTGAAATCTTTATTATTCGAGGATGTGTAGCGGTCGTACTTGCGTTGTGTAATTATTTCAGGAGGGAAACCGTACTTCTGTGGTTGGCACCTGCCGCTTAATCAGCATCTGGCAGATATTAACACAGTCAGGTCTTACACAAGACATGCGGCCGCTCTTTCACTGCAAGCATAAAATTACAACATAAGTACCCTCTTAAATATGGAACTTTAAAGATAGTTAAAACAAATAATTACGGACATCACAACATGTGGACTTACCAGGCAAGCAGCGCAGGACAACTGTTGCTGCATACCTGGGTTCACTTCCCAAATCCCCAGGGGTGTTGCATTTGAGGGCTGCAGGGAATCTGAATATCAGTACTAATCATCCTTAATAAAAGAACCCAATGCGAGGCATGGCAAGTGAAATCACTAAACATTATTTGTAATTCCGTTACGGATGCACTGGATGCTGTCTGGCCACCCTGTTGCCAAAACAGCTTGAGGAGGGATAAATGAATAGACTGGAGACGGTGTAAGCAACTTAGAATTCTTTAATAAATTAAATGCCATTATTAATGTAAACAAATACAAAATGTCCATTCAAATTAAAAATTCCTTAAATAAGAGTGAATATAATAGTAACATAAACAAAAACAAATTAATTACGGTCCGCCATTTTTTCGAGTAAGGCCAGCATCCGGTCCATCCGCTCCTGGCTTCTGGCCTCAGCTTGTTGCTGATTTTTAATGTCCTGTTTTATCAGAGCCAGGAGCGGATCAGATGCTGGCCTCCTCCTCCTTTTCCTCCCCCTTGGGCGAGGTTGCACCTCCTCCTCCTCCTCCTCCTCCTCCTCATCTTCTTCTTCTTCTTCCTCCTCCTCCTCTTCTTCTTCTTCCTCTTCCTCTTCTTCTTCCTCTTCCTCTTCCTCTTCCTCCTCCTCCTCTTCTTCCTCTTCTTCTACCTCCTCCTCCTCCTCCTCCTCCTGCTGCTGCTGCTGCCTGGCAGGTGCAGTGCCACTTGGCCCTGGTTCATCCTCTGGAAGGGAGGCAATCAATACTGGGGGCTTCATTGATGGCCTCTGCCCCAGAATCTCATCCATGAGGATGAACAAGGGCCAAGTGGCAGCTGTCACTGCTCCCCCTGCCCCAGCCCCTGTGGGATGCTCTTTGCAATCCTGAGAAAAAGAAAAAACTGTTTAATAACTTGCAGGGGGGGGAACCAACACATTCTTCATGACCCAATGTTCAATGTTAAGCAGCATCATAAAAACCTTCACATACTTTATATTTTCTTTTCAGATTTTCCCACTTCCGCTTAGCTTGGAGGGGTGTGACCTTGCCCAGGAGCCGCAGCTCTGTCAGTACAGCTCTTGTCACAAAGAGAGGTGAGACAAAAGGTTAATATATATGTCACATTCACACACAAGTGTTCATAATTCATACAAGAGTTCATAACAAGATTCATAATCAGTCACATGACCTATAATGTAACATACTACGGGCAGATATAACTTCTTGAGCATTTGGTGTTCCTTACCGCCATCCAGCAGCAGCGGAATTTCTGGCTCCGGTGAAGAGGTTCTCCCTCTCCCCCCGGAGCCGGATGAATTTTTCATTCATCTCTCTTGTCCCTGCAAAAACATAAGTGTGAACCTTTTAATGTGTGACTTATTCCAAGTGTGTATCTGAATGGATAACAATGCAGGCACACAGTGCCAACATTTGTATTTTGAATCCACACATGCATGTCAGATCAATTGTCCAGGCTGATGGATGGCCATTGTGCACTTCATAAAGAGGTTTGACCTTTACTCCTTTATCAGGGCTCACTGCTGATAAAGCAGTTAGCAAAAAACTGTTAGCAAAACCCTCAAAACTGTAAGGGTTTTTCTAAATATTAATAATAACTCTAGTAACATCATTACTTTTACAGCAATTTTCTAAACAAGGTTGCAATGTGCTCTATATGTAGTGCAAATACAAACGAACAAAAAAAACAAACATAGGCTACAGGTCAGATTCTGGTATGACATAAACAGTGCTGTAACACACACCACAGTGATTTAGACCTGAGTCTGCACTGTACTTGCAGCATCTAGTTTGCAGCATATTTGCCCCATACACATTTACGTCATCCCCTGGCAGTACCTTACACCTGGGGAATTGAAGTGGATGTCAAGTACCAACACTACAATTTGAAACAGTCGGCATATGCGTTGCCTGCCTGCATAGCTTCAATAGGGCAAAAGGGCTAATTTAACACACTCGGGCATCACCTGCAACCATCTAATCATCTTTTACAAACATTTAGAAATGTTCAAAATGTCCTTTAAAGGCTTTGCTTCACCTGTTGACATGAAATTAAATCCAGTACTTACATGTAAAGGCGGGGCCGCCGGCTTTGCCTGCCATGTTTCAAACATCTTGATGTGTGCAGGTGTGCTTTTATGCTTGTCTGTTGGCCCAATTCCAAACTCCACCCTAAGCCCTCAAGCCCTGCACCCTCATTAGCTTAGGTTAAGTCAGCTGGTAAGTGCTTGAGTATGGGAGGGTTTAAGGGCTCCAAAAGGGTATAAAAGCAATGGAACAGCCCTTTGTGACGTGCCACGTTACCTTGACGACAGACAACAACGTTGACAACCAAAGATGCGACTGACACTTGCCTCTCTGGGCCGCTTGATTCTGCATTAATTTCGCGGCCAGCGACGTTGCAGAAGAAAGGCCAACATTGTTCCGCTCCTTTTGCACACACTTGCTCTTGAACATAGACAACAGGTAATTGGTAAATAATGATTAGATTGATAAATTATAAAACCAGCATTAATGATAGGTTAAGTGATATTGAATGGTAAAAAGGTTGAAGCACTAGATTCTGAAAGTAATCACTGCTTTAGAGTGTTAGTTCAGTATAAAATGTATTGATTCAGATAAAAGTTTGAAGTCAAAATCAATTTTCTTTGTTATAAGAATAACGCATGCGTGTGTGTATGTGTGTGTGTATATATGTATGTATACACACACACACACACACACACATATATATATATATATATATATATATATTTATAAATGCTGTGCACATCAGCATCACATTGTCATAAGTATAAAGACTTTAAAAAGAATATATGAGAAATACGTCTTTTCCACGGGGAAAAAAACTGGTGTACTTGAAGGAAATCGCTGCTTTTGTGGAAGCAGAAATGAATATGCTGAGGATATATCTATCAATGCAGCTGTAAATATCCGTGAATGACATTGAGCTTTAGTTTATGATATGAATCCATATGCAGTAATAAGGTGTTGGTGTCTCTGCAGGTGTAGGTTACTGCCGGTGTCAGAGACGTGGTGCTCGTCTGAGCTCGACTCCCTCTGGATCACAAATGTTGATCATCATCAGTTTGATTGTTTCTTCAGAAACCACAAAATCTCTCTGAATGACCCGCTGATACATCCACAGATAACCCTGCAGATGACCAGCTTCAGTCATTTCCCCCTCCGCAAAAGCAGCTTTATGACTTTATTTACTTTATGACTTTATTCTCCTAAATTTACAACTTTAATCTCTAAATCTTAAAAGAAAAAAACCTCAATGTTGTCCTGATACTCTGCTGTAGTTTTGTCAGCTTTCTTATTTCTAATGTTTTTGATTGTTGAAGCAGAGCGGATCAGTTCGTCTCTAAATCTTTAATGTTTGGTTTACAGATTTTAGTGAGTTCAGAGATCATGCTCTCATACAGCCTGAGCTGACTGTCTGCTGTTTTTGGATTGCTTGTAATTTCTTCGAAGACGCGCTGTGTCTCCAAGCGAGTCCAGCCTCTCACCTGGCATGCGCAGCTGTGCAAAGCATTCTGGGATACCGACGGCACGAAAGCGTGCATAAATGCACGCTTGAAAACATGCTAAGCGCGCTTAGCATTTTTTAGCATCTCGTGCCAAATGGGACACCGTTCGCACCGTCGTGACGTCATGCACGCTTCAAATGCACCGTTCGACGGTGCAGAAGGGCACTTAGGTCGATGCGGTCTCTGAAATGAGACACAGCCACAGTCTTTGTCACTTTAGTACAAGCTCTTTCGCGTTTTTGATATATCTCCGCTCTCCGTGTATGACCTGTTTTGATCGCCCTGGATTTCTGATTCTTGCCTGCCCCACTGGTTTTTGTCGCCTGATTATCTGCTGCTCTGATTTTGACCCTGCCGGGTTTTTTGTTGGAATAAAAGAGTTTGCCTTTTTGGAAACTGAACAACTGCCTCACGTCCTCTGCTTTTGGGTCCACACACTCTCTGCCTCTTACAGGCTAATCTTATTGGTCTTGGCCATCAGGAGCAAGTTATCATCAAATGTTGGCTATGTATTTGGCATCATTACTGGTATCCACTCAAAAACACAAGCAGACCTAACAAAAGTGTAGATTGATAACACAGATGTGGCTGTACTCATACCACTGCAACCCCGTTTCCTTCTTGTAATGATATCGGCACTTGAGCTATTTAATTTACATTTTTAAAAAATTAAGAGGAAAAATCTGTATTGGCCATAATGTATTAAATTTGCATTGCTTCTCAGTAATATAAGATAGCAGAAATTAGCATAAACCCAAGATGCTCCCTGGGAGCACAATTACAGTGGCGCCAGCTGAGCCAGCAGGGGGAGCTGTCGACAGAATCAGCGGGCACAGTGACATTTTCGTACTCGCCACCGGCGTGTAAAGTGCGCTGAAAGCTCGCCGATTCAAACCTGGTCAGCTTTCAGCGCAGGCGGAGCGCAGCTGGTCTAGTGGTATTTTGGTAGACCGGCGGCGTATAGGCATACATCACAGATGCCTCACCGGCAGGTTTCCACAGTGGCAGGCACATTTCAGGGCAATAAATAATCAACAACAACTTATAATCTGAGTCAGCACATACATTTAGATCTATATAGATACATTCTGATCTATATCTGATCTGATGAGTGTGTTTGGCACGCGTTTGGACACACAACCTGACCGAATCAACACAGCTGAAACCGCATTAAATTAAATTAAATATCTAGTAAATGAAGTTAACAAGATATTTAATTTGTCTCCCTCCTTTTCTTTTTTCCTCCTCCTCTTATTTCTTGTGCAGCTTAACCTGGACATGTCTCCGTGTCCTCTCCCCGTCCTGTTGCAGCTGCTGCTGCGGTGGCTGAACAGATGATTTGTTTCAGTGATCAGGGGCCTCATGTATCAACGCTGGCGGCGCCAGAAAACCTTGCGTTCGCCAAGATCAGCGCACACGTCCAGATTTATCATTGCGACACGAGCGTCGTTTCCAGCGCTAATCCATGCAAAGTGAGGAGGTGGTGTAGAAGTTGGCGTTGAGCCGATACTTGCGTTGACGGCACTTTGGCGACACTGTGTGGCGGTGTTTAGTGTCTCACTATGTGACAAGTGTTCACACATCGCAGTGGATTAACTGTTAATCCGACAAGTGTAACACCTGTCGGTATTACTGGAGGGGCTATAAAAGAACTCATACAACTACAACTACAAATAGAGAAGACAACATTCAACAATGGCAGCACTTGCTCTCCTAGAGGACATGGAAAACCGTGCAATCCGACAAGAGCGTCACTTCATGGAGCGGGAGGACCTGCTCCAGAACTCAGACGAGTGGCTCGTGAGCTGGTTCCGGCTACCGCGGGCCATCCTCCTGGAGCTGTGTGAGGAGCTCCGCCCGGCGCTCCAGCGCACAACGGCCAGAAGCCGAGTGGTGCCCGTGCCAACGCTGGTGCTGGGCACACTCGGCTTCTTGGCTACAGGCTCCTTCCAGCGGGAGATGGCGGACCGTTCTGGGGTGAGCCAGCCAATCATCAGCCAGGCCATCCCACGGTGGTGGACCAGCTGATCCGCCTCTCCCACAGGTACATCAAATTCCCCTACGGTGCGGTTGAACAGGCCAATATTAAAATGCAATTTGCAGCAATAGCCGGATTCCCAAACATAATCAGAGCTATTGACTGCACTCATGTTGCCATAAAAGCGCCGTCCAATGACGAGTACGCTTACATCAACCGTAAAGGCGTTCACTCGATCAATGTCAATGATTAATGTGCACCATCCTGGGCGCAGGCAGTGGACGACACATCATGGTTTCTAGCCCATGTGGCCCGCCTGGGAATAAAAGTAACTATAGACAAAAGCTGCTTGACGCCATCTCAGAGCACAACATACATTGGTCTAGCCCTAGACACGGTTGCAATGACGGCCTGTCCTTCCACCCGCCGGGTGCATGGTATTATGAAGCTGCTGTTGGATTTCAGGTTCAGGATTTCAGGATATCAAGTTCCTCCGCCTCATGGGCACACTAACATCCGTTGCGACTGTTGTGCCGCTGGGCTTGCTGTCCCCTATGCCCCCTGCAGAGGTGGCTAAACGGCCTTTATCTAGATGCCGAGCGACACAGGCACAGGGAGATTGCCGTGTCCAGACAGTGCCTCCTCACCCTAGTCCCGTGGAGGGACAGGGCTTACATCTTGTCCCAATGGGGTCTATGGGGCCACCAATGCCTCCCTTTCGGGCTGGGGTGCAGTGTGGCAAGGCAGGACAGCTCATGGGCAGTGGTGTCCAGCAGACCGCACCAATCATATCAATGTGCTCCAGCTTTCTGAAGGGGGCCCAGAGGCTGCATCCCCCGAGAGCCCCGAGAGCTCCAGTATGGGACCTAAACCTGGTCTTAGGGTCTTAGATACCCTATGCAGGGCTCCCTTTGAGCCCCTGGAACAGGTGGAGCTCAAGTGGCTGTCCTGTAAGACAGCCCTCCTCCTGGCCATTACATCGGCCAAGCGTGTAGGGGAGCCGCATCCCCTGTCAATCAGCGAATCCTGTCTATGGTGGAACCCAGACCAGTCAGACATAACCCTATGGCCCAATATGGACTTCCTGCCAAAGGTGCCGTCGGCAGCAAATATCAACTGGCCTATCATGCTGGCCCGGTTCGATCCTCTACCAGGAGACGGGGCTGACCAGCTGAAGCTGTTGTGCCCGGTGCGGGCCTTGAGAGCCTACATCGGAGCCACGGCACCGATGAGCTGAACAGCTCTTTGTGTGTCACAGCGGCCCTAGTATAGGTGAATAACCGCCCCATGCCACCCGGGGTCCGGTGTCACTCAACCAGGAGTGTCTCCACCTCATGGGCAGCCCTAAGAGGAGTACCCCTTGAGGACATCTGCTCAGCAGCCTCGTGGGCCTCATCGAGCATGTTCTCCAGGTTCTACAGGGTGAACGTTGGCTCTCCCCATCCGTTGGGTGTGGTCCTCTTCCCGGAGTCCTCTTGATTTAAAGTTTGCAATCAGGATTCCTCATGACTTTGCTGGTATAAGTCATTCAGTGCTTAAAGCACTGCCTCTGGCGGTCAGGAGGGATGAAACAGAACGAAATTTACACATGTAACTACGGTTCTATGAATCCCAAATGACCGCCAGAGCACTCTGGGCTCTATTTTCGTGCCTCGCCAGAGACGTGCCACAAGCGTGGCGTAAGTCAGATCCACCGCGCTGACAAGGCGTGTCCAAGCACATTTTGGTATTTTGGTGAGCCGCGCAGCCCGGCGTAAGTATCCCCCCTCCCTAACTCAGCTCCTCCCATCAGCGTAAGTCCTAGATGGGGAGGAGAGAGGGCGTGGAGTGGATTTAACACAGCCGAGTCCAATTTGCGCCAATCAAATAACCTCCTCTCCTCACCTTTAAATCTGCCATCGGCGAGGCGTATTGGCATTTTCGTGCAGCAGACTTGCACCTGGCAGAAATGGAAGAAACGAGTGCGAGACAGCTGAACTTCTCCCAAGAGGAAACCGATGTTCTGGTCCGGGAGGTCCAGTCTCGCAGTGGCCGGATATATGGTCATGCGAACAGACCTCCATGGGCCGATGATGCAAAAGCAGCCTGGGAGGAGGAGGAGTACTGCTGTCAACCACGTTCGCCCGGATGTGCTGAGAACCGCTGCGCAATGCAAAAAGCAGTTCAATGATGTTAGACGACGGGCTAAACTGAAATTATCACAACACCGTCGCCAGACAGCAACGACCGGAGGCGGCCCCTCACAAAGTGTGGCGCTGAGCCCTGCCGAGGACGTGGCATCCTCCACACTCCCCAAAATCAGTGTCGAGGGGTTTGGACTCACAGGTAAGACAATCATTCTTTTCCACAAATAAAGACACTAACATCATGTATATTTAACCACGTGTTACAAAGGTGTGTTGTGTGCACAGGTGATCTGAAAAAATGCCATGCGTAATGGGATTGAAATCGGAACCACCTGTGCATAAAGACGGATCAAACAAAGCCTGATTGTATTTTCTCCCCCTTTCCGCTAATGTTTGCATGTGAAATGAACTTGGCTCACACAATTTATAACTTCTTTATTCTAAATTAAAGTATTGTTAACATTTAAAAACAAATGAATTTCTGTGATTTACTAAAATAAAATTTCTGGTCAGCCTCGGCAGAATTGCCGCCGTCGCGGCAGCAGCAGCACCACACAAGAGAGGAGGAGGAGGAGGAAGAGCAGCAGCAGCAGCAGCAGCAGGTGGTCAGGGAGGAGGAGAAGGAGGGAGAGGAGGACGAAGACGACCATGAGGAGGAGGGCGAGGAGGGCGAGGAGGACCAGGGGGAGCCGGAGCCGGTGACGCAAGAGGGGGCAGGACACAGACACGAGCCGGCAACACGGGGTCGGAGACGAAACCGGGTTCAGCGGGAGGACCAGCCCTTCCTGGAGACCCAGCGGGCTGGTTTTCAGATGTTGGAGAGGGAGCTGGGGTCGATGGGGGCGCGGCTTGGGTCGCTGGAGGCCCAGGTGAAGCTGTTCAGGAGGTCCTCCAGGCCAGCCTGCTCCCCCTAGCCTCTGGCGTTGCTACACTACAGCGACTGGTCCAGGTAGCCGAAAGGCTGCTGCCATCAGCACAATCATCTGCTCCCGCCTGTCCCAGGTGGCCGCTGAGGCCGCGCACAAGAGGGGGGTGGCCACCTGGGTTGATGAACCGACCGCAGCGTCCAGACCCAAGAGGAGGAGGAGGAGGAGGAGGAAGAAGAAGAAGGGGGGTTGGGAGGGGAGACCAACAATAAAACACTTGTTAACGCAATCATGTTTGACTATTTATTGGATGTTTCAATGTGGATAATTACAAATCAAGTGTATAAATGAATGAAAGCAAATACTCACATTTAAGGACAGAGCTATGCTGCGAGGCGGTCCCTCCTCACCTGTGCGCTCTGCTGCTCTCCCTGCTGACATGGCACATGCAATTCGGCCTCTCTCTGTCTAATGTCCAGTAATGTGTCCTTGGCGAGGTCATAGTGGCATCCATGGCGTATAGCTATGTTGTGTAAAACAACAACATGCCACAAAGAATGCACCGACACTCTGCGGGCTGTATGTTAATGAACCACCTGACCGGTCCAGACATCTGAAACGCATTTTGAGGATTCCAAAAGTACGTTCAATGACTGACCTAGCACTGCTGAAGACACTGTTAAAAACATGTTGCTGTCTTGTTGAAGGTGTAATGTATGGCGTCATCAACCACATTTTCAGTGGATAGCCATTATCACCTAGCAGCCACCCATCCAGAGGGGTGTCCCCCTGAAAGAATGTAGGGATGATAGAATTCACCAGGATGAATGAATCATTTGCAGACCCGGGGTAATTAGCGTACACGTTTGTCACCAGGCAATGTGAGTCACAAATCACCTGGATATTGATGGAGTGGACTCCCTTACGATTCACATAAATGAGGGCTTGGGTCTCTGGTGCGCGCAACTGCACATGTGTGCAGTCAATTGCTCCAAGGACCCCAGGGAATCCATATTTCAACAAGAACCCTCGCTTCGTTTCCAGCTGGCTTGCAGGTGATGATGGGAAAATGATGTGCTCATTTGCTTGTCAGACTAGACTGGTGGACACTGCATGTATGGCCAAACTGACAGCGGCCTGACTTATCCCTACCACCGAGGCCACGGTATGCTGGAAAGACCCGGTGGCGAAGAAAGTCAGAGCTGCTGTCACCCTCACAGCAACTGGGAGAGCGCATGGGCCACCCACAATGCGTGTAATCGTATGGACCACCTCACGGGACAGGTGAAATTTGTTCCTGTGTCAAGGAAAATAGTAGATTGTTAAAAGGCAGTTGTATTGAACACGGTGTTGGAGGCGTTATCCATGTGGCCCACCTACATTCCTGCTCTGTTCAGGTTAAATATGATGCCCTGTGATGAATCACCCTCGCCTTGTAATTTCTCCTCCTCCTCCTCCACCTCCTTGCAATTATGTACTCCATCTTTGTAGATAATGTTAAGCATGAAAATTATTACATTTGTAGCTATGTGAGATCACATGTTGCAGGTAAATCTTGAGAACAACGGTCATAACTTACTTTGCTTCAGTGTGCGTTGATTTTTTCTGAGTGTTCTGAGATGACATGCCAAATATATACTCTCTCTGTGATGACGAAGCTGTTTGTGGTTGGTAGAGAGACGTGAAGTCGTTGGTTTGCATCAGAGTTTCAGCTGTGTTAGTCGGTCAGGTCGAGTGGCAATTAGGCGTGCCAAACGCGCTCCTAAGATATACATCAAAATATACTGATGTACTGTATATCTAAATGTATGTGCTGCATATATTTAAATTCCACATGACAAAGATGAGTTGTGCGCACAGATCACAACATAAATTCCAATAATGGCATTAAAATCTCAACCATCTGTGCGTAATGATGCATCGCGCTCCGTGGCCAGGCTCTCTCTTTCATAGATGTTGGCATATAAAATAAATTTGGTTCACAAAACTAAAAATTATAATATTCGTATGTAGGCTGAAAGTAAATAACTCATCTGATCACTGAAACAAATCATCCGTTCACCCGCCGCCACAGCAGCTGCTGCAGGACGGAGAGAGGACACAGACACATATCCAGGTCGAGCTGCGCGAGAGATAAGAGGAAGAGGAAGAAAGAAAAGGAGGGAGACGAATTACATATCTTGTTAACTTCATCATTTGTGTTTATTTACTAGATATTTAATTTAATTTAATGCGGTTTCAGCTGTGTTGATTCGGTCAGGTTGTGTGTCCAAATGCATGCCAAACGTGCTCATCAGATCAGATATAGATCAGAATATATCGATATAGATCTAAATATATGTGCTGACTCAGATTAATAGTTGATGATGATTATTTATTTTTATTGCACTGAAATCTGCCTGACACTGTGGAAACCTGCCTGTGAGGCATCAGTGATGTATGCCGATACGCCGCCGGTCTACCAAAATACTACTAGACCAGCTGCGCTCCGCTATGCGCTGAAAGCTGACCAGGTTCGAATCAGCGAATTCAGGATTCATAAAAACCGTAGTTACATGCGTAACTTTCGTTTCGTCTGCCTCACCTGTTGCTCGTTTCCCAGTCTGTATAAAGTCCCCGTCTTCCCCTTTGTCCTTGTTGGTTCATTGTATGTTTGTATGAATGTTGATGCGTATCCTTGTGTCCCCTGTTGCTGTCCCCTGTTTTGTTTCTTTGGATTTTGTTCTTGTGTTTTTTTGCATTTGGGAATTTTTCAGTTGGACATTTGAAATAAGTTTTTATTGCTTTCTATTTCTGTTCTTTTAATAATTTTTTTTTTTTTTGGTCAGCATTTGAGTCTTTTTCTTTGTTTCACCCTGCAAGATGTGACAGAGGTTGGTTCATTGTATGTCTGTATGTCAGTGCTTATGCTTCCCAGTGAGTCTCTCATGGTTTTTGGTTCTTCGGAATTTGCCTCTTGTGCTTTTTTTTTTTTTTTTTTTGCCTTTGGGAACTTTTCAGTTGAACATTTCAGGTAAGTTTTTGTTGCCTTTCATTTAGTTCACTTTAAATAAATCATTTTGTTGTTGTTGTTGTTGTTGTTGTTTTGGTCCTTTTCCTTTTTGTTTAACTCCAGACTGTGACAGAAAGATATGTTTTTAAATTTCAACCTGATGGAGAAATTGCATCATCAACCATTCTTACTAGTGTACTTTATGACCTTTTCTTATTGATGAGGAATGGTACATAGTGGGCAGATCATTTAAAATTTATTTCAAAAGACTTTTTGGACATTTCAGTGTAATACATGACTGCATTATGTAACGGGCTGTATCCAGGGCATAAGGATCCTTGCTGGCATGCATCTTGCCAGCCTAAAGCACTTGACAGTTTCCGTGCCCACAAAGTTTTTTAAAACTCAATTGTCAAGACTGGATCATTTATTTGTCTAACAGTAAGAATGTATTGAGAACAACTTTGTCATTTCGCCAAGTTAATTTGAGCAAAAAAAGAAAAAGTGAAAATTGATGTCTTATCGACAAGTCACATATTTTTAATGTGTCTATTTAAAAGGGACTAACCAGAACATTTAGTGCATTCTGGCTATGAGAGTTCCTGTGCATAGTAAAGTGATGGTACTGAGAACACCAAAAAATAAAGATAAAATACCACTAAATAATGAAAAGTCCATTTGGCCTTCAGTAGATCTCTATTTCCTACTTCAACAAAGGTTCCTTGGGTCTAGGGACTCTCTTCTAAGGGAAGCTGTGCTATACACATGAGGGAAATCTAGAATCTAGAAATGTAGAGCACTGAAATAAAGATCAGTTTTCTGGGTGGTTGTTTTCCACAGTGGCCCTCCTGCCTGGGGAAAAGGAGATGAAGGATGCAACACAACACGACTGCTGCATGGTTACACAAGACCAGAGAAAGTGCAACAACAGCATTGAACTCTGGCTTAGAGGAGGGAAAGTGCCAACAGTATACAAAACACAATAGAGAGAGAGGGAAAAGAGAAGGATGGACAGGAGGAGGGGGTAATTTAATCACATCAGCGTCCTCATTCACAGGACAAAGAGCCAAAGTTATGTAAAACTAATGAAATAAGCAAACGCTGAGTCAGATATTTGTGCCCGTCTCACCCTAAGAGAAACAACAGACGGGAGATGAAATGTGGAGAGTGAGGATGATGCATGAATAGAAGGCACCAGTAGTAGATTTAGACAAAACAGCTTGTTTGCTCAAGACTTTTCTCCATTCCTTCAGGTTCTGATGCTGTGAGTAGAAACAGGAGAAGAATTCTGCCAAGCAACTTTCTATTCCCCTCCAATCCCTGCAAGTTAAGCAGATCATGCATGGTCTCACACACACACACACACACACACACACACACACACGTGTGCCTTCAGAACCTCCAGGCTGTTCCTACTATCAACTTCCATGATTATTTCCCCAAGTTCAAGTAAGACTCAAGATATTCCTTCTCTGTCAGTATAGCAGCACTGATGAGGAGTAACAGACCGTGAAACTTTGCTAGAAAAGACTATTTATAAAGAATATCCTACCAACACCATGACAGTAGCCTTAACAAGAAGGGTACAGTTAAGGGATTGCAGATGAACCCCCAGGTTACATGCAGTTGCCATCAAAGTTTAAACTGGACTTTCACAGTCAGACTTTCAGACTTGCTGTCAAATTTTAGTGAAAAATAATGTGCTTGCAAAAATGCTTCCAGAGACAGGCCTTAAACCCACATTAGACCCAAACACAGTGTTAGCTAGGCTTTTACACAATGTGGTCATGCAGCTCTGATCACAATAAGCTCATAATGCTCTCAAACTTTGCATTAGCATGAGTTTATTTCCCCTCATTTCAAAATTATTCAAACACTTGTAACATTTCAATTCCAAAAGAAACTCAATAAATCACTTCAGTTAGCTTGCTTATTTTCTTTAATCATAGTAGCATCAGGAAGACAGTGCAGCAAACATTTCGATCTAAATGCCAACTAAGAGATATTGCTAAATATTGTGTTCCTTGGGCCTACTGTGGGCTAATATAAAATGTTAAAGCAACAAGGTTAATCCATGGATTCAAAATATTTTTTTTAGTTAGTGGCAAATACTTTATTTTCCTTCATTTAAACATTTAATGGAAATCTGTAAAACCACAAAGTTTCTAAGAATCCTCTCAGAGAGCTCCTAACTTAACCAAAAAATTCCTAGCAAGGAGTCTTAGCTTAGGAGTGATTTCAGAACATTCTCAGAGGACTCTGAGCAAGGAATGGACAGAAACTCCTGTCTTAGTGAAGAGGTGTGGTTGACCCCATTGCTAGGTATGAGTTATCACTTCAAAAGCTGTGATGGGTTGATCCTAAAAGCTAAATAAAAATATATACTTTTGGTAATAATGGGCGAGGGATGGACTCTCAAATCAACAAACTTAATCATAGAATCTAATGTTATGAAGACTATATAATTGTAAATAATATTTCACATAAAAGAAAATATCTGTGAAATGAATAGTAAGCTAAACTTTAAAATGATCCTACAAAATGTGTGAAAACTTAGGTCCACTTGCAAAGTATTCACATATTGATGGTTATATTTATTTCCTCATATTAATTGGAGAAGTAAATGCATCTCTAATGAGATTAACCACAAACATGATTCCTGCAAGTTCCAGTCTGTAGCGTTTCATTAATTTAGTCATCCAGTGTTTGGATAATATCTCTCCTGCCTCTCCCGTCCGCCACTTTGTCCTCTGCTTAAGGAACTTCTAAGCTGCTTAAATGTCCTCTTCCCTGCTCCTAACAGATGTCACTTTAATAACTTTCTTGTCACATCTTGCAAGGTGAAACAAAGAAAAAGACCCAAATGCCGACCAAAAAAAAAAAAGGAAGATTTATTAAAAGAACAAAATAGAAAGCAACAAAAAACTTATTTCAAATGTCCAACTGAAAAATCCCAAATGCAAAAATACACAAGGAATAAAAATCACTGGGGGCAAAATAACAGGGGAAAGCAACAGGGGACACAAGAATACGCATCAACATACAAACAGACATTGAACCAACAAAGACAAAGGGGAAGACAGGGACTATATACACACAGGGAAACGAGCAACAGGTGAGGCTAACGAGACACAGGTGAAACTTATGGGTGATTAACAAAGAGGGAAAACCAGGGATGTAAAACCAGACTAGAAACACAAGGAATCAATTACTACAAAATATAACAGGAAACACTGAAAACTGCGGCACTCAGCGTGTCCAATTTGGCTCGCGATTCTGAGCGCGCTTAAAAACTGAGCCGCTCTGCTACCACAATCAAAAACATAAGACAGCTGCCTAAACTACATCAGAGAATCAGGGCCACATTGAGATTATTTTTAAGAGATTAAAGTTGTTAACTTAGGACAGTAAAGTCATAAGCTAAATAAAGTCATAAAGCTGCTTTGGTGGAGGGGGAAATGGCTGAAGCTGGTCATCTGCAGGGTTATCAGTGGATGCATCAGCAGGCCATTCAAAGGACTTTTGTGGTTTTTAAAAAAAACAATCCAACTGATGATCAACATTTGAGATCCAGAGGGAGTCGAGCTCCGACGAGCACCACGTCTCTGACACAGGAGGTAACCTACACCTGCAGAGACACCAACACCTTATTATGGCATATGGATTCATATCATAAACTAAAGCTCAATGTCATTCACGGATATTTACAGCTGCATTGACAGATATATCCTCTGCATATCCACATCTGCCTCCACAAAAGCAGCAATTTTCTCCAAGTCCACCTGAGGAAAAGATGCATTTCTAGTATATTCTTTTTAAAGTCCTTATACTTATGACAATATAATTCTGATGTGCCAGAGGATGAAGTACAGGTAACCTTACAACTTCATTCTTATAAATTAATGACTTTATTCTCGTTAATTCACAACTTTAATCTCCAAGTCTTTTTAAAAAAAAAAAAAAACTCAATATGGCCCTCATAGTCCTTCGTACAAAACATGCAATCATTGGATAAATTTTGTGGAAATGTTCTGTAAAGTCCTTCTCAATTTTTGGTTGTCACTTTATTGTTTGTTGTATATAGTAACTCCTGTGTGCTTATATGTATGTATTGTTTCGTGTCTGTGTCTTTTGTTTTGTATGCGTAGAGTATGTATGCAAGGTAGCACAATTAAAAAACAACTGCTGCACTCTGCGACTCAACCAGTCCTCCGAGGGGTAGAGTGTTCCGATTCACAAAAGTCGATCCATCTAACCCAGGGTACTCAAGTGCACAGAAGGGCAGTGCACTCAGAGGAGTGCACTCAGCTGTATGCAGACCCTGAACTAAGACACATGCTGCAATTCAGAGATGCCGAATTGCCCGCTCGCATACTACATACTACTGCTACATACTACTGCTAGATCCTACTCCTACATACTAAACACGTTGGCCCAATTCGGACACACTAGACGAGCGGTGGGGAAAGACGACCCCCGCAGGCAGAGAGTAGGTACTGCGCCCGTTTTAGACTCTTTGAATGGTAATTGTGCAAGTGATGGATGCTGCTGTATTATATTCCTGCACTGCTTTAGAAATTCACAAAGTAGCTTTTCCATGACTTTTAGCCTTCATTCACTCCCGTGGTGATCGTTTGTTCAATGAGATCTGCCTGATTACTGCAGCTGTGCAGTTTAATGATGGAATAAGTGAGCTTTACCTCCATGATGTCGCCACATGTTTGCTCATAAAATGATTACTTGGGCAAATATGACACCATGACATGACAAAGAGACACAACCGCACATTTTTTAGGACAGTGTGCGAAGTTACATGAGACTTACATCTGTACTGCTGCGGTCCCGCCTGCTGCTGCTGCTGCTCCGCCATGGTGCGCACTGCTGTGGCCAGCCGGCGTTCGCGACACATCTAAATAGGCAGAGCAGCTGGTGGCGCTAGCATCACATGTGCTTCTACAACTTTTAAGAGGACAAAGAAGAAGCCCGCGGTGCATTTTGGGTCAGTAGCATGCCTATAGGATGCACCGCGACCATCCTACAATGTGGGCGTGTCTAGTATCTGAAGTAGTATCTGAAGTAGCATGCTACTCGCTCGATGTTAGACGACGGGCTAAACTGAAATTATCCCAACACCAGACGGCAACGACCGGAGGCGGCACCTCATCAATGGTGTCTCTGTTCCCTGCCGAGGACGTGGCATCCTCCACACTCCCCCAAATCAGTATCGAGGGGTTTGGTGTCTCTGAGGTTGGACTCACGGGTAAGACAAACATTCTTTTCCACAAATAAAGACACTAACATCATGTATATTTAATCACTTGTTACAAAAGTGTGTTGTGTGCACAGGTGATCTGAAAAAATGCCATGCATAATGGAAGCTCAGAGCTCGGTCCGGATCAGGTGAATGTACACGAGTAAGAGTATGCTGCTGTCAGTTTCTATATCATACGAATACATTGAATGTAGGTAGGGTAGGTAATAAGTTAATGTACCGTATCTCCACCCCATTTGTCTTTGTAGGTCAACATTGTATGTTTCCTAATTATTTTTCTTGGACAGCACCAGAATGCTTCATTTACCTCCCAGGGGAGGAAACCCCCAGACCCCCCTACAGGGCTCTGTTTTCCAAACCTTCTGCCCCATCTATTATTTTTCTCACCAGCCGCCACTGGTGCTGACCTAAGTTTCGTTATCAAAATACTTGAGTTATTGCCATAGACTGTATATAAGATGGACAGCGTCTGCCTCCCCACTGGGTGAAGCCACTCCGAGAACAGCACCCTCTGTTGATGGGCTGCAGTATAGGTCATAAATCCAGCAAAGTTTATGGGACTGTGGACAAACTTTAGAAATTTATTACACAGAACATAAATTTTTCTCCCCCCTTCTTGTGATGTTGACATGTAGTCACAGTAAGACTGGTTTGTGCTCAAGTCCTCTTTTTTCTGTGAAGCTCCGTTTTTAAAAGTTATTAGGGGGTTCATGTTTTCTATGATTGACACCTGATACAGCCTATGGGCGTGGATATGCTGTTTGATCAGAGCGTCATCACAGCAACTCTCAAATGCGCACATCGATACTGCGCAGCGCTGGTTTCAGGAAATGAAGAAAAATCCCTCCTCTCACCCCTCTCTCTCATCTCCCTCCACATCCTCTCCTCCCTTCCAACCACCTCCCTTTGTCTTCTTTCTTCCCTCTCAATATCCTCTCTTCTTCTCTTTTCCTCTCTCTCCAAGTCCTCCTGCCTTCTTTTTTCCTCTCTCACCATGTCCTCCTTTCTTTCGCTTTCCTCTATCTCCTCACGCCTTGCCTCCCTCTCTCTTGCCTCAAGTCCCAGCTGGGCCTCCTTCCGCCTCCAACATCCACCCGCCGCCTCTTGGGGGTGGATGTTGTGGAGCTGTCCCCTCCTGGGCTGACCACAGAATAGGGTGAGACCACCGCAGCATCCTGGGAGAGTGAGGCAATGAGGACAGGCGGTGTGATGGATAACCTGCCCCTGATTGTAATGTAATTATGTAATAATGACGGCGTACCAGAGTGCACACCATAAAGAATCAACTTATAGCGAAATTACATCGAACAAACCTTCTATTTCTGCTTTAAGTTCTCACATTTCTTTTTTTACAAAGGCTGGGGTTACCCTTCCCTCCAGCCCTTTTTCTGCAATGAATGCCCTGGCAGGAATTTTTACAGAACGTTTCATACAATATGTAACAATAGTTTAATATTATAACTTGAGCATTCACTTACTCAGAACCACAGATTGAAGCATTACGCCTCCCGGTGAACAGGGAGGCTCCTGGTGTCCTCGTCTGTCCCTAAACAGGCTAGTTAGCCTTGCCAGCCAACAATAGCTGCCGTATTTTTGAGTGTTTATGATGGACCTCTCCCTACGGTTCTAATACTAGCCATCTCTACAGCGAAGGCTTTGCTGATATCGGTGCAGCAGACTCGCTGGTTGTTTTTTATTTGCCACGGGTAACACTTTGAAACCTGGCGGCTACTAGCTAACTAGCATTCCCGATACTGTTTGCAGCAAAAGACAAACAAGTTACCAGGTTACACCACAAATATACTCAAAATGATAAACGCTGGTGGTGCTTGGTGAAAAGAACATAAGCAAAAGGCAACTTATTACTTACATCTGTTCAAAGCTCCCAGGTCGACCGTCGCCGACCCACTGGCACCACAGCCGTCCGCAGCCATTATTACTAATGAAATAATTGCCGGCGAGTGTCCACAGTCGGACACTCAAAATCTTGACCGATTTGAGTACGTGGTCCAGGTACTTTTGCCTACTCAATTTTCGCACACTATCCATGCTTTTTTCCATTTTGAGTTGAGTATACTCAAAATTTTAAGCATTTAGTACTGGAAGTATGTGATTTGGGACACAAGAAATAAATAGACAGACAGACAGACAGACAGACAGAGGCGGCACCATAGTAAACTGTGCAAATAGATGCAGTAGTGCAAAACATGCAGATGCTGATGGATTGTTCATGGATGGGATATCTTGTGTATCGGGGGGGGGGTGTTCAGACAGGGCTCCTCAGAGGGAGTAGTTGAAGAGCCGAATAGCCTGGGGGACAAATAACCTCCTCAATCTGGCAGTGCGGGACGGCACTGATAACAGCCCGTCACTGAAGGAGCTCCTCTGGCTGGAGATGGTGCTGTGGAGAGGGTGGTGGGGGTTATCCTGGATGGAAAGGAAATGAACTCCAATAATAAAAAAAAATTACAATAACATTCCAAACTGTTGCTCCTCAGCAGCATTAGCTACTAGTTCAATGTACTACCAATATTATTCCATATCAGAATATCATAAACAATGTCCTATCTGGTTTCATTTTCCATGTTTGATTGTTCATAGTGGAGTATAAGAGTCCATTTAAGTTGTATTGATCTCTGAAGAACAGCCTTTCTCTAGCTGGTCTACCCTAGTGTTGTCCTGGGAATGGAAAAAAAACAAAAAAACAACAACAACCTAGCAGTATCTTGCAAAAACAAACTTTTGTACAACATATTGTTATGCAGTAATTTCATTGTTATATTTTAACACCATTTCAATTTATTCAATTTAAACCTATGTGCTCGCAAATCTTAACAAAACATTTTTAATTGTACCCTCCGATCATTGTTTTTCAGACAGATTGTGCATCTTCATATTACATAATTAATTTGCTCAAACAGGTACAGTGCCTAAAAACCATACTCTTTTGTGAGTTTTCTCCTAACTTTCCCCTTTGCAACATGGCCTAACTTATATTTGTCCAGAATCATGACACCAACCAGGTCTGAGGTTGCCTCCATCAACTCTTCATGACTCTGCCACAAACCTGTAGAATCTTGAGTGGCTCCTCAGTCAAGCCACAATTGCTTATCCATTGAAGAAGCAGCTTCTTGTATTGAAACCACATCTATGAGAACGATTTTATCTTCTCAGTCCACTTCATAAGTGACCAAAAGAACTTTGGGTTGACACTGAATCTGCTCCTGCTGTGGTTGTGATTGTGATTGATTGGACTGAGACTGACAACATGTTTCTTCTCTTCCTAACCATCTACAACTGTGTTTGGTTAAGTTTCCTTAGAGTCTCTTGATCCTGCTCTCTCTCTGACCCTCTTCTTTCTTCCTTTATACCTCTACTTGATGTGATATATTGTCTGAGTTTGCACCTTTTGTCATACTAACAAGACCAACCACCTCTGCCAATTTAGCCTTTTTGTGTTTTAGCTCACAAAATGGACTGTTCCATTTGGTGCATATCTGGATCATTTCCTGACACATTTCTCCACACTTGATGAGTCTTTGGGCTCTATTTTCGTGGACGCCGGTGAGGCAGCGGAGGGTGGCGGTCCCCACGCAGTTGTATTTTCGTCTGGTGGAGCCCGGCGTACAGCCAGTTTGGTATTTTTGTGGACTGAGGCGCACGGATGCGAACCGAGATCCGCCAAGCTGGGCGTGGTGGCGTGGCAGGGGGAGGTGTTGACAGAATCAGCGGGCGCAGTGACATTTTTGTGCTCGCCAGTGGCCTGTAAAGTGCGCTGAAAGCTCGCTGATTCAAACCCGCAGGCGGAGCGCAGCTGGTCTAGAGGTATTTTGGTAGACCGGCGGCGTATCGGCATACATCACAGATGCCTCAACGGCAGGTTTCCACAGTGTCAGGAACATTTCAGTGCAATAAATAATCATCAACAACTAATAATCTGAGTCAGCACATACATTTAGATCTATAAAGATATATTCTGATCTATATCTGATCTGATGAGCGCGTTTGGCACGCATTTGGACACACAACCTGACCGAATCAGCACAGCTGAAACCGCATTAAATTAAATTAAATATCTAGTAAATAAACACACATGATGAAGTTAACAAGATATGTAATTTGTCTCCCTCCTTTTCTTTCTTCCTCTTACTCTTATTTCTCGTGCAGCTCGACCTGGACATGTCTCCGTGTCCTCTCTCCGTCCTGCTGCAGCTGCGGCTGAACAGATGATTTGTTTCAGTGATCAGATGAGTTATTTACTTTAAGCCTACATACGAATATTATAATATTCAGTTTTGTGAGGCAAATTTATTTTATATGCCGACATCTATGAAAGAAAGAGCCAGGCCACGGAGCGCGATGCGTCATTTACGCACAGATGGTTCCGATTTTAATGCCATTATTGGAATTTATGTTGTGATCTGTGCGCACAACCCACCTTTGTCACGTGAGGTTTGAATATATGCAACTTTATGTGAGTGTCTTTATTTGTGGAAAAGGGTGTTTGTCTTACCAGTGGGTCCAACATTACACACACCAAATCCATCTGTGCTCATATGAGAGAGTGTGGAGGATGCCCAATGCAGCGCTTACAGTGACACTTGTTGAGGGGCTGCCTTCTGTCGCCATCGTGTGGCATTGCTTTCTTTACACATCTCTTGATCACTTTGAGTACTGCATGAAAATAGTAATACGCCTCGCCGGTTGCGGATTTAAAGGCGAGGAGAGGAGCTTATGTTATTGGTCAATACCGGTCTCGGCTGTGTTAAACCCACTCCACGCCCTCTCTCTTCCCTCCTTACGACTTGCGCCGCTGGGAGGAGCTGAGTTAGAGAGGGGGGATACTTACGCCGGGCTGCGCCGCTCACCAAAATACCAAAATGTGCTTGAGAACACCTTGTCGGCGCGGCGGACCTGACTTACGCCGCGCCTGCGGCACGTCTCCGGCGAGGCACGAAAATAGAGCCCTGAGATGCATAAGCTCTTGCACTCTCCTATAGCCCCAGTGGTTCGATGAAAATATTATCAGGATGTACATTTGTTGGAAATGTATCTCTCAATGTTCTCCACATCCGAGCTCTACTAACAGCAAACAGCTCTGGATCATTCACAGCAGTCCCCGCATATCGATTAAGTCCTGCTCTCTGCCAGATCTCTTCCATAACTGGAACCCCTAAGAGGCTAGCTAAGAATCTCTTAATATCTCTCATGGCCAGCTGCCATCTCACCATATCTTCTTCCAACTTTGGATTTCAAGGATGTGTTCCATTCTGAGGAGTAGGTAACTTTTCAAGGATATCTGACATATCTGTCCTCTGCAAAGGCTTATACTCTAAATTCTTTGATTGGACAACTACTGGACACATTTTATCAGATGGCTTATCCTCTTTTCTTGGGCGTAATGCATATTGTGAAGTGTCTAACTTTCTGACTTTTTCTTCTTCGTGGCTTTCTGGACTGGTAGATTTATTCATGTCTGTAAGACATCTATTTATACTTCCCTCAATCTTTTTTACTAAAGCCCTCTGTCTCTCATAAGCAGATTCAGAACTGGACACTAACAGGGTGGAATATGAAGGTCCCTCACTTTCTGAATCTTCTTCTCTATCCTCATTTTCACTCTCCTCAGTGGTGTCCCTTACTAGTTTCTTTTTTCCTCTGTGATTTTTCTCCTATTTTCCCTGCTTTGGCTAATACCCATCTAACTGCTGGGTCATAACCTCCAATGGCCTCACCCACATCACTCTGACTTTCATCTCCCATTTCTATTTTTTTAAATCTTTGTTGACTGCTACTTGCTGGACGTCCTGCTTTCTTTTTACTTTTATTACTTCGGTACATCTTTACAGTTGTTTTAGCATTTCCTGTCTCTATTATTCTCTATTCTTCATCTTTGATGTGATAGTTACCCTCCTGTTTAATTACTGGGAGCTGAGGATAAACATCAGTGAACTTTAACTCTCTCTCATAAGGTGGGGGACTCTTTCCTTGGGCCGTATGTAAGAAGGGTGCATTTACTTTTGCCATCAGCTTTTCTGTTTCCTTAAAGGTCTCCTATTATGGCATTTTTCATCAAGTTTAAATCGATCCTAGAGATCGCACACGAGTAAATTTGATGTTTGTTGTCTAAAACACCAGTTTATTTGTGGATATCAGCCAGCCTGTACCCACCGCCACAGTGGTCCAGGAGCGGTGGTCTGGAGCTCTTCTGAGGACCTCTTCAGAGGGCCTCCAGCCCACTGTGGCACCAACTTGCCTCCGCACCCCCGAGGAACACCTGCTGCTCACAGGAATAAAAGTAAATAGAAATGAAACCAACAATGAATACCAACGATGGTAAACACACGTGATTGCAGCCAAAGCACTAGTTATACAGGCGGTCAAACAACATAAAATGGTAGAACGTACAGCTTCCACGTTTGAAGTTGGGTTCCTGACACGGACAGTTGGTACTGATCAAGGTTTTATCTTCAGCTTCTTAGCGAATCCTGCTTTAATCTGCCCCTCATTGGTAAAGCAGTCCATGGTGAAATGGTTAGCACACACATACAACATTTTTTAGAGTTGTTGCGGGTACATTTTCATTAAAAATAAAATCAATTCACTGGGTCCTCAAATCTTACGTTAAAGGGGGCAGAAATAGACTCTTGTCTTCATTTGTGCAGCCAAGAACCACACAGTGGCTGGATCATAGCTTCGGGGTGGTTGCTGTACCGGATCGGCGCATGCAAGGGGAAAAATGGCAGACACT
Organism: Xyrichtys novacula; assembly: GCA_962446985.1. Lineage (NCBI taxonomy): Eukaryota > Metazoa > Chordata > Actinopteri > Labriformes > Labridae > Xyrichtys > Xyrichtys novacula. The sequence continues at coordinate 26,336,297 of OY660884.1, read as the reverse complement.
ACCTCAGCAAAGAAGTTTTATAGGGCTGGGCTAACAATTATCGGGGTGCTGCCTCTAACATGTAGGGGGGATAATGCGATTATATCGACATAACCGCACAGCTTTTCCATACACCTGTTTGCGCTCATGTTTTCAGAGAGGAGAGGAAAGCAAGAGAGGGAAAGAATGAAATTTTTTCATGTTGAGGGGTTGTCAGCTTCGAGGGGAAACCACCCAAATGTGGATTTTTCATAATAGGGGACCTTGAACATTTTTGTCTATTTCGTCCTTTCTTTTCTTTCGCTTTCTTTTATAAGTAGACACAAGCAAGACCCTTAAACTTTTCTACAAATTCAAAACCAACAAGCCCTCCACATGGCACCAACGGGCCTGAGCTTTGCCATGACGCCACATCTGTGGACCGCCTCCCTCTTTTGTTCGTCTTGGTGTCCAGAACAAGTGTTATTGATTCTATAGGTTTGGGTCACATACAGAAGCAAGGCTTACCGTTTGAAATTTCGTGGGGGGCGCTTTGGAGCCATTTTTAGTTGGATCTCCGTTTTGACATTGGAGCCCTTTTAGTTCGTCCTGGGGTCCATCATAAGTGTCAATGATTCCATAGGTTTGGGTCACATACAGGACCAAGGCTTACAATTTGAAATTTTGTAGGGGAAATTTGGGCAAAATATGCTAATTTACGCCAGGCCCCACCCGCCTGGCAAATTTCAGGAGTTTTCAAGCATGTCTCAAGGGTGTAAAAGTTGCAAAAAGTTCAGAAAGAATAATAATAATAATAATAATAATAATAAGAAGAAGAAGAAGAAGAAGAAGAAGAAAAAAAAAATAATAATTTCTGCAATTTTAAAAGGGCTCTCAGCGTCGGCTAGGGCCTTAACTAACCAAAAAAGGTTTCTCAGGTAATGCTTCATTTAAGATACTATATAAGAAAAACAGAATGAATTTGCCAATGCCAGAGAAAAACAAGGGCTTTCTCAACACAAAGGCAAAGTCATAATAATAAGCATCATCCATAAATTTTCCCTGTATTTGAACCTATTCAAAAATGCTTTATCAGTTTAATAATATTCCAGCGATGATCAAATGCTCCCACCGGTCAGTCTGTTGCCAAGCTTTCCTTTTGAATAACAAAGACATACAGTTTTAACCCCGAAACAAACAATCAATCTACAACTATAAAGGAGTGATCAAAGCGAACACACATTCAAAGAGTTTGTAAATAAAATCGTACTAGCCTGTCGAATGAAAACAAGACTTGTTGAGCCTCTCATCTGTAAAGTACAGCCAAATATCTGCTCATCTGTCCTCTAAAAGATCCAGATTCAGATGCATTCCATCTTCTTTTCACCTCTCATACTTCGGAGTAAATAAAGACAAAGAGGAAAAAACTAAATTTTAGTGCACTTGGATCAATTTCATTTCATAAAATATGCACACATTTTATTTTAACAGCTAAAAATTGATCATACTGATACATCCTAAATTTATCATACTTTATTCCCTCTGTATCATGGTGTATCATTTTAAAATTTGAAGGAACTACAACATTTACATCTAATTTTCTGCTGCCTCTCTGTTCTCAGGCCTGGAAGAAGAGAAAGGACGGGGAAGGATAAGCTCCCTGGACACCCCACTTTCAGGAAAGGCAAACTCATTAAGTCCCAAAGTAGAGCATCACTTTTTGCTCCACCTCATAAACTAGGACTCTCATTTTACACATGGCCATCAGCAAATGAACATCGCTTTAAAACATCCACACACATACAGACAGAGAAACCACACCCATCAGTCAGCAAATCACCCCACTCAACCCCACTTTTTACATCAGTGTTTACCCATGCTTATGTGAACAAAAATCTCCTTTGTAATCTCTCTACTCCCCAAACTTTGGCAAAGGTTTGTTTTGATGAACCATACAAACGTCCTCTTTATCCAATGGGAGGCTCATAAGAGTTATTTAGGGTTAACTATAGTTACATCAGCCTAGAGTCTTTTCTGCAGATTGATTTGAAATGTTTGCTCAGGCTGTTCTTGGTGTTACCTTTACTATTCAGAATAAATAACTCTTGTTATGGGGTTTTGACTAATGAACAATATAATAATAAAAGTGATGATGATAGTATTAAATGAATGAAGGAAGGACTTGCATTTCTTGTGGATAGGCCCCTGTTCGCATATTAAAGTTTAACCATATGTTTCAGTTCAACTCAATCATCAAAGTGACCACAAATAGAAATACTCTGTCTTTATCACTGATAAATATAGCGTAGTAAATAGGGGGATATATTACACACAGCATGATGCACCATCACTCAGACTCTGCTACTTCTATGACTGAGAGTGAGGACCAGGAGGAGGAGAGAAAGAAAAAGATGGGAGGAAGTTGGAGGAGGGCTGTGCGCAAGGACGGTGCCAATAGGCGCTGCGCTGTCTAATTGAACCCCCACCACGCAATCCCAACGAAACCATCCCCCCCATTTAAGCCTACTTCAGCGTCGCCCCGCACTCAAACACTATCATCCGCTGCTTCATCGTCCCGGCCCTGCCTGCGGAGGAAAGGAAACACCAGCAGCAGCAGCAGTAGTAGCAGCACCGCAGCACTGTCACTGCTGCCTTTCGCCTGCACGATAACATGGTTTTCAGGGCTCGACTATTGTAGCCAAAGGCCACCTAGACAGTCACCCAGCTAGTCCGGTGTGTGTGATTGGATGAGTGTGCAGTAAGAAGTGGAGGCAGCAGTAGGCCAGCGAGCAGACGAATACCGGTCCTTCGCCGCTGATCTTCAAAAACACAGGAAGGCGTCCGAAGCAAGCTGCGCATCCTCGCATCTTTACCCGGCTGTCCAGCTCATCGGCCCCGCTTGACTGGAACAGGGATACTGTCCTACAACCGACGCCACCGCGGATTTACTAGGTGAGAAAGTGGGTCAGATATCGTCTGCATCACAGATAGCCTATGAAGCCTACCTCATTTGTTCTATACATTATTACGGTCGTCGGAGTAAGGAAACGGGCTTCTCCCTGTCGAGGCGACGCAGACGTTTGTGTTTGCATGTAAGAATGAGGCATATTTTACCCGTGTGGTGACAGCGAACCACCGCGTAAAACATACTATGTGACCTGAAAACATTCCGCTCAGCTGCTGCTGTACAGCGCGATTTAATTGAGACACAAAGGTTGTATTTCGTGTATGGCTGCAATTCTTCAAAGGTGAACATCTTCAGAATGCCTCAGGCGAGTTAACGCCCCCCAAAATAAAAAAAAGAATCGTAGGACGGTAGTGGTGTCAATCTGCTTTTTTTTTGTGAATGACCTAAACGCGGATCGAGGCAGAGTCAAGAAAGGATGCGCATGGTGGTGCTCTGGATCCTCCAGCTCACTGCTGCCATACGGCCACGAGGTGTTACTCTCATTTACACCGGAAAACTGTTCATAAGAACGTGAAGAACGAAGAGATTTAATGAAAACATTAGCACAAGTTGCTGCCATATTTTTGATAGTTGTACTAGCTGTCAAATCGCTGTTGTTACTTATGCAGTTAATGTGTGAAGAAAAACACTGGTTGTTTATCAGTCCTCTAATATGGAAAGACTGCATATTACACAGAAGCTGCTGGACTGCATGTTTGATCTTTTCATGGCACTTTCACAAAGGCTTGGATGGAATTATGAAACTCTTTGCTTTTCTTAACTCTGAGACCTGTTAAAACAGACATTGTACCATTAACTAAGTGATCCTCGGCAGGGAATTATTTCCTCAATGCCAACAGTGAATCTAAGGTTGCAGACATGCTCATTCTTTTGAAATGTTGCTAGCACAGCATGTTGTGTGCTCAGTTATGCCAAGTCTCTTCAAGTTGCTCTCTGTTCATCTGTGTTTAGTAAAAAAACATGCTCTATGCTTTTCTGTGCTGATTGGCAATTGTACAACATGCCATCTTTGTTAATCATACAGGCAGGATGGGGCCTCTTCTGCTCATACCTACTTCAGGCCCTGCTGTGTTCAGATGATGCAATGCATTTCCCTCCACATTTTCTTACCTAAATGCCACAGCTGTTGCGTGCCTTCAGTTTAATCCCCTAAGATTTAACTTGTTTCTGTCAGACCTGGCATTAGGGAAACAACAGGAGAGATACTAAGCAGAAAGTCAACAACACAGAAATCATGACAGTAATATGGTTGTTAGACACTATTGTTCAACAGTTGCAGCTGATCCAAGCTAGTGAAAGAAATAATGACAGATCTGGTAGTAAAGCTGTTTAGTCTGTCCTTGGGTAATGGGAATGCGGTGCTGGGTTGGGACACATCTCAGATCAATACATTTGTAGGTGGGAATCATGTCTTGAGGAAATCTGCCCAACTTTATTTGCTCAGGCTGAAAAATGCATGGACAACAGCCTTCAACTGATGTTTTGCTGAGTACAGGCAACATTTAGCCAGCATGTGCTAATGCTAGTCTAGTTACATAAGAAGATAAATGTCTGCTGGAGCACTACTTGCTCAGTCTCTGGCTGATGAGAACACTCCTCTGCACACACCAGCACTCATCATATGAATACTCTAGAACACACTAGGTTATGACACCAAGATGTTAAACACCAAGTGATTGATCAGTGTGGTAGCTAAGGTGTGCTTCAAAAGGCAGGTGATTCAAAGTGCAGAGAGAGGAGGGTGTTGTTTACATCTTACTGCCTGCAAAGGCTCTTTCCTGCAAGGCTTTCCTTTATTCCATGCACTTTTGTACATGTTCAGCACTGCAGACTGTCACAGAATAGTCCAAAGTAGCTTATATACCTTGCTCTCATGTGGTACTGCAAGAAATTCTCGACCGTTTACATGGAATGTATAAATAATTTGTCCAAGAGTTGCTTTAAGTTAGGGTCTCTGTTCTCTAAAGTGGGCACAACTGTATGGATAATGACATACAGACTTAGTCTCTTGAAGTAGTGTCTTTATTGAAGAAAGATGAAGGAAATCTTTGAATTCCTCTCATGCTTGGAGCTGAAGAGGTTCTCAGGCCTTTGAGTTGGGGAGAGACCTGTCATGTTTGTATCTCCAGGCAGCATAAACCATGTGGAAATTGTCTTAGCATGCAACTCCAAGGGCTTTGTTGTTAAAAAAAAAAAAGAAAAGAAAAAAAGGTAATAAGGAGAACAACAAAGACCTAGATCTAAAATCTTAGCAATGTAAAACTGCTTTTTGGTCTGGAGGTATATTGTAGTAAAGAAATAGAAAATAGTCCTGAAGTCCAGAACATCAGAACATCCATCCATGCTCTGTTGTGTTCAACGCCATGCTAACTGAGGAAGCATAATAGGTGCATTAATAAGCATGCTGTCAAACACAACAGCTTAGTTTCTTTGGCATATTTGCTCTTTATCCTTTTAAGCAATAAAGAAATAACTTCAAATCAATAGTGACAAAACCTGGGAGGGACGGCTTAGAGTTCCTTCATTTAGGACAATGGATATGATATTTACCCAACAGTATAATGATTTTAATACTGTCTGAAACATACAGGGTTAGCTGATCCAAATGGAATGATATAATTTAAATGGCGGCTTATCATTAGTTATCAGAGATATCATATTTCAAAAGCATTAAACAAAGCATTTGGTGTGGCATTAAAAACAAACAAACAAACAAACAACCAAACAAACTGATGTTCCAAGTTTCATTTCCTTATTACAAAAAGGAAAACTGATTCACTTTAAAACCAAAACTCTTTAAGAAGTTCTGCCACAGGATAAATTTTGTTCGTGACTTTAAGCGTGTTTCTTCGACTTAAGGTTAAAATAGGCCATTTTGTAAATTTAGAGTATGCTTTGTCTATTGTACCCTAAATAACACAATTAGATTTAGATTGCCAATTTATCTTTTGTCACAACCATAAAACATCTTGGCTTAAAAAAAAAAACCTAATAAATCTATTATGTTTTAATCCATCAGATTACAATGTCCTATGAATACATTTGGTAGTACTGATGAGGAATTATTGTACATAAAGTTTTTAATCAAGTGAATCAGAGGACACAGTTTACATAAGTTGTTATATTCTTTGTGAGAACGGTTTCGATTATATTTTTCTGCAAAGTCTGTGAAACTTAAAATTTTACTGTCATCAACCAATAGACCTATAATATAGATATAATGTCTTTCTTTAACCAATCGCTGTGAAAAGTGTATTTCTACAAGGCTGAATTATAGGGAGAAAAGTTATGGGTAAATATTTTCACATCTGCATGTGAAAATTAGATAGACTGATTGGGATCCTGTTCACCTTATAATCACATTTCAAAATAAAGTGTAAACCCTATATTTTTTCAAACAAGGACCTTGGAAGGTTGGACCACGTGGAGTCTGGCTGGGACTTACGGAGATTTCATCCACTTAACTCTAAAGGTGCCAACCGTAGATTGAAATTCTGGGGCTTTGATACCACCTATTATCACACTCCGTCACAAGCTGAGACTTTTTAATTTGGTAGGTTTTATTCCTCCACAAAAATTTGAAAATAATTGTGTTAGTTTTATGTTTTTTTTAGAGGAGATATTGGGAGTGACAGGGATAAATCAATTTGGAAATACTCTTAGCTTTAGATAGAATGGTTCTATCTAGGTGCGCTGAAAATAGCGCCGCTGGCGGGCACAAATTTAGAGGCCTACGTTTTTAGATATTGATAACCCTAGATATGGAGGAATCACATCAAGTATGAATAGGGAGTAGTTTGCATCTTTTGATGCTAGATGCTTTAGGAAAGATTTAGATAATACTGAGTGTTTTATCTATCATTGACTTACATTTAAAAAAGAGAGATGTGTCATCTACAAATTGATTTGTTTTAAATTCTTGATTAACAATGGTTATTCCTTGTATGTCAGTGGAATTATTGATTAGTAGTATTAACAGTTGTGTTGCCAATATAATGTCAATCTGCTTGTGTTACCAAGAGATACAACATTTTCAACATAAAAGAATGTTTAATTGTTTCAAAAGCCTTTAAGGAGTCTAGAAAAAACACATAACCATCTTAACGCTGTTGTGTACCCCCTGCAGTAAGAAAAGGATCTCATGCCAATAGTAAGTGGGTTAAAAAAGCACGGTTAGCCACACTAATTTCGATGGGAAAGAGGTTTGAAATGTACTTAACCCTTTCATAAATCAAGATCTAAAGTTTGCCAATACTAATTGATATTAGGGATATATGCATTGCTCTTTATCATATTATAGACTAGGGCTGCACCTAACAATTATTTTTTTACTGTTTAATCTAACCATTATTTTTTTGATGAGTTGACTAATCTATCAACTAATTTATGGATTATTCTAATGATTTTCTTTTTTTAACTGAAATCAAACAAAACAAATCAATGCTTTTTTTTTAAATTCACAAAGCACTTAACATTGCTTTTTAGCTTATCTAAAGTCAACTGTAAGTAAAACTTTGCCAAAAGCTTGCACTTAGTGCTGGGTGACATACTGTGAACCGCAGTATACCATTTTAGGATAACCAGCCTGATAGGTTATTGTTGCTTAGCAGCCTCCCTTAACAGGTGCATGCTGAACTTACTCATAGTTACAATGACTGTCAAGTAACAATAAATAACTTGCATACCATCTTTCATTTAATAGTGAGAAAGTCAGTGCCACACAACCAATTGTGAAACAAAATATTAGCAAAACCAAAAAATGGTAACATAAAATCTATTACAAGATTGCATAAATGAAATGCATGGCTGGGAATTATAGGGCTCGAAATTATTTCATGAATTATTATATATATTTATTATGTAATTGTTTCCCTTTGATTTCCTAGAAACTCTGGACATGTTTGTATGATAGCCAGTATGCTTTGTTGTAAAATGTGTTATGTAACAATGGAGGCTGTATCAATGAAATAACAATAATAATGATAGTAATAAAAATAATGAAAAGGCACATTATGTCACAATGCATTGTGGGCCGCGGTCGTCATTACGCTGGCAACAGTGTTTGTTAACATTGCTGCTTGCGCACCGTCTATGGTTAAATAAAAGCCACCACACCTTAAAAATGAGGTTTTTTTTCCTTAAATGGATCTACCTCGGACTCGGACTCACACAGCTGATTGATTAGCGAGTTGAAGGACAAATAAAAGCACAAAACTGATGCTTCAACTCCGAGCTAACTGCTTAAAGTGAATGAATTAGTTATGGGATGCAGGGCGTATGATGCAGGGTTCACTGTGGCGTTTGCTGCAGCAGCTGTGTGTTATATGATTGACAGGTCACTGCATGTCTCCCTGAAAGCAGCGCGATCTTAGAAATGTGAACGAGGAAGCCCGGGAGAACACATGCAATGATTGAGAGGAGCTGCTCATAGATCATGCTGAAGTAGGTTTCAATTCGACCCCATTATGTGGAGCTCGTTTGCCATCCATGCTTTCACTGTTACCTCAAGTAGCCATTGTCTACATCATTTTGCGATGCGCTGACACGTGTTTTTTTGCATTGACAAATCTCTGTAGTCTTATACGTTGACGAATAGTCCCAGCCCTATTATGGACTTAAAAAACGGCGTGTTGGCGTTGACTTACAGTGTTGACTTCTCTCTGCTTCTGCAGTAGATAGGTGTCAATCATTTTCCTCACAGTGTATGCTCTCTCTATAAGAGACGTACCATAGGACCTCTCTCTCTCCAGCCTAGTGTTGCCAACCTAGCAACTTTGTTGCTAAATTTAACGATTTTTCAGACCCCCCAGTGACTTTTTCAAAGAGATAGTGGCTAAAACAAAGTGTTTGATGGTATTTTAATACATCACTGTGAGAAACAAGGCTGTTTGGGATCTAAAAATCATGTAAAGATATTGAAAAGATATTAGAAAGGAAGTGTAGAGTCTGAAAAATGCAAAGGAGCAGCATTCTGTGAGGGGTCATGAATTTAGGGCCAATACCAGCTTAGATGTAACCAATCCTAAAGAGCATAGCTAGATGTAGGTTTGTCTTGTCCCTTGTTATGACATGAATGTTTTAAACTGAAGCTGGAGACAAACTTGATCCTTCACATAAGTGCCTGACTGTTTCATGAATATAATTGTAAATGTACTTGACTATGCATTACACCTCTTACTGGAGAGCTGTACACAGCAACTAGATTTGTGGTATGTAAACAACTGGCATGGCAAAAAGTGACAGGGGCAGGAGCGTAGGTAGCATTCAAGGCCACCAATTCAAGCTTGCTGGGACAACAGTGAGTGTAGGTGTCACTTGTTTGTAGTTCTCGCTTCCATTTATTCTCTAACATCTTCTTTGCCTCTACACTGCCCTAGCTGTTTATTCATCTATATTTTGATCATTTTTGATTGGTTACCAGGAAATATATCTTTGGCTTTAAAGTGATAGTTAATATTTTAGGGCGATTTTGTTTTTTCCGTACAAAATAAAAAAATATTCCTGCATTTATATCTTTGGGTGAGTTAGGTGAATATCTAACAAGAGGGGGAAAGTCTGAACGGCAACCTCTAAACATCTGAAACAAGGGACAACCCCACTCCAGACCAGACTTAATTGTTTTATCATTGAATTTAATTTCCCATGTACAGGAAATCAATGCAAAAGAGCATTAGGTCAAAGTAATGAAATAACTTACGCAAAAGGAGAACTAAAATTACAATAAAACAACAGAAAAAGTTTGGGGTAGAAATTTAATAAACTGTAATCCTCCTGGTTTCTCTCCTGTACTGTCTTTTCCTTTCCTCTCATCTCACCATAAGGAGGCTGAAAGGGCAGCCAATTACTCCCTGAGCTCAGCATGTGGTTTGGCTAATGAAGTCACTGGGGAGGAATGTGTATGAACGAGTGTCTCTGTGTGTGTTCTTTAGCATGAAAGGGAAAGCAGCTCTCAACCATAGATATGTAAGGGAGAACACACCCTTGCTGCTCAATCTGCTGATAACTCGGTAAAAAGCATATCTCAGAGTGGCCTCTTCCTTTATGCCTGTATCAGTCCTCCTCTGCTTTCATCTATCACTGCTTCCTGGACCGGAAGAGCTTTTCTATCTCCTCCTTTTGCTCCCTGATAAACATTTTCCCTGCATCTTCCTCTCTCAATCTCTGAGATCTCTTCCTGTTTGTTGTCATTAAGCTTTTCAAATCTTTTCGTGTAGTTTTTCAGTGTATCCTTTCTCTGCCCTTTCAGAGAATCTTACTAAAGAGCCAGTGTCATTCTGAAGGGGCTAATAGCTGAAGTGACCGTTTCAGACTGAAGTAAGCAGCTTTTTTTGCCACAGTGAGGATAATGACTGTTCTTTGAAGCTCTCCCCTGAATCCAGAATTTTTAGGGGCTATTCTTTGGTTTGGATCTGAGACTGTATAAAACATAGGGGTAGTGTCAGAAATGACACATTTGTTTTCATAAACAAAGTTTGCCATATTGAGAATGGGCATGAACCTAAGTTTTGGTCAACGTAACGAGACAACGAGGTGGAGTTTGCCTTCTCTCTTACCACTACTGTGTGCCCACCTGTCAGTCCAGACAGCTGTGCCTCTAATCATCTACTACCTGAATTTCTTCAAAACTATCGTATTATAAGAAAAATGTACCTCTTGTGCAGAGCATGGGGTTAGAGCTTTTCAGAGCAAACATTTCTGAGTAAGGCTGTGAACGTGGTTGTTTTTGCTGCAAAGCTGGGCTTTTTTGAACATTGTGGTTCAAAGGGATTTTGGAGTCAGCCTCAGGCAGACATTCAAGGAGCCACAGTTTTAAGCACTTCTTCACTTGGCTTCATTTCTCAAGACACCAACCCCTGTTGGCCAGGTGTCCTACCATGAAAATGAGTCATGGGTGGACTTGGGTTGGTGGGGAGGTCAAATGCATTGTTAAAACTCAGGCATATGAGCATATGTGTCAAATGTGGGTCAGGAGCTGTCACTTCTCTGCCAATTATTGTCAAGAAATTATGAGACCATGAAACCAACTCAGCAAAAGTGTAAGTCCCCTGCATGGTTCAATGAGCTGGACAAACTTCTTTGAACAGTTATTTAACCAGCAGATTTTGTCAAGTCCCCTGATGATGCTACACCTCGAGCCATCTTTTCTGCTTACGTTGAGTAAGATCAGCGAATTGCTATTGCTGCATCAACCACTCGCCCACTACGATCATGATGAGTCAAATAGTTGTTTGTTGTGGTTGTTGTGTTGATTGCATTATCACTGCAAAACAACAGCTTCAGGGTTTGATCTAAAGCAGGCTGAGACCACCTCTTTGGGATCGTGGCTTGCTTGTTTTGTTTCTCATTGCAGTGCAATTGCTATTAAAGGACAACTGACTACAGTTTTTCAGAGGTAGATGGAGATACTGATTATAAAAGAACAGATCAGCCGATTGCTGACATAAAATGCCAGTTTGACTCTGTTATAATTTTTGTCGTTGTTGTTTGCATTTGACAAAAAGCATCACTTAAATAATTCCGACAAATTAAAAGCAAAACTGCTGAACGTTAGCGAAGATTTAATCAAGTAGATATAGATGAAAACATATTTGGCCCAGGTAAATACTGCCCATGGGGACTTCAAGATTTCTGTCCAGCAATCTGAAATTGTAAATAAAAAACAATACAAGGTAAATATTAGGGTGAAAACATAAACAAAAAGTAATGTACAGTTTTATTATTTGACATACATGAAAATGTAAAATACATAATTGTCTTGGCCAGTAAAATGTTTTGGAGGGATTTATAATGAATCCATGGAAATACACATATATCAGGATACTGAGTTATGCTATAGCTTGCTAAACATGGGTAATATTGCTGTCAATATTTCATATTACAATACAATACAACATTAACACACAAATCAATTACTGTTTTGAATTTGATTTGCTGGTAAAGGGGAGGTTGAAAGGTGTTATCATTCAGAAAAGATGTTGGTAATATCAGCTGATGCCCATATGATGTCAAAAAGCCAGTAATTAGCTAAAATAATTGGCCAACAGATTAATTGGTCTACCCCTCCTTTGCTGTGTTCAAATGTGTAAAAATAGATATTGGAGGCCCATCTTGCAGCCCACCATGAAGATTAAAAAACAACCAGCACAAGCTTAGATCATCAATACAGTAAAATCTCCAGAGATGATATGATGGATGACAGCAAAATATGATAAATGTCATTTTTGTATCCGTTTACTTAACATATCAAGACAAAGCACTTATCATGTGGTTGTACAGTAATAGCAATACTGAGCATTGTCGCTTTGGTGCATTTCTCACATCAATAGTTACTCACATCACTATTATCATTTGCACTATTAGTTTATTTCTCAAAAAAACAAAAAAACCTAGTTGAAATGGAGAGTTTGTTCCTCAAAAGCAAGAATTCATGTCAACGAAAGTGTCATCAAAATAAAAAGTCCTGACTCCAGTATTTCTGAACCAGATGGTTATGGCTTTTTCATGTTTTCATTATGACAGTTTACTCTCTCTGTGTTTTCAAATGTGAAAAAATAAATTAGATTTTTGTGACACAACCTGAAAATCCTCAAGACAGCAGTATACACTATTTGCATTCCCGTTTAAAACCTACAGTTAGGTTACACATTACTGTATTTAGTGAGGCAACTGAGTACAAGACACTGAATAAGTATGTTTCACATTTTCACTCCAGATGTTCTTTGCAGTTTAAATGTGTTCATAGCATTATGCAAAAGAAAAATACACACTTATTTACAACAAACATGAGAAACACCCTGTGGGTAGAGATGTACACAACTGTAAACAAAATTGCAGTACATATTGGCATTGAACATACAAATTCACAGTACTTAAAATCATTCCTCCACATCCAGACATTCCTGTCTGTCTGGCCTCATATTTTTATCTACATCACAGCAAACATCATCCCTTACAATGCAGTGAGGAAAGTATCTGCTCAAGTGGTGAGTCCACCCTCTGCAGGACTCTGCTGCGATGTCATCACATCTAGCATCCATGGCTGCTTGCAGGGCCATTTCGGTATCTGGATACCGGTCCGATACCTTCCACCTCCAGGCAGAGAAATACTCCTCGATTAGATTTAGGAATGGGGAGTAGGGAGGGAGAGATTTCACAAGCACCCATTCATGTTTTCAAACAACTGTCTGACCACATGAGTGGTGAAAACACAAATTATCCTAAACAACAACATACTTGTTCAGAAGGTCTCCAGTCAGAGCTGTCTCATTCTCAGGGATCATGTCCCTGTAAAGAGTGTTTACAAAAGTCAGCTGTGTCAGTTGTGTGTTGTATGGACCAAGACGGGGATATGGGTGAGGAAGTCTCCTAAAACTGTTCATTTTAGGAGACATTTTTAGGTAAAAAGTGATCAAGAAATGTTGGCCTGCAAGCGCCGCTAATACACTACAAATCCCACAATGCACTGCCAACATGTTCCCACTTTATTCAAGAGCCCGCGGGCGCTACTCTTTATTATAAAACAGTGCAGTGCATCAGTGCTCTCTGCTCAGTTCTAACCAAAGCCACTGATGAGACGCATGCATGCACTGTCTGCTGGTGAGCGAAAGAAAAGGGAGAAATATTTGTGACTGATAATTTTGATGAGGAGAAATGCTTCAAATAAATGAATATATTGTTTATAAACGCAGCTTCGTGTGAGTATTTTTTAGTATCCCCAAAAGGTCTAAGTGTCTTTTTAGGAATTCAGAATATGCCTTTAAAGAGTCAGAAGCATTTAATAAACACTCGTCTGAACCTCTAAAACTCTAAAATTTAAATTAGTCTGATTTGAGTCATTACAGTCTTGCAGTACAGGTAAACTAATTTACTTAAATTTCTTTGGTGTAGTTAAGTAGCATTTTGTATTCTTGTAGAGCAGTGTTTTTTGGGCTCCAAAGACTAAATGTGGTGATAGATTTATAGTCAAAAAGGTGGAGTTGAATTGGTTTATTTTATCGTCATCAGGATAAATGCCAGAAATTATGGTGATAAATATTTTAGTCCGTATCGCTGTATCGGAAATACATTTGGGCCATCCATGTGTAAGACTTACATTTAATGACAACCACATTGTCATTAAAACCTTTTTTCTTTCATTGTGTTTTTTAATTGTTTTGGCAGTATTTGATAACAACTACACAGCCAGTTGTGTGGTTTTAGTTATTGAGTATTTTTTGTAAATGCACAGTAGGCAGATGTATTAAAGCCGTACTAAATTGCACTTTCTGTGAGCCAAACTACTGCAGGGAGATTCAAGTTTTACTTACTCTGCTTGATGCTTGAGTTGAATGTCAGGAATTTTCCAGATGAAGAATCACTAGCTGTGTCTCTTGACAGAGTAGTTCCTGTATTTTTCACTATATGTGAGCAGAGCAGTAATCTTACAGTGAGTGGTAGGCAAAAAAAATGTTCTGGGTGAGAAATTATAACCTGTTTCATACCCTGACAGCATCAATTAAGCTCAGCATTTCACCCCCTGACAGCGTCTCCGAGGGCTATCTGGGCAATAATAGAGGGCCAATCAGAAATAGAAAAATCGATCTGGCGCCGGCTAGCTTGGATGCATTTACAAGCAGCTGAAATGACTGCAGATTCATTTCTCCTGCTGCTGGTGTAATCACATGGCAACCTTTTTCATGTGGAGCTATGAGCCAAAAAAGTGTTATTCTTGAGTGTGTTTAATTAGATGTGCTGTCTCCCTCTAAGGGCACACTTGCAGGGATAAAAAGTGAGCTGCTATATATTGCCTTTTTCTTCCTTTGACACAAACTGGGGGTTCCTGTTGTAGATGCCTTTTACTTTATATGATCAGGAGCTGATCAAAAAAACTTTCCAAATAAGCATTTTTGTTTGATGATATTGATTAAAAATGTGATTGATTTGGGCTTAGGCAGGTTATTTGTGCTGTTTCGATAATAAATAAAAGTAATTGTTTTTCTATGAGTTGCTAAAGTTCATACCAAATGCTGATTTTAATTTTAGGTAGGTTATAAAGAAGTCTTGTCTAGCAGAGCATACTTTCTTAACTTTAAAAGGAGACCACTGCAAATGACTTGAAACAAGTTTGTTTGGGATTGGATATTAATAAGGAGGCAGTCAGTAGTAGTGGACAATACAGCCTCAGAATTATTTACGATATTGGCAATAACGATATGACAAAATTCTCATATTACAAACACACACATATGTATGTGTATGTATATGTATATATATATATATATATATATACATATATATATATACGCTGCTCCTCCCAGCAGCATAAGTAGCAAAGAGGGAAGGGATAAGGCTTGGAGTGGGTTTAACACAGCTGAGCCCTGTTTTCACCAATCACATCAGCTCCTCTCCTCGCCTTTAAATCTGCCACCGGCGAGGCATATTATAATTTCCGTGAAGTAGTCAAAAAAAAATCAAGAGATGGCTGAGGACAGCAACGCCACACGATGGCAACAGAGGGAGCAACTCAACAAGCGTTGTGGTTAGCGCTGCGGAGAGAAGACACTCCCTCAAATAAGCACAGAGGGATTTGGTGTGTATTAGGTTGTACCCACGGGTAAGACAAACATCCTTTTCCACAAAAAAGACACATCAAGTTGCATATATTTAAACTTAATGCGGTTTCAGTTGTGTTAATTCAGTCAGGTGGAGGGTCAAATATGTGCCAAACGCGCCCATCAGATCAGATATAGATCAGAATATATTGATAAAGATCTAAATGTATGTGCTGACTCAGATAGTTGCACTGAGTAGTGGTTGTGGTTGATCATTTATTGCACTGAAATGTGCCTGACACTGAAAAACCTGCCTGTGAGGCATGGGTGACTTGTGCGCATGACGCTGCTGGTTGACCAAAATACCACTAGACCAGCTGTGCTCTGCCTGCTGAAAGATGACCAGGTTTAAATCGACAAGCTTTCCGGGCACTTTCCACACTGCTGGCGGGCAAGAAAATGTCACTGCGCCAGCTGATTCTGTCGACACCTCCCCTTACCGTGCCACCATGCCCAGCTTGGCAGACCTCAGTTGCCTCAGTCAACGAAACTACCAAACTGGCTGTGCGCCGGGCCACCCACCTATTTTGGTGCAGACAGGCACCAAAATAGAGCCCCGACACTTCAGAGGAAAGCCACACTAACCACTTATGGCATTGCCTCAATTTTTTCAAGCTTTACTCTTGAGAAAAGACATAGATTTCAGGTTTGAAAAAACTACATAATAAAACCATAACATATTAGATTGTTTTCAATTTTATTTGAGCAAAACTGCTGTAGCTTCATTTCATTCAGACCCCAGAAGGACAGACTCCAAACTCATTGCAAATATTGATCAATTTCAATGAATCAGTAAGAACATTTTGATGTGGTTACACACTTGGTGAAATACAATCTTACACCTGACTTCATCACTGTGTTATAGATATGTTAAGCACCATTTGAAACCATTATTTTAGTCTTTATATCAGGGTTTAAATATGGAACAGGCAGAAAGGACAGAGTATTGTTGATTTCATTGTACTCCAAAAATACAAAAATCTCATCACCATGGAGTAGTAAAGAGTCACACCTCCTTCAGTCGTTATGCACAGTTTTGTGGTCAAAATTAGAAACGAGGAAATGTGAGTCTGGTCTCAGCAAGTTAATGTGTTAAATTCATGCAGCCCTGCCTGCAGATGAAGATGGGGGAGGTTGTGGAGGCACAAAGTTTGGAGAATTTGGTTTTATTGTCAGGAAGAGGCCTGTATGCTGGTACTTAAAAAGCTTTATTTTAGGACGTCTCCTTCATAAACGCCTCTGTCAGGGCAACATGATAGCTTGTGAAGGCGAAATTCTCGCTGAGTGTGCTGTTTGTAGGAGTACGCTGGTATTTTTAGAGGCTTCCTTTCTTATTTTGACCAGTGCAGGGAGTATGAAAGTGGAGCACTGTCATATGGCCAGACAGTATTGAACAGCTTTTTAGTTAACCCCGGTATCCCCTCAGAAAAAAATTACATTTATTTACTGTATTTTTTTCCAAATTTCCTTCATCTCTTGTTCTGCATGCCTTTGCCTCATAGAGGTATCATGAATATAATTTGCATGTTCTCATCATCATAGAATCCTGGCATTGCTCCATTTCCAGTTACTATACCAGAAGGCCTCATTTTTTATTTCTCTTTGACTCATATCTTAAAGAAGTTGCATGATAAAAGCAAGGCTGGGCGAGAGTGAGATTATGGTTGTGAGAGTTGAAAATGGAAGCTAAACCCTCTTTTTATAAGTATATAAGAAAGAAAAGTCAGATGCCTTTTAAGAACATGAGGGCTTGCAGTCATAACCATCACTGCCCTTCTGCTGGGAGTGGGATACACATTTCTGCCCCAATAAACCTAATCACTGAACAGGCCAAAATAAAGGCATTTCTTTTTCCCCTACAGGACAGCTTTGCATTTTGTTAAGATCACAGGATTTGATCCAGTCAAAGCAACAACAAAAAAAAAAGGCAGCAGAAGACTGCTATGAACAGAAAGTGTTTTCATCCATTAATTATTCATTGGATTTCTGAGTGAAGATTAAGCAGCATATGCACCCTTGCAGTTCACTCTTATTTATACCATCTGTAAACACCTATTGACTCATCACATTTGGAAAAATGTGTGATCACAGTGTGTTTGTGTGTGGATCGTCAGTTGTAAATGGGGAAATTTGTTCGACAGCCTTGTGACAGTGTTTTTCAGGGGGTGATGAGAAAACATTTGTCTACATGAGAATTTGAATGGTTTGGGAGAAAATATGACAAGTTAAGAGTGTACCACAATGAACTAAAGAACTGATATGGAGAAGGCAAATGAAAACACCTGAAGATTGTGGTTGCAACCATGTCATCAGCAGGAAAAGATTGATGCTCCTGCCTCCCCCTTGTGCCTTTTACAATCTCCAGATCATCTGAGCTTTGTCATTTTTCTCTCTCTGCCTATGCATCTCATGATCTAGACAGTTTCCACTCTGCTTGGGTCCTCACCGTTTCCCTTTGCTGGTTCAGCCAAAGAAGTGGTTGCTAGTACAAAACTCACTCATATCTTGAAACATTTTAAGTCGAGACAATTGACATTGCACTAATTCAGGGTACTTTCATTAAAAGCAGAGTGCAGCACTATGGACTGAGATTGGCATTAAAATAGGGTAGCTTCATTGTAAACCCATGGGTAGAGTTGACCTCTAAACGGGAGCAGCTGTGGTTCTGTGGTAGAATCAGTCATCTGTTGATCAGAGGGTCGGCTGTTCATTCCCAGCTCCACCAGGTCATGCTGAAGTGTCCTTAGACCAGGCACTGAATCTGATTTGCTCCATAGTGAGAAAATATTTGAATGGGATTATTTAATAGTAAGAGGCACTTTGTATATGGCAGCCCTGCCATGTGTGAGTGGGTGAATGTGACTTGTAGTGAAACAGCACTTTGAGACGTTAGGAGACCAGGCAGAATGCCATATTAGTCAGGCCCATTTATGATTTATTGCAGTTCTTCTTCCTTGCAGGTCATTTTCAGGATATAGAATGTATATTGAAATGGATGCACTAAGATATTGCTTAGTGCAAAGCCAAACAAATTAGAGTCCTGGGTTGATATTTTAGATGTTTTCCATACAAAAGAAAGGAAACGTAAAATTTTGAGAAAACAAATTAATCCGAAAGCTGCTATTGTTTTGCGCACCATGACGTCAGGTGGCTTCTCTGTTCATCTCCCAATAACTTTGATGGTATGTTTGAGAACTTTTTGAAATTATGCAAGCGCAGTGTCAGTGAAGAAGACAGGGTTTATCTGGAGGTTTTCCATGCTCTGTTTCTCACAGCAAAAAAGGCATGATCTGATCTACCTGTACTGTTTTCACACTGATTAATAATTAATCCGAAAACTGTAAAGGAACATCAGGCTTCATTGTCACGCAAGATGTTACTGCAGTCTATAACGGGCCACTGCTCTGTACCACTGAGTTCCATGGTGACATTTGTTTTTTACTCTGTGTGCTTCATAGGCATCATATTGAAAGCCTAGTAAGGGCTGACATGGCTCTGTGATTATTTGTACATAAAGTTTTAAAGCAAGATCCCATCACAAGTGATTACTGTAGCCACATTTGGAGACACACAATCCAGCCAGTTGGGAACAGCTCTGCTAAGTACTGTCCATTCATACTTGAGTTGAACCCTGCCAGCCCGCCCCTCCTTCTCTACCTAAGTAAGGGCATAATTCTTAAGTGAACTGCTCCTGTTTATGTTTCTCTCTAAGTTTTCTGGGATGTACCTGAGACAACACCTGATCTGGAGGGTATAGGGTTAAGTCTGTTTTTATCTATTGTATGAGTTTTAATGGACATTCATACTATAACTACATTAAGTTTGAACTTAGGCTGGTGATATTTTAAATTACAAATTATATTTAGCCAATAGATACGTAAATATTCAAACCCAATGTAGCTGTTTATCTTTTTTTCACTGACTTTTTGTTGCAGTCCTTGACCTAAATGAAGTACAGACGTTCATGCTGGGAGGGTGATAACTATAGGCAACCCGAAGGGGGAAGGTCCCTATCGTGTCTGTAATGTGGCTGCTGCACATAGTTATAGTGATGTGGTGCCCTCAGTGTTGTGCTGGTGTGCTGCTTTGGGACATGTGAAGGAGAACATACAACTGCCTTGACAGCCTTTCACCCAAGAGGCCTCTCTCAGTAAGGGATGTCCCTTTTTTTCGAGCCCTTGGAGAGACTGAAAAACAGCACAGTAGCCCTTTTAGCACTATGCGCACGTGGAACAATTCACCTAGCAGGCAACATGATACCGTTGGCAGGTTGAAAGGAGAGAGGGTTTATTCAGTGTCCTATTTAACTTGTCCTTAGAATATAATTAACCAACAAGTAAGCCTTAAAGAGAGCTTTTAAGAGCTGCTGATCAAGCGTTAGTACACAAACACTTTACTGCTGTAACTCTATGTTTGCATCTGAATGATCATGTTGGATTTAACATAATGCATACTTCTGTTGAACCTCATTAAACTTTAGTGTGTCCATGTCAGGTGCACAAAAGTTAGAGACTGACTTCTCTGCTTAGTGCCTGAACAATTAAACAAGGACAAATCGCCATCACCAAGCACAACATGACACACCTGAACCCACTTTCTAGTAGTTTAAAAACATGGCAAAAGGCCACAAGGCCAGGTTCTAATAGTCCTGCTGCCAATTTGTGTTGGCAGGAACAGGACAGAGATCTGGGGCAGGAATACCAGGGGAGCTCAGACAGCAGCAAACGAAGCCTAAAGCATTTAGTAAAGATCAAGGGCTGTTAAAAAACGACAAACTGACATTGGAGATGGATTGGAGGGGATGGGAGACTCATGGGGAAGGGAGAAAAAGAAAAAGGAGAGGCTAATGAGAGGAATAGAAGATGGGTGTTGTTTGTCAGCAGATCGATTACAGCTGAGGTTCAAATTAAATCAGGATTTTCCTTCACCTCGGCTACAGGAATAGCTACACTGGTGACCCCTGAGGGCAATTTACAGATGATATAGATTTCTTTAGAGGTGACTTTGACGGATGCACTTCCAACTATATCTTTGATGGTAATCTTGGGATATAATCATGACATTACGAATGCAGATCTCATATTACATGATATAAGGATTCCCTACTTAGAGTTTTTGGGGCCCTAATGTTCAAATTGTCAGGGATTAAATGTGGGTTAGGCAGGATTCTGTTAACCCATTTAAACTGGGACAGTATGTACGCATTTCAACCTTCCAAGCCGGGAGCACGGCTGTGCATTTCTACTCAGAGAGCCGGGTGCATGTACGCATTTCTACTCTTTAAGCCAGGAGCATGGATACGTTATTTTGTAACATTCTGCAGTTTTTTAATTATTTCTGGAGTCGTGGCGAATCAAATCATAATACCAGTCTGCCTCTGATAGGCTGACAAAGCAATCGGATTCATGCTCGGATCTTACTACTTGCTTTGTGAGTAAAGAAAACAGTAATGGAGACAGAGAGCAGCTTCAGAGGAGCTTTTTGTGGTGTATATACAAGAAAGCTTTTATCAGTCAATACCTATTAGTTATTGATGACATTTGGTAGCATGATATCGCTGAGTTTTGTTTTGTCTGTGTAGTCAACATTTTAAAAATTTTTAGCAGCCCGCTCTTTCTGGCTGTAAATAAAGCCATTCTCCGCCTGCCCCAACCTGATTGGTTGTGAGGCGCACCCTGCCCCCTCTTGTTGTGAGGCACAATCCACGTCCTCCAATAACATTCAGGAGCCCAAACAAAGTTAGCGAGCTACGATATCGAACAGTAGAAACCAACCAGAAAGTACGGAAAGCACAAGCAATAAAACAAAGTAAATACCGGAGACTCTGGCAGAATAACGGGTGCTTAAAATGGAGGTAGACCGGACAAGAGCTAAGCTGGGTCAACATCATCAAAGACGATGGGGGACGCTTTGGGATCTTATGGATCCTGTAACCTTTCTGCTGGACAGGTAAACCGCTTTAACAAAGTAAGCCAAGTGTCTGTAACAGAAGTGTTTCTTGTCAAATGGGACCTGCTACGTGTTGAAGCATTACTAAACTGTTGACCTTGGGTCCTGGACTATGTCACTTTATCCTAGTTTTAGAAGTCCTGTAAACATTGTGTTTGCTGGTAGTCTGTTGGCATCTACAGTAGCATCAATGCTTATTACTTTCACGTTGACTGGACCCCATTTGTAATCATCTGAAGTATTTATCTGCATTATATCTGAATTTAATTGAAACGATACGAGCGAGCAGGAGCGTCTGTTTGTGGGCGGGGCTTGCTGGAGCAGAGAGGGAGGTGAGAGGAGGAGCTGAGGGGAAAACTGGTTGGGAGAGGTAGAGTTCACATTCAAGATTTCTCCCAAAAAACTGGCACTTCTTCAGATCCTGCTGACCCCACCTTACCTGATATATGTAGACATTCATACTTGAATTCATGATGTAAATGTTCATATACACCATGAAAGATTTATGACTTGAAAAGCTTTGCCCCCTCAGATGTAGAAAGAAGAAAAATACTGTCAATAATTCTGAAAAACAAGTGTAACAATTTTGATCAGCTTTGACTGACACTTGTCTGAAACAACCTCACAACAGTCATCAGTTTAAATTGCTCCGAACCTTTTACTGGTGCCTTTCACCAGAATGCATTTGTGTCATTTTTGCTTTCCTGGTGTGGCTTGAAGACAACATTGGGAATCAAGCTGTGATTAGGTTTGAGTCCAGCTTGACAAAGATGTGGTTGCAAAGTGATTAGACCTACTGACGGTGCACACTGAGGACTGAACCAATGCTCTAGTTTGCAGAGAGTGTAAAACACAATTAATCCTCAGTTAGCAACTGTAAAAAACAGAAAAAAGGGAAGAAGAATAAAACCGTGATTGATACTTACCAAAGGAACCTTAGTGTGTCCTAGATGTGATTAAGAATTTCCACATCCAGTATATGTGTACAGTATGTACTTTTGTGGATCACATAATTTGTGAGAGCTACTTCAATAATCTGCAGATAATCCTTAGTTCATCCACAGGATTACACTGTTAGCTGCATGGATGCTATATTTTAGCATGTCAGCATGAAACCAATGAGTTCAGAATCAGATTGGGGTTAGGGACAAGTCAGGAGCTGCTATGTGTTTACTTGACGTAATATTATTGGATACCATCTTAACCTGGAAGAACAGGAAATGAAATTACTGTAAGTTTTCCTGTTTGAAAAGTAAAATTAATATTTTGCAACTCATTCAAAGACTGTGGAAACAAAGCAGTGAGTGGGAAACAGAGAAGCTAATAGGCAGTAACTGATGAAGCCTGGTATTGCAAGTGGTTATTCCTACTATCTCAGTCAATTGTCATCCATTTAAATGTCAAGCCATAATGAGTATTATCAAATTTTGATTCAGTGTTCAGACAGATCAAAAACCATAGTTGAAAATAAAATAACTAAATGAGAGAGACAGGTGGAATTACTGTACAAGGAGGTAGAAGTACTTTTCATTATTTGTTACCAATAACAACTCAGTTTGATATTTTGGAGGCACAACAACTTTAATAACTGACCTCGGCCTATAGTGCCACATCATCATATGTATGCAATATGTACGTCTGAAATTTGGTTATAACAGACATTCATGGAAATTGTTGCAAAAAAGCCATGAAACACTTTTGGTAATAAGCAGTTTTTGCACAGCCTTAACTAGATTCACGGCTGAATGGTCATGAGGTTCTGCAAACTGAGGCTACTGCTCTAGTGAGTGTGGCAGGGCTCTCAAAAGGCATGATCAACGAAGCAGCTCTGCTGTGCTGAAATAAACCAAGGAGGTGCAGACAACAGGGTCTTCACAGCAAGGAAGACCAGTAAAAGATCGGCATTTTAAAGATTGAAATGGCTGACCCTGTTTTTGTACAACAGGAAGAGCTTTGCAGCAGTGTGCATGTACAGCTCTGCCCACCCTCTCTATCTATCTTTATCAAATATTTATCCCCTGAGTGCTGCCTTGTGATGATAACGAAAAGGATGTTGATTTATACTTGCTGCAGGGTGAGTTCTGATAAATGTTGTGATATTTTTTCATCTGTATGTTTATATGTAAAAAATCAGCTACTTGCAATATGTGCAATGTGATCATTTTGCAACGGGAAAGCGGTAGAGCTGTGATCATTACTGTTACTGATGTAACATTGTTGAAACTTAACCTGCAATGGAATTGATAATGAAAGAGACAGCTGGAGCAGCAAACACTGGACTTAATAAAAAGAGGATGAATACCCTCAAGTGAGAAAAAGGTCTCAAAAGTAAGATGGTGGAGGTATGTATCACCTAGTTCCTGTGGTAGATGGAAGGTATGTTGTGCTGTCTTGACACTACAGTTTAGACACCACCTTGCCGGATCTGTACATCATGTTTGTGACTTTAAAGGTAATTTAAAACATGATGTTACAGCAGTTTACTTTATAACAGACATTTGGACCTCTGCTGTTTGTCCCCCAGTCGTTGCTGAGCATCATGGTAGACTGGATTGTTTCTTCCACTTTTCAATGTAAGGTGATCCTGCTCAGATGATATCCAGTTTGACAAAGTAAAAAAAGCAAAAAAAAAGAGGGGAAAAAAGTAAAGTTGAATCAATGTTAGAATCCACATCAATGGTCTTGGATATTGCAATGTCTCACAGGAGCTGAGTTTATCAATTGAATGAATGAATGAATGAATTTCCCTTTGGGGATCAATAAAGTTCTTGTACTCTTGTATAGTATTATGGTCAAGTAGTTTAAGACTGAACTTGAGTTTAAAAGTGCAGTTTTGCATGATTTTGTTGGCCTCATACAGCTAAGTATGTAAAACATATACTGTATGTTTGTCAGCTTGAGTTCATCAATTATTATTATTTTTTAAAATTGTAAGAAACTTAATCATACAGGTAAATATTTCTCACACAGCTATGTATCATCATCAAAGCATGTGTTTCATGCATTGAAAGGAAGCCTCCACTGCATACTGTATTTTCGGGTATTCTGTCCACAGGGCATATCACCCAGAGGTTGTTGGTCACCAAAAGAGGCTCATCAGAGACAACATTGCAAAATGATAATAACTAGGTCATCTGATAATACTGTCAAGTAGGTATCAGTGCAGAAAGAGTGGAGCAGCTATAGGACTGACATGGTTCATAAAAATATGCTGCTGTAACTGAGTGTAAAGATGAGCCTCCCAACAACTACAGGTTGTTCAAGACATAAATACTGCATATATTTTGAAGAAAGGGACTAAGAAAGTCAATGTTTCTAGAGAAGGAAATTATTGTGCATCAACAAAAAGGTGTCTATCATAATTTCCCTTATTTCTCCATTGAGTTGTTAATTTGAATACATTACCTGCATGATACAAAACTTTAAAGTAGTCACAGATGTCGTAGTAGAGAATTGATCCTCATTTGTTTGCTTGAGACCAAGTGATGAATACAAGGATGCACT
Source organism: Xyrichtys novacula (assembly GCA_962446985.1). Taxonomy (NCBI): domain Eukaryota; kingdom Metazoa; phylum Chordata; class Actinopteri; order Labriformes; family Labridae; genus Xyrichtys; species Xyrichtys novacula. The sequence goes on along the minus strand of OY660884.1, from coordinate 26,311,328 downwards.
CAAGTTGATTGAAGTTTTCAGTCACGTAGAAGGGATTATTAGCTCTAGATGGAGGACGTTATTTCTTGTCTTGTGACCCAGATGGAAATAGCTTTGCCCTCCAGTGGACGTGTTATAAATGAGGTCAGCCTCCTCCCAGATGGAGGTGTGAGTTCCTGAAAGAAAGCCTGAGGAAAAGACAGATGAAGTGGGCAAGAATGTGGTATGTCGGAGTAATACCTTAAAGTGACGTGCATATTGTATTACAAATTGTAACTGTATCAGTTATTTATGAAATTTAAAAAAAAAAAAAATCTCGTGTTGATTTGTGACTTAAAGATTTATCGTAGCCCACCGTGGGTAGTCATTCAATTTCCCTTTCGGGATCAACAAAGTTCTCATCTCATCTCATCTTATCTAAGATTGCAAGCTCATTTTTAGGCCAGTGTGTAGAAAAAGTGAACATCCAACATGGATGGTCCCCAGGAGACAGCTAGATGCAGTTAAAAACCACATTATATTTTGGAAAATATTTTAACATTAGGGGCTCTATTTTCGTGTACGCCGGTGAGGCGGCGGACCCTGCGCAGTTGTATTTTCGTCAGGCGGAGCCCGCGTACAGCCAGTTTGGTATTTTCGTGGACTCAGGCACACCGAGATCCGCCAAGCTGGGTGTGGTGGCGTGGCAGGGGAAGGTGTCAACAGAATCAGCGGGCGCAGTGACATTTTCGTGCTCGCCACTGGTGTATAAAGTGCGCTGAAAGCTCGCCGATTCAAACCTGGTCAGCTTTCAGCGCAGGCAGAGCGCAGCTGGTCTAGAGGTATTTTGGTAGACTGGCAGCGTATCGGCATACGTCACCGATGCCTCACTGACAGGTTTCCACAGTGTCAGGCACATTTAAGTGCAATAAATAATCATCAACAACTAATAATCTGAGTCAGCACATACATTTAGATCTATATAGATATATTCTGATCTATATCTGATCTGATGAGCGCGTTTGGCACGCGTTTGGACACACAACCTGACCGAATCAACACAGCTGAAACCTCATTAAATTAAATTAAATATCTAGTAAATAAACACACATGATGAAGTTAACAAGATATTTAATTCGTCTCCCTCCTTTTCTTTCTTCCTCTTCCTCTTATTTCTCGCGCAGCTCGACCTGGACATGTCTCCGTGTCCTCTGTCCGTCTTCCTGCTGCAGCTGCTGCTGAGGCGACTGAACAGATGATTTGTTTCAGTGCTCAGATGAGTTATTTACTTTAAGCCTACATACAAATATTATAATATTCAGTTTTGTGAGCCAAGTTTGTTTTATATGCCAACATCTATGAAAGACAGAGCCAGACCACGGGGCCCGATACATTATTACGCACAAATGGTTCCGATTTTAATGCCATTTTTGGAGTTTATGTTGTGATCTGTGCGCACAACCCACCTTTGTCACGTGAGGTTTAAATATGTGCAACTTCATGTGATTGTCTTTCTTTGTGGAAAAGGGTATTTGTCTTACCAGTGGGTCCAAACTTACACACACCAAATCCATCTGTGCTCATATGAGAGAGTGTGAAGGACACCCTCTGAAGCGCTTACAGTGACACTTGTTGAGGGGCTGCCTTCTGCCACCATCGTGTGGCATTGCTGTCTTCAGACATCTCTTGATCTCTTTGACTACTTCACGAAAATAGTAATACGCCTCGCCGGTGGCGGATTTAAAGGCAAGGAGAGGAGCTGATGTTACTGGTCAATACAGGTCTCGGCTGTGTTAAACCCACTCCACGCCCTCTCTCCTCCCTCGCTACAGCTTACGCCACTGGGAGGAGCTGAGCTAGGGAGGGGATACTTACGCTGGGCTGCACCGCTCACCAAAATACCAAATTGTGCTTGGGAATGCCTTGTCGGCATGCACCGCGTCGCCTGCGAGGCACGCAAATAGAGCCCAAGGTTTTCTTCTTCCAATCAGACTTGGTGTCATCATAGAAGAAAGGTGTATGATGAAGGCACCAGGAGGTTCAGAAAACTGACACATGTAACACCAACTTCCACAGTGTCCAACTTGTATTCAGAACAAGTTAGAATCTTTACATCATAATATGGATAAATCTGCAAAGTCAAACAGGAAGGAGTTCAACCTTTTTCATTCTATTGGTTTGCTAACAATAATCTCTGCGGTATGCTTTTCACTTTAGTGTTTATTTCATCAGTGTTGCATTAAAAAAAAAACACAGTTCTTCCTTGTGCTCTGTATTTCATCTTCTCTGGAGGGCAAATACCACATACTGTATTCCCCTAAAGCCTTTGCTTTCTGTTTCGTACATTAGTCATTTTAATTGAAAGAGGGAGGATCAAAGAACACTATGAAATCTGGCATACATGTGTGAATCTTTCTCTCTGTGTGTATTCCCTCTTTGACAGATAGTTATTATCAGGATTTGGACATGCTCTGAAAACTCTGTGAGTGCAGCAGAAGAGAGAGTTCCACACTGAGGACCAGTCCTCATTCTTATTTTTAACCACTTGATTAAAGCCTTTTCTTTCGAAAACTCTCTTGCGCTCATGTCTTCATTAATCCATCCACCTTCCTCTTCTTTTGTGCCTGTCTATTTTCAATTTTAATGAAAAAAGAAAAAGAAACCCATGTATTTTGATTCTTTATTGATCCCCCTCTGGCAGACTTTCTGTAAAAACAAAAACATAAGATGGAGCAAGAGCAGGGTTTATGGTATCACTTCACTGTTTTATCTTTACCATCTTTATAATAGTAATAAAGATGGTATTATAGTAATAAAAGTTATTACAGTAATTACAAACATCATCATGAGTGACCCAAAGAACAAGACAAGACAAAAAACTGTCATTAAGAACAATCTAAGAGTGAAGACAAAGAGTCAAGCTGGCACTTCTATGTTACAAAAGTCGTTACACTCATGGAGATGCAAATCCCAGTAAGAGAAAAACAAATCTTGTGCAGAAATGATCTGTAGTTTGCAAGGAGATAAAAAAAGAAGAGCAGGTGAGTAGACGCAAAGGGAAACAATATACTGAGATGCCTGGCCTCTCAAGTGGCTTCTCAGATTGCTGGGCTTTGAGAGGAGGAAAACCCAAGTGAGGAAAGAAAAATCAATGGTGCCTGTCAGATTTTTTTGATCTGTCCTTTTTTTCCAACAAGGCACCAGCTCTGTCTGTTTGTGCTAGTGTTACGTTCAACTCCCACAACCATCCCTTCATTTTTCCCTCTGTTGTTCGCTTTACATCCCTCTTTTTTCTTAATGCCTGAGCTGTTAAGAGGCAATATGGGTGTTTTTTATATTGAAGCACATTAAAGATTTTAGCAAAATACTGGGTCTCTGAAATTTTTAATGGGACATTGGACTTATATCCTCCCCAACTCTCTCTGACTTAATTGTTATAAATACCTCCCAGTTTCTTTCTCTTAATCTCTTAAACACAAAAACAGGTCTTATATCAGCTAGCTAGTTTCATTGACGTAATCTTCTACCTCTGTGATGTTGACAGTTCCTATCTGACAATAGCATTTTTTTTCAGTCTGTAAAAAAAAACCCTGCAGTCTCAATACTCCTCAAGGGGCACCCAACTCCAAGAAGAAATCTGCTTTTAGTGCCACAGATGTCCACTCAGGGCTCTGGTCAGAAGAATTCTATTAGAAAAAACCTGTGTTACTCTTGGCATAAAAAAAGAGCTGCTGGTTACATAAATTAAAAAAAGGAAAAAAGGACGTGTTCATTTATAGTTTTGATGTCTTCAGTGATAATGTAAATAGTCATATAAAAAAATAAAGAAAAGACATTGAATGAGAAGGTGTGTCCAAACTTTTGGCCTGTACTATGTATATATATATATATATATAATTATATATATAATATAATTTGTGTGAACCGACCCAATGATGTCCTGTTCAGCAGTACAACAGGTTTGGTGTCTGTTTTGAAAAGTAAGTTTTTAAATACAGGATTCTTAATGTTATTACGGCTGTCAGTGTTCAAAGTCTTTTCTTTTGTGTTAGAGTGAGAGACTCTTTTGTCAATAATGATAACTTTGTTTAGTGTTTCATGTCCCCTTTAAGAGGTCAAGTATAGCCATAGTGACCACAGAAAAGATGTTTGGTTTCATGACTTGGCATAACAGACATTCTTCTATATTACTGCCTTTATCCGTGTATTACCGAACTTTCCTTGACTAACAGGATCTGTAGGAGCTGGACAGCAGCATTGCATTTTTTGAGAGTCTGGACTAATTTATTCTAATAAGGAATCCAGGTATTACAAAAGCTGAACATATATATAAATATATATTTCAGTGACTTAAGGTTTTTGTTTCTCGTAGTGGCAGTTTGGCCTATGACTCGAATGTGATGAGAAGACACATACTGAGGCAAGAGACTCTTTTGTCAAATAAAGATACCTTTTCATCTAAGTGGACCTTCTTCCACCTGATACTTATTTGTCTCTGGTGGTACCTCTCATCTTTAGGTGTGGTTTTCTCTGAGCTCTGCTACCTCTCTTCTCCAGGATTCTGTCTTTGCTGTTACATCATTTGCCAGCAAATCTGTCTGCCTGCTTTATCTGTCTTTCTCTCCTTTCTTCTTTGTGCAAGTATTATCAACTCAGAGGTTAGTGACCTGCTTAGTGGCACTGAAACAGATGTTCAAGGGTCTGTGTCTCTGTGTGCAGAGCAACTTATGAGGGAGCTGAACAACAACAAATAACAAGTACTAGGCACTTAAACTGGAGAGATGGATTAGTGATTCATGCTTCAGGATGCACGGATGAAGGACGGGATTTGAAGTACAGGGTCTAAGGACTGATTAAAACAACTTCAGCCAGAGGGGATAGAGAAGAGACATTTGTTATTATTCTGTGATTCTCAGGCCAGCAGGGAGGCCTATGCTGAGCTTTCATGGGTCACAGCTGGGCTGAAGAAAAAACAGGGAGGAGGGAGAGACCAAAAAGTGCAGTGGGGAGAGCAGGGTTTAAGTATTTGTTGTGTTGAAGAAAATATTTGGAGCATGTTTTTTTTTTTTAAATCAGACATGTTTATTATTATTATTATTATTATTATTATTATTATTATTATTATTATTATTATTATTATTATTATTATTATTATTATTATTTACAAAAACACACAACAAACTCAGCACATTATTTGTCTGCACATCCATCATAAGAAATATTAACATAATGAAACAAATATATGAAAGAAAATACAATAGGGCAGAGTCCATTATTAGACCTGTACAATACTTGCAAGTGTTGAAGCAATAGTACTGTTTGAGAAACCAAGGCCATATTTTCAAGAATTGTCTTTTTGTTGAGTGAGGCACAAGTCGGGTATTCAAGAGGAAAACATTCCATAATAATCTCCTGCCACTTTGCTTTAGATGGTGTTTTTTCACTTATCCATGACAAAAAGATACTCTGCCTTGCAGTGTATATAGGAATATTATACAGACTGGTGGAGCAGGTCCCAACAATACCATCATGACATGGGTGACCCAAGAGTGGAAGAAAAGTCAAAGAAAAGCCACATTTTCATAAAAACTTTTTGGGATCCATAAAGGGGATGGAGTATTTTCTGAGTCGAAAATATCAGATATTTTGATCAGATATAGAATTTTACTGAGTAATACATGAATATGAGGTCCAGCAAATCATACTAGGACAGGCACAGTCGCGTGTACAAACTGCATCTTTATACCATATAACAAAGAGCTATTTTGCTGTTGATTTACTCTTCTATTGTACACAAGTCACATGTTTCAAAACAGAAATAAAGTCATAATTTGTGGCTACAGTTCTCTGCCTTTAGCCTGGGAATTGGTTGCAAGCACACTGTATTTAGAATGGACAACCTCACTTTGTTACAATTGATTGTGAGATACCACTCCAAAAGACTGCCTCTGTTGGCAGCAATTAAACTTAAACATTTTTTAAACCAATTTTAAAAATGTCAGAGACCCCACACATGATGATTCACATGTCTAGTCTTAATCTCTAGTCCTCTGACAACTCAAAGTGCTTTTACATTACATGTCACATTCACATGGCAGAAGTGGCTGTTGAAAGCGCCATTAGTTTTCAACTAATGATATCCACCACTAGGCACACCCAGCAGGGTTAAGTGTCTTTCGCAAGGACACTTTGGTATGAGGACAGTGGGACCTGAGATCGAACCCCCAACCTTCGGTTTGAGAGTTTGTCAACTCTACCACTGAGTCAAAGGATGATTTATTTGATCATTTTGTTCCTATAGTGTGTGGTGTGGAACAATGTGGTGAACCCAATACACCACACATACACCTGCCTTGACAATGACTGCTTTCCATTGTAAGCTGCTAAGCTTCTTGGTACATCCAACTGTGGTGGCAATAAGGAATTTGAGTCATTCTGCACTGCAGATGGGTTAATGCGTCAAAATATTTTATCAGATTAATCATGATGGAACAGTTTGTGTTAATGCATTATTTTTGACAGCCTTAGACAGCCATAAAGATATATCGAGATAGTCTTTTTAAAAGGGGAAAAGAAATTCAGTAAAAGTCACAAACTTTCATCTCTCCATCGACAACTCCATCCTCTCCCCCTCCTCCCACTGTCGCAACCTTGGCATTTTCTTCGACAGCAACCTCTCCTTCACCCACCACATAAAGCAAATCACTAAAACAGCCTACTTCCACCTCAAAAACATCGCCCGCCTCCGCCCCTCCCTCACCTCACCAGATTCAAGACCCTTCTCAAAACCCACCTCTTCCGCACTGCCTTTCATCCTTCCTAGCCCCCCCCCCCCGTTGGATTTTACCTGATTCTACATGTTTTTATTGACACTGTCGTAAATTTTTATTACTTATTGTTGCGTGTTTTATTGTTATTTGGATTTTACCCAATTCTACATGTTTTTATTATATTGCCGTAAATTTTATTACTTATTGATGTGTGTTTTTATTGCTTAACCCTGTACAGCGTCTTTGTGTTTTTTGAAAAGCGCTCTACAAATAAAATGTATTATTATTATTATTATTATTATTATTATTAAAAGTTTGGTATCACACAGAAACAAGGCTTGTGTTAAACACTCATACATTAATTAAAGACTTTTAAGATGACCATGTAGTTTTCATCAAAACTATATGACATCATCATTATTGGGTAAGTGAAAGTTATAACAGAGGAGAAAAAAGGATTCGGTCACATAGTGACAGGCTGCATTACATTACATCACTTTTTTCATTTTTTTGGAGACGAGCAGGTTTAGCTGAGATGAAGATTAGGAGATCTGAACACACATAAACACTTACTCACACATCACACAGCTGATCTGACACACAAAAACACAGCTGGTCAGATAAACCCAGAAATGTGATCAGTGGGCTAGTGTTTGACGTCACTGGGGTGCGTTTGGGATTAGTCAATGTTTTGCAAATGTGATGCACCAGTTTGAGGACTTGTGGAGTTGCATAACATCCCGTGTCAAAGGGATTGGGGTGTAACACAGTGACATGACTTGCCCTGGTTTCATAAAAAAATCAGTGTCATTTTGTAAGTGAACAAAGTTATGTCATTACCAGTGTCTTACTTCTGTAATTTATCAGATCTCATAACCTCCACTTTTTTTTAACTGCTCAAATTTGGTGTGAATTACAGCTTATTCAGAGATAGATAGTAGATAATAGTAGACAAGTACTCTCTGTTTGCTGGGTTTTCTTCTACTTTAAGCATATAATTATCTGTATTTTTGTTCTGTTTATTATATACAATTATCTCATCTATCTAACTTGTTTTTTACAGAGTAACAACAGCAATGTGCTGATGTTTGCTCACTAACTGTATTTCACTTCTCATTTGTCACTAGTTGTCATCCCCCTGTCTGCTTATTTGTTGCTGACCCTCTGTTTCCTTATGTTTGACTGACAGGTGTGAAAAACAGCTTGGCTGGTGCTATAGTCACAGTTGTTGTCAAGGAAACCAAAAGTCCTGTCCTATTGCCATGGGGAAACAGAACAGCAAGCTGCGACCAGAGATGCTGCAGGACCTCCGAGAGAATACTGAGTTCTCGGACCACGAACTGCAGGAGTGGTACAAGGTACATTTTCACACACACACACACACACACACACACACACACACACACACACACACACACACACACACACACACACACACACACACACACACACACACACACACACACACACACTAGACAAGAAAGGAGTGGTGACAGCATAGTGGTGGTGACGTCTTTCAGGTCATATGACATCATGTCCTGCAATGTGCCTACTGGGCATGTGCATATCAGAAGTGTGACATTCATAGTACATGGATGATATGTGGTTTAACCATAGACTGTATATACTATGGACAACTTGGTTCCGTCTCCCGCCTGTATACGGATTTGAAGCCAAAAAGCTCTCAGTATTTCTGGGATTTTTCTTCATTTCCTGAAACCAGCGCTGCGCAGTAGCGATGCACGCATTTGGCCGCGCAGTCGCCGAGAGTTGCTGTGATGACACTCGGCTCAAACAGCGTATCCCCAGGGAGAGCTACTCAATCCCTGAACACCCATAGGCTGTATCAGGTGTCAATCATAGAAAACATGAACCCCCTAATAACTTTTAAAAACGGAGCTTCACAGAAAAAAGAGGACTTGGGCACAAACCAGTCTTACAATAACTACATGTCAACATCACATGCAGGGGGGAGAAAAAATTATGTTCTGTTCAATAAATTTCCAAAGTTTGTCCACAGCCCCATAAGCTTTGCTGGTGGAGGCGGGATTTATGACCTATACTGCAGCCCATCAACAGAGGGTGCTGTTTTTGGAGTGGCTTCACCCAGCAAGGAGGCAGACTCTGTCCATTCTTTATTTTCAGTATGGGTTTAACCCATACTGAAAATTCTTAGCACTCTGCAATTTCTAGAGCACTAAAGGTTGACTGTTAATTCTGTTTTTACTGTGCAAAGTATGTTTGATACAAAATGAGGCAGACCAATCTAGTGGCCTCAATTTTCCTGCTATGAGTTTGTATTAAAAAAAAAATAGGATATAACTTTTATGCAAATTGACTGTATAGAGTTCAGATTAAGTTGAAAAAAAAAATTTTGAATACAAATGACCAGCAGAAGGCAGTGGTCCAACTTGTCACAAATTAGGCCCATCTGTCCTGCACAGCTATCAATGCTACTATAAGCGAATCTGAACAGTTGTACGGGCAGTTTGCAGTTGTGAAGGAACAGAGGGTGAGATAACTAAGTAATGTCATCCTAAGTAACTTTCCTAATAAGGTCATATATTTACCGAACAGCCATATTACATAATTATTTTCAGGTGTTAGACTGTAATTCGTATTTGCTAGTTTAAGTGGCAGGTCACTCTGGCAGACGATACAGTTAATGACAAGCCATTCATTTTCCTCTTTTCATCCATAAAGGCAGGCAAGCTTAGTACAAGCTGAGTCTGGGGGGGTGAAGAGGGCCACGGCTGAGATACACACAAAGCTGCTGCTTTGACCTGTGTGCGCTTTAGTGATGCTGACTGCTTATTTCCACGTTTTTTAATGACTTTCTTGGTTGTTTGGTCACAAAAAAACGAGGATGTTTTTATGTTTTTATTGGTGCTCACTTAGCATAGCTACATAACATCAAGAGTGAGTGAGTTTAAAATGTTTACAGTGAGAACTAAGTTAACTTGACACTATGCTTGTTAACTTGTTCCATCTCCTGACAGGAGTATAAGGTGCATTTAATGCAGCATGACCAGAATTGACAGGATGGTAAAACCCCTCTTTGAATGACCAGAGAGGGGTATATAAAAGCAGAAGACAGGAAGGCAACTTGCATCCTGTGCACAGGTAGCTAACAGGTTGGTGATAAAACTACAAAGAGCAACTCATCTGCATAGAAATGGCAGATTGCATTGGAGGTGTTTTTAGAGCTGTGAGACTTTAATTCTGGATTTTATTGTGGTTACCCACAAGGGAGCTTCTCAGAAAGTTTTTACCCCTCTAGGGCACTCAAATGAGCCCTCAATGGGCACTTAAACTTTTAATGGGAACACTTATGTAGCATAAACAGGCTTGTGGTTGGTTGGGCAGCACCAAATACAGTTAGAGCAGGAAAAAAAAAAATCTTATGGTAATTCTTCTGTGAGACATTAGAGACATTTTTATGGCACATGTTGGCCTTCTGATAAACTAGATAAGCAGCTTGTGAATAGTTAAGGCTGCACTGGGTCACATTTTTTTCAGACCAGTTAGATTCACCTTTGACTGACTGTCACTGTGTATTATTTTGTTTCAGGTTGTACAGGACTTAATTTGTGAAAGATGTTTTGAAAGACGTAAGCCCCCCTCAATTGCATTGAAACTGATGACAACAGTTTTCTGCAGTCATGTAGATAGACAGAAAAAAGGACCAGTGAAGCTATCTGTTTTTAAAACCACAAGAACTAGTTCAATCAATCCAACATGCTTGTTGTGAAATATCAATAAGATGTAACAGAGCGTATGGACGCAGATGTAAGAAACAACTAGCTGAAACATGTATGCTCTACAAGATTGGTGACAACTATTGACTCATTACCCTGGTAGTAAAAAATAAGTGAATAGATTTTTTATACGAAAAAAAAAAGTTCATTCAGTAGGAGTTAGTTTTTTTTTTACATTCCTCACAATCCTCACTTGGCATGTTGAAGGTTTTATTTTCTTTTTTTCTTTCTTGTTTTCTACAAAGAAAAATAACTTCTCTTTTGAGGTTGTAGCAACCATTCACAATGAAAGTTTGTCTCAGCTTCTGATTACAAATTCAGCATGTTTGTATTCATTGATTTACAATGCAGACATTTATCATAACCCTACCCTAGCCCATTAAAAGAGATCTATTGATGTACCATGAGCAAACACTTGGCAATAGCTGCAAGGAAAAATCACAACCATGAAATCAAGCCAACATGCTGACACCATGAAGACACATGGAGACAGTATGTGGCTGAGTTCATGAATATGAATGAATACATTTTTAGGTCATCAGGAACTGGTTATAGTAGCTTTTTGTGCAGACGTGTTTCAACAGTGTCATATCAAAACCACTAAAAGCAGTCTTAAATGGCACAATGTTTGTCCAAGACTAAAGGAGCACAGCACCACTTGCTCCCATCCGTTCAGTCTGAGAGGTGTTGAAGACATGACCAAGTAATTTATCTTGTTATGTATATATGGGTGTGTTTGTCCAATGGCTATATAGCTTAATACCGGGGCTAGTGCTGTTGAACAGTTACTTCACCCACCTAAAATAAGAATAAGCACAACCACAGAGCCAGCTTTTTTCACCAGTTTGTTAAGACGTCTTGCATCTTTGTGTTTGATGTTTTCTCCCCAGCAGACTGCAGCGTAGAACAGAACACTTGCCACCACAGACTGATAAAACATCTGCAGCATCTTACTACAGATGTCTATTGATCAGAGTCTCTGCCCCTTTTTGTAGATGAAGTCTACAAAAAATTTGATCCAGATAATTCCAACTGTGAAATAATAGAATGAGCATATCATTGTCATTCTGTCATTCTTTTTCATCTATTTTTTTAGGGTTTCTTAAAGGATTGCCCAAGTGGAACCTTGAATGTGGAAGAGTTCAAGAAAATCTATGCCAATTTCTTTCCTTACGGTGATGCATCTAAGTTTGCTGAACATGTCTTCAGAACGTTTGACACCAACGGTGATGGGACAATAGACTTCCGGGAGTTCATCATTGCCTTGAGTGTGACATCACGGGGAAAACTGGAGCAGAAATTGAAATGGGCCTTTAGCATGTATGACCTGGATGGAAATGGATACATAAGCCGGGAGGAGATGCTGGAGATTGTACAGGTAATCACAAGACACTGGGGAATGAAATGAAAGGCTTGGGTGAGCATTTAGACCACAAATAATTATTTTATTTCTAGAAAGATGTGACTGTCATAGTTGTTCGACCTCTGACCGCCGAGCAGTGAAAAGCTTCTTGTAAACAGTGAAGTTATAAACAATCAAGTGCCTTTTTGGTAATTTTTGCTTCTACAAAGGTGGACCAGAAGACAGAGGAACTTAAAAAATCTAAGTTCAGCTAATAAAAATAACAAGAAAAAAGCTAGACTCACCAGGTATGTGGAGGTATATAGGCCAAATAAAACAAGCAATGATGCATGAAATGGATTTTCTTTAGAACAAGTGATACCTAATGACTTAATAGTAAAACAAATATTCTGGTAAAACTACCAATAAACCTCTTAAACCATTGTTATTTTTGAAATATGTAGTTTGTGCATATCTCACTACCCCCAGATAAAGGCTAACCCTTACCAAAAAAGTATACCTCAAGTCCATTTTATGAAGTATACTGAAGTTTATTTTTGTATACTCACCAAAGTGTACTTTAAACACTGGGCATGCAGCACATGGGGGGAACACAGTTTCTGACATGGAGTGTGTGTTAATCGGCTATCTGCACTCTAAATCACGATTAAAATGACATTTTGGTACGCTATTATTTCAATAGTAATACTTATTTGTATACTTGGCTTGTACTGCTTATATTTTTAAGAGTATACTCTTGAAAACATATATGGAAGTATTCACCGACCAAGTTAACTTAAACCTAAGGCACAAATACATACTTAAGTATATCTTAATAAAAAGTTTATGTATAAGTACAGGTTAAATATATTGAGACTTTTAGAATAATTCTTAGTACAAGCCAAGAATATTTAACATGAACTTTTTTAAGTATATCTCTGAAAAGTCCATAAAAAGTCAACTGAAAGATTCTGAGTTTCAAAAGAGTATACCTGAAGTACACTCCAACATACTTCTTTTTGGTAAGGGAAGATTTAGAGAGCGAAATGTCTCCCCAAATACGTCATATACCTGTAATAAAAAAAATGGGTCACTAAGCACAGTGATTTTATTAATTTTGTCATTGCTTTTTTCATTATTTGTCGCCGTTACACTTTGTGGTGAACAGCAAACAAATCACCACTACAGCTGTTTTTTTAATGCTGATTTTAGCCGTGACTAGTGCTACATATGATTTTTTTTTTTTTTTTTTTGTGATGATGACTTTTTAGGTGACTTTTGTTTGATATTGAGGGCTTTTTCCTCCTTTGGAGTACTTGTTAAAGTTTGTAAGTTCCAGTTACATGACCTTCTTGGTGTCTCATGGATGACATATTTTTTTACTCTCTTGACAGCTTGTTGGTGGCCCACTGTGGCAGCACTTGTTCCTTTTCTCTGTTTGAAATGGTGGATCAGATACTGCCATCTACTGTGTTAGAATCTATAGGCCTATTATTAGGGAAATTAAAGCGACTTCTAATCAGTCATTCTCAATGTATTTTATCAGAATTATACATGATATCAAAGTATTCTCTTAGGTATTATTCATCATTCATTCACCCCTACTTTTTATATCCATTTACTTTATACTTAATGCATCTGTCTTCGTAAGTGTGAGGATATTCAATCACCAAAATACAAAGACAAATAGACGAAATATGTTGATGGAAATACATCACTTTCAGGTAGAGTGTAATCCTGTCACACTTGGGGAGCAGAAATAGAGGTCCATATGTCCATATATTAGGATCTGATGTGTGTGTGTGTGTGTGTGTGTGTGTGCTCCTTCTCTCTTCCTTGAACACTGAAATTGGATTTTTACTTTAAAGCCAAAGGATTCAAAAAAAATCTCAAAGCACAGATCTTTTTTTAGCATGCAAGCTACAATTCCCAAAGGCAGAGACCATCAAAGAAGCATTGTGGACACATTTAGAGTTGAGTTTTCAAACTTATTCGAGGTAGACCAGGCCATAGGAAGCCACAAACTTTTTTTTTTTCTGATGTAAATATGCCTTATGCCACCATAGAGGCCTCTTTAGTCTACCAGTTATGGTTATAGCATAATTACATTTGAGAAATAGTGTGGGGGAGAGCATGAAAATAACAGTGTCCCCCACTTACTATGCAAGGAAAAGTGCTTTTTTATACAAAAATTTTCCAACAAGTAAGAGCACGAGACAGTTCTTGACCCAGACAAGAGATGAAACCAACACATAATTTGTCCCAAAGTGTAGTTTACCCTTCACTGATAAACCCCAAAATGTTCAAGCTGCCTAAGACTTAATGAATACAAAAAGTCATGTCATCTTTTCATTATTTGCTGCCTGCCTATGAGCAAATCACCCAAATTAAAGGTTAGTGCCAGGTAAAAGCAAAGCCCATGGATGTTATGACTCTGATCAATCATCAATTTAGAGCATCTCTGTGCTACCTTTCAGTAAATATGTCATCCCGAGATAGACTCATCCATTTACCAAACTGTTTGTTTCGTAAGGCTTTCTATCCTGATGATATGTGTTTTGTGAATCTGGCATGTTGTTGTGCCACAGCCAAATCACTCTGTTGTTGATTATGTAATTGCACAAGGAGTAGCTCTTCATATCTGGACAAACAGAGGCCATTTAATGTGACATTCAGAAAGTGTGTTAACATTATCTTGAAAAACAGCTTTATTCTCTGTTTTGTTTTGTCCCAGTCCTCTCCTGTCGAGTCTCAGTAATTGGTCTTTGTTGGCTTGAATTTACTTTTCTTCTCCCAGCCCCATAATTTCCATTATCTCTCCCTGGCTTTCTCCCCTCTGTCTATCAGGCCATCTACAAGATGGTGTCATCTGTGATGAAGATGCCTGAGGATGAGTCCACACCAGAGAAGAGGACGGATAAAATCTTCAGACAAATGGATCTTAATAACGATGGTGAGGGGAGGAAATGGCAACATACAGGGATGAGTTTGCTGTAGACAGGGAGCAGGATGGGGTGGATCGATTGGGGATGAGTATTGCAGTTTATTGCAGATATTCATATGTTCTCACTTTACTTGAAACTGGAGATCTTTGAAAGTATTTCAGGCTCCATATATAACCATATTGATTCCACTTTTTGATTTAGAAAGCACGCTTTTCTGTCTACAGATTAGTTTCCAACATAAAATTGAAAAATATATTTTTACTGTGGGCATGAAGATTTCAACCTTGGAGATAATTGAAGTGTATCATGAGTGTCGTAAATGTCAGTTTTACATCATAATCCATAGCTTACCGTAAACATTATAAGCATACATCAATGCCATACCTAAAAAATAACTCAAAGTTGACTTGAGAAAATCACTCTGACCCATACCTTTAAAGAATTGCGGTAGCCTTTGCAGTATTTTGCCTGCTTGCAGTATTTTCAGTTCACCAACAGGTGGCATGATGTCAGCATTATTGGTTAAAAAGACAGTGGCACTTGAGACTCTGCAGCTCCATAGTGAAGATGCAAGGAAAGAACACGAAATTCAGTCCACAGAGTAACCTCTTGTTTTTTTTTTTACTTAATTGTTCGCATGCTGGTTTTACTGCCAAAGCAAGCTACCCGAAGCCCTCGGTGAAATATATTGAGGGTAGCTGGAGGATTGTGGTTTGGTTTTATTTTAGTGGTCATAGTTAACTACTTTGCACACTACCATCAGCTCTGAAAAGCTTTGGTTTACCCTGCAGCCCAAATAAATATCAGAGAAGCTTGGCTTCCAACAAACACAGAAGGAGTGTGACTTAATGCTCACTTTTGTCCCCCATAACTCTTCACACGGCAACAGCACAACACAACATCATTAACATTTGCAAACTACTTAGAAGACACAAAACGGAGAACAAAACTCCAGTTCTGTTGGATAGCCTGTCTTTGATCTGTGTCACAAGCTAGTGCAGCAGACCCTCACAAACCAGTTATCAAACTCCTGATAATAGCAGAGGAACTGTTACTAACTAAAGTATCGGAGTGTTTGAGAATTAGAAACAGATTTATAGGACAAGTATGTATGCGTATAAAAGGGATTTGAGTCTAGTTAACTAAACTATCAAATGCTGAACATGAATAAAAACATTATACATGCAATATTAACTATTATGTTCAAGCCTTTTTACATTTAACATTTAATCATCACACACAGAGCTACATCAAACATCAAAGTATTACATACAAATGTGTGAAGAGCAGTAGTGCAATGGTGAGTAGGGCAAATGATGCTGCAATAATCATGATAATAAATATTACTTATTTAACAGATTCTCGTGTGCCTAAGGTAGACAGTTTTTCCAGTATCTATAACTAAAACAGTGTGCGTAAGTGCAAGTCAGATTCTGTGATTCTTCTGAACTAGACAGTTCTTGCTGGTTAAAGTCTGTCATCACTTCGTTTTTAAAGTAACTTTTTTTTTTTTAACATGAAGGCTTAATCTGTTTACTCGCTTAATTAAAGGCCTTGAACTCTGGCTGAATAGTTAAGCTCAGGAAACACAGAAGCTGAAGAAATATAGGATTAATGATGAGGACCAGCCCCAATTCTACAAGAGTGCTGAGAAAATTGATGATGAAAACAAAATTTGAAAATCATCTGAAGCTTATATTTGTCAGAAAATATTCCACCTACAGCTCATTTAATGTTAAAAATTTATTATTTTATGAAAAGTGTGTTTATTTTAAATGTGATACCACCAACATGTTTCAAAAGTAACTCAAGTAAGTAATCACCTTTTTAAAAGTAATTGCCTTTTTGTAATTACTTCTTCTTTAGCAACACTGTTAATGTTCAGTAACCAAGGAGACCATTTCCTGGGTCATGAAATTGAATTTTTTCCTTCTTGCCTTAAATGTTTACAAGACATGACAAGTTTGGGCTACACCTGGACTTTTTTACTATGGAGCCATGCCATTCTAATACATGCTAAATACAATTTGGCAGCTTCTTGCTTATGATGCAAAATCTTTCCTGTAAAAGGTTTTATCTGGATGGCAGCAGATGCATGGGCTGGAGCGTCCATTATTTCCAAAAAGAAGGTTTTGATTTCATTTGTGAAACCTTAATAAAGTTTTCCACTTGACATGAACGTCATTGCCATCTCGTTTCAGTTATTAGCCTTTGCCCTTTTAGGCAGTCTTTTCATAAAATTTTGTGCTGCAGTTGATGAAATCCCTAAATTCTTGGCAACCATTTCCTCACCCATTCCTGGAAAGAGTAGTAAACCTCTTCCCATGTTTACTTTTGAGAGACTCAGGTTTCTCTGGATCAGGATGATCTTTTTAATTTTTTTTTTTTTTTTGTAGGAGATGTTTCTGTAGGTGTTTTTTTTTTTTTTAGCATTACACAATTTTTCACTGTTTAGTTTTCCCTGTCCCAATTGTTTTGAATCATAATGCTGGCATCACATTTAAGATGAGTATATATTTTTCATAAAACAAGAACATTTTTCAGTTTCAGCATTGAATTTGTTGTATTTGCACTTTTCAATTTAACATGGGATTTAAATGACCTGCAAACCATCAGATTTTGTCTGATCTTAACAGCCTTGTAGTATGTAATAGTTTAGTCTCTACCTCTACTTTAAAAACTAGTTAACTTCATTCAGATTTTGCAGGCTACATGTACCATGTAAAGCCCATATTTGCATGGCACATAATGTTTGTCTTACTATTCTCTTTTTCTGTTATCACACAGGTAAATTGTCCCTGGAGGAATTTATCAAAGGTGCCAAAAGCGACCCCTCCATTGTCAGGCTACTTCAGTGTGACCCGAGCTCTGCTTCCCAGTTCTGAATGGCCCTTAAACCCCTAGCCCTTCAACACCCTTTCTTCCTCACTCACTGTTTCACTTGCTAATGAAACAGTCACTCAAGTCAGTGCATGATGGTTCTTGTCTATCATATCATCTTTTCTGTTTCTACTGTGTGGTATAAGGGATGAAGAAATACAAAGTGGCTTAGAAAAGTCATCTCTATCATTTCACTTTTTATTTTTGTATGTAGAAATAATTGAAGAGATGCATAGGTACATGCATAGGTTTAAAGTAGAGTAGTGGAGTCTACTAATGTTCCTCAATATCTGGGCTCTTCCTGGAACATGGGATTTCTGGGAGTTTGTGACAATAAGGTTTTTTTGCAGAGTGGATCGTCCATTTTGACCTCTAACACATGTATAACATGTAAATACTGTATGTCTATGTATATCATGAGAAGAAATACATTTGTCTTCATGTATGATGCACTCTCTATGGCATTGAAAGGCAGTATTATGTAGCGTAGCTTCCTGGCCTGATCTGAGTCAGTGGGCAGGGCACAGATAGGTGGAAGAGGGGTATTATTGGGATTTTACTGCTGTATGATCTTTCGCTGAGAAAAAGAGGGCCTAAGATCCCATTTGGTTTTATTATTATACAGAAAATTCTTCAGTTATTTAATTTAAAGTATTCCTTTATCTTTGTACATATTGTTTTCCTCCATAATGTTGCTTTATTTATTGATTTTTATTCTCATTGATGTCCTTTAACTTTGATATGTTGTCAAAAATTACCATGTTCCAGTTTACAGTGACAGAGAAAGAGAGAATGTGAGTTAAGATTAATGTCTTTTGGGATTTGTTGATTTGTTACGGTGTAAGATTGTAAAATAAGGGTATCCCATAATGCTTATGATCAATGACACTAGTAGCACATATCCTTGAGCCACCGTGTGTTTATAAAGTACGGCTGTGCATCTGGTATGTGTGAGTGTATAGTATGTGCATGTGAAAATGCACTGTGTGCTTGAAGCTAACTTTTACAGTATTATCATGTTGTGTTGTTTCTTAATTTTGAAGTATTTTAAAGTTCATGAACAATGAGCAGTAATTAAGATAGTTGTAACCTGTTACTATACTGCATGATCCTATAAACCAAAAGATTTCAAAACTGAAAAAAACAACAATAGCAAGAACAACACACATAACACACAACTGTATCTTTTTGTAGCTCGGCAGCCACCTCAACACTACTGAGCAGAACTTATTTAATAGTTGTTGTGCTTTGGGGTAACCCTACCCTCCACTCTGTTTTCCTCTAACAGACAGGGAACTTACTAAGGGCTTGTTCATCACTTTCCAGCTGATTGCTTTAAAAATCTCTTGAATTAGTCTGCCTACAGAGCAGTTAGGTGAAGGGACATGCTTTAAATGGAGAGGAGTGTTTGGACTTACATGTTCTAAAATGATCTTTTTAGGATTCCCAGATGCAATGTGTAGCTAACTTACAGAAATTGTTGGCCGTGTTTGGCTGTAATTGGCACCAATAACTGATATTTTGGATAGCACCAAGAAAGTAATACACTCAAAAGCAAATATGAAATTATTTTTTCTACTTTTAAAGAAATACAATAAAAACAAATTACTGCAGAGAATAAAAGCCTAAAATACCGTGCACCTGTAGGCAGACTCTGGCTATAGCAGCAATCTTACAGTGCCCATCAACATCTGAGGCCTCTATTATCAGATCACTCTTGTCATTTTGTGTTTTGAAAGTAAAACTATAGACATATTATGTTGGTAAGGGGTTAAAGCATCAACAGTGGATATTTCATATTCTTCTGCTCTTGTTTTTCTTTCCACTTGCTAGAACTTAAAGACATTAAAAAAAAAAGGACTGATTTATGTTTTATAAAGCATGGTATACAATAACCTGACTGATGTTGTGTTTAAATTGAAATTAGCTTTAATTGCTCTGAAATTATATGGATAATGCTCCAATGCTATAGTTATTATCTTAAAATGAACCATCTGACAGGGTTCATTCATCAGTAAGAGAGAGTATGCTCCACGTACAGTAGATCTGAATTTTTTTACTGAAGTAAAAAAAATGAAGTAATCAATTCCTTTATGGAGCCTTTTTATATTCCATATTTTGAATATTTCCTCAGCCACAGTTAGTTACTAAACTGATGATCAAAATTGTGTAATTTGATCATTTTCGTGGACTTGGCCTTCCCCTCTTTAAAAAGATTCAGTATGAAATAAAAATTTCACAACATAAGAAAATGTTTTGAAATTCTTCACTGAATCCAGGCTAAGGTACTGTAGTTGTTACAGATGGGTTAGCAGCTCGATGTTGTTGATCTTGACCAAAAAAATAAACAAAAAAACTTTAGGTTAGAGAGAAAACAAACATTCTAGCATTTTAATCACACTCGGAAGATTTCCATCCTGGCCATACAGCATTAAAAGAGAAGTTTTTCTCTGTCTAGTCATTGAGTAACTCCTGTTGTGCCAGATACACCTATAAAAATACCCTACAAAATTAGCCATAATCAGCCAAGAATTTCACAACTCCACAGTTGTGTGCAGTTGTACATTGAATGAGGGCCTAAGAGGAGTGCTGGAGTAGCAGCATGCACTTACATCAGGACTGAGCTGGGATCAGCTTTTACCAAACCTTTGCACAGGAGCTTCCTGACCAGCCACACCTCTGCTTTGGGGATCCTGTAGTGTCACTGCCTTCTGCTGGTAGAATAAGGAACAACAATTGCTTAACCCTTACCCATAACCCTTTTCTATCTTCACTGCCTCTGATGAACTGGTACCTTGTGTTGCAGAATCACAACCTGTTCTTTTTTTCTTCCTTCTTTCCTTGCCTCACTTTTCTTCCTATTTCTGTTGCATGAAAACCTCATGTGAGGATGTCATGATTGTTTTGTTGGAATCAAAGCAAAATATACTTCTGTGTTTCAAAACGGCTCTTGTGCACAGTTTCATTTTTTATTGTTAATTAAGAATACATGAAGTAATAGAGCATTTCAAGGTTTGAAGTTGCTTGTGCTAAACAGAGTATGTCAACATGTGTGTCTGCAACCAGTCAGACCTGTCAGGTCACTGCTGACATGACTGCATATTGTAACTAGAAAATTCCCTCTGAGAAATTTTATCAAGGGCCACAGGGTCTACTGTCAGGGTGGGTACATCATGATGAGACTCTTCAGAGATTTCAAATAATTAATACCAGTAGCATTGTGATATTATATACAAGGAGCACACCTACAGCAAGTATTACTTTTTCAAGTATTCATTTATACAAAAAAAAAAACAAAAAAAAAACGAGCCGGAGAGAAGATGATTGAAAAACTTCAATAACTGCTCCTTAATTTTTGGCTTGTCCCATGGGCCTAAATACAAAATTTTACAGAGGTTTATCGTACTTACATCATGAAAAATTCATATACAACAGAGAAAGGTGACAGCACACTGATCCTGATCAAATCACATGTTTTGATATATAATTTGTCCTACAACTCTTTAAGCTGTAGGACTAGTAGGTAATTGAAATTTGTCCTGAAGAGAAATAAGAAAAAAGCCCACAGTAGAACAATAGTGCCTCAGGGCTTCATCTCCAAACTGTAAAGTTTATAGCATCTCTATTGTGTAGGGGCCTGCGCCTCGGTGCATCTCCCTGTGGCCCTCATAAGGATCATTTTGATTGAGAGTCAGCATTTTATTGTTAATGGCCTGAGGCTCACAGGTTGCCACGGCAACTTAAGCTGGTTGCCCATGTTGAAACATCCAGAAAAAGAGCAATTTTTTCCCTCTGTGTCGGTCTCACATTCTGACAAATCAGTAGCTCCTTTCAGAAATATAAGCAGACTGTGGTCATCATAAGGACTTTCTGAATGCTTTGATATGATTTTGGTGTTTCTACAGTAAGTAGACTGGACAAACTTGCACATTATAGAGAGGAGTCCCTTCTGCTTCTCTCTGACGAAATCTTTGTATTAGTGTCATTGAGGAGCAGAGGGAGACATTACGGCACTAAGAGGCTCAGTATTTAAAATCTGTCAGTCTGTCTTCTCAGTTGAACACATTGTTAGAAACAGAACAAATGTGTCGACGACTGTGGAAAAAACATGAGTGTAGAGTGTTATTTCTGGCCAGAAGGAGCGTGGAAAGAGTCAAGTTTCAGACAATTTTATGCAACTTCTCTCTCTCTGGCCAATGATGTCACCCACTCTATCACGAAGATTCCACACAATACACACCCATTATAATCTCAAGATTTATCCAAAAGTGATCATGGTCATTGCACAGTACATGTACAATACCTACCAAAAGTGGATTAACACACCGATAGACAAGACTTGTGTCTACATTTTAAAGTTTAAATGGAGTCTGTAGGTGAAAGTATGCCGAGCTGGTAGATGTTTAAAAAACTTCAATAACTGCTCCTTTTTTTTTTTACTTATGCTATTGACCTCAACGCAAAAAGTTTTTTCACAAAAAAATTTACATTAAAAAAAAAAGATAAAAGTAACAGCACACCAGTCCTGATCAAACCACGTTTTGATCTATAATTTGTCCTCAATCTCGTCAAGCTGTAGTACGTAGGGAATCGAAACCACATCAGAAAAATCCTCTGTATAACAATAATGCCTCTGTGCATTTGTCTCAGCAGTTTAATGACTAAAAACTTCATTTAAAAAATGAATACAAAACTTGCAGCAGTAGTTTGTCAAGAAGCCGTCACTTGACGTCAAAAGAATGTGAACATATTTGCTTGTTAATGTCTCACATGGGCAACAAAAGGCAGAGGATCAAGACTCTGCAAGAAAATTACATTTAAAAGTACTCCCACATTCATTCTATGAACTATTTTGTTCTACACTAGAGTATCTTGGTTTACTTCTTGAGGTTTTGCCTTTATTATATCTATAAAGTGAATATAAAAGGTCAAAAATATGGAGTAGAAGCTTTTATGCTTCCTCCCTTGTTAACCTGTGTCTTTGGCTAAAATACAGAGCTTCAGCCAGATGGTCAACTTTACCTCTCATCATTACCTCTCATAAAGACATCAGGACTGTTTGACCTTCACAAGTGCAAAAATACAAGACAATACACACTCACATGACAGGGATCCTATACACTGTGCAAATGAACTAAGACTCTGAAACTTCACACTGTCAGACAGTTTCCCAGGCTATTGCACATCTTAATAAGTTGTCTCCAGCTTTGAGTTCATACTTTAAAGGTGCTGACTTAAAATCACGGTTGTGCTATGGTGTTCAAGTCTAATAGCTGCAGCTAAAACCACAGTACCATTTAGTCTTTCAGAAACCTGGAATACTAGAAACAGCTAAATCCAGAAGCTGGACCTTTCTAGTGTACCCCTTTCCAGCAGCTGGTGTTGCTCTGGTGTGCTGTGCTGCTTGTGAGGAGGCTTCCTCTCTGATGGGGAGAGACTCTGATGATGACGGGGAGGATGCTGGGGAGGCTGAGGTGGTCTTTGCTTCCGTCTTGGAGGTGCAGTACTCCGCCTTGGAGATTCAGGATATTGTCCTAGGGGTTTAGTATAGCGAATTGGAGGTTCATTGTAGCTTCTCGGAGGTTCAGTATAGTGAGAGAGGGGAGCTTCTTCCATTGGCCTTACTACATTGATCTGCTAAACAGACATGATATCCAATGGTTATTTTTATCCGGCTTCATTAGAATTACATTATTCATCAAGGATCAGCTAAATCAAGATTTCTTACCGCTCTGCCATAGTCTCCAGTTTTTTTCCTTTTGCAAAGACCCAAAAATGAAAGACAAGCAGCAAAGGAGCGGGCTGAAAACACCATTTGGATTACACAAGTCACGATCAGAGGCACCCATAGGATCAGAGTGGTACCCTAGGGAGGGATAGAGGAGAGGCATTAGTGGCAACCACCAGCTGCACTATAAACAATACAATTTGAGGTTACAAGCAGCTTTATCTAAAGAGGCTAATGATGTGATAAAGAACCTTGATTTTCTCAACTGACTATAGCGTGCTGCAACAACACTGCAGTGGGTTTGGGAATTTCAGTCAGCATAGAAGAGTCAGTACTGTGAATAAAACATGCAGAACAGACAGTATTAAAGGAAGAGTGCACAAAGGAAGATAAAAAAGGAGCTGCCTTTGGTCAGGCATGCTGCTAAAAGAATGACATTTTTAGTTTGAGATTTTGATCTTTCTTGACTCTTAATGATTAAACCTGAAAGAAGCACAAACAATAAAAAATGCACTTTCTGATAACTATGAATTTTAGAAACACAAAGTCCAAGTTGGTCTTCTCAAGCAGTGGTCGCACCCTCCACCAGCCATACTGCAGGTCCCTTGTAAACAGGCACTTTTTAGTGAAAGGAACGGTTTGCAGTCTCAGTAAATTGAAACAAGTTATATAACTGTATAATAAGTTGGAACCACGTTTCAGACTAAATAATATGTTATGACTTCTTTTTTGAGGTTTGTTTATTTCATTATTAACCTCAAAACAATCAATTACATGATACAATAACAATATCCGAGCATGACAGAGGAGTTTTAGGACTCAAAGTCAAAGGCTCTTGTTGTTGGATGTTATGGATGAGTATGTATATGTAATGTGTTGGCATTCACAGAGTATTTAAAAGGCAACACCTAAGAAATACAGAAAATGTTGAGTTCCAACAGACTTGTCAAGACAGGCTAGAATCTCTTATTTAAGTCCTGAAAAAAAGCATTACACAGTTATGATCCACTTGTTACCATTTATCACCTCAGTCTCACTTTTACACGTAATTTAGGAGTTAAGACAATATTTTAGCATACAAACCATATTATGTTTACCCATATTACATATATAGGTTTTTCCAGGTTATTCCAGGTTTTCCAAGTTTTCCAGGTTAAGATAAGATAAGAATTAAATTGATCCCTAAAGGGAAGTTCACTGCATTAGTTTGACTTACCCTGTCATCTGATGATCCACCTTTTATTCTAGCGGGTAATTATGTTTTAAAGGAATCACTGCTGAAGCTGTGAGATCAGGACCACAATAGTATTTAAAAATGATAATCGCATTTGTCACCCTATTACTTTGATCTTCAGATTAATCACTGATGTAACATGCACACATTATTAATCAAGCATAGAAAATCACCAAATGGTAGGTAGGCTGAACCTACACAGTACTTTTTTTGCCAGCAAAAGGTTTTAATCAATGTTTTGACTGCAGAGAAATAAACAATCTCATTCACACAAAGTCACACACCAGAGGCATGGCATCAGGAGCAATAAACAGTTCAGCACCTGGCTAAGTACTCTAGAAGGAAGGCTTGATATTGTACTATTTTTATCACAAATTAAAGATGATGCATCTCTAAGGAACCTGAAACAATGAATTTCAGCACTGTTTCAGTTAGTGACTGCCAAGATCTGATTTCTGATTCACAGCACTGGATTAAGTGTTGAATGAGTTACATGATACTAAGTGTAAGTGAGGTGAACTGCAGCGAACAACATTAATCTTCAGAAAATAATCGGTGTCTGTGCCCTCATGTTAGTATCTTTATCACACACTTAAACACTCACATAGATGCGTGTTGGGTCAAAGGGACACTCGTTGGTGATACTGGAGTAGCCAATGGCATCAGGGAAGCGGCAGTGAGTCAGGAGGCTCCTCCCACCGTGAATAATGGCCCTCACCACAGACACAAAGAGTCCGATGGCTGATGCTGCTGCCATTAGAGCTGCAGCCAAACTGACTGCAAAAAGTGACCACATCTGTCAACAAAGCAGAAGAAAGTACAAGAAAACACTCAGAGATCAAAAAAGCCATGGCTGATTGGTAGAAGCCTTCAATGTTCCCAGTTTAGAAACTGGGTCATCAGCATTAGAAAGTTGATATCTGACAGCAAAAATACAAAAGGTTTATAAATAGAGGCAAAGCAAACACAACAGACCAAATGAAAAGATTCAAGATGTGTACTTCGAGCTCAAAAACTGAAAAACTGTTCATTTAAAAATGTTTTCAACCAATATAAAATCTCAGAACTGACACAGCATGTTTCTGGACATAGACAGGCGGGGTTGTGAGCAAGCTTCAGAGTTTTATAAATGACTATCAGTCTACTTGTTATCAGGTAATACTCTCAGGAAAACAATATAGCAATGTCTGCTATGCCTGCTGTCTCTACTGTCTTGAAAATTACACTAATAATGTCATGTTTTCAAGTCTGTACACATGTCAAAGCTTACAGCACCATAGAAATAGGTTACAGTAAGGTTTAAAAAAAGGGTAAGGCTGACTTTATCACCCACTGTTTCTTACTGTTATCAAGTATTGGCAGTCTTTTCAAACACAAACAAACAAAACAAAACAAAAAACACCAATTACTAACATTTGGAGAATTCTTCTCTTGGTTGATCTTTCAACATCTACATGGGTCTTCAATGCTTTATGCTAACAGCTTTTTTTGACTCTATTTTGTATTGAATAGACCACTGTAGTAATGAATCACATAAATCATTTGTACATTTATTGATACTGAAAATAATCCCTCAATGAAGCGCTGCTAATCCTATTTGCAACAACCGTCTCTGTATTTATTGCCTGACCTATGTTGTGTTTTAGAGCTTTACTGTTGTCCAAAAAACGTTTTCAGCGTATCAGTCAGCCACACCATTGCACTAGCTGACAAGTTCATTCACCTCAGTGAATGCCCACTGTACTTTAGTTCTTACCTAAATCCTCATGCACTGTCATGCTGGTTTAACCACCCACGCATGTAATGTATCCCAATCCACCATTCACAACAGCCTCAGACAAACTAATTTACCTCCTTTTTGATTGTCAAGATGTTTCAGGACTTAGCTAACATTAAAAAAAAAAACTAAGCCAAAGCTTGCCCTGGGTGTGATGAGTGTACTGTTTTGATTCAATGTGTGATTGAGTGAAGAAGGCTAGTCACACAAGGATGCTAGAGAGTGATAGCTGCATTGATCAGGAATGCCAACAATGTGTCACGATGTTTGTTGGTGCATTTGGGAAGATTTTTGTTTTTTGGAAAAACATTTTCAATTGTGAACTTATTCTGGCTGTTTTTCTACCGACCCGACAACGCTCCAAACAAACGGGCTTAATGTCGACATGACAGGGATGTCCAGGTATTAAAGGATGGAAAAAAATGATAGTGATTTTGTTGTCTGAAGCCATATGTGAAAAATAAGGGACTAATAACTTCAGATATATACAAACTCCCAGTAAGAAGCTTCAGTATTATAAACTAATGCTAACAACTATATACAGCAGCTATAAACATGTCACTTGCAGAAATACTAGTCAACCCCTCGGTAAGTGAATCTGTAGGAGGCTAAACAGATAGAATTTCTCTTTCTGAAATTTGCGAGTAAACAAGAAGCTAGTCCGGACTTTATATTTGATAAAGGACTGAAAAGAAGAATTGACCATAAACATTACATATTATCTATCTTTTGCGATGCCAAGAAGACTGCAAAGGTAAACAGATAAATAAATAGTGAAACTACTGGTTGCAACAGCTGCTCTCACTGACTACAGAGGAATAGGAGTGGTAGGGCCCAGTGGCTTTGACTAGGCTTACTCATAATGTGCGCTAACCGCCTTGTCAGTCCTGTCTGAGCGGCCTGACAGCTGATTGAGTAAACAGAGATGAGTGAAAGGAGAGTGCAAAAAAAAAAAAAAAAAACTAGCATTGCAGAACCACATTCATCTGGGGAAAAACTGAGAAGTTTAAAGGGGCAATTTTCCTGCGAGACAACAGAAACAATGCTGATAACTATCTGTGAAGAAATTGCGAAATATATAAGAGAAGAAGTTTGAGCACAGGTAGAAGGATCAGAAGAGGACACAAGTTCATCTTTAAAGTGATGAGCAAAGTAGATGTCTGTGCATACATCTTTGTTCTTCTTTTGAAATGATTCAGTACTTTCCAAAGTTATAGCAAATATAATAATTCCCCAGAAACAAAAGCAATACAAACCAAGCCTCTACTTCTCTTGTTTTTGGACAGGATAATAGCCAGAATACCAGCAACAACTCCCTGCATAGAGAGAAAAGAAGAGACAAAAAAAGGTTGTGTTTAAGGAATATTTATGTTCTTCCTCAAAAACCCTTATCAATTACTAGTTTCATACATAACCAAAATATGAAAAAGGCCCTTGTCATCATCATCATCATCGTTATGATCTGTTTAGTCAGAGACAACACGTCTAGTTTGAACCAAGTTCAAAGTCTTGTCAAGTTAAAGCCACTAAGAAAACAGTCAAATGAACGATGCAGTGAAAGGTCAGAAGTTTTTTTTTCCCTCAGCACCACAGCCATGCTGTCACAACAAGCATTTTAAATATGCCTTTAAATGTGTTGTTTGCTTTTAAGTGTGCTTTTTAAAAAAGCTTTAAAAAAGAATGATGACAGAATGGCCCTCTGACTTCGCAGCACCGTAGAATTAGTTTAACTTGTCAATACATATTGGGGGGAGGTGGGGAAATTAATACTTTAGACAATACTTTTGTAGCTCTTTCCTACTTGGCAATCATACTCACAGAAAGTATGATATAAAGTGCCAGACTTAATTGTGATTTGTGTTTTTAAGCAAAAACAATTGGTTAGGCTTGCTGTGTAAGGAAATTACTTTCCAATATTATAGCACATTTTGGAAAGTACTCAATTTGTTTTTTTACAAAAAGCTTGAAAGAAAAAAAACCCCCACACCATTACCCCTTTGTTATAAAAGTATTTGTGTTGAGTCTTTCTATAATGCCTTAAAATATGTTGAGGCTCTCTTCAGATATCTGCATTTACAGCTTGTGGTTCAACCCTGATCTGTTTACTGGTTTGTATCTTTAATCTGGAAAAAGCCCTTGAAATACAAGTGCTGTTCCACTATGGTTTGGTTCTTGCTTGTTTTGTTGCCTGTGCCTCCCTCTTATTAACAGAGATCATTTCATAAAATCACAACCTGATAATGTGAAACTTCTGTGGAATATCAATCTCATATAGTTATGCATGCACTCACCACAAGCCCTGAAGTGAGAGCAAACACATTTGAGATAGCATATTCCATAGCTCGGGCCTGCTTGTGAAGGTTGATGTGTCTGAGCACCACCCCATGCACCAGTGCTCCCAACAGGAAGTTAACATGACCAATGAGGACCATGCTCAAGCCCATCTTCATCAAGGCCTTTGGATCCTCCAGGCTAGCAAGGCATATTCCTGCAAAGGAAGAATTAAAAGAGGGACAACTTTATTCTCCAAGAAAAAAAATAATCACAATAACCATGGCAGTGATTTAACATGTGATATTCGTCAGTGTTGCCCATGATGTATTGATCAAAGACACGTGGCCCAGGTCAAAGCCGCAGCAGAATGTTCCATATCAATCATTAGCTGTTAAACACATAACTACAGTGCTGGTTATTTGGACTGCAGATGCACATTTCAGCAACAAGGCCATTCAAAGTGCCCCACACACCGACCGAGACACCAACCTGCAGAGGTGACAATCTGCATTTCAAATATCATTTCAACTATCCAAACATAGACTTAAGCCATAAGGGAAAAGGCGTGTAAGTTCAAGAATTATCATCATTGATTTATTTTAAACACATACGAATGTAATACCAGTCATAATCACAAAGATACGGCTAATACTGTTCAGAAACCATGCTCGTTTCTTCAGTTTATTTTTAAGGAGTGCCACCACTACCACACCCAAGGACTGGAAAAGTTCAAAAGAAATTCATGGGTGTCATTCAGAACATTTCAAAGTAACTTGATGGAGGTTAGCCTACCCGTCTTTGCCATCTCTGTTAGGTCACCATTCGTTCTATTGGACGGCGAATTTGGTGAAGTGAGTTCAGCAGCGTGATACCATTTCTCATCAAGCAACGCACACACAACCACACTCATAGAGTCCTCTGCTTAGAATTTCAAAATAAATCCCTATTTTATTGTACACTCAGACGTACGACAATTTATCTTCACAAACATATAACAAATAGTGAAGAATGTGCATTTTTTTAATAATATGATACTTGACGTTTTTCATTTTGCAAAATTATCTTCACTTATCAGCTACAAAAATGTTGTGCTTTTATTTTGACACCGCGGCTAATGAATCACAAGGCAAGGTGCCCTGGAGGACTTCAGCGCAGGTGCACAATATCGCCTATCGTAAGTGGTGAAAACAGCGTAAGAATTGAAAAGGTGTTTTACAGGGATATATTGACATGGAAATGTTCCCAAATAACTACAGATCAAAAAATATCAAATTGCATTTTTAGGTTATTGTATACCTTAAGTCTTATTATCGCAGATCGAAGAGCTCTTTGGCATGTTAAGGGTCCTGAGATTATCTCAAAATTAGATACTGTTGATTGCAATTTTTATTTTCTTACCTTTATCTTTGTTTATCTAGTTTTTTTTTTTTATTTCATTGATGCTTCTATGTATGCAGATATCAAACAATTTGTAGTTTTTCATGATTAGTTTTGTTTTTATTTAGTAGACAATAATACCCAAATTTCACAGGTCAGCCTATGGGCTATATGCTCATATGCATTAGAGGAGAAGACTTGTACTTTATCGATTCATGCATTGTTTTAATGAAGTGCATCAGAACATTTTAAATGCCAATTCCTTTGACAAAACTAACATGTTGCTTAAGTATGAGGGTAAAGAGAGGTATTTGAGTGAAAAAAAGGCTTCTCCCTGTTCAAAATAACTATGTAAAAGTATAACAAATGTTACACTCTGAAAATGCTTTTAAGCTTATAATAAAGAGACATGCCATTTAACCTTTACTGCCCTTTTCTGTAGGCTTTCTGCCCTTCAGATCACAATATAAAGGCCTTTGGTGCCACCAGGTGGAGAAATGGCACCATAAATTAGGAGAAAACACAGCTGCAGTGGAATAGTCCTTTCCGCTTAAAGAATCTACACTGAAGCAACGCTAAGAACTGCTTGTTTCTCTGAATTTCTAAAAAAAAAAGTAATTCTTAAAAAATACCTAGTTATGGACAACAACTTTTTGGAGGATGATCCTTAAAGTTACAGATATTGAACATTGCAGCACACACAACTCTTTTCCTAACCATTAAGTGGAACTGGTCTTCCAAGCTGGTTAGGATATGTGATATGTGCACTAAATAAGAAGAAAAACTAATGTCACTCTGGACCCCCCTGAGAAGTTCTAAGCAATGTTGATGAAGAGAACCATAACTTGGTCTTAAGGAGAGCCTCAACAGGTAAAGCCCACAACTAACCACCATTCTTTTGTCCTTTTTGGGCAAACCTGTGCTCTCCCAATGCTTGACTTGGTATGAACATTCCATTTAGTGCACAACCATGAGGGAAAGGCAGATGACAAAAGGGTTACAGTGAGGTAGATAATAAAGTGGAAATTTGTGCAACCTGACTGGTGAATTTAGCAGTTGATGTGTCCATGGTTATCACTAAGGTTGGTGGTACCATGGAGACTAACACAGATATGTCCATAGCCAGTGGAGAACTTGTTTATTCTGCCAATAAAATATGCCCAGTAACTTCTAAATTCAGTTGCAGCTTTACTTGTGAGTCAGGAGTTTCAGTTTAGGAGCTTGACTGAGAGACGTTGTAGTTAAGCTGTCAGAGAAACTCAGGTTTGGAAGGAAATGGTTTATCATGAAGAAAATTGTAACATCAAGAGCCTGCGGTTAGCTTAAACTTGATAGAATTTAAAGAACATCTCTTTTGTCTAGATCAGATAGTCTACCTCTTCCTTTTTGATATAAAAAGACCTAAAATTTCTATGCTTAAACCCTAGAAAACAAGCCTCTCAATGAGTGAGCAATAGACAATGCCCTATCTGTCGACAGACATGAAAGGTACTAACTAATCCTCTTCTGTTTCTGTTACCCCAAGTAATTATGAGTCTCAGCACTGGCATCATTTAGAAGCATGGACATTTGTAGCACCAACTAGAACTGAACCTTCAACCAACCTCGTCAATGTCTATTAAAGATTATATTCATCCAACTTATGTCTTCCACACTAATGGCTGTGGCTCTCTAAACTTGTTCGACATGGTGGCCTTTTTTAAAATTGGTAATAGAAGCAAAAATCTAAGAGGATGGCTTAACACAAATGGGGTTTAAAAGGCCATGTGTTTTATTGTGGAGTGTGATTTATAGGGAAATCAATAAGGGAAAAATAAGATACAATGAAAAGTACAAGTCACTAGACCTAAAATTTGAAATGCACTTGTTGGAAGACAAAGACAGTGCTTGTTGTGGTTAAAAGATATTTGTACTGATAGTTTTCTTGTACAATATGATAATTAAGGACCATACTTATTATGGATAACAGTCTCATTTTGTTCTCGGAGGCCACTTTTGCTTCAACAATGGTAAAGGTGAGCAGAGTAGTATTTCGGTCTAGAATCTAACTGCTTTTATTGATCTAATATTTCCACTTTTACACACTGTACTTTTGAGTAAAAACACCCATCTTTATTAGCATCCTGACAAGTTTTAATGTACATACAAGATATAAATTAATCAAAAATGATATATATATTTTTTTTAGATGTGGAACCAATGACACAAGACATCCAACAACTATCTGAAACTCCACAGCATTGGTTTTACATGATATAGCATTGTACAAAACCCAATTCCATTGAAGTTGGGAAATTGTGATTAACGTAAATAAAAACAGAATACAATGATTTGCAAATCCTTTTCAACCTATATTCATTTGAATACACTACAAAGACAAGATATTTAATGTTCAAACTCATAAACTTTTTTTTTATGCAAATAACAATTAACTCAGAATTTCATGACTGCAACACGTGACAAAGAAGTTTGGAAAGATGGCAAAAAATACTGAGAAACTCGAGGAATGCTCATCAAACACATATTTGGAACATCCCACAGATGAGCAGGCTAATTGGGAACAGTTAGTTGCCATGATTGGGTATAAAAGCAGCTTCCCCAAAAATTCTCAGTCATTCACAAGCAAGGATGGGGCGAGGTTCACCACTTTGTGAACAACTGCGTGAGCAAATAGTCGAACAGTTTAAGAACAACGTTTCTCAAAGTACAATTGCAAGGAATTTAGGGATTTCAACATATACTGTCCATAATATCATCAAAAGGTTCAGAGAATCTGGAGAAATCACTGCGCGTAAGCAGCACGGCCAGAAACCAACATTGAATGCCCCTGACCTTCGATCTCTCAGACGGCACTGTATCAAAAACCAACATCAATGTGTAAAGAATATCACCACATGGGCTCAGGAACACTTTAGAAAACCACTGTCAGTAAATACAGTTTGTCGCTACATCTGTAAGTGCAAGTTAAAACTCTACTATGCAAAGCTAAAGCCATTTATCAACAACATCCAGAAACGCTGCCAGCTTCTCTGGGCCCAAGCTTATCTAAGATGGACTGATGCAAAGTGGAAAAGTGTTCTGTGGTCTGACGAGTCCATATTTCAAATTGTTTTTGGAAATAGTGGACGTTGTGTCCTCCGGGCCAAAGAGGAAAAGAACCATCCGGACTGTTATCGATGTAAAGTTCAAAAGCCAGCGTCTCCGATGGTATAGGGGCGCAATAGTGCCCAAGGCATGGGTAACTTACACATCTGTGAAGGCAACATTAATGCTGAAAGGTACATAGAGGTTTTGGAGCAACATATGCTGCCATCCAAGCAACATCTTTTTCATGGACGCCCCTGCTTATTTCAGCAAGACAATGCCAAGCCACATTCTGCATGTGTTAGAACAGCGTGGCTTCGTAGTAAGGGAGTGCGGGTACTCGACTGGCCTGCCTGCAGTCCAGACCTGTCTCCCATTGAAATTGTGTGGCGCATTATGAAGCGTATACGACAACGGAGACCCGGGACTGTTGAAAAACTGAAGCTGTACATCAAGCAAGAATGGGAAAGAATTCCACCTTCAAAGCTTCAACAATTAGGTCGCTTTCACACCAGAGCTGTTTGGTCCGCTTTAAACGGACCAGAGTTCGCTTCCCCGCCTTGTTTGGGCAGGTGTGAAGGCTCATCCAAACTCTGGTGCGGACCAAACAAGCGAACTCTGGTTCGGTTTGTATGCAGTGTGAAAGCTCAACAGACCAAATACAGGACCAAATGTACGTAATGACGCTATA
The DNA here is from genome assembly GCA_962446985.1 of Xyrichtys novacula. Classification (NCBI taxonomy): domain Eukaryota; kingdom Metazoa; phylum Chordata; class Actinopteri; order Labriformes; family Labridae; genus Xyrichtys; species Xyrichtys novacula. Next base: position 26,277,510 of record OY660884.1, on the reverse strand, counting down.
CGCAGTGCATCTTGGGTAGAGGAAGCACGGCGTCACTTGTTGCTATGGCAACACGTGACCGCTGACACTAGCAGTTGCTTGCTAGCTTAGCTCAGCTGTCTGAGCAACAATAACCCATAAATTCACAATTTGGCATATTTAAACAAAATAAAATCACAACTACCAACAGTCACAGTCCTTAAACTCTGAGCTCATATGTTGTCCCATGTTAGATCGTCAAAGAAAAATAACAGGATCAATCCCTGACAAGCTACAATAGCATTATAGGAACAGTTGCGTTCACTAACGTTGTAGCACTCCATGAAATAATGTGACGAAGCACGATACAAGACGGCTAGTCCACCCCTGTTTGTAATACGTGAGGTTACATACCCCTCCTATTTTGTCCAATCGACGAGCGCCCCTTTCAACCCTATGATGCTGCTCAGAAAGTTTGGTGCGAAAGTGTGAAAGCAGAACTGAAACAAGTGATAAATGCAACAATGTTGCGACTTTCAGCTCCCCAATCGAACCGAGTCCGCTTGGTCAGGTGTGAAAGCGACCTCAGTCTCCTCAGTTCCCAAATGTTTATTGAGTGTTGTTAAAAGGAAAGGTGATGTAACACAGTGGTAAACATGCCCCTGTCCCAACTACTTTGGCACGTGTTGCAGCCATAAATTTCTGAGTTATTTAGTATTTGCACAAAAAAAAAGTTTTTGAGTTTGAACATGAAATATCTTGTCTTTGTAGTGTATTCAATTGAATATAGGTTGAAAAGGATTTGCAAATCATTGTATTCTGTTTTTATGTACGTTTCTCATAATTTCCCAACTTCAATGGAATTGGGTTTTGTAGAACACAGCGGTAGCCAACAGGCTGGCCCATCACCTGAAAATAAAAAATAAAACTGTGTTTACCAGTCCAAGGCTTTTTTCTTTCTTCTTCTTTTTTAATCAATAATGTACATACTACATACCATTTGCATTATGAACATGTTCTAGGCACAGATACAAAAAATTAAGACAGTAAAGATAGATAATGTCACAGACAAAATACATAATATGAACAATAAAATAAATAGCTTAAAGAATTGGAGCTTTTATTGTAAATTGTACAACACTGAAAAAGGTTCTTTGCATTCATATGTTCTGTGACTTTAATGTGTAATATGAGAAAGAAACTAATTGAGAAACACACAGATCTTGGATGTTATTATCAAATAGCCTACTTAGATTTGTGTGTATCATACTACCTGTATATTGAAATAGTGTTCACCAAAAAGTCAGTCTTTTTGTCCATGAAAATTCCATACAAGCAAAACTCTTGGCTTTCTGATTTCATGAATTTGCTCATAAATGTCTGGGTTTAACGCCATTAAGTTGAAGGTTACTCAACTTTCATTTTTGGACACGCAGATGTCTAAATACAGATTTGTCACTCATAATGCATCAGCTATAATGGAAATAACAGGGCATTATTATCGTATTGCTGCTGATTCTTGCTGACAGTGCTATAGAGCGTGGGTTCATACATTGAGTCGAGATTGACACAAACTCCGAACATTTGCATACACTCGCATTTTCCCACTGCATAGCGGAAATATATGATCCTGCATCATCCACCCTCTGCTAGTTACTCTGCTGTCATCTCGGTACCAAGGAGTAACTTTCTGTCGTGGGGCCGGGTGGACTGCGACCTTCTCGGCAGTTCCTTTTCTGTTTTCCTCTTTCCTCCGGTCGGCTGCTGCTATTCCTCCACGGCAGCGGGAGGTAAGAGGGAAGTGTTCTGTGGTGGGACAATCTGGTGCTAGCTTTAGGCTAACTTAGGCTAAATCGGGAGCTAATTATTTTAGCACCTGACACGTCCACTGTCCAACAACCATCATGTGCATTTGGACATTACGCATGTGGCGTTTGATTGTTTGCCGAAGATAGCGGTAAAGGCTCTATATGAATGTACATTAAAGGAAATCTTCCCCCTAAATTGAAGTTAGGCTTCTAGATTTGTTGTTAGCTAAGCGAAGACAGACTGTCTCGTTGGCCGTACTTAGTTCTTAAGCTTCCTGCGTCCTTCAAATTAAAAGCACATATTTAGTCTCCGCCAGAATGTGCAGAAATAGATATTTGCACAAATGTAAGAAGCTCACCTTGTATTGCCCGAAATTTCTCACTAAGGTTATTTAACACAAAGTCTGTGCCAGACTTTGCTTGGATGTCCAATGTTAGGCTGGCATCACAACTACAATAACTGCATTAAACTAAATGTTAGAATATTTAAGTTTAATCCCCAAAGGAGGGAGACAAACATGGAATTCACTCTAACACGCTTTTATTCTTTTTGTTGTAGTAGTTATAATAATAATAATAATAATAATAATAATAATAATAATAATAATAATAACCATAATAATATGTGTTATTATTGTTTACAATAATATTAATGATAATGTCGTATTAATCAATTGTATTTTAATTGTCGTTGTTGACGGGATCTTTTTCCTGTTGTTGCCATTTCTGTAAGCGAAACCCTGTTACAGAAAATATATGATCAAATTCGTTCGATGCTCAAAAAGGCATCTTTTGTGCCAATACTTCCGTTTACTATTTGACTCTTACTGTTAGCTTTACACAAAGAACAGCCAGCTTTCGATGTGAGGTTGATACTCACCAGACAGAGTTGACGGTGTTAGCCTAGCCAATATAGCATTTAGCGGGTCAGCTGTTGTTGTGTGCTTGGCAGCATGCTTATAGAGGCATCTTAACCGCAACATATTGCAGTAACTCTCCTGTCTGACTCTGAAGAGGTCCGGCCGCGCTGAACTCCGCTGAGCCATGCGACAGTGGTGTGTCCCCGTTGCGACCTCTCGCTCCGAACCACTCCCGGGGCGCCTGTCTGTATCACCCCCTCCATCAGGTATGTATCCTGTGAAAGACTGGAATATCTATAAACTACCCTTTTAACCAAAGCCTGTTCGCTGATTTGTTTTACTTACTATTGCGCAGCAAGAACCTGGTAAAACACTGCTTAGTTTGGCAGACTTGCATTGCGATGGCCCTGATTTGTACCAGTCTGTCCTGGATTCACTTAGTTTGAATCCATGTACTTGGCCAGAGTCCCCAAGTTTACTTTCTCTTGTTTTATTATCAATAGTGGGCTATGTACAGTAGACTAAATTTGAGGCACGATTAGGCAGAATGTGGCAAACTACTTAAAAAGGAGGAATAATACGCCTGTTATTCACATAAAAAACAGTGTTTCAGGTGAAAGAGTATGTTCAAAATTCTGGTTTCTCTTGTTATTTAACACTTCATCATTTTTCTATGTGGACATGTCATTATTTCATTTTTTAAGTAAGATGTAATCTTTAATATCATGATCTGCATAGTTAATAGAAAACAAGAAGGCAACTTCTATCACTCCCCACAACCTGAAAGCTAAAAAGGGGGATTGAAAGATATGACAAGGCTAAGTGGACATGATGTTAGGTTATGTATGCCAGGGTGATCTTACTTTAATTCCACCCTGGACAGATGAAGCAAGGTTAGCCTCAAGTGTCTTTGCCAAGTATTTGAAAGGTTGCCAAACTTTTGAATGACCCAAGGGTTCTTCAGAGGAGAATGCAGTCTTTTTTTTGTGTACCTTAGTTCAGTTCCTCAAACAAGTCTTGTTTTTTTCAGTGTTATTTGGAATTCGTATAGCAGAACTCTTTAAGTCTGTTTTTTTTTCCTTGTCTGTTTTATTCAAAGTGTTGTATTAAGCTAAATGAATCCTAACAAAGGAAGTGAAGTCTTTGAGCTCAGCTTTGCATGCCTTTTTTATTTGGGCTTTTTTTCTATTTATAATCCTTGAATCATTTTTGAGTTTGTCTAAAGGTTCTGACAATGTGACCAAAGACAAATATAGCAGTGTTTTATGATGGTAACACTTTGTAAAGTCACACTTTGTGGTACTGTTTATCTTGTGAGAAATGAACTTAAGCATGCAGTTTTGGTGTATTCATAGGACTACAGTTGGTTAATATTCTTTAAAAACTGCTCTTGAAATTGCAAGTCTCAGATGCAAAATTGACACACCAGATTGTATACAGATGTCAGAATGGAGTGCGGTGAGGTGGAGCCACGCTACACTATAGAACAAATCGACCTTCTGCAGCGGCTGCGCCTCTCTGGCATGACCAAACCTCAGATTATCCATGCATTGGAGTCCCTGGAGAGGCTTGACCCGGACCACCGGCCGCCACACTCTGATTCTCACTCTACCCCATCCAACAATAATCCCACCACAGCCGCTCCAGCACCATCCTCGTCTTCATCGTCATCGTCCTCCTCTTCCTCACTCTCCCTAGCCTCAGCTACCACACAGACCTCTGGCCTGGAAGGTGCTGCTCTGTCTCCCAGCAATAGTTACGAAGCCTCACCTCCACCCCTCTACCCTCCCACTGTGGTAGTTCAGAGGCCATTCAGCTATGACATGATGGGGGAGGAGGAGTGGGACCTGGAGGAGAAGGTGGAGGAGTACATGAGGTGAGGAGTAGAATAGAGTTACACCAGGGCTGGGTGAGGAAGAGGGAGACAGTCTGACCAAAAGAATAGTGGAGACAAAGAAAGACTATTATAACATCAGATAATGACAGCTTCCATCCCCAGAGGTGCATGCTTATTCTTCAGAATTTGAGTGGAGTTAATTCAGGTCAGGTATTTGGGGATGGCTGAAAAAGAGAAGCACCAGTGGATAAGCTTAGACAGAGTAAAGGCTGATGTTGAAACCAAGGTGTAATAGTTCTAATGCCTTTGTGGGGTTTTTGATGCTTTTATAGGAGAGACAGCAACCTCGTAAAAGAAGAGATCAAAACTTTCCTGAACAATCGGAGGATCTCTCAGGCCATTGTGGGACAAGTGACAGGTACCCTACTTCCTTGTACGTGATATTGTACATTGTAAGGAGAGCTGTGCTCTCATGAACCCTGTATTGTACAGAATGTGCTCTTTTCGGCCATACTGTTTCCTGAGATACCCAATTTGACCACAGTGCTCATAAGCAAGGTTATTATCCTTAATCATAAAATCACAAAAACTAAGATGTCAGAAAAATTTAATTACCTGAAATCAAAATAAGAATGAGGGGGTTCAAAGACACAAGGATTAACTGAAATTATCTTGTATGTTTACAAATAAACAAAAATAAAGTCAAATTGCGTAGAGAATGCCCTTTGTCTTCATCTTTCACACACCCTCCAGCAGCACCTAGAGTAAAAGTTTGGTCAGACCTCATTGTCAACAAAGGTTGAAACCACTTCTATTATTTTGTTATCGAGTAGGCTACTTTGAAACAGCTTCTTTGAGGTACTTCTCTCAAGCATTTATGTCATGAGGTGACTTTTGTCGAACTTTTACCTCTGAGTTAAGTCCCTGTCTCTCTCTGTAGTCCCTCTAATGCTTCAATTGAACCCTCTGATTAGCATGGACTCAAAAACACTGAACTAAAATAACACCAGCCATATAGTTAGTGGTGAGTCTCGTCTCTGACAAAACAAATAGCCAAATAAGATGATGCCTTGAGTTATTTATACACAGTGTTTAATTTTTGGGGAGTTTTACCACTTACAAGTATTTCATGTTCTCAAAAAGAAAGAAAAAGATAGATAGATAGAATTTTTATTGTCATTGTGACAAGCACAACGAATTTGAAAAGTGCCTTTTCAGTCAGTGCATTAAAAAAGGGACAATAAAACAGACAGTAAAGCAGTAAAACCAGTGCAGAGTTAAAACTAGTAAAAGAATTTAAACTGCAACCATAAATACATAGGCAACACATCATCTGGATATCATGGAGGTTTTGATGGAACGGACAGTGACCTCTGGAGGTCTTTGCTGTTCCTCATTGTGCAGCTGGAAAACCATGTACAGAGGCAGTATGTGAGGATGCTCTCCATGGTGGAAAAAAGACACGAGCTGTCTCTGGCAGATGTTGTTTTTCCTGAGGATTCTCAGGAAGTAGAGTCTCTGCTGAGCTTTTTTTTTTTACCACCTGTGTGGTGAGACTAAAACTAATAAAAACTAAACCAAACCAAAACAAGTCCATCTTTTAAAATGAATCAAAACTAAACGAAAGTAGGGGAAAAAAGCCAAAATGTAATAATAAGAAAAACCAAGGTGAATTTCAGGACTATTATAACCTTGCATATAAGTCCAAGAAATACAAATATTTCAAAATGATGTTTTCTGTAACAAATGATGTTGGCTCAAATTTGTGTGCGTGTGTTGATGCTGGGTTTGTATTCTCATGTTGAGGTTCTGCTTTCTAATCTCACTCCCTGGCTTATGGCAGCATACAGAGTACTGACAGCATATGTTTTCCTGTCCTAGGCCCAAAGATAAGATTTTATATCTCTCCAGGTCCCAAGTTGTTTTTGTTGTTGTTGTTGTTTTTTTCAACACAAAACATGTGGCTGAATAAAGTGTGGTAACGTACACTCATTACTGTGGTTTACAATAGGCTTGGTTCTGGCTCCACTATAACACAAAGGACTGGCTGTCTGGTTTAGGTCAGGCTTGGGCCCAGGTTTGGACTGAGATGTGTCCCCCAAGCCACACTGTAGTCTCAGCTAATACTTAATTATCACTAACTGATATTATAATTTTGTTACATTCTACTTGCTTACCACTGACATGCAAAACTAAAAATTCTCAACCACATTACTTAATGTTACAATTACATGTTCAAATGTCTTCACACCATTTCTTGAATCAGCTTTATTGCAGAAGAACAATTCTGTTGACTCTCCCTCATTTTGTGGAGGCTTTGGTTTGAGTTGTCATCCCCCTTGTAGAGTTTTAGGCTCTTATTGCTGAGTATGAGGCCTTTCTCTGCATTTCGAATAACTCTGGTGAAGCCTGTGTGAGACTTTGTCTTTGAATTTTTTAATCCGACAAAATGTGTAAGCTACCTGGAATGGAGAGAAACTCAGGTGAATCAGTCCCACTAGTTAATGCACCACTTGCTCATTCTCTGCTCTGCATGCATAGGTTTCACTGCGGGGTTTCAGAAGAGAATGAGGCGAGAGACAGCCACTCACGCACTCAGTGTGCTGAAACACTCTTAGTTAGACCCTACAGGTATTTGACCCTGTGTCTGAGCTGAACACACACAAAGGAGTAACTCTCTGGATTCTTTTTCTAATTGGCAACCTGATATAAACTGTCTGGGTCCTAATCACATGTTTGAGAAAGGCTGGCAAAGACCATTACAACCCCCAAACTGGATGTACAACCATCAATAGTATTAGTTAGAGTCACCATTAAGCAAAAGTATTAACTTGTCTAAAGAACTGTTGGTACAACTTTTGTAAACTTAACATTGGCTGCTTTGCTTTGTTTCTTAATGTTTTGAAGTGAAAGACACTTTAGTTGGACAAAACAGCTACTGTAAAATGTTTTCTTTGTGTCTAGCTGTTATGTACATTTCTCCTTTTTATTAGAAATCCTTAAATAGTGAATGAAATACATTAAAAAAAAACAGTGTCACAAGTAATAAAAACTTTCATCTACACTTATGCAATGACGAGCAACTTTTGTCTCCCTCCCCTGAGGTAGAAAAAGAAGTTGCGCAAAACCCAAGACCTAAATCCAAGTATTGTTAACCATAGGTATTGATTACCTTACCGGGAGTTTTTCCAGAGCTAGCCCACAGCTAATCTCATTGTAACAGAAGCTATTGGTGCACCACTGAGTAAATCAATGTTTGAAATGCATTAAGATAACACAACTTGTTTCTGGAACACAGGCATCAGCCAGAGCTATATCTCCCAGTGGTTGCTGCAGCAAGGCCTGGAGATGAGTGACTCTAAACGCAGAGCATTCTACCGCTGGTACCTGCTTGAGAGAAATAACCCAGGTGAGCTGTAGTACAGGTCTGGTGCCGCAGAGGTGGGACAAGAGTTACACTCAATTCTATTGCTGACTCTACCAAACCCTTATCTTCTTTATAGTGCAAGGACAACAAAATTAAATACCAGACTTTTTGTTGTGGTTAAATTATTTTCAATTTTAAATTTGATGCCAGCAACACAATTTTTTAAATGTTGGGACAGAGGCACTTTGACCATTGAATTGCATTGCCTATTCTTTTAACATTGCCTTTCAAACATTTGGGAGAGAAACCAAAGAGACCAGTGTCCAGAGTTTTGAAAAGAAAAAAAGTGCCATTCTTGTCTGATAATGGGATTTCAGCTGCTCAGCAGTTTGAGATCTTTTTCATATTTTTGTGTCATGATGTGCCAAATGTTTTCTACAAGTGACCAGTTGCGACTCCAGACAGACCAGAGTAGCACCCATACTCTTCCTCTAGCCATGCTGTTGTACTTACTGCAAAATGTTATTGTGCATCTTCTTGCTGTAGTGCGCAAAGTCCTGTCTGAAAAAGCATTGTCTAGAGAGCAGCACTCATGGCTCCAAAACCTCTATACACTAGATTGTCTAGCATTATTGGTACCTTCCAAAGGGGAAAGCAGCCATGTCACGTTTATGCCCCCCCAATATCATCAGGAATGCTGGCTTTTGGACTGCTTTGGACTGATTGTAAGCCAGGTGGTCCTTCCCCTCTTTATGGTGGGGAAGTGGCGTCCAAGAGTTTCAAAACGATTGTCTTGATTAGACTAAAGTTGTTATTCTTTTTGAAAAACTTGGATGCTGTAATCTTGATCTAGTGAAGTATTCCACTTCCATGTGGTTTCTTCTCTGCATTGGATAGTTAACATTTGTGGATGCGGTGAGCAAACGTTTTACCGTCATTGGTTTTTAGAAGTGATGCAGCATGGACAGATGAATTATGTGTGTTTTGAATGCCCTACAGAATGAGAGCATGAAGATCAGTACCATCCAGTACGGGTGGTCTGTCTTGTCCTTTTTGTACAAAGATTCCTCCAGATGTTCAGAATCTTTGAATGATACAATAGGGGAGACTGGGGCTTGTTGTCACATGGGTAAGTTGTCACATTGCAATTATCTTTGCCACTAGAGGGCGCAACTAAAAAGTGAAATAGTGGTTTTCTTCCTTTACATGGTCAGGGGTCGTGTCCTGTCTGAGAAGAGAAGAGCATATTGTGAGCTGAGATGAGCACCAATTTACCATTTTGCACAACCCAAAGTAAAAAAAAAAATATTTTAAAATAAGCTTCTTCCAGATAAAAATCCTAGCTGTGAAACATGTAGACTTGTTAAAGGAGAGATAAAGGCATCCTGTCATACCTCAGTCATTGTTTTGTTTTAAACTAACTTTAAGCTAGAGCTACAATTAGCAAACATTGTAGTTTGAAGCAACATGTTTCAGTCATTTTGGGGTTAGTTGTCACATGTTTAAAATTAATTAAATTAACATAGAGAGTCTGCTTATCAGCAGTTGTCATATTGCAATTTTGACTTGAGTTTTACAGAAAAAAAGAGTGGTTTAAAGGAGAGGACAGTGCAGTACCTGATGTGATGCTGAGGGCAGTCAGGCAAGTGATCCTAGCTAATAAATCAATCTGGAGGACAATAAAGGACTTTAATGTCAACTACCATACCTTGGCTCGGTACTGCAGAACATTCACCCCAGCTGAAATACAGAGTCCGACAGCTCTCCAAACTCCAGAGCATGTTGCATAATATTTTGTGTAAACGATTGTTCAATGACTTTTTCCAGCTCAATGATAAACATTTTCTGTGCCTGACTTTGATGTTCACTTTCAAGTAAAAAAAATGAGAACAACAATAATTTTGTCCTTGTTTTATTAGCTGCAAGATCCACTGTCACATCTTACCCCATATAGTGAGACAACTAACCAGATGGTGGGGCAACATGTCACATGTTCACACTCTCCATTTGATTGCTTATAATTCTGCACTGACACAAGATATGAAAATGACATGAATACGAAATATGTACCTGAGACTTTGGTCTTTCTTTTGGTACACATTTATATATGATGTATTGATTTAAAGAAATATATGAGTGTAAAAAGTGTAACAACAAGCCCCGATCTCCCCTATACCATAGTTGATGAAATGCTCAATGCTCTTTGTGCTGCTGCTGCTGCTGCTGCTGATAATAGATGGTGACAGTGATGACAGTGTCATCATGATTTCTTTTGGTTGGTGATTCCCTTTGGTTGATGGATTGATGATGGTTATACGTGACAAAAACAACTGCATGTCCCTTGCTTTGGACAAAAGCGTCTGCTAAATGACACTGTGATATTGTAAGGAACATTCTTCTGAAACTGCTGAACTATTTTCTGACCCAGTCTCTCACAAAGCGGTTAACCTCTTGCAATCTTCATTACTGAGGGACCCAGCCTCTCTGGAACGGCCTTTTTATACTCAGACATGTTACCTGTTGTGAATCAGTGTGATTAGCTGGGTGATGTTCTTCCGTTTTTTTTTCTTCCTCTTTTTAGCCTTATACAACGTATCGAGTGTTTTGTTATCCCTGTCTCAACTGTACTTTTTTTTTCAGTTTCACCATTTAATCTGTTGTCTTTACAGTATTTTGAATTAAATACAAGTTTGAAAGCAATTTTATCAACATTTTGCACAAGGTCCCAACTCTTGTGGCATTGGGGTTGTTGAAAAAAAAAAGTGGGAGGCATTTTTATAATCGAATTACTTCTCATGAAAGTGAACTATTGCTTGCTGTACCCTTCCATTCTACCTCCTCTGTGCCTTCATTTTCCTGCATGGGCTTCCCACATACGTATCTCTAATTCCTCATGCTAATTCCATCCTGTTTCTGAAAGGCTGTGAGGTCAAAGGAGGACATGAGACAAGACCTGAGAGGAAAGGCAAATGGTAAAGGTGGTCCTGTTACAGGAGATGCTAATCAATATTGTTAGGGCTTGGTTTAGAATTGGACACTCTGTTCAGTGAATATGGTTTGTAAATACGGGCTACAGTAACAGTCTGGGTTTGTGTAGACTTCTCCATATCCTAGGATTCAGGAAGACAGATACCAAGAAAAAGTTTTTACAAATTATCAACAAATAACTGCAAAAATGCAAAGAATGCATTTACAATCAATTATGTTGAAGAATATTAACTTGTTACATTTGAAGTCTTTTTTTAAAGAGAGACACCGATGCATATGAGCCAGGTTTTCTGTCTTCCTTCATTTAAAGCCCTCGTTTTTTCTGCCCACCAAAGCTTTGCTTTAGCTCCTCTGTAGTTGTCGGCTCTGGTGCTGAAGTTACTCTGGTGCTGGTTTTCATTCCTATTTGGCTAACAGACAGATTATTAACAGCAATACTAACAACAACTAATTTCCTCACCGGCCACAATGCTTTGATTCTGACAAAGGCTCCTTTTGACCTGCCTGTAAAACCCAAAGCCGCAGTGTTGTGTACTTGTAAGTTGAATTGGTTGATCAACTGGCATTTAAAGATGACCAAATCACTGGATAAGACTGCAAGGCAGGTCTACAGGAGTGTGTCAGTAAATAAAATTCATTTCAAAATTCCATCAACCAAAACTGGTGCCTGTAATCTAATCCCTGGCTGAGGCCTGCCTGACCATTGGTTTTGTCCCAACTGAAGGGCTGAGGTGGAGTGAAAGCCAGCACAGCGTGAGTTCCATGCCCAGGGCCAGGGGAGGGGACAGAGACGGAATGGTAGCAGGGGCAAGTGGCAATCTACCCAACTTCCTCCCTAACCCCAACACCAGCCTCAACCCCAACCCAGTGTGGAGCAGGCAGAGAGAGCTGCTGATGCACTTGCTGCCGTGGTACACTGCAGCTGCCGCAGCCGCCCAGGCCCAGCCAGGTAACTGTGCCTTTCCTGCCTGGGCTGCAGCAGCTTGCTGCAGGAGTCACCTGCTCATCCACTGAATACCATGAAGCCTATAGAAGCTTTGTTAGTATGTGATGTATTTTGAGAGTCTCAAACAGCAGAGTAAAATAAGTTTTGTTAGTTTTATAGCAATACTCCCTAAAATAAAACAGCTCCATGGTATTTAAGCATGAGTCAGTCAACTCTGGCACCAGCTGTGTGTAAGTTTATAGGTACCTTTAAGTGAAACTGCCCATCGTGAGCACTATTGTACAACATGGCTGCAGGACCAAGAATGAAACCATTTAACAGTCAGCTTTCTGACGCAGTTTTTCTTCTTTTCAATTTATTTTATTTTTTATAAACTTGATTCGAACATCTTAGACTGGGAAGTAGAGGAAATCAATCCAGTGTGCAGTGAGACTCAGCAGTGTATGGGACAAACATCAGTTCTAAATGTTTGTTGTATAACTAACTGCAGCCAGTCATATTTTAAAACACCTCCTATGTTTTCACAAACTTTTAACTCCATTGTGGCTGAAATGTGGGCAAAAGACTACAAAAACCCAGCATGCTCTTCCATAAAGTTAGGCCCTTTCCCTCTCATGGATATTTACCCTTCCTCAATGAAAGGAATAAAAAAAGGCTGGATTTGATTGCAAAATCAGTAAATTTCCTGTCATTTGCAGCAATAACATAATAATAGATGTGTGTTATTAGGTGTTTTTGTGCTCTTGAGGACACATTATTGGTGTATAAACAGCTGGTTGTAGTATTAAAATGAAAGCGCTGAGGAAGCTGTGAAATCAGTTCTTGGGGGACTCAGTCTATGCCATCCCCTGTCACTACTGCATCTTAAATTTCAATTAGCTAAATTCTGCAGAAGATAAACACTAACTCTAAACAAGTTCATGTATTTAGGGAACATGTAATTTTGTGAAAACAGTCAAATTGAGACAGAAAGTCTCAATCTTCACAGTTGCTTAAAATCCTATCTCATTTAAAAAAAGAAAATTGCATATCTTCTCTCCTTCAGGGGCAACTTTATCAATGCGGTCTTTGGTAAAGGAGGAACCTGACTGGAGGACAGGGATCATGACTGGGGACAGAGCAGGAATTGTGGGTGGCCCTCTGAGGCTGCGTCGAGGAAGTAGGTTTACCTGGAGAAAGGAGTGCCAATCCATCATGGAGAGGTAAGCAAATGTCAAAAAAACATGACTCCAACTGAAACTAAGGAAAAGTAAAAATCCAGCCTTGAAACATTTTGAGTGGGTTTGTTAAGTTTGTGAAATAACATTATTTTTACCATAGATGTAAAGATGCATCAAAGTGAATCAGTCACCAATCTGAACATGCTAAAAAACCTAGAACCTGGGCTTTGGGCCACTGAGTGCCTTATACTGACTGGTCAGTGGCCCAGTTTTTAAGCTATGACTTAAATTACAGGGGTTTTGCTGTTTTATTTATATTTTTGTTGTTGCATTCTGTGCTTAGGGTTGTGGGAACTGGTTGTTTACTTACATTTACACGTAAGTAATGAGAGAGAAAGCATTTCCGAGAACCATGAGGCAATTTCCAATCTCCACCTCAGAGAACAAGTCATGTAGACTTAATACGAAGGATGCAAAAAGTTCCAAAATTCTTCCTGTTTGAATGCCGTGTAGAGAAGAGATTATGTGTATTGGCTGCTAGTTTGAACTTGTAAGACTTCACAAACCCACACGTGCTACAATGCCAGCATGAGCAAATGACCCCCAATTCTGAACCTTGTGCAAGGTCACAACTTGATCTGGAGGGACAAATTTTCTGGCTTTTTAGCAGAGACATTGACTGGTCAACTTCTCTGGTCTGCAGGTCAGAAAATACCCAGAAAACTGTCAAAATCGAAACACAATTAATGTTACATGGCCAAACAAGCAGTCATGAGTCTACAAGTAAATAGTGTCATATCATTTGTTTACCGAGTGTGGCTAACATTATCAGAGCTATCAGTTGCTATCTGTCATGTGTGTATGTCAACATCAAATATTTTTCCCAACATCAATTTTTGGTGCATAATGGCATGATAGCAGAGGTCATGATAAGAAGTTTTACCAACTAATTCACCTAGGGCTTACTCTTACCACAAGAGTGGCGACATGTTATTGCTTTCTGGACTAAAAGCGCACATCCGTAATTATTAGAGGCACAGCTGATGAAATGAGACATGAGATCGGTCAGTAAGATGAGATTTTCACACTATTTTCAAGATAGCTTCATTAATATGATGGGACCGGAAAAACACTTGAATTATGCAGGTCCTCTCTGAAGTGGTTTAACCTCACTGGCATGTTATGAATGTCACCTCAGTTCTGTTCCCTAAATAAAAAAATAACTCAGTACAGGAGAAGACATGGTGACCATCATGTAGTCACTGTAAGAGTGTCATCCTTATCATGTTTGTCTGATCAGGCTTATGAACGGCAGAGAGAAGTTGTACTCTCATCTGACTAAATTATGAGTTATCAGATTTACACATTTCAGGGGTGTTCCCCATCTATCGCAGCTGGAAACATATGTAGGGATTTTTTCCATGACACAGAGATCCTTTTTTTCCAATACTATTTCTAGGTCTGGAATAAAGTTATCGATAAATTATGCTGATCACATGACCTGACTGAAGTCTGTGGTTATGAACTCCTACATATTACTCTCTCTGCCTTGGTGACTATTTTTTGATGATAATGACTTATGATTCATTTATTGTCACTAGGTATACTAGGCAGACATGACACAAAAGACAGTTGGTCACACAGTCAAGTCTTGTTCTGTATAACTGTATAACGATGAAACAAATAGCTGTCTAGAGATTCTGTTGACAGAATCAAACAGACAGTTGTGTCATAGATCCATTTGCAGATCGACAATGCATTTGGAGAAAGGTGTACTATTTTAGTGACAATTGTTGATAGAGATGCCCTAGCTTTTTTTTTTTACATTTTATTGTGTTACAGTAGGGCTGCACAATATATAGTTTTAGCATCGTCATCCCAATGTACGTGTGCGCGACGGTCACATTGCAGAGTCTGCGATGTAGGAGGCGAATGAGCGTATCTAATTTCAAGGGTAGCTAACAAGAGCTCATCAATTAACCGAATCTACCTGAATGAGGGAATGTTGGCCCAAGAATGAACTTTCTCATCAATCAAATCTCATCATATCATTGTCCATCACCTTAGTCACCGTAATCTGTCATGAGGTCTGGTAGAATAAGATCTTGAGTTACACCCCTAGTAGTTATGAGCATTCTTCCAGAGCAGTAAAATTGTCTAAAATCAGCAAAGGTCAGAGCAAGTTTGCTCTTCATGTGTACAAAAAAGCTTGCAAAACTGCTCTGCCACAGGTGTTTTTTTTTTTTTAATGTATATACCACTATTAAGATATTTGACTCATAATAACAATCATCAGCCTTGCGTGACATTTGTGAGTTAGATACCAGTAGATATCTAAAAGGTGAAAAAACTGTACCTTTTATGGGTGATTCATTATTGCTGTTTCTTTAAGAAATCATAGTTGAAAGAAAAGCTGACATTGTGATTCTCTGATCAGTCTTAAAGTTATATGTTTGTCATATTCCTGAGCTCTTCTCTGTATTTGTCCCAGGCAATATTCTGAGAGAAACATGGAAAGTTTCAGAAAAGAGGGGTAGATTTCCATGTACAGTTTGACCCGCTGTGTGAAACTGATTTTTGTATTACGGTGTCATGCCTGTTGTAAGTTTAGTGTGCAGTCTGGGTTCAGTCAATAAGACCACACAGGCCCTCAGACAATAAACTCACCAGCAGTGCTCCCAGATTATGCAATTCTGCTGCAGTGCTGATCCTTCTGCTAGTTTAAAGCCAAGGACAGTACAGTAGAGGTGAAAGTGATCTAGACCGAGAGTGTTTGTGTATCTGTGTTTGTGCAGTGGTCAGCTCTAATGGTAAGGGGAAGACAGGGATGGGGAAAAAAATTGTGGCGTGTGGTGTATTTTGTGGACCCAGAAGCAGACTCAGAGACAGATAGCCAGTTAAAAGATGTAATTTCAATGTCCAAACTCAGGGAGAAAAAGGTACGATAGAAAGTCCAGTTGGCTGGCTGGCTGTTGTGTGGGCTGGAGACACTGTGGAGAAGCAGAGAAGAAGAAGGTGAGAAGACATACAAGGAATCACAGGGAGCAAAAAGTCACGAGCACTTAGCCGAGGAGAAGGCCAGGAGAAGTGTTTGTACCACTCAGGAGCGAAGACAATACTCAGGCACTGAGACTGAGGGCTGCTGGCTTCTTAAAGGGCCTTGATTACGAATGCAGCGCAGGTGTGGTGTCTCGCTCAGCCCCAGCCACAGGGGAGAGGGAGAGGGCTCTGAAAAAACAGTCAAGCCAGACCAGGGAAACAAGGAAAACGGGAAGTTCAACCAAAATAAAACAGGAGGTTGAGGCGTCTCACCACAGTACCCCCCTCTCAACGAACACCTCGAAGGAGGGCTCAGGGTGCAAGAGGTGACAGGCTCAATAAGGGAGACATGAAACGTGGGGTGAACTGTAAAGGAATGAGGGAAGTTTCAATCTCACTGCCGAGGGGTTGATAATCTTCTGGATAGGTAAGGGACCAATGAAGCGAGGAGACAGCTTGTGGGACTCGGTCTGCAAGGGAAGGTCACGGGACGATAACTAGACCATCTGACCGGGACGATAGTCTGGTGCTGGAGAGCGGTAAACATCAGCCAGGCGTTAGTTGCGCTCAGCCGTGCGAGTGAGTGCGGCCCTGGAGGATTTCCACACCTCCTGTAGCCACGCCCACCGCCTAGCAGAAAGCTTTCCAAACCTGGGAGGAGAACTGGGGGCCATGGTCTGACACAATGTCAATGGGGATACCATGGAATTGGAAAACATGAGACACTAGGAGGTTTGCAGTTTCTAGTGCAGAGGGGAGCTTGGGTAACGGAATATGATGCACAAACTTGGAAAACCTGTCTATAACGGTAAGTATGACAGTGTTACCTTCAGGGGGGGGAGACCAGTGACGAAATCTAAAGCTTTGTGAGACCAGGGGCGTGAGGGCACAGGTAGAGGATGCAGCAAGTCAGCCAGAGGTTGGTGGGAGGCTTTGTCGGGCACAGACGGAGCAGGCGGCAACAAATGCCCGTACGTCCCGGACCATCCCTGGCCACCAGAACCGCTGCTGCAGGAATTGGAGGGTGCGTTGAAATCCAGGGTGACAGGTGAGTTTAGAGGAATGCCCCCACTGTAGGACCTGAGAACGTGCAACCTCAGGGATGAACTTCCTATCAGGAGTGCCAGTTCCAGGGTTTGGGTGTTCAAGGAGGGCCTTGTCCACAACGGTGTCGATTTCAAATAGGCAGAGCCGACGACACAGGAGGCAGGGAGGATGGTGTCCGGTTTGCTGGGGTCCCAGGTAGCAGAGGAGTGAATCCGGGATAAGGCGTCAGGTTTGATATTGCGGAAGCCGGGACGATAGGAGAGGGTGAAGCAGAATCTGCTGAGGAAGAGGGACCAGCGGGCTTGTCTAGAGTTGAGGCGTCGAGCAGAACGGAGATATTGCAGGTTCTTGTGGTCAGTCCAGATGAGAATAGGGTGTTGTGCTCCTTTCAGCCAGTGTCTCCACTCTTGGAGTGGCCCCCACTCCGAAGCGGCGACCTCCACCATGAAGTGGAGAGAGGGATCCGGGTGTTTGAGCACCGGGGCGGAGACGAAGAGGGACTTGAGCTGACGGAAGGTGGCATCTGCTTCAGGGGTCCAGGAGAACGGGACTTTGAGGGATATGTTCTTTGAGGGAGATGGAGGCATCTCACCACAAAAATGATCTTTTTGTGTTTTTAAATGTGAAATACTGATTATTCTTGTTTTGAAGGTCCATAGCAAAGGTACACTCAAGTAAATAAGGCTTCAAAAGGAAAAAGATTAAGGGCACTGTGACATTTACTTTGATATAATGAAATCTCAGTTTTAAAGGATAATCACTATAATTATTTCATTTGCCGAGGTACAAGTAGCAAAAGAAAAAGTGTACATTATGAGAATAGCGCAAATGCTCCTGTTGATGAACGCTGTCCTTGCTCTCCTAGACTTGAAGTTGAATAGTTTAAAGTAAAGTGGAAACTATCACTCATCCGACTGGTCTGTTCACCTTATACTTGGTCTGTTTGTTTGTTTGTCACAGTTTCTTTATGGAGAACCAATACCCTGACGAAGCAAAGCGGGAGGAGATTGCCAACACCTGTAACTCAGTCATTCAGAAACCAGGTACTATGTGACTTTTGAACATTTTATG